>OX596186.1:0-1200000 GCA_951394245.1 Cyclophora punctaria | reverse complement strand
GCATCCGTGCGTATGGTCGACCGCGCACCACTGCAGCGTGTAGCCGGACTATTAAAAACGGTTAAATTGAAAGTTGCCTTAGAAGTGACAGGTCAAGTGACTTGTGTTTTTTTGATAGATGAGTCAAAGAACGTTTTATCAGTTACAATATTTAAAATGTTTGAAGTAAAAAGTTGTAAAAGCTCACATAAGAAAGATAAAATGTAACTTTTAAAAAAGTTAATTTCACACACCTTAAAGGATATTTAGACATAAACTGATTAAGAGAAATATCCTAAACTCGTAAACCTTCGTCTATTTTTTTAACATCCGAGTTAAACATAGTAGACTACAATAAAATCAATATTACACTTGAACGTCTGCATCACAAAACAAGCATTAAACTACAATTAAAGGCCACTTCATGTAAAGTTGGACATAAATAGAAATGTCACTTGCATTCACCCAACCATGATGCAACCAAGACACACACAAATTGAGTAGTGGAGTCTTTGATCATTGGATCGACAAACGTAAGAAAATGAAAATTTGTAACTTTAACAGATTGCCTTTGAAGTTTCCAACGCTTTGTATTTAAAAAAAAGACATTAACAGCGTTCCTAGTCGTGAACTTTTAACGAACGTATGTTACGAAAACCAACAGCTTGTAACCACCCACCCTTATTCTAACCATCCTTTCTTTCGGTACTCAACAAAGAAGAGGTCCCACGCAGTCTGAAAACTGATAAATCTTGATGCCTTAATTGCGTTACAACTTAACGTCTAAACGACGAGCTTAAGTCGCACCCACCTCGAGGCGTTGGCAACAAGTTCGCTCGGCAATTAATAAGTTACTCTATTCTCATTGAAATTGTAGTGTCATTGAAATATAGTAGACGGAGAATGAAGTTACTGCAAAGAAATAATTGTATGTTTTAATTCCCGTCCCAAGCGGGATAGGTTGTGCTATTACAACTACCATTGACATTATGATAGAAGACAGCATTGATTATATCATTGATGTTTTCTGTATGTTAGTTCGACTAGACAAGTGGCAATCGTTTGGCATTCTATTTAGTTGTCTACTGTCAAAATGTATAGGAATGTAACGTTGTAGTTACATGGTAGTGACATATTCTTATACCTCTATTATTATAGTACATAATATTGATTGCTAACCATTGCTACTTATCAATAATAATACTCGTAACAATTAAACCTATTGACGTATAGTTCAATTAACGTCTCGTTTGCAATATCGATTATTTTGCGCGCCTTAAAAATATTTTTTCATGCGATGCCTAACTTACTAGAATCTTTGACATCCCTTTTATTCTTCATTCAAGTCTTTAAATATTACTGTTTTCTTCAGTTTAAGCAAACATTATTCATTTTATCTCTTTTGCTCTTCGGAAAATTGCGTATGTCAGAAAGTGACAAACCATTTGATAGTTAAAATCTATACTAATATTATAAATCTGAAGAGTTTGTTTTGTTTGTTTGTTTGTTTAAACGCGCTAATCTCAGAAACTACTGAACCGATTTGAAAAAATATTTTTGTAATGGATAGCCACATTCAACGGGAAGGTTATAGGCTACTTTTCATTCCGAAATTCCCACGGGAACGGGAACAACGCGGGTAATACCGCGGGGCGCTGCTAGTTCTTAATATGCGTTTATTAATAAGACCCTTTCAGTATTTTATAAGTGTGTTGTCTTCCATTTTAAGCAGTCCAAGCAGCTATCCAAGCATCGGTTGGCATTAATTTACAATACTAATTGGCAAGATAACGCATTAAGTTTTGAAACGCAATCGCGTTTTTGTCTATACCACGTTTAATAGTTATATATTGCTTAAATCTGTTAAAGTTTTTAGTAATTGGACTTTATTAGTTATAAAAGTTATCATTTTAGTTTTGAAATGGTAAATATTTTGATTTTGTTAGTAAAGATTTACTTCAATATTCATGTCTTTAATTAATTTACTATTTAGACATACGCAGACAAGCAAGGACACATTTAAGGGTTTAAAAATTTAAAACAATGATAATGCAATCGTACATGATGAGTGGTAACATGATCTAAAAATTGTACTATTTTTTTACAAGTACAATATGAGGTATCTTAGTAAAAGACTAACCTTTTTGAAGATACTTTTGTGGCATCTTTATCCATTTTTCCTTCCAGACTCTTCTGCGATTCTGATTTGATATCCGATCATCTATACTAATATTATAAAGTTTCTAACTTTGTTTGTTTGTAAAGGCTAATCTCAGAAACTACCAATCCGTGTTGAATAAATCTTTTTGTAATGGATAGCATCATTCAACGGGAAGGTTATAGGTTATTTTTAATCCTGAAACTCTTACGGTAGCGAGCACAACGTGGGTAAAACCGCAGAGCGCTGCTAGTCTTACATGATTATAATCCCTATGATTTTGTCTGATACAAATTCGAGTTAAAAATGTGTTTTATAAAAACACTTGCTTAAGATTTTAATTAAATCTCTGACGCTCATTTTCTTAACACCCAAATCTACTTACAGACACCACATATCTAGGTACCCAACTTATAAAACAAAACGAATTAACATGTACATTTTATTTTCTCTCGCAATATATATGACAATCTGAGCAGACGAGAGATTTCTGTCCGTATCATACAAAATGTATTGGAAAAATACATTAATTTTAATGGAATTGACGTCAATCCTACTAATGTTTAAATGCGAAAGTGTTTGATGATGTAGGTATGTATGTATGTTTGTTACTCTTTCATGAAAAATTGACGGACGGATTTGGATGAAACTTTAAATAGACGTGACGCTTCAGAATACACATGGGATACATTTAATCCCGAAATTCCCGCGGGAAGGGTAACACGCGCAAAACACCGCGGGGTGCTTGTAATGATCTGATGTATTAAAATTATTTTGTCCTTTTTTCTTTACAATTTTTGATGTTGAAATAAGAAATAACAGAAACACCGATACCCCATTCACCAAACGGTTATGATATACGATAAGTCAAAAGGGGCAGTAATCGTACAAATAACTTCATAGATACTTGAAGCGCTCGTGGCGTAGTTAGACTAAGCGATATAGTTCATTGCGCAGCTCGACCCCTACTTGGGTGGCCGTGGCCGATAGTGGCATTTCTATTTAAGCGCTACCGTGCTTCGAAGGGTTAAATTGTTGGTTCCTGTTGTTTCAATCGTTAGACCATTCGGACGCCTTTAGGCGGTCTAAAAACTCCGACAACAAGGGTGGCAACTAACCTACTCGAACGTACTTACTTACTTACTTCATATAGATGCGTAATTAACAGCTGAATTTCATTATAAAAAACAATATAGTCCTGAGGACTTAATCTCTCGTCTGCACGAACTATAATAGTCGCTTCGTAATCCGTCACGGAGTCACAGGACACCAATCAAGCTTGATGGATTGGGTTCAATAGCTACCATGACTTGTGTGGCATCTACAGTTTATGGAGAGACAATCGCATGGGCACGGCTATGAACGAGTGCGTTGGATGGAGTACTCTAGCTGTTCTGTGTCTTTTAACTAGTTTTAAAATAAAAAATAAAATACTTAGACAAACTCACTCACGGTTAATTAGACCCAAACTAAGCTCTAAGTTTGTAATAAGGAATCTAACTAACTGATACTACTACATAATACATACACAATAAACAAATACTTTATAATTATAAGAATATATATTTGACACTCAGACGTCGTCGCCAACAACTATGTCTTCACATATTGTTAACTCCTGGCGGGAGTCGAACCCGCAACCCCCGACACAGTAAGCGCTCTCACTGCCACTGTGCCAACAGGCTTGTTAAATGTTATATACACTACTATTATAAAGAGGAAAGATTTGTATCTTTAAGTGTATGTTTGTAATGGATGAACTCAAAAACTACTTGACCGATTTGAATAATTCTTTTTGTAACGGATAGATATATTCAACAGGAAGGTTATGGCTATTTTTCATCCCGAAGTTCCCACATGAATATGCATATATACGGTACACATACCGAATTAATATTTTTAACAATGTTTGTCCGTCTATTTGTTTCGGCTAATCTCTGAAATGGCTGGACCGATTTTCATGGGACTTTAACTGGCAGGTAGCTGATGTAATAACGAGTAACTAAGGCTACTTTCTTGGTTAAATTCCACGCGGAGTCGCGGGCAAAGCTAGTATAAAAGTATAATTAATTTCAATAGATAGAGACAAGATACTTTGATATGGGTATGTACCTAGAAATTTATTCTCTATAATTAGAAGATAGCTTATATTCTAAATTATAATGTGACTTGTATTATAATTATAAAATTTTAATAAAGCTAGGCTGCGCTAAGTAACCCTCTGGCCACGTGGTCCTACTGCCTTTGTCCTACCGATCGGACCACATGAACTTTTTTTTCCGGTTGGTTCGATTAACTAATCGGACTATTGAATCTATCATTTTCGTAGACCCCGTGGTCCTACCAATCGAACCACGTGAACTTTGAATTTCCTGTTGGTTCGATTAACTAATCGGACTATAGAAACTTGCGTTTTCTTAGACCACATGGTCCTACTAATCGGACCACGCTATTAAATTACTCTTTTGAAGTACCAGTTTGTGCCATAATAGTGTCGACGGAGCTCCGCTGCGCGGAGCTCCTATTTCCGCCTTATTTTGGCCCTTCGGGCCTGATATAAACTTAACCTAACCTAACCTACGGTTGTCGATTGTTACAATAATGTCCATATGGGCTGAGTTGACCATGAAGACATATTGTCTTATGTAACATCTCATACTAATAAAGGATCCAATATCTGTACAATTGAAATATCTGTTAGTTAATTTATATCTTAAGAAAAAGAGTTCATGTGGTCCGATCGGTAGGACGAAGCGGAATTACAATTCCTTGTAATCCGATTAATCGAACTAATTGGAAAAAAAAAATCATGTAGTCCGATCGGTAGGACGAAGCGGAATTACAAATCCTTGTAATCCGATTAATCGAACCAACCGGAAAAAAAAGTTCATGTGGTCCGATCGGTAGGACAAAGGCAGTAGGACCACGTGGCCAGAGCTCTAAGTAATGCGAAAACATATTTTTCATTCTCTTATTCATCAAAAGGAAAACATCACCAAGTAATTAATTAATTGAGGACGGATGAAAGTTATTTAGTGTAATCAGGCCACAGGACAAGCGAGTTATTGCAAACGAAAACGAAATAAAGTAAGGGTGCTTTCAAATTATGCGTTTCGTGTCGGACCGCTGCGGTGCCGAAGCGGTGCGTTTGTCGTATTGTGAACGTACGATCGTGTGTTTTCATACAAAACGAGCAGTGCGGCAACAGTGCGTAATAAAATTATTTCGCGGTACCGACGCCGCACTGTTGCCGCACTGCTCGATTTGTATGAAAACACACGATCGTACGTTCACAATACGACAAACGCACGGCTTCGGCACCGCAGCGGTCCGACACGAAACGCATAATTTGAAAGCACCCTAAGTAAGTAAGTTCATGTAGATCAGAAGCCAACCTTGGTGTAGGAGTTTTAACAAAATACCAATTTAAAAATACCTGAGAAGATGTAAAACAAGACATAATATATTATCTCATACCGATTTTTCAAATAAGTATGTTATCCAATGTTGGACGAGACGCATTCGGTATCAGATTACTCAACTCTTGAAGGTCATCATTATGTGGCCAAAACTGTCGAGTACATCGAAATACATACACGTAAGCACGAGATGGGTGCCGGAGGGAGTGAGGCGAAGAGGCAGACCCCGGAAAAGATGGCGTGACGATCTTGACCGCTTTGACAGGGATTGGTCTAATCTAGCCCAGAATAGGCATGTTTGAAAGGTGTTAAAGGAAGACCTTTGCCCAGGAGTGGGACACAATAAAAATAAAAAAAAGTATTAGCCTGTAATGTCCCACTGTTGGGCAAAGGCCTCTCGTCTCACTGAAGATATCAGTACAGTGAGGAGGTTTCAGGCGTAATCACCACGCTTGCCTAATGCGGGTTGGTGATCTCAAACCCGAGCCATGTTTAAATAAAAAAATTAATAAGTAATCACCAACCCGCATTTGGCAAGCGTGGTGATTACGCCTTTTCCTCCTTACTTTACTGATATTTTCAGTGAGATGAGAAGTCTTTGCCCAGCAATGGAAAATTACATGCTTATACTAATACTTATAAGTCGTTATCCGCTTATTCCATGACCACACCCTTAAACCAGTACTACGAGACAAGCTTGCTGAATTTCATCTTAGTATTTCAGCCTTAATGTTACTTAGACGTACTTTGGAGCGTTTCAGAATTCGCACAGAAACTTGTGGTCAGAACAACTTCGCTTAAAAACGACAATCGCTCCGCCTTTTTGGTGGATTAAAACTGGTTTTAGTTGAAACTGACTTTTGGTTGTTCTTTGAAGCAGATGTCGCTTATTGCAGTGTCTTCCTCATTCGTGTTATTTGAGCTTTAATTTCATTTTGCATAATTTGGAGTGAGGTGACTCTGGTCCGAGAAATATACTTACTTACTTTACAAAATGTATTATAGAACATTATGTTGTGGAAGTGTATCTAGAAGAAACAAAGCAATACTTGATTAAAATTTTATCAGAAACGAATATCTAATACTATATAAAATTCTCGTGTCACGGGGTGCGTAATTGAACTCCTCTAAAACGGCTCGACCGATTCTCATGAAATTTTGTGTACATAACGGGTAGGCCTGAGAATCGGAAAACATCTATTTTTCATCCCGAAATTCCCGCGGGAACGGGTACAAAGCGGGTGAAACCGCGGGGCGCAGCTAGTATATACATATATATTTTTCTAATATGGTTAAGCAAATATGAGAACATTACATTATGTACATAAATTTTATTTATTTCCATCATAAAGTTCATTAGTTAAAGAATTACATAAAGTCAAATAGAGGCTGAAATATCTTATAAATTCACAAAGTGACTTTTAGCTCAAACATAAAAAGGGTCTATTTTAAATTATTATATTCAAATGATATATTTAAAGTAACTGCCAAAAGTAATAATGCTAAGCCCTAGAATGACTGCTTTAAATCTAGGTCTGAAATAGCTCAGATTTGAAATTGTCTAGCTCATAAATTGTCTAGGACCCTTATCACTTTTGGCTATTTTATTAAAAATAGTTGTATGAAAATAAGTTTTTATACCTGTAAAATGTAAAGGTTCCATATGGTGATTGTGCTCGTACATTATTCTCCTTTTTTAAAACCTTATCAAACTAAGCTGTGGGTTTATATTCCCTTTGATGTGGGATCTGAATACTTCTTTGTGTTGCAACTTACGCCTTTGTACAGTGTTCTTTGAAAGTGTTCCAGTTAATTGGGAATATGTTTTTTTTATAGTAAAAATGATATCGAAATATTTTTAAACCTACTGCTTAAAAAATAATGAGACAGGTCGTCGTAAGACAGTAAAAATGTTTAAAAAAGTAGGTTAGTTCGAGTAGGTGGCCCTGAACCCTAGTGACCCCTAGTGTCCTAGTGTCTAAAAACCCTAGTGTCTTAGTGACCGCCTCAAGGCCTCTGACATGGTCTCACTAATGTGGGATACATAGTTTAACACACTATATACCAGCAAATACCTATTCTACCTACATCATCTACAAATACCTATTGCCTATCTTTAGGTCCCAAAGTATCGCCTAGAATAGATCCCCAACGGACGCCTTCCAGTTGGCAATACTACGAAATCATCCCCAATGTATAATATTTCAAATCCTACAAATTGCCATCCCTAAATCAGAATATTAGTTGAATTTACAAGCAAATGACGTCACTTATTATAGATATCTACATAATTCGAAGGCGTTGGAAAGTTCTGCAGATTTCCCTTAAACGACGTTAGGCGACAATCCCTGATTTGTAACTCCAGTAAAAGGGGCACAGAAATTGAGAATTAATTGTCTTCCAACTTGGGCCCAGCCAGATATGCAGATAATGGTTTAATATTTCAATTAATGAAACTATTATTTAAGCTTTTAGTTCAATTTGGTGATCCTTATTTATGTTACGGCATTGACTTTGAAACAAACAAAAAAAAATCTGACGTGTTCTCAGATTACTCAGCTTGTTGTTTAGAACGATTAATTAATTGGGTACTTTTTAAGTGTTTTTTAAATATAAATATGTATTTTCTGTTATATATATTTTTAATGATCCTACCAAATCTAAGAAAATAACGATTTTGTCTCTAAGCGCCATCTTTTGGGAGTAAGCGTAAAACCAACAATTCATATAACATTAGTATGTATTAATACATAAAAAAACAGTTAAACATTTCCCGCTGATACTTTGTTTTTATTCTGTCTTCCACAGACAACATATCGCGCCATTTTATTTTTTTATATCACGTTTCTGCCACAGATTACTATATCGGGCAGCAGACGTCACTCCAAGCATCTTCGATACATGTTGTCAATACTAGCTCCATCTATTGGGATTACGGATGAAACAACTGTGCTGAACAGCTAGTACATAATATTGATACTAAGAGGGTAGTTTCAAATTTAACTTGACTCTCATACCTGCTATGGTAGCAGTAACTGCAATCTCCTGTCTGCCCGCGACCACAAATGGTACAATACGTTCAAAACGTTAAATGAAACAAGTACCTACCCATAAAAGTTGTTTTTCTTCTTGAAGAACAAGCCTTTTTTGACCATTATCGTTCATTGTCATTCAATCGGTAACCAATTGGGAAGTGGATCAAAAACTTGCAGGATTTGATTACAGACACACATCAAGACAGGTAAAACAAAATAAAAGCTTTTAAAAAGAGAATGGATAAGTTGAAATTTAGACTCTATACCCCAAAATATATGCTGCATTTTACGTCAATAGAATCAAATTACTAACATTCACATCACACTGATATACCTAGTGGTATATCTCTGTCAATTATAAATCAAATATTTCGTTGTTTTCAGGAGCGAGTACTACATGGCGTTGAAAAACAAGGTATTTGACTTGTTTTATTACCCTCCGACGCAAAAAAAGGTGTTGCAAGTTTGACCCCTGAAGTTTTGTTATTTTGACCTCTATAATATCTCTGTGTCTTTGTGAAATCGTAAGTCTAAATAAATGCGTCAATGTAGTTTACTTTTTAATCGAGTGTTTTTCAACACCGAATATAATGTATCAGGTTACATTTTATATAGAACTTTAACTTATTCTATACCACTTAAGTACCAATTTATGATATAAGTTTTTGAACTTCCTACTTCCTGTGTGAATGTTTGACTGCATTTGAATAGCTAATAACGAACTGTGTGCCACAATCATGTTGGTATCACCGTTTGATGGCAGTATTGAGAAATTGTCAAGGCTGCGGGAATAAACCAATATAATTGAAACTAATCTACTTTTAGGAATATTTTGAATCAAAGGAAATTATTTTCCAGCCCGTCTAGGACAACAAAAGTGATTTACAACAAGACAATTGACGGAGAATTCGAATTTTTAATTTCACCAATCAACTCACAGTATTTTATCATGTTGTGTCGCTTTTTGTGACATTCGTTGTCCTAGCCGAGTAGTCCTAGGTTTGTATACTTACCCTACTTTAAATCTACGTATAAACAATCGAATGTGTTTTTACAAGCAAAGAACAATGTCAAATTTTTTTGTCACAAAAAAGGAACGAACGGAAATTCGATGCACGAAATTAAGGTTCGTTGCCAAACTGTCGCACATAACTAAATATCTGCCTTTATTTATACGTCAAACATTTTTAAAACAGAGTCCAGATAAAAAAAATGACAGCAGTGTATTCGAAGGACATAAATTGTGTTAAACGCTTAAAAAATATTTACTTTAAACACCTGTTGCTTTGTTTGTACAATGTGTCACATTGTGGAAAAAATGGAGGTCAGTTAATTTTTTTTTGGAAAAAAGTTTGTGACTTTATCGAGTCCGGTGTTATAGTTGCTCTTTTAACTTTGTTTTTACATTATTCTTTATTCCCTTTATGTTAAGAGCTTTCCATGGGCAAAATTAAAGAGTTGGACTTTCAAACAATGTCCAGTCTTTACGAGTGATAAAAATCTAGTTAAGTAGTTTAAATGTATTTAATAGCGTAGCGTTAGCGTAGCGTTAGCGTAGCGTTAGCGTAGCGTTAGCGTAGCGTTAGCGTAGCGTTAGCGTAGCGTTAGCGTAGCGTTAGCGTTTTAGTAGTGTAAAGTAAAGTTAAAGATAAGGTTTTGAGCACAAAATCTAATTTAACCTAATTTTTTATTTAAATAAAGTGCAAGACACACATAGTGCGGCTGCGAGCCTGCTCTTTTTATTTGTATGAAAGGTGTCACACTGGCCCGCTTCCACAGTATGTGTATCCTGCCCTTAACTTACACAATTAGGCTTCGTTCACACGGCATTGTCCTGCACGTTTTTTTGCAGTATACGTCTAACGTATAAATAGTGACCATACAACGTACATAGATCCATTCACACGTCGATTGTACTGCAAAAAAACGTGTACCGCTTATTCGTTTAAACGCATACTCAACGGACTTGTCAAGCAAATCGAATGAACTTTGACGTATTCGGTTCGCAGTGGCATATGGTATAGCTTTATCTCCTTCACACGACACGATGTCATACGTTTTTTATCGAATAGCAACCGAAGACCGTTGGCGCCTTCGATACCAATATAAAAGTACAACCAAGCGTGGATCCATCAGTGACGTCTACTCACTGTGACAACTGTGTGGAAACTGCGGCTATTCGCTTATACACGAATGAAAATTTACCATATGAACACCCGGTTGACAATACGTTAAAAAAACGATTACAAAAAAACGTGCAGGACAATGCCGTGTGAACGAAGCCTTAGGGCATTACCATACATGTACTAACGTTTAGATCAAGCGTTAACATTAACAAGCTAAAAACAGCGAAATACAATAAAAGTTGTGCCTAACACAACTTAAGCTTTTTCTTTAAAAGCTTGCAGCGCGCATCTACTTTGAATTCTATAACTTTTCTTCTCTATTAAAGTAATGCTGATGTCGATAGACAGAATATATGCACCATACAATTATCTATTACTATCAGCGCCCCGTTGTTTTACCCACGTTGTACCAGTTCCCGTAGGATTTCCGGGATGAAAAATAACCTTCCCACTGAATGTGGCTATCTATTGTAAAAATAATTATACAAATCGGACTGATAATTCCTGAGATTACCTCGAATATACAAAAAAACAAACTTACAAATTTTGCCTCTTTACAATATTAGTATAGACAATATAAGTTATTTAATACAAAATAAATATAAAACTAATGAGTTTATATTTACAATGTTATTCATTTGAACAATTTAGTCAAGAATATTAGAGACTAGCTGCGCCCCGCGGTTTTACCCGCGTTGTGCCTGTTCCCGTGGGAATTTCGGGATAAAATGTAGCCTATAGCCTTCCTCGATAAATAGACTATCTAACAGTGAAAGAATTATTCAAATCGGTTCAGTAGTTTCTGAGATTAGCGCGTTTAAACAAACAAACAAACAAAACAAACTCTTCAGCTTTATAATATTAGTATAGACTAGCAGCGCCCCGCGGTTTTACCCGCGTTGTACCCGTTCCCGTAGGAATTTCGGGATGAAAAATAGCCTATAACCTTCCCGTTAAATGTGGCTATCTATTACAAAAAGAATTATTCAAATCGGTTCAGTAGTTTCTGAGATTAGCGCGTTTAAACAAACAAACAAACAAACAAACAAACAAACAAACAAAACAAACTCTTCAGCTTTATAATATTAGTATAGATAATACGTAAGCTCAAAACTTACTTATTAAAACAGGCAATTAAACACGTAATGATAGTTAATATACTCAACAGTTTCGGCCACATACAGTGACTTTCTTCAGGAGTAAAAGCGATCTACCACCGACTACACAGTCGAGTAAGTTTACCTAAAAAACAAATTCCCATAAACTCTAAAAGCAAATTGAGTAAACGTATATGAAAAAACCGTCACTTTTACGCGCCAAAAATGGGGTTGAACTAAAATAATATAAAACAGGAAAAGCCCCGGGTGCTGGCAAGATACTCATTTGTTTTGTATATCGGGTGATATCGAAACGAGTACATTTTCTACACTACATCCTGACAGAAAATGATTCCGCATAGCAATGGGTATTGCGTCAAAGATTGAAAATATTTTTTGGTTTTGTTAAGGTGGATTTTTAGTTCCTTTGAAACATTTTCTTTGGATTGAGCTTTGGCTTGCTTTGAGAATATTTACAAGTACTCGTTTCATAGTTCAACTGTCACATATATTATGTAAAACAATGGATAAAACCTTTCTAAATGTCGAGTAAACGGAATGATGACGAATAAAACCTGCTTCTGTAACTTCCATAGCTTCTTCCAGCTACAGCTACATTTAATCGCCTTCAAAAAAAGAGGTTCTCAATTCAACCGTACATATGCTTAACATTATACTAGTAACTGGTCAAAAATTACTCTTTTATCTTACTTGATGTCTCTAAGTAGGTAATTTGACTTTTTAGTTTAACCTATTATATTATTATCGTCCGACCGCTGGGCAAAGGTCACTCCAACACACGATTATAAATTAACTACGATACATTACAATTAAATTGCCGTTCAGGATGTCCACTAAATGAACACTTAAGTAATTTTATTTTATTTTATTGAATTAGGAAAACAAACAGTTGAACTTAATAATTAACATAAAAACTAAAAAACTGACAACATTATTAATGTTTTCGCCTATAGAAACTAAAAACACATCACGTCCAAAGTAAGAGATTTTTTTTTTTTAAAACATACACAAATAAAGCAGTTCAAAGTTCAAACCATTCCCTGGCTATAATATTCTTGAAAGTATGCACTTTAGAATTAAATATATCTAAGTCAGGATCGACAGCCAGCTTATTCAGCTTTAAAGTAGATCGAATAAAAAATGAATTATGCCTGTAGTTAGTAGCAGAGGAGGCAGGTATGAAGTAACTAAATATTCTTACTGTTCGATTGGGAACCTTTAAGTTTAGTTTAGATAGTAAGAGGGAGGAATCAATGCCACCTTGCGCAATCTTAATTGACGTTATTTTCACATATAAGTTAAGTCACTCATTAAGTCACTGAGGAAGCATTTAACATCTCTGAGTGCGGCGTAAGAGTTACTTTAAAACTATATCTTAGTGACTTACTTCCCATACACTGCAAGCTTCCTATCTGCACCATCATTACTTATTCTGTGCCCTTTCCTCAACAAAGCATTACCACATCGACACGTGTAATATCCACCGTAAATACGAAACTGTTACCGCCCCATCTCTTGAGATCACGTCACGTTAACGTAACAGTAAAGTGATAAGTCCGTGCTAACGGTAAAAGTAACTTGAATACTAATGTTTACGATACTTTTGTTTGCATGTTTGAAGATTTAATGGTTTTACGTAATACTTACTGTGATATACTCGTAGATATTTCAACTCACGAGCATCTTGAGGCATACCTGTGTAAGTAATTGAACATACATATTGCCAGTAGTTTGCATATTGATCGGTGGCAAATGAGATGCTTCAGTGCAGTAGTGGTAACTTAGTATAATGAAATAAAAAAGTTTACGTCTGTAATATCCCACTGCTGGGCAAAGGCTTCTCGTCTCACTGAAGATATCAGTACAGTGAGGAGGATTAGGCGTAATCGCCATGCTTGCCTAATGATGGTGTGCGTTCGCAAACTAAATAAGTAGTGGTTTTTTTAATTGTGTGTAAAAGCTCTGTTCAATGATCTTACGTACACGAATCAAAAACTATCCTTCCGGTTCTTAAATCAGTTCAAAATTCGATAGCAGCTTTCGTTCTAACCACGGAAAAGCGAAGCACTTACTGCGTAAGTCTCTATTTCGAGGTTTTAACCGTTTCTAAATATACTTAATAATATCAATCTACACCTCATAAATCTGAAACAGAATGTACAATATAGTTTTGTCTAAGATCAAAATATCTTCGACCCCAACCGCACCGCATCTTAAACACACAAAGTAATTAGCTTTCAACACAAACAGCGTACTTATGTGATGTTATATTTGTGTGAGTGTGTTTAATCTACGCCTAACCACGTGGTAACGAAAGTTGGGGCGATTTATCAAGAAACGCCACAAGCACGTGTATCCATTACAGTGGATACCATAGTTCTGATGTTTGGTTTAAGTTGAAGGAGTTAGCGATTATTGATAATTTGCTAATTAGGTAGCTACGGGGTGGTGACTCTGTCGAATTCTACAATTGTTATTTTAGCAGCTTGGGGCTCAATAGCGATTTAGAGTGCTTTTCCAATTAAGCCGAGCTGAGCTCTGCGGAGCCGAACTGAATATTATTATTAATTGAAACGTACGTTAATGTCATTATTATTAGTTAACACGGTAACTTACGTATGACGGAGGTTACTGTTGAGCGACCCTCAACACGTTTCGGTCACATCCGATGACCTTCATCAGGGGGTGGGTGAAGCAGAGCTCTGCTAGTCTTCGGTTTGTTCTATTAATAATTAACGTGGCATTATGGCGTAGCAGAATTCGAACCACACATTGAAGGTCTTTCGACGGAGACTTGTATAGTAACAAAAAATAGGAAAAAAATATTAGCCTGTAATGTCCCTTTGCTAGGCAAAGGAGATCTCACTGAAGATATCAGTACAGTGAAAAGGATTAGGCATAATCACCACGCCTGTCTAAAAAACTTTCCATTATATTGAACAATTTAATCGATGTAATCAAATCGCTTACGTCTTTGATTTCTACCAATCGTAATCTTTAGCGGCTCACGTTCCGTTATCATATTTTCCATTCAATGGTTATCTAATAAGCAAAGTACTTGATAAATACGTTTCTGAGTTGATACAATTGAGACAAGCGTAAATGTTGTAAGGATTTTGAAGCGTTAAAGGTCGGAATGTTTAAGACTATATAATCATCTCGTTAAGCAGTCGGTCCCGGTTGTTTCAATCGTCAGACCATGTCGGAGGCCTTTAGGCGGTCTAAAATTCCAACATCAAGGTTGGCTACTGACTGACTCGAACTGAGTTAATGAATGAATTAGTTAGATTCTACTATTCAAGACGAGCTGTTCCGTGCGGTGTTTCCACCTGCGATGCAATAGGTGATGCTAGTGTGAATCTTTTTTTAGATTCCGCTTGCGTTATTTTCCCTGATTTAGTGAGGTTGCGCTGATACATTCTGTTAGCAGAAAAACAATCTTCCTCTTTATCGCATCCGTACACTAGATGCATGTGCACTCGCCTGCCAAGACTGAGGTCTCTTCAATTCTTGGGTCGAGCGAAAACATGTTTCCTGCGTTTCAAACAAGGGTTCGTGGTCACCAACGATGAAAAAGTTTTGTCTATAAAACATATTGAAGCGCTAAATAAAATTAGGAATGCTTTGCTATCTTTAGTGAGAAGAGAGGCCTTTGCCCAGCTGTGGTACATTATAGGCTATACTTAACATTGTGCAATCCTTTCTAAGTGATACATTTATTGAGTTGTTTTACAAGAGATGACGTAAGTTATAAAAATTGTATTGTTATTTTTATTCAACATTACATTTTATTTTTATAGATATCTATAGTACTTCTAAGTATTTTTTTATCTTAACGACAATGTCCCAGATTGAACAAGGGTAGTAATGCCTCATTTAATAGAGCACAGAGCTAAATTCAAAGCCACAGAACATGAAACTGAACCGTTAAGTTTTCGCGTCATTTAATATTTCCCTAGAATATTACGTTTCGGAACATTCAAACTAAGCTGCGAAGAACAGTTAGGAGACCGTTCGTTTTTAAGGATTATTAGCGAAATGTAATTAGGGAAATGAACTTTAGTGTTATTGTGATAAGAATTGAATTCAATAAAAACGGTAACAAAGAAAGTTGAGTATTTTTTTAAATATTATTATTAACTTGAACACTTACTGAGTTTGGCTTGTAAGTCGCGTAACTGACGTAGTTTTTCTTACTATAGCTAAGTCTGCAGTAAAAAGAAGGTTAACTAGGTTAGTGGCCAACCCAGTTGTCGGAGTTTTTAGACCGGCTAAAGGCCTCCGACATGGCCTGGTGATTGAAACAACCGGGACCGATTATTTAACCTGCCGAAGCACGTGGAAACGTGGGGACGTCGCCAAAAACTATGTCTTCACAATTTTTTGACTCCGAGCGGAAATCGAACCCGCAACCCCCGACACAGTAAGCGCTCTCACTGCCACTGTGCCAACGGGCTTGTCAATAATGATACATTTTTCTAAAAACAACTCTATAAGGCCGAAAAGCCGTCTTCACGCGTCAAAGACTAAGATTGCTTTCAAAATATTTAGCATAATGGCAGTTATTTACGATAGAAGCCAATCAAGGGACCACAGAGCACGGGACATGATTCCGTCCCCAATATCTCGGTACATTTCTCACGGTGTGGACAGAGTAGGAACGATAAGCGGATTTTAATAATAAATCCAGATTTAAAATCGTTTAATCGTCAGCGTAATATGAAGTTAACGTTAATACGCAACGCGCCACTATATTTTAATCATTATAATAGTAGTAGTATTAGCCTGTAATGTCCCACTGCTGGGCAAAGGCCTCTCATCTCACTGAAGATATCAGTACAGTGAGCATTAGGCGTAATCACCACGCTTGCCCAATGCGGTGATCTCAAACCCGAGACATGTTTGAAAAGTAGGAAATATGCATTCGCTCGACTTGGGAATTGAACCCAGGACCTCAGTTTTGGCGGGCGAGTGCACATACCACTAGACCACCGAGGTTATAAAAATAATAATTATTATTACTAGCAGCGCCCCACGGTTTACCGCGTTGTGTCTTTGCCGTGGGACTTTCGGGATGAAAAATAGCATATAACCTTCCCCTGTGATGAAATCGCCTTAACCATTGCACAAAACCGTCCAATAAAACTATCATCAGTGTTAAGTCGCTTTCGCTTGTAGTTCGACCACACCCTTACGTCTACGCATACATGATTCCATAAATACCAAACATCGCTTCATTTAACACCAAGTAGAGTATATAATAACATTTACGTACACGCAGATAATCTTTATGTTAAATATAAAAAACATTTTTGGAGAACAGAGAATATAAAAAAGAGGATACTTGGGTTATTTCTTGCTAAGGCGTAGCAAGTTCGAGCTACGACGTTTTGGCTTGCTACGATGAGAGTCCTGGCTACGCCGTAGCCGTACTACGATGGGGTGTACGTACGGTAAATGTACCTTATAACTGAAAAGCAAATTATCTTTGTATTTTCCATAAATATTTTTAATAATTTAATCTTCAAAGAAAAGAGTAAATATAAGTATGATGAATAATTAACTCTAAAACCCAACGTAATATGTTTTGAGTGTTAAGAAGTAATTTTTCATTAAAAATATATTACAAATTAAATCATTAACAAGCTAGGTTAGGGGCTTATGAAAGCTTCAATATTTTACTAGCGAAGATAAAACTGAGCTTTATAACTTCATCGTGGAATTACCTACCGCATGTTTTAGGACAAAGTAAAAACTTAAACTTAATCATTGTAAAAGGTTGAGTGAAATGAGGCTAAGTTAATACTTGGTAAAGTAATATTCATTAAGTGTTTGAAATATATAGGAAAATTATCGTGACATTCTTTGACTATCGTTTTCTCTGCTCTATATTCTTCACAAGGCGCGCACTTCGGTTTTACCCGTTTTGTGCCCGCCCCCGTGGGAATTTCGGGATGAAAAATAGCCTATAACCTTTCCGTTGAATGTAACTATCTATTACAAAAATAATTATTCAAATCGGATTGGTAGTTTCTGAGATAATCGCGTTCAAACAGACAAATAGAGAAAAAACAAACTTCCGCTATGTATATAATTTTTAGTATTAGTATAATTTTTGCCTGAGACCGGATCGTGTAAAGGCTACCACTGACATAAAAAAGTCGTGTTAGTTATACCACTTATTACTCAAGAATGGCTGGACCGATTTCCGTATTGTCTTTTTTGTTTATTATATATCTTTGTCAATGTCTTTTTACCTGTTAGACGAAACGCAGTTCACCAAATCAGGTTGTAAGTTATAAAAAACTTGAGAGGTGTCAAGGGACACCCGGATGGAACGAAGTTTATTTATTATCAACAAAAATAATCGTCGCGACACCACACTGTTCAATGCGAAATAGAAAGACGAAACGAAAATATCTGGCTTGCTTTCTATAAGAGAGAGAGAGACAGACAGAGAAACATGCGCACGCCTGCGGCGTGACAGACAGGCGTGACAGTGACGTGGCGTGACAGACGTGTCTGTTTCTCTCTGGCGTGCGCATGTTTCTCTGTCTGCCTCTCTCTAACGCAAAAAAGTATCGTTACAATTTTTTCCGTCTAGCCCCCTTTCGCAACGGGCGATAAGGAACTTCGTTCCAAAAATAATCTGGTGTGGAAAATATATGTCATCAGCTTTCATACATTTACTACCCCTCGATGTAAAATATTAAACCGATATTAATTTTTAATCTTATTCGAGTTGCAATCGTCCAGCGGATGCGAGTCCGTGCAATGTTTCGTTTCGCAGTAAAATATTCAGTTGTAATCCTTTCCGACTGATTGCGAGAATGTCCCCTCGTGTTCAGAATAAAACGTTATTTTTAGATTTCCAAACATGGCTCGGGTTTGAGATCACCAACCGCATTAGGCAAGCATTATGATTACGCCTAATCTGGCATTGTACTGTACTGATATCTTCAGTGAGATGAGAGGCTTTTGCCCAGCAGTGGAATATTACAGGCTAATACTTTTTTTGCTTTAGAGTTCCTGTGTTATATGACATTTTCCGATTTAGCATATTTAACTTGTCTTGAATTGAAGTTGGTAGTTCCTGAGAGTAATGAGTTCAAAAAAACAAAAATAAATAAATTTCTGCAGCTTTATTACGCAAAATACCTAACCAAAAAAATACATTATTTTATTATCTATACTTAAAGAAAAGTAAAAGTAAAAGTAAAGCTGAAGAGTTTGTTTGAACGCGTTAATCTCTATAACTACCCATCCTATGTGAAGAAATAGCGACATTCAAAGGATAGTTATAGGCTATTTTTCACCCAATTATAATATTAGTTGGCTTTTTTAAGGATTCAGATTGTAAACTCGCTTAAAAGCAAGGACGCTTAAGATAAATATCAAGGTCGAACTAAATCCGCAAAGCCCAAGTAGAGTCCGTTCATTCCATGACAATCGACAACATGTAGGGAAACCGAAAATATTCCGGATATTTCCGAATATTTTTCGGAATAATCCGGCAAAGCCGTTTATAAGGGTGCATGTGTCAATAATTGTCGAATCGAATCCTAATGGGATTCCCTTAGAGTCATAATGGCGGTTCTAAATGTAATGGGGTTGTTAAAATATTTTGGGGACAATATTTTTGGTTTATTATTTCATTTTTGTACTCTGTTTTATTATTTTATTAGGTACTAGCAGCGCCCCGCGGATCGTATCATATCAGCACAGCTACTACTAAAGATCACTGTACACTTGTTCTATATTTTTTATCTGCTTCTTCATGTTTCCTTAGGATTTTAAAGTAAAACGATGTCGTGCTTCGGAGGGCACGCTAAGCCGTCGGTCCCAGTTACTTTCTACGGATAGTAGTCGTTACATGAGCCATGTCAGAGGCCTTTGGCGGCTCAATAACTCTGACACCAGGATCGGTCGGGTTGACCATCCACTCGATGAAGAAGAAGAAGAAGATTTTTTGCACAATAAAAAAATGTTCCTTTAAAGTCACGGCGTTATACCAATTAAAGTCGAATAGTAAAACAGTTAGCTCCCTCGGGTAGAAGTAATTACAATTGATTGATCAAAAGATTAAAGAACTCTTTCATTTCAATTAAAAATGTTTTCAGCCATTCGTAAAAAGAACAATACTATTATAGATATTAGGTATTTACTAGCCACATCCCGTGGTTTTATCTGCGTTGTGCCCGTTCCCGTGGGAATTCCAGGATAGAATATAGTCTATAAACTTTCTTTTGAATGTAGCTATCCAACACAAAAATAATTATTCGCATCGGATACGTCTTTCCTGAGATTAGCCCGAAAATACAGAAAAAAATACATTTTTATGATTACTATAACAAGTAGTAGGTATAGGTAATTATATACTTATAAGTAAGATTCCAATGATCTTTGCTCTCGGAGCTAAACGCGTGCTCCAGTGGTGTGTGCATTCGCCTGCCAAGACTGAGGTCCCGGGTTCAATTCCCGGGTCGAGCGGAAACATGTTTCCTACTTTTCAAACATGGCTCGGGTATGTGATCACCAATCTGCATTTGGCACCCGTGGCCATTATGCCTAATCCTCCTCACTACTGATCTTCAGTGAGATGAGAGAAATTTGCCCAGAATTGGGGCAATACAGGCTAAAACTAACTACTACTTGCTCGCGGAGACATGTCTGTGTACTTTTGTAACTGTGCAACTTTCATTTGTTTTGCAGAATCAAACCATGTTCATATAATATGAGATATTTATAACTAGCAGCGCCCCGCGGTTTTACCCGCGTTGTGCCCGTTCCCGTGAGAATTTCTGGATTTTTTTTACATAAAAACCTTCCTCTTGAATCACTCTACCTATTACAAAAAACTGCATCAAAATCCGTTGCGTAATTTTAAAGATTTAGGCATACAGAAAAACAGACAAAAATAGCGACTTTGTTTTATACTATGTAGTGATGTTTTGAACGAAAAACGGTTACCCTACCTAACAAGATACCGCGCGTAAAGATGACTTGAACTATCTGCAATATCTGAAACTTATAGCTATAACTCGCACTATCTATTAGCACTAATATTTCCCAAACAATAATTCACATTGTAAGCCTGTGTTACAACATTATTACAGTATGTTCCCAACAAAGTTTTACAACAAACAAATGGAATACTCATCCGTAAACAAGCTAGCTTTAGGCGGGTTATGTCACCAACTTAAAATTTAACCAAACTAAGGATATAGTACAAGGAACAGAGGAAACTAATTTAATAAAATTGTTCAGCGTAGCACTCGTGGCGTAGTTTGACTAAGCGATGTTAGTTCATATTATTAATTAAATATTATTAAAGTTAAATCAAATTCTGTCCAGTAAAGTATTAGTTAGCTTACGTATAATATTAAGGAAGTTGATTACCCACTTGGTACGTTCAAAGAGCCTCTTTGTGGCCAAAATCGAATAAAAATATTTGAATTTGACCAGTCCGTTTTCATACTACACAATATATTGAGAAAATGTATTACCCCTTAAACTAATAGCACACAATAAACACATAATCAATCTACTCAGTATACAACGACTGCTGTGTGAGCGGTCAATTAGAACTAAGCCGGTGTATTCGTGTTTAATCATCTGTTTGATATGCATTGTTGTTGCCGGCGAAGCAACAAGTATTGCTTCGTATGGGCAATACTTTATTTATTTCACTCAAATCCGTTATAAGCACTATATCACTAATTTCTAAGTTTTTTCACTTAAATCTATATGATATGATCTATACTACTTCACTATTCATTTTTACTTAAATTTCTATGACCCTCATGTGACTCATATTGATGGCTATGTATGTGTGACAGTGTGTTCTATGGCAAAATTGCGTTGTGGCACTCGTATAATCTCATAATCTCACATAATCACTTAGTGGGTACAAACATTTTAATGAATTTAGATTTTTACCCCCGATGCAATAATAGGGGTGTCGTTAATTTATGACTATGTGTGACAGTGTGCCTTCTATGGCAAAACTGCGTTTAAATTGTATCTTATTCTTTTTTGAAAGATGCTTTCTTTATTTCTTAGCTAAGTAAGAATATATAAAATCAGTCAGGTTATAAGATATTCAAATTTAAAACAAAATAAATTTTCTATCTTCTTGTTTGTTATTTCGTCTATATACTTTTAAGTAGTCTTTTTCCAAGTGAAGTTTATGCACGTTTCGACTCTTACAGAGTGAATAACGAAACAAACTGTTTGTGCGAGCGTCCGTTGTAACACGGTAAAACAAATCACAGTTCGTTATTAAATTGTTAAGTATTGTCACCAATTAAAATTATGTTCTACCCTGGATTTGGACGCAACAGCAAGCAATACACCAAACCCTATATATTCAAATATCATGCAGATTAAAAAACCTTCAATTCGAAACAATTCTGAATAATTGAAATTATCGTTTGTTGTTTGAGATCACCAACCTACATTTGGGAAGCTTGACGATTATGCCTAATCATCCTCACTGTACTGATATTTTCAGTGAGATGAGGAGTCTTTGCCCAGCAGTGGGGTATTACAGGCTAATACTTTACAGTTGGGATCTACGAAGACATAAATTAGAGATTCTTTTGAAAAAATTACGTTTCAGCTCTTAGGGCGATTTGCACAAAAACACTTAAATGTTTGTGAGTTGAGAAGTTATTTGCACAACAGTACCACTATTGGCCAAAGACCTCTCGTCTCACTGAAAATATCAGTACAGTGAGGTGAACCCAACAATAAACGAATAATAATTTAAACAATGGAAACGATCCAACAACAAACAAACACAGACCGAGAGTCAGTGAGTCGTGCCGCTCACAACTTCCGAATAAATGCATCTTTGTTCAACCCCGGGCAGAAGTAAGCACTTTATATAGGTACCTGTTCATTGAAACCAAACAATATTGTACAAGGTATTTTATTTAAGCCGATTTATTCTCATTCCCACCGAAATCTAATTTCCCTTGCTTTTAACAAATGTTGAACGGAAAATTATAAGTTGCTTTTTGAGATGAAATATCAATTTATAGGTATTATATCTATATTGACATTGAGTGTTATTGAGCACACTATTTCCGACACCATGGCGAGAACAAAACCAAAGAAAGATTCAATATCTGTCTATATATATAAAATGCTTTGTCCTCAATGACTGATGGATCAGCACAGCCCAAACCAATGATTGTAGAGACCTGAAACTAGGACGGTGTTATTCTTTGTATGACGTAAGAATGCCAAGAAGGGATTATTCAAAATTCTACCCCTAAATAGCGACGTTTGTAAGGTGCAATGTGATTCCCTGGTCCAATCTACTTCATATTGTGCATAAACATTCTTAAATAGAATTTGTGGAAGACGTGTTTTTTTTTTATCCTATTACAACTATTTTCCACTTCTACGCGAAGGAAGTCACGGGCAACAGCTAGTCTTAAATATTAGATACTAGCTACTAACACGCGCTTACTTACTGGCACGTGTAAATGGTAACTGGCATGACAGTGTTTGACAAGTGTGCATTGTACGTCGACTTGCAGGCGACTAGCATATTATGTTACGAGGACTTTTTATAAACAAGTCTATGGTAGCCTTTAATAATAAATAACATTGTACTACGAGTATTATTGACCTACTTTGCCGTATCCTGTTTATATATTTTAATTAAAAAGTGCAGAGTTTTTTATAAAAGGGTTATTTAAACAATTCTCAATTAAAAGGAAAATAAATATAAATCAAAGTCAAAAAATGAGTACCAATCCAAATATCATTTTAATTAAAAAAAATATTTTCCCGCCTAAAAACGTAAATCTCCGATCCGATCTGATTTCCCAAGATTATATTATCTGTGTAAACAAAAAAGCGGTTTAATCCGGTTAAATCCAGACAGCATGGACAAAGCTTACTTCTCTTTACTCAATCGAAAAGTTAAACTTATTTTTGTACGTTTTCTCTTTTTTAAGGTTTACTCATTGTTGCCGTATAATATTGGTCGTATTTTCTGTTACTTTATTTTCTTATTTATTTGGGCTTTATCGTAACAGCTGCGGGAAGACAATTTTAAGTGAGATTGCAGAGGGATTACTTTTCAATATAGATATTTTTATTTAAAAACGTTATTAGATTTTTATCTTCGTTTACACTAGGTGGGTGGTATCAAATTTGACATCTGATCATTAGATCTGGGGTTTCGAGCGCCTGTTTTGCCTACATTGAAAGAGTCGCCTACATTGAAAAAAGTTTAGCGAACGCAATCGGGAAATGCCATTATAAGTGTAATTGGGGCATAATCTGACGAACTTAACTTAGCTTAAATTCTGTTTTAAATGAAAAAGTCCTGAAAAAACATACTCGAAACATTTCAGTCCTCGGTGTAAAGTATTACTTTTAATAAATAAAACTTGCAATAATAAATAACGTCTGGCCTTCGAAATGGCGTTCTGCCAAAACGGTGTCAAAGTTTAAAGTCTCTACAAAATTTGCGATGTTATCAGGAAATAAATATTTATTTGAGAACAAAATGTCGTTAGAGTGTAGTGGCGCAAGTTGCTGCAAAATATTGTAACAAGTTCTTTTGAAAACAAGTTTCAACCACTATCTAACACCACCTTCAAACCAAACCGAAATTGCTTCAATTTAATGTCAAAACTGGCATTTAAAATCGCCACCACCACGCCACGACAGAATCGACCAGCTTTGTAGGGCTTAAAATGATCGCGGTTGTTTCAATCGATAGACCATGTCGGAGGTCTTTAAGCTGTCTAATAACTCCGATACAGTGTTGGCCACTAACTTACGCGAACTTACTTTAATTCAATTCAACAAGAGAGACACCAAAAGCAATAATATACACGGTAGGATAACCTTCACTTTTCTATAAAATACGCCTAAGGGTATGGTTTCATCATCTTTCTACTTTTTCCTGTTCCATAAAATATCTATAAATGTATTAATGTCCTTACAAGTTTTCCATCGCATATTATTAAGTTTACTTCGTAGGATATTGTTATTTATTTTATCGTTTTAATAATTTATTGAGTGTAGTATTTAGGTTTATTTTAAGTAGGGTTAGGTCGGTCTTCGGTATATTTGTATAATTTTCGAATGTGCTTTAAAAATTATACAAACACTCCGCGTCCCGCGGTGTTATTCAGTTGTTCCCGTTCCCGCGGGAGTTTCAGAATAAAAGGTATCACATGTGTTAGTTTGATGTATAACCTATATTACTGTAAAGTTTCATCCAAATCCGTCCAGTATTTTCTTCGAAATACATACATCCATCATCACAAACTTTCGCATTTATAATACGAGTATTAGTAAGAAAAATCAAGTGTTTCATTATCAATTCCCTAGCTCGCAGCTTAACTCGCTTTATGTCTACATCACTTTTGGGTACGTTTTAATTAAACCGGAGCGGGTCTGTGTTGAGCTCAATCAACTAATCACAGCGCATTGAAATTGTCAAAATCTCCGTAATGCGTATTGATTGGTCTATTGCGCTCTGCAGCGTCCCGCTCCGACAATGGCAACGACAAACAAACTCAAAACAAATGAATGGACACTGTACTCAATTACGCATAATTATATTGCCGTAACTTTGAAGTTTACATCTGTATATAAAAAATCAAGTCGTTTTAGTTACACCATTTATAATGTCAGAACGGCTGGACCGATATAAATTTCATTTTTTAGGAACGAAGTTCCTTATCGTGCTTTGCGAAAAGGGCTAGACAGAAAAAATTAAGACGAAAAGTTGTAACGATACTTATTGCGTTAGAGAGAGACAGACAGATATTTTCGTTTCGTCTTTCTATTTCTCATTGAACTTCGTTCCATGTGTTTTTACATTTATCTTGGTCAGGCATAGGATAATACATAGTTAATAAAAATTCCGAAATACCGAAATAAATCTACTATTAGATAACTTAAAGGTATTTAGAGAAATATCTTTAGTTTTAAGTAAAAAAGGTCCCATTTAATATTGAAAGAGGAAATAGTCCGTTTATCGGACCGAACTGAATGAATTATTAATTCCGACAATGAAAGACATAAATCCTACTAAAGGCGTATTTTGCGATAACCGTGGAATAGTTAACTTTGTTACTTAAACGAGGACATTAATTTGTGGTATTAGTTGCATCTACCCAATTTTAGTACAAATCGGATTTGTTTAGGTACATAGGCACTACATAGGTATTTTCCTATTGAAATAAATAATAAATAATGCAGGTTGATGATTTCAAACCCGAGCCATGTTTGAAAAGTAGGAAACATGTTTCCGCTTCATGAAAATTGGTTAACCAATAGGTTACTTCAATAATTAAAAACACTTTATTTATTTTGGAATGTTTTAATAAACTAAAAAAAAAAACAAAATTTCTAGTAAAATTAGCTTCGTAACATTTACATTACAGCGCAAAATAACTTCTTTCTGATTTGCAAAATTAACTCACAGAACGAAATTAAAAATTACTCAAACTCACTTAATCAAATGTCAGAATATATCTTTTCATAACCAGGTTAACTGCCGGAGAGACAGTTGCACGTTCGAAACCCCAATTAAATAAGGTAGGTATTCAGCGAGAGTTAATTATCAACTGTGTTTAATAAAAGGCTAGAACTTAATTTGATTGTAATTTTATAGAAAATACAATCGTTTATTGTCAGAGTAATGCGCACCAACACACATTGTTTTTGGGTGACGTACCAAGAAGACAGTTGCCATACTAAAAATATATAAATTTAACATGAATGTTACTATACTAAAAATTACAAAAATAAATTGCTGTTCTATTCTTGAACAGAGTTGGCCGGCAACAAGTGTAGGCAACAAGGTAAGTATGTATATATTTATCTTATATGTATTTAAACAAATATATAAAGGTAAGTATATATTTATTCAAATACACATTTACAATAAGTATTTATTTAATATATGTTTAAACAAGTAGGTAACTATATATTTATATATTTATTATTTATATATATTTATTCAACCACATTTATAATAAGTATTCAAACAATTATATACCTATTTCGAATCAAAACAGGTAAGTATTAATACTATATACCTATGCTAAAGTTATATCTTATTTTTTCCCTTAATATACTATTTTTTTTTTTTTACTATTAACTTAATAAGGAATTAATAAGGAACTAATAAGGAACTTTTGAAATACACAAAACTGTAGTTATACATTTTCAAGAAATGGCAAGGGACATAAGGTTTTATAAGAACGAGTGTAAACTTTATCAGACATTTTTACATCTGCTACCCTTACTTTACCATCCGGGCCGGGAACCACTTTAACAATACGTCCCATTGGCCACATCATAGGGGTTAGATTACTCATTTTAACAATAACTAAATCTCCTACCTTTAAATTAACAACATCTTTTCTCCATTTAGTCCGGTTTTGCAACACGGTTAAGTAATCTTTATGCCATACATTCCAAAAATCTTGCTTAATTTTTGTACACATATTCCAAAAGTTTAATCTGTTAATGTTCTTTACCTCAGTAAAATTTATTTCAGGAAGGCTCATCAATTGAGTTCCAATTAAGAAATGACCTGGTGAAAGGTAGTTTAAATCTGAAATGTCTGAAGTTAATGGGCACAATGGCCTAGAATTAAGCACAGCTTCAATTTGTGTAATAACAGTATAAAGCTCTTCATAAGTTAGAGCAATATCACCAACAATTCTCTTAAAATGATATTTAAAACTTTTCACTCCTGCCTCCCACAGTCCCCCGAACTCAGGAGAGTAACTAGGTATGTATTTAAACTTTAAGTTATTTATCAAACAAAATTTATTCACTGAATCACGGTGACTGTCGGAGGACAGGAGCTTGTACAGTTCTTTCAGCTGATTATCAGCACCTTTAAAGGTTTTAGCATTGTCACAACAAATTAAATTAGGTACACCACGTCTTGAAACAAAACGTTTGAGACATGCCAAAAATGCATCAGATGTTAAATTGCTTACCACCTCCATATGTATGGCCTTTGTTGAGAAGCACACATAAACAGCTATATATGCCTTTGTAATGATAGGCCTACGGATACGAGCAATTTTTAAATTGAAAGGGCCGCAGAAATCTACACCAACAACTTGAAATGGTCTATTTGCGGTAACTCTTTGTGAAGGTAATGACCCCATTAATTGTTTGGCACCTTCAGCCTTAATACGGAAACATTTCAAACAAGAATGCAAAACCTTTTTAACCTCTCTGAGGCCACTAATAATCCAGTACCTTTGACTAAGCGATGAAAGTACTAATTTAGTACCTGCATGTAAAAGCCTATTGTGCTCTTTTAAAATAAGTAAGTGGGTTAATCTGTTGGATTTTGGCAATATAATTGGATGCATCTTGTCATAGGACAAGTTAGTGGCATTTTGCAACCTCCCTCCAACTCTAAGGATACCATCACTATCCATAAATGGGTGCAAGCTACCCATAGATGATTTAATAGGTTTGTCATTTGTTATGGATAATATTTCCTGTGAGAAACTTGTTGATTGAATATACTTTGTAATGACTTTCATAGCTTCAGAATACTCTTGAGGTGACATAGGACCTATAACTTTATCATTATTTTTCTTTGTATTATTTTTAAATCTTAATATGTAAGCTATTTGTATTTGTAATTTGTTAAAGTCCGAGTATCTATCAAAAATGTTAAAACCTGGTTCAATTTCGCAAAAGTTGGAGGGAAGCTGCACAATGGGATCAATATTATCATCATGCGACTCTAAATCAGGATTAAACAATTTATTTATTACTGAAGCAGCTTGAAAACTTTGATAATGATACTCTCTGTTTAACTGACCTTGTGGTCCATTCCACCAGAGTGACACTTCTGCCAATTTTTCGGGAGCTACTCCTCGAGACAAAATGTCAGCAGGATTTTCTGCGGTTCTAATATATGACCACATACACTTTTGAGTCAAGTTTTGAATTTGTTTTACTCTATTGGACACATAGGGACTAATTTTCTTATTATTTGAAGAAATCCAGTAAAGAGCAATTTGTGAATCAGAGTGTAATATAGTCATGATATTGGGAAACCGACTTTGTAAAGTTTCCTTGACTCTATCTGCTAATTTAGCGAGAAGTAAAGCACTATTCAGCTCGAGTTGTGGAATTGTGAGGGACCGTCTTAGTGGCGAAACACGAGATTTCGCACACAAGAGCTCCATTTTCACAGTGCCATCCTTACGAAGGGTTCTAAGGTAAAGGCAGCAGCCGAATCCCTTGAAAGAAGCATCGGCAAATCCCACAAGCTCGATAGAAGCCATGTCATTGCAGGCGACATATCTTGGCACCTGAATAGTACCCATCTTATTTAAACTTAATAAAAGGGTTTTAAATTCTTGTATTACATTACATGGCAATGTAGAATCCCATCCTATTTGGAGAGAGTATAACTTTTGCATGAATATCTTAAATACCATAACCACAGGGGCAATCAACCCTAAGGGATCAAAAATCTTGCCTATAAAGCTTAAGATATTTCTTTTTGTGGACAACTCTACTTCATTAATAGGTGGGCATATAAATTTAAAATTATCAGGAACAATATCATATTTTAATCCCAATGTCTTTATAATATGATCTTTATTGAGGTCATATTGCTCAAAATGTTTGAGATTTGTGGGCACATCATTTAATAAATCTTGGTGGTTTGAGCACCATTTATGTAGAGTAAATCCACCAAGTTTTAGTAAATCAATTAGTTGTTTTTTAACTTCTTTAAGTGTCTCCACATCATCAGCCCCACAGAGAACATCATCAACGTATGTATTATTGAGTATAATTTGAGCCGCAAGAGGAAACTGACTTTGAAATTGAATTGCCAATTCCAACAGACAACGGGCACTTAAAAAAGTTGATGATTTCAACCCATATGTAACTGTTTGAAGTTGCAAACAATGAATGGGGTTAGACGGGTTATCTCTCCACAAAATATTTTGTAAGGGTCGATGTTGTTCATTAATTAATATTTGACGGAACATCATTTTCATGTCACTAATTAAAGTAAAAAGATATGTTCGAAATAAAATGAGTATGTCGAATAACTCATTTTGAATGATTGGCCCATTTAACAAAATATCATTTAATGATATTCCTAATTTTGATTTCATACTACCATTGAAAACAACACGTAATTTAGTAGTTTTGCTAGCTTCATTGAGCACAGCATGATGCGATAAAAAATAAATAGCACTATTGAAAACATCATAGCTGTTTATGTCCACAATTTTGGCATGTCCCAACTGTAAATATTCATTTATAAACATCTTATATTTCTCATAGTACTCATCATTTGTTTTGAATTTCTTTTCAAGTGATATGAAACGCTGGAGAGCCGCGGAAAAGCTATCACCAATTTCTACTTCCTGAACAGGATTAGCCAATGGCAGGTCTACTGAAAATCTATTGTTCTCTAGAGAAACTGAATTTACAAATGACTGTTCAGCTTTTTCAAATTCTGAAGTGGTCTTTAAGGTTTTCAGCGGCTCCTCAGGCAATTTCTCAGAAAGCCAAAAATTCTCCATTATATTTTCAAGTCTATTCTGTGGTTCACATTTTACAACATTAGATACAAGTTGGTTCTTATTATTATTATCATTGTTATATTTTACTGAACCACCAACCACATAACCAAAAAGTGTATTTTGTAGTACTAGACCATTTTTTAGCTTAATACAGCCATCTAATAAAGTTTTGAAATACAAATCTGCACCCAACAAAATGGATATATCTGAAGGAATATTAAAGCCTATGTCTGACAACTTAATGTTCTCTGGCATCTCCAGATTTGTTAAATCAATGTATTGTTGGGGCAATTGTGATGTGATGGTTTCAACCACATAGCAAATTACATCAAACTTTAAAGCATGAGTACTAGAGCATATGGAAACATTTACAGTCTTATTTATCTGAGAACGCTTGTTACCAATGCCTATAATAGTAGTTGTTTTATTGGTATGAGTGTCTAGCTTCAATTTGTTAACCAACGAATGCTTAATAAATGAGCCTTGACTCCCGCTATCAAGGAGCGCTTTGACACAAACTTCACAGCCATACCTATCTCTTAATTTAACTTGTACAGTTGGGAGCAAAACATTTTCACCTTTATATGTATTTGAATAATTCGAAACTTGTTGACGAGGGTTGTCCTCTTCATGCAAAAGAGAATTATGCGCTTTTTTACATGATTTACATTTGAAATTAAATTTACACTTACCATTGTGGAAGTTAAGGCACACAGCACACCGTTTTGACTCCTCAATAAACTTCTTACGGCCTTGCACTGGGGCCAATTTAAACTGTGGACACATAAACATAGGATGGCTATGTTTTTCACAAAAACTACATAAATCTTTGGTTTCATTGTGAGATGCATGATTGCTCACTTTTGAATTTAAACTTTTGTAATTGCTTTTATAACCACTATCATAGTAAGTGGATTTGTTAAAGGAGCTATCCTCCAAGGCAATTGCCCTTTTTTCTAAATAATTTATGAAATCCGACATGGTCGGCATTTTATCAGTGTCCACTTTATCAAGATGATATGACCTATTTGTATAAGCATCTAATTTCCTGGAAAGAATGGATATCAATAGCATATCCCAACTCTCTATTGGTTGCCCTAAGTTTGAAAGTGCATATAACTGCTGCTGTACATCAGAAATGAAAGTACGAATTAACGTAGCAGTTCCCTTTTGCATGCAGGGCAAATCCAGGAGAATATTAATATGATTTGTAACTAATCGTGCCTTGTTGTCAAAACGCTTCTTGAGTAGTTCCAAAGCTTTAGTATACGACTCATTAACCAGAGGTAAATTAATAATTACTGACAAAGCTTCATGGGTTAAATACTTTCTCAGATAAAATAATTTTTGAACATTTGACAAGGAATTACTATCATCTATCACTGCTTCAAACAAATCTATGAAAGGTTTGAACTTGGTGAAATCTTTTCCGTCAAATAAAGGAATGTCAATATTAGGCAGTTTAGCAGTAGATATATTTTGCATATTATCTACCTCTTTAGATTTTATCAACTTTAAAGTTGTATTTATTTTGGCCAAAACATCAAAGTATTTGTTTTCAACAAGTTCAACTTTCTCGCAATCATTTTTATCTAAGGACAAAATATCAATATTTACCTCCTCATAGTCCTTAAAGGCACCTATCAACTTGTCCTTACGAGCCTGTAACATGTCTAGGCTCGCGGTTTCTAAGTTTTTTACATCAACTACAAACTGTTCAATACGTGTTATCGATCCTTTTAAAGTACCTCGCTTGGCACGCAAGCGCGGTAAGTCTTCTGTTGTCATTTTTATACGATATTAACCTCACAAAGCACTGATATAATAACACTTATGTTGAAGAAAACGGAAAAATATAACGATTAACGAACGCCGTTTGTTTACATCCGAGACGTCACGGTGACAGATGACAGCTGAGTGAAGAGTGAACTAAATCAATGTCATCCAACGACAATTCCGGAACCGAAGAGTGAACGAGCCACAGCACAGGCAACCCAAGCCCGTTTGTCGTGACGTCATCGGCGTCCACCTTACTCAGTACCTACTCACTCACGCTTTCCCGCCGATTTGTACCACCGACGCGCCACCAACTTGCCCTGGCGCCACTGTCGATGCCAAAATGCTTCCAACGGTAGATTTGTATGAAAATACACTGATTTTATAGAAATCAATGCTCAATCTTGGTTGATGATAACACGGAGATCGTCATTAACAATCACTTTCACTGACAATGCAACGCAATAGCCGCTGCACATGCACAGTAACTGCGGTACCTGTTATAGAAGGCACTTGAAACAGCTGGAAAGACCACTGATTTTATAGAAACTCGAAGGACCACTTAGCCTGTTTAATAAAAGGCTAGAACTTAATTTGATTGTAATTTTATAGAAAATACAATCGTTTATTGTCAGAGTAATGCGCACCAACACACATTGTTTTTGGGTGACGTACCAAGAAGACAGTTGCCATACTAAAAATATATAAATTTAACATGAATGTTACTATACTAAAAATTACAAAAATAAATTGCTGTTCTATTCTTGAACAAACTGAATTATCTCTTCAAGGCGCCGAGACGTGACGAGTAGGGTTACAGAATACTTCTTAGGTTTAGCGTACAGTGGCAACATGATGCTTATTCTTTTCATATAACTAACAGTACCCCGCGGTTTTACTCGGGTTGTCCGTTTTCGTGGAAATTTAGGGATAAAATATAGCCTATTACCGTTGAAAGTGGCTGTCTATTATAAAAAGAACTATTCAAATCTGACTGGTAATTCCTCGAATATACAAACAAACAAACTGACAAATTTTACCTCTTTATAATATTAATATGGAAAATTACGTGTCACATTGTTTGTCCGCGATGGACTCCTAAACTACTGGAAAAAAACTTGCATACCGTGTGCAAATATATGATAGCTTGCATCTCAATTTATAGTAATTATGGTGGTCCGCCCATTAATTTTTATATGGGATAACAACATTTGCCGGGTCAGCTAGTGGAATATAGAAATCAATTATACATGTTAATAGCAAAATGTTTTCTTGTGAAGGAAGCTTACGAGTACAAACGCATGTATGAAATTATTTTTGCAAAATGTTAAATCGTTATAACACATAGGGTGCTTTCAAATTATGCGTTTCGTGTCGGACCGCTGCGGTGCCGAAGCGGTGCGTTTGTCGTGTTGTGAACGTACGATCGTGTGTTTTCGTGTGTTTTGTATGAAAACACACGATCGTCCGTTCACAACACGACAAACGCACCGCTTCGGCACCGCAGCGGTCCGACACGAAACGCATAATTTGAAAGCACCCATAATCACGATAATGCAAGTTGATATTAATATAAGATCTCTATTTATTATAAGATACACGAAATTTCGCAATATCTAGGGAAGAAATTATACAATATCTGGGCAAAAATTTCACGTATTAATACGATTATTTAAAGTATCGCAAAGTATTTCTTATGTCAATCAACAAAAGTTGCCATTAAATTGACACGTGCGCGTCACTACTGAAATATTCAAAAAACACTAGACTTCTTTTAATTTGGACTCGAATATAAAATGGAACAGTCAATTACTGTGATATATGAATGAAATTCCTCCTCTTTCGTTTAGAATTATTGCTAATGAGACAAATTAATGGCATTCCCAAACGTTTCAGCCTTAAAAGGTTGCTAAGTTACGAAGATAAATAAAAAACGTTTGCATATATATTTTTAATGATGAAAATAAACGTCTTTCTAAATATAATATTGATGTCTTATTATGTTGGATGTAAATTGTTGTTTTGACATGTTTGAGGAAGTAAAGAGCAAGGAAGTACTTTTGTGTACCAAAAGCAACGCCTTTTGATTGCTATTAATAATAATTATTAATAATAAACCAGGACAAATTCACACACGGTTAATTAGACCCAAAGTAAGCTCTAAGCTGGTGTTATGGAATCTAATTGACTGATACTACTACATATACATACTCAAATACTTTATAAGAATATATATAATTGACACCCAGACGTCGTCGTCGCCAACAACTATGTCTGCACATATTATTGACTCCGGGCGGGAATCGAGCACGCAACCCCCGACACAGTAAGCGCTCTCACTGCCACTGTGCCAACGGGCTTGCCATTATTTAATTATAGATATTTATGTAGGACGAACGTAGATTGTATTATATGCAATGATTGTATGTTATAAAGGTCGATTATAGTATTGTATTGTGCATCAGATAGAACACAATTTAAAATGAACATTCATTTGTTTTTAATGTATCTTCTCAAACAATTACATCCATGTTTAAAAATGAGTTTGTTATTTAATTCTGTTGGAGTAAGTAAAGCGTTGTGCAAAATATCTTGAGTTCTCAAAACGAAGCTAATCAATGTTTCCAGATAATATCTGGTGCATCGACGAGTCAGCATTTTGAGTTCAATGACTTATATTTTGGGGCTACTTGATGAGCGGGTTAAAGAAATATCGGTCAAAGAGTTATTGAAATAAGACTGATGAAATTTTTTGTAAGTGAAGTTTGAAGGTGAAACTTGGTTGGGTAAATAAAATAGCGATAACCTCAAAATATAAAGTCTTCTGACTATGTCGAAAGCTTTTAGGTGAGTTAAGAAATGCCAACACCATGGTAGGCCACTCTACTCTCTAACAAACTACTCTTTAACATACTCTAATTACTTACGCCCGCACTCAGAGACGTCAAATGCTTCCTTAAATCTCTAATTTAATGAATGATTTTGACATGGAATGTATGAAAAATTACGTCATACTAATTGATGTTTTAATGGACGCATCTTATGACGGCAGTTTTAAGGATGACTCACGCTACACCGTGCCGGGTCCGAGCCGAGTGTCGGCCGTAGCTCGGTCACCGAGCCGGTTCCGTGTCTGAAATAGGATGACTCACGCTAGACCGTGTCGGGTCCGAGCCGAGTGTCGGCCGTAGCACGGTCACCGAGCCGGTTCCGTGTCTGAAATTACTAAACTGTATAGCATCACTACCGACTGCTCGGTCGCAGTTCGGCGGCGCTGTATTCATGCAACGGGCCGTGGCCGAGCCGACGCGGGACCGAGTTGTATAACGTGAGTGTGTTCATACAAAATATATGTAATATTAGTTGACCGTGCTACGGCCGACACTCGGCTCGGACCCGGCACGGTGTAGCGTGAGTCCTCCTATTTCAGACACGGAACCGGCTCGGTGACCGAGCTACGGCCGACACTCGGCTCGGACCCGACACGGTGTAGCGTGAGTCATCCTTTAATCGTAGATAAACTTACTACGAGTTCAGCAGATTGTGACATGACATCATCGACCTCTGGTGAGTAGCTAATTTCAATATTGTAGAGTGTAATCTCATCTCAGTTGATAACAGACAAGACACACGTAGATTACGAACCAGCGTGATACCTGCCATATAAATACAAGGAATAACGCCAAGATTTATATATAAAATATAACCATTAAACCAGAACGCCTTAATATTCGTTAGTTCCTTTTACTGCCAAAAAGCTTATGTATATGAAAAGTAATACTCGGCAAAATAACTTAGGAAGCAATATTGAGCTTGACAACTACACAATATAATAATTGTATCTCCACCGCAGCTATCACTAAAATATAGTGGCTATAACACTTGAGCGTTAATCCGTTCATAAACGGCCCATAGTGTTGGCAGTAAACACGTATCATCGGCGACTTTATGGCCACACCATAAGCCCACTCTGGTTTTGTCTACGGTCAGCGTTCCTACAAGATGGCTCGATTAATGAGCCCTTCAGCGTACCTTTAGAACTGGGGTATTAATATCTTAGATGGGTAGGACACACTGCTATAGAAAAAAGTTAACAAATTAATGAGGAACTTTTTTGGAAAAACTTTATTGGACACTACGTTTACGGAATAAAAGTGTATCCGTATACACATCGCTATTTGAATTTTTTATCTGACGTTTCGGCTCCTTTACAGGAGACGCTCTTCTAAAAAACCAGTATGAGGAAAATCTCACTAACTGCCGTACTCTGAGACGTCCAATAATTCCTTAAAAGAGATAAATGAGTGATTTTTAATATTGTAGTTAGAGGAATAATTACGTCATGTCTATTAAATTGTGACCTCTTTGTGTACAGCTGCAGTAGAGTAACTTATAAACCAAATTATACAAAAATATATTCGAAATTCAAATATATTTCAGTGAATGTAAAATGGATTAAGAATAGTAACCCTGCAAAGGCCATTAGCTATCTTTTCCAAACCAAATCGATAAATTTACCCCTATTAATTAACAGATAAGGTTCAAGGTCGTGTGAGCAATTTGTAGTGGTACCATTTTGGTAGATACCCAACTGAGTAAGAGTCGGCAATAAACAAATAATTTAACGCGTTCCGCTGAAACTTGGCTATCCGTAGTCGGGTCCACACTAGAGTGACCATCATTACGTAAACTTCAGAGAAATTAATAGAAAAAAAATTAAACTTTGCTCTTCCATTATTCTGTTTATGGCTTTTGTTAATGTGGTTAGTTTGAGTCCTGCAATGCTAAAGACTATGATGAAATAAACAAATTCATATAGGTATCAAACAAAAACTCTCTTTACTGCTACTGCGAGAGGTAAAAATAACATTAGAATCTTTAAAAAAATACCGGTTGCTAAGTCTCCAGACTAATCAAAAAAGCTATTACTGTGTAGTCTATAATCTATAGTATTTCTCTTTTTGTTTTATTTTTACTTTTAGTTATTCCTTAATGGTTTTGGAACACTAAAAGCCTTACTAAAAGCCGTAATTTCAATATTAACAAATTGTGTTTTAACATGTAAAGAAAAGTCACATTTCCGAATCTGTCACAGTCGTGGAACCGATCACTGGACGGGAATCGAACCCGCAACCCATAACACAGTAAGGACTCTCACTGCCACTGTGCCAACGGACTATCAAGCTATAATTATTTATGAAAAGGAAATATCAAATCAATTTAATACACATTTCTGAGTGTACTAATAATTTTAATCACACTTCGCTAAATCCCATTAAACTCGAAACTATTGCCACCCAACCTAAAGCGTTAAGATATTAATTATTTCCCTAAAGTAGGAGCGAGGCGCTTAGAACTAAAAGGATTCTAACTATTGTTTCACTAGTTCAGCAAAGTTGCTGTACTTGCATTATAGCATGTCAGTATCAGTCGAATTTGTGTCATATTGCGTTGGGATCTTGAACTAGAACAAAGTTGATCGCCCTAACCATTCGTTGTGAACGTACTAGCCGCGCCACGCGGTGTTACTCGCGTTGTACCCGTTTCCATGGGAATTCCGGGATAAAATGTATCACATGTGTTATTTTGATGTATAACCTATATTATTGTAAAGTTTCATCCAAATCTGATAAGTAGTTTTTTTTTTAAAGAGTAACAAACATACATACATCCTCGCGAACTTTCGCATAAAGGTACTGACAGACGTGCTCAAAAAAAGCATGCTTGCTTAAAATTAGCATGCTCTGCAAACTGTTCACATTTGCCAGAAATAAGCATGCTTGTTTTAATTAATTACATCAATTAATTGCATAAAACATGTTCTGACGTGCTCGGATCACGCCCCCCCCCCCTACCCGCGCCTCAGGTAGCATGCTCGAAAGTTTGTTTACACTACTGACTACACAGTTTAGTAAGCTGATATATATCTATACTAATATTATAAAGAGGTAAAATTTCTAACGTTGTTTGTAAGGACTAATCTCAGAAACTACCAGTATGATTTGAATCATTATTTTTGTAACGGATAGCCATTCCTCTTTATTGTATTAGTATAGATAAATATTACACCAATTTAGAACTTATTGAGATGATATGTCAACTGTAAACAGTAATAAAACATTTAATGCATACCTCAACGTTTCGGTCTTGTCGCAACGGCCGTGTTCACGACGGTACTATATTAAGTCCCGTCTAGATTAGTTTTTACAATGTGTTCATATCGTGATAGTTTAAATAGTGTGATATTATGTCAACTGTTACTAGTAAAACCCTATTCTGTGATAACTGATAAATGGTGTCATTAGGTGCCTTCATTGTGGTTATTTTTCACATTAAGTTGGAGCGGCCAAGTAGGTAATTGATTTTCTCAAAAAGTGCTGAACAGATTTTCGTGCGGTTCTACCAACACAAAGAGTAATTCAAGAGGCAGTTTTATGACTAGTTTTCTTGCCAAAACACTCACAGGAACGGGCACAACGCAGCTAAATCCGCGGGGTACATTATAGACACGGATAAAACGCATCACTACTTGTAACATATCCATTAAAATAATTCGCTATAAAGTTTTACATCCTCACGAACAGTATGTCACAAATGATAAGCGCTGCAAGCGAAAATTTTCCGATAAAATTATCATAATGATGCCACAAAGATGCCCTGAAAATGACGGAACAATCTTCCTCAAGTACGTTTTAACGGAAAGAATAGATTTTAAGGGATCTTCTTGCAGGAATTTTAAAGGTATATTTAAGAAGAGCGCTGAATTAAACCGGTTATAGAAGGTAAGATGGATAAATTATTTCAGTTTTAATTAATCACCTGTTAAGGAAAAAGTTTGGGGATTCTGTTTTCTTGTAATTTTCCTTTTTGAAATTGAATGGAGGCTGTTAAATGGAGACTGTTTTACATAAAATTAACCTATAACTATAATAATATATCTTTTTAGATGATTTCTCTGGAATAAGGTATTTAACGATGTTATATACGAAGGTTGATATGCATGAAGGTTGATATAGCAGTGCCTTGTGGTTTTACCCGCGTTGTGCCCGTTCCCTTAGGTATTTTGGGACGACAAAGAGCATTTAATTCGAAAAATAATTATTCAAATCGGATAGGTGGTTTCTGACGTAATCGCGTTCAAATAAACAAAAAGAAGCGATTCAGCTCTATTAGCATACTATAAAAATACAATTTCAGTGTAGTTGTCCATTTTTTTAGAGAATTTTAAAATATAGCGAACAAATAAGCGTCCATTATTGTTATGACACCGGATGAGGTACGAAATAACAACAAGATCACTATTCCGTACATTTCGTGTAAAAAATATCAAAATAGAATATAGAAGTTGTGATATTATATCAAAACATTTCAGTATCCGGACAAAGAATCTATGTGATCCGTTGTTCTGGATTATTTTACAAAGGTTTCATTGAATAGGAAATTCAGGTATATTTATAAGACTTCGATAGAATGCAGTCGATACTACAAAGCACGGAAGAGCTTACCTATTTCCTGTGACCTTCGTAAATAGCTGATCAAGTTTTGACATTGGTTCTTATGGTGGGTTATTTTAAACGGTTGGTAATCGTAAGATTTAACAATCGTTAAAAAGTTTACGATTTGTTTCGCTGTTATATGTCTGTAACGGGTACAATGCGGGTGAAACCGCGGGGCGCGGCTAGTACGAAAATAAAAAAGAGTACCATTCTTCAAAATACTCATAGATCATCACATAATTAGAAACTTGCCAAATAAACACGATATCATTTTATTATCCTTGTCATTACCCAGCAAGTAATACCGTTGGTTATGTTGCCAGCTATAAATCGTTCATCATATCTAATGTCACATAATGATGTATGTTCCCAAACGATTTGTGTGATAGCAAATTATTTATTAGCGAACTTTTATCGAGTGTTTGTTTTTATGTCACTCTTGGGTGTGATAAATTGGGTTAGGTTCTAGTTTGTAGTTTTATTGTGGTGAGGAGATTTTTTGTTTGAAAATATGTGAATAGGTTGTCAGAAACTCTTTTCCTATATGTATTGTAGTTCTTACACTCGATGAAGAGGGGCCACAGTACAAAGAAGCAACGGCAACTATGTATAGTGATTTAAAAAAGATTAACAATGAGCTAGCGTAAAAAGTATAAAACGTCACGAAAGTTCTATGTTGTGTCCAAAATCTTTATTCAAATCGGATTAATTGTTTCTGAGATTTGCGCATAGCAACACATTCAGCGATTCATTTTTATATTATAGACTAGCTGTGCCTCGCGGTTTCACCCACAGCGCCCCGCTCCCGTGGGAATTTTGAAATTTCTTATTCCTTATTTTTCTTTTTTTTGTCCTGACAATAAGGAACACATTAAAAAAAGAATCATCCTATTTGGCGCAGTCGTTCTGAAGTTATGCGCTTAGCAACAGATTCAGCGATTCATTTTTATATTATAGATATATTTAAAGCCAGCGTTAGATAAGTGTATACAATTTCGATTTAATTACAGCCAATACAACATTTTCAACATTATGTACCGATATCTTCAGTGAGTTTGAGAGGTCTTTGCCCAGTTTTTGCCCTCCGGTGAGATGAGAGGTCTGCGCCCACTTTTTACCCCTCTACTTCATTTTCTACTTTTAAAATACACAAACAATTTACAAAACAGTGTTCCTAGAGATTGCCTACAGTGATTGACGGAGTCATTCTGAGTTGACGTTTCATAGTCTCCGTATCAGAGACGCACAGAGCCCATTAACTTGATAGGGTGCGCGCAGAGTGCCGGAGAGAGCGATTTGTGAGCTTTCCGCTCGATTGATCTCCCTGCGGAGATAGGTACCGACGAATGTTTCTATTGTATGTTACTTTTAGATCGATCGTTGTTGAGGTTTTGTTCAAAGTAAAGTAAAAAGGGACGTCAATTGTAATAGAAGGTAGATGATGACAATCTTAAACGAGTGTTGGTAAAGTATTTCTTTCATTGACAACGTTTGATCACTAAATATCTGCGCGTGTCCTTAACGAAGATCATTATCAGTAGGTAATTACATTACCTTTACCTAAAATTATAAAAATGAGTTACGATATAATGTACTAATTATAACTATCGAAAAACAATTACAAACGATACCCAACTAACCTAAACAGTCAATTGAACGTCACAAATAAATAAAGCCGTATTCACATTGCGATACTGTTCGCACATCGAGTTATATAGCCATGTGACGTCATTATAGAACCACAAAATTGCGCGGTCGTATCGACGGGTGATTAGCTCTCCGTTCCCCTATATTCGAGATTTTGACACTCCCAAATCAGCAGTTTCAATTTGAGCTACAGTGTGTTTAGAGGTTTACAGCCGTTTGAGAATATATTTGGAATATATTCGTGTGATTAGTAACATAGCTTGTTCTTGGTTTGAGCTGTTGTGAGAAATTGTTACCGGTTAACCTTTTGAGACTAGTAATAGGTATTACCTAAGTTTTTGGTCAAGAAAATGGATATAACATAATTTTTTACATATTATCAAAGAAAATGTACAAAAAATATAAAATTAAATTGAAGAATATTCAACTTGAACAGGGGTATTAAGAATGTCCAATAATTTGTATAAAATAATATAAACAAATTATTTGGGCTCAGAAATCACTCACAAATAGTAGAGGAAATCATCTCATTAACAAGACAAGGAATGTATGATCTATGTAATCGCTCCCGCTACCTCTTAACACCAAAACCACACCCTAACCCGCGGCTAAAGGCGTAACCGCGGACGTAATGAACTAATGACGCTGACTCATCCCCATTACGTAACAGACCCCATTGTGGCCCACGCTTTACTTAAATCCCACATAATAATAAGGAATTTCGATAAAAAGGAATAAAATAGCGCAGGAAATTTTACGTTCATCGAAATGGTTCGTTCATCGAATACTAGTGTATGAGGAAGAATGAGTTTGGGGAGTTATTTTTCTACCGTAAAAGATGTTGCAAAGTTGACAAAATTATATTCTTAGTATTGGATTAGGACTTTGTAAGTTGAGCAAGTAATTATTTAAAAGTTTAATGGTTGAACAGATTAAGAATTTTCCGATAGCAAATTATTACTTGACTAAATACGATAAAAAACAAAAAAATGGAGTAGTAGCAAATAGAAATAAATATAAAAATACTGTTATGACATTTTCATATTATTAATTATATGATTCTACTAAGCATACTCAATTCATATTCATGGGACACGGTAAATTGTCGGTCCTAGTTTTTTCAAGATTTTCAGACTATGTCGGAGACTTGAAGGCCGTCTAAAAATTCCAACATCAGGATGGGTCACTAACCATTACAACTTGTTAAAGCAGGGTTTCCACTGCAAGCGGAGCGGGCTCATTAATGACTCCGTTTAATTACCATTGCGTTACTTGTATAGACGCATAACACGCAAAAACAAAAAGTCTTAACAAAACACGCAATGGCTGCCAAACGGAGTCATTAATGGGTCCGTTCCGCTCGCAGTGGAAACCGGGCTTTACAAACAGCCGCGCTCATTAAATATGTTCATAAAATCGACACTTAACTAATTGAGGCAATTTTTCCTACTTTTAAAATTAAATCATTGAATCTCTACTAAGGAAGCATTTGACGTCTCTAAGTATGGTACGTTAGTCGCAGCAATCGGTAAAAGAAGAATGATTAATTCCTCAACATAATAATTTATTTTCTAAAACAATTCAGTGCCTTAAAGAATTAACCCTTCGGTACATTCAGTGTTTGACTCCCAATCCTCGTTACATCGGAAGACAGAGATACAAAGTGCACTCCGGGAGCGCACACCCTATTTAACATTTCCACCACATCAGCTGCGACTGAAAATACGCCTATTGATACGAAAAATGTGACTTCTATATTCGTGCTAAGTTTTGTCAGTTCGTTATTTTTTTGAACGTGGCGGAAAGAGGGTTAAAAATTGTTTTATATTTGCGGGTGTTGTAATATTGACATCTATTCCACCAATGGTATAATTCGTTTAACGCAACGTAAACGCCTCTGTGGTCTAGTGGTATTTGCACTCGCCTGCCAAGACTGAGGTCCTGGGTTCAATTCCCGGGTCGAGCGAAAACAGGTTTCCTACTTTCCAAACATAGCTCGGGTTTGAGATCACCAACCCGCATTAGGTGAGCATGATGATTACGCCTAATCCACCTCACTGTACTGATACCTTCAGTGAGATGAGAGGCCTTTGCCCAGAAGTGGGGCATTACAGGCTAATACTATGCTTCGTTTTATATGATTGGAGGATACCATTGTCCATAATTTGTCACGTTGCTAAGCTTACGTTTGATATTATAGTGACAAAATGTCTTTGATGTTTCCTCATTGTAAACATAGTCCTAATAGATTAAATTATAACAATGACTCCGCTACAAAAGTATTTGTTCACTGTATTCTGTGTCCACGGACACAATTATTTATGAACCATTTACTACAGTAAACAACTTAAACTGCGCATTAATATTACTCACTCAAACAAATTGCCTACAAAATAACGTTGAACAGTTCAAAAAAGCAGGAAAAATTGTGAAATGTACATCGGAAATCGTTTGGTGCGATCGTATCGTCGGATGTGGGTATACGGGGCTATAGATGGGCTACAGATGGCCTACAGGCGGCCTATGGATCGTGATTGACGCGGGTATACTTGTAAACGAGCCCGATTCAGATACTAATTGCTCGCATCTCGAATGTTTTAACAGCTTTCGTGTTTTTTGGATATGGATCGTGTTCGAATATTCGAGTTTCTGTAGGTGATTAATACGTTATATTGTGGTTGTAATTAATTTCAAAATTGTGGATATACGAATATACAGTACCTACTTTTAGTAGTAACGTATCAATGGAATATAGCAGTTGACGATGCATAAGTGCCTACCTGCCATTTTATTTGTATTCGATCCATAAAAATAACAACAATATAAACAAAAATATAGGTCCTGAAATATTCTACTGCATGATCAAATTGGACGTCTTCAAGAAGGACTGGCAACTGGTCGCTTCGAATCGAGAAGAGTGGCAGAAATGGGGGGAGGCCTTTGGGTCTTTGCCCAACAATGGTATGATACAGGCTAACAGTAACAGTATGATCAAAAATTACTTATCAAGTTTTGTTGGAATGACCAATACACTCTCTCTCAAATCTTGTACGATTTTCACGGAAGTCGTATTTTTTTGTCATCAATATTATTATGTAGGGACCTAATTACAGCAGTCAAAAAATCAATATAAACATACAAACGTACTTAAAATAAATTGTAGATGAAGTTCGCGCATCTCGCCTAGACCATAGCCGCTAACCCATCTTCATACATTATACGACAACAATTAGGTGAACTCCGTCCGATATCCAAGTTGTTTGACACTACCCCGCGCTACCACACACCCGGGTGTCCCATATTTTTGCCAGAGCCCAATAAACGGGTGAATGGCCAAGTTTACCGGCCTCTTCTAATTAATTTCTACTCCGTGCTGCTAAAGTGAGAACCTTGCGTTTGGTACAAGTTACGAGAGGTTTATAAAAGGATTAACGGTTTTTTAAACTGAATTGTGTTGAATACATTTGTAAGATTTTGGAGATGTATATAACTTATATTTGATGGGGAGAAAAAAATTATTAAAACTTAAAAACTTAAAGACGTTGTATGGTGAACAGAAGATAATTATGTTATTTTTGTGTTCATGCAACGTTCAATGGCCATTCTTATTAGTATTAGCCTGTAATGTTCCACTGCTGGGCAAAGACTTCTGGTCCCACAGAAGATAGAGAGAGATCACAGTGAAGAAAATTAGGCAATTACCACGCTTGCTTTCTGCGGGTTGGTGATCTCAAACCAGAGCCATGGTTGAAAAGTGGAAACATGTTTTCGTCCGACCCAAGAATAAAACCTAATATTCTATAACCTTTAACATCAGCTGGTGGGAGGTCGCGACACAGAGGGGTTGGCAACATTTGAGATGTTCTTTTTCACAGCAACCGACCTATACTGTCAGGTTGGAAAAATACCGCTAATCTCTCTTCCCTTGTACCACAACTTTATGGGTCTTTACACGAACGATAGTTTAACTTTACCGTACATTGCACGGGGCGAGATTAATTCTATATCAAAAGCCGGTAATCTTGCCGACCATCCCACTGACATTGTATTTAATGTACATAAACAAGGAAGTGAATATCTTGAGCTCATATTACTTATTATTAAGAATATGAAAATATATTAAGGAATATGAAGGTATTAATCAGTGGCTCCATGACATAAAGACTTATGGTACACAAGGTGCGATCCATTGTTCTGTATTTTATCACTACTAGGCGTTGTCCTAATAGAACGCGAATGCGCGATGCGAGCGATGCGGCCATCGCGTGTTTTAAACATTTGAGACCGCGTCGTGCGATTGTCAGTTAGGACACCTATTAGAGTTCAATATGTTTGATCGCGCGTTCGTACGAGTAAAATTCGCGCAAACTTACGATAATCGCGCATTCGCGTTCTATTAGGACAACGCCTTAGAGGTCGTGAGACCTTAGTCCACGAGCAGTCTTTACAGTTCGAGCAATGCTGTAGAAACCAATAAATTAACGCACACTAGAGACAAGATATCTACTCACAAGCCCGTTGGCATAGTAGCAGTGAGAGCGCTTACTGAATCGCGGGTTACTGGTTCGATTCCCGCACGAAGTCAACAATATCTGAAGATTAAAGGTATGAGTTGGATCAGCGACTGCAGCACTCGACTGCAACTGCAGACACAGTTTCACTACTAGTTTCTATGAAATTTCGAGCGCACGGTGACACTTCTGCTGCGGTTGACAGTCGCCCTGCTGCCTGCTGTCTGCAGTCGACTGCAGCAGTCGCTGATCCAACTCGTACCTTAAAGTTGTTGGCGACGACGTCTGGGTGTCAATTAAATATTCTTATAAAGTATTTGTGTATCTATTATGTAGTAGTATCAGTTAGTTAGATTCCGAATTACTAGAGCTTCCTCATACAACTCGAGACAAATAACACACCTTATTTTCCAAAATGGAAACAACCCTACACCTGCTGTAAAACTTATAATTTCAAAGTGGTTTCATAATATAAGTCAACTTGACTACGTGGTCTGGGAAGTTTAGTAAAGTTTTGGAAAATATAAAAGGCACAACGTCCTCGGCTATTAAAACACGGGTTCAGAATAAATCTTGATGAGTTTCGGCTTCAACTTCTAGCATTGGAGGTATTTCCATAAGTTGCTTACTAGAAATTAAGTTTTTAGCAAAGTAATGTTTATTATGGTGAAAACTTATAGTAGCGATGCAGTGATGAAAGACTTGCCAAAGTTTTATGATATAATAGCATTGAAATTTACATAAAAATATACTCGTAGTATCTGTAGGTATTAAATATTACAAATTGGACTGATAATTCCCGAGATTAGCTCGAACATACAAACAAACAAACTTACAAATTTTACCTCTTTATAATATTTGTATAGATGATGAATAACTTAAAACAAACAACGAATCTTGGCTCGAAATCTCTACAACACTTGAGAACAGACCAGTCAGCATTTCCATGATACTTAACCATTTTTGAACATAAAAAAGAATCTTTTTGAGTGGATGAAGGATACTCGTGCTCAGCGATGCCACTCGTGCGGTTACGCAACGCGTTTCAAGTATTACCCAAACTTACTGTATTATTTACGATGTTTTATTCGGTACTGGTTTCGGGTGGCAGTTGTTGATCTAAATAACGTTATGAAGTAACAGTGTTCTTTCGCTCGTGTTCCTTTTGTTTTAAAAAACTTATTAAAAAAATAACTTATTAATTGATTTTACTAGCTGTTAGCCAGTAGTGCAATAGCATCACACATGTCAAACAAACTTTGTCTTCAGTTTTCTCCAAGCTCCGTTTAATCGGCGACACCGTTTCCTCAAAACAAATCCCCGGACAGCGGCGAATGTCAAACAAATTGGTATGTGTTGAATCCGGTCTGTTAGGAACAAACGCGAATTCTATAGAACATTCTAGACGTCTGTAATCAAACGCCCGGTTATTTCGAAATGGATTTGACTTCCTTATTTGTATAGTATAGTGAAATCTACATACCTATGATTTAATTTAAAATTAAGATCAAATTTAACAGATTTTATCATCGATTTGGCAAAATGGTTATGATTCACTGATGCACTCAGAGTTACTAACGATTCGTTAAGATAGGTTAATGATTGATTGACTGACAAAAAGTCAATTTTATAAATCAAATAAAATCGTTGGTGATTGCAGTCCAAAGCATGTTGCCTGAAAAACACATTCCTATTCAAAACTTATAAACTATTAAATTCTTCTTTTCTACTCGAGAAAAAGTTACCACTTGCCTTGTAAAATGACAAGACTGTAACGCAAAACGCCAATACGTCAATTCTGCAGTTACCTGCAATTGGTGATTGGTGAAAGACTGGCGTTTCACTGTAAATAAGGATCTATGGCAAAGACTATTGTTGAGGTAGATTTCTCAAATCTAGTGCCGTAAAATATATCGGTGTTGGTATTTCAACATGCATCACTTACTAGTTGTTCTATTCCACGAGCGCTCCTTAGTCATATTTGTAATTGTAATTTGAATAGAGACACACGTTTTTATGTGCGACACTACCAGTACTGTAGGCAAGATCATTGCTTGTATTAATTTGACAGTTCTCACTGTGATGCGAGTAGCTACCGCATGAATTTTCTCTGTTTATTCCAATCTACCATACTGTCGGTACTTTAAAGAAAATTTGACAGGATTTTGACGTGGGCCATGATACATACTAGCACATTCGCCTGTAGTATTCTACTGAAGGGCTCTCTACTCCCCACTCCACGATTTTCAGTTCTGTGCGAAGTATTGCCAATCTGGGTTAAACCTATTAAATCGTCGCAACCTCCACAGGCTTTGTTGTTAGCCTGAATCATCCCATTGATAGACAAAGGCCTTTCCTCAGGCCCGCCACAGTTCTCGATTTGGAGCCACGAATCGGCAGTCTCTGAACTGAAATATTTATTCAATTTTTTGAAATGTTTTTTTTTTCGTTTTCTAAATCTACCAACCCATCATATTTCCGTGGACGGTAACTCGAGGCTGTCCCTCGCGCATCCATTCCAAATGCGGGTCAATTTGTCTGATACATTCTATCACTTCAATGAATATTTCATCCCCCACATTTTGTCTACACTATTTTCTATCCGCATTTCTCCCGTTCATCTTGGATTATGTTTTTGCAAGTTTTTATTGAAGTTTTGCGGTTTTATATTGATCTTCTTAGACGTTTTCATTTGTTGTGTGTGGGTGGAGTTATTTGTGCGATGTCCGAAATGTAATGCGAAGATTCCATTGAGAGAGCTTACAAGAGGGAAGTTGAAGAATTCTAAAGACAAAATTGGAACTCGACATGATATGATATGGCATGACATGACTTGTGTGAATCTCCCTTTCCATTGATTTTGCTCTTTTTCCTCTCTGGACTCTCACTCTCAATGTTATATAATAATATGTCAAATTACTCGTTTGCTTATAGTTTGTTAACTACTCAGAGGAACTAAATTATTTTAAGTAACTAATAGACCTGAAACGTTGAAGTATGCATTTAATGTTTAATTCGCGATTAAGTCCCGTCTAGATTAGTGTTTATAATATACCTACCTGTACTTTGATACCAAATAATAGATACTAGATACAAAAAAAATCGTATATTAACACTAACATATTTTACTAACGTATATACAAAATTGCTGTAACAAATCAGAATACCTGAAAAACCTTCAAATCGACGATGTTATTCCAAACCACATTTGCACCAAAACATCAATTGTCCACAAATTAAAATACCTAAGCTAAACCGAAAACATTGGTACAATTTGCGTGAATTAGCGGATCTGACCTAATTCCCAGTTAACTCATTGAGTTACGGACCCGCTCGAGCTAGCCAAATGTAATTAACGAATGCAAATGTTTGCGACGGTGTGAATGTTTCCTAGTTTGGTGTGATGTTTAACTGCATCCTCTTGAGAAGTGCTATTTATATATGGAATTTTTGCATGGCGGGCAACGGGGGAATTATGCTATGAATACCTCAAATGTATGGGCAAATAAACGATGCTTTAATTTATTTTATACTTCAAGATAAAGAAGTATGGAGAAGTCGATTCAAAAGATGACGCTAGAGTGAAATTTGTCGCCTAAGATAGCGTTTAAATTATTTTGATACATTTAGTGGGCTATAAAAATCTACTTCATTATAATTAATATGTAATATTTTAAAAAATAGGAAGTAATATATAATGCAATTAAATATTACGTGATAAAGTATTTATTTAAAACGTTTTTCATAGCGCTTTGCAACAGTATTGCACATTAAAATGTTGCCCAGATTGAGTATAAATTATTCATTGACCAGTTTCACTCTATTTATATTTATTGTCCAATTTGGTTTGAATTTAATTAATTAACTGATACAATCAGATCTCGAGATAATTGAACGTACATTGTAAAACAACATTCATTACATATTTGTTTAAAAGTGTTTTATAATGTAACAAAATTATTCGCCAACAAGTATTTATAAGTCCGTAATATCTACTGCACCGTGGTGCAAAAATCTCTCATAAATTTGTTAATTTTTAATAATGAAACATTAACACTTCAGTGGTCTAGCGCCAAGAGCTCTCTCCTGCCAATACCACGGCCCCGTGATCAATTCCCGGGTCAATATGTTTCCATATGTTTGTGATCTCAAACCCGAGCCATATTTGAAAAACTTGTCAAATACGGCTCGTATTTACATGACCAATCCCTAATCCTCGTCACTGTACTTGATATCTTCAGTGAGAGGCCTTTACCCAACAATTCGGTTCGGGAATTTAACCCGGGACCCCAGTTTTGGCGGACGGCTGCACATACCTCTAAACCAACGTGTAAAAGGGTCATAAATAAAATTAATTTCGTTATATTATTATGCTACGACCGAGAAGCACGTCATGAATATTAGGCAGTATGAAAGAAAGAAAACATATGTTTAAAAAAACGTATTCTAAATATAAAACACCTGATTTGCCGACACAGGGACGGCTTAAAGGTCAAAAATAATACAGTAGATGACAAGAAATAAATCAAATAAGTATTTCGCACGGTAAGTCGCGCTAGGCGCACGGGTAATATTTATGTAAATTCCTTGTAAGCGGCAGCTGTGAGCCTGCTCTGGGTCCCGACACAGGCATGGACTAAGACAGACTAACGTGATATGTTAAACTATCGAGATGGTGAAGATTTGTGGGCAACTAACCGCCGCACTCAGAGTCGTCCATTAAATCGCCACTTACCTAATTGACGAATTTTTTTATACGTTACGTGTCAAAATAACTCATTAAATCTGAACTAAGGAAGAATTTGACGTCTCTGAGTACGAGCGTAAGATGTTATTGCCGTACCAGTAGCAGGCGTACATTGGTTTGTAAGTCCGTTTTTTTCGACCACGATCGCGACCGCTACCTTTACACGATCTAAAAATTCCGACACAAGGGTTGACCCCTAATCTATAACACGCGAAATTACTAACTGACTCAACTATATATAACCTAGTCGGTTTCAAATTATCGCGATTTATACACATTATTAACGTATTACTACGGGTTTTTTCGCGGCACAGAAAGTTGTTTTAGTAAGTAAACACTTAGTTTGATTTCCCGACGTTTTGAGTAGATTGCACCACCTATGGTCGCAGGCGGACTATGCAACCTATATTGTCAACGACATCAACGTCAAAAACATCCATCTTTGATTTACTTTGACGAAAAAACGTCAAAAATATCCATCCATCCCAATCCGGCCCTGTCGATCGGACAGTGCCCAACATGTCCCTACATGTACCGAAACCGGAAAGGTCCCCACAGATCTGCATAAGTTTGTAGTAACAGGACTGTGCCGTGCGAGATTTTATTTATTTCATGAGCTACAGGGGTTAGCTCTGAGGACCAGAGAAACGTGAATAAATCTCGTTTATGAGCTTCTATCGCAGTTTTTGTTGATGTTAAGAAATATTTTTGGCGGGTAAAGAAGGGGTTTTTAACCCTTTGGTGTAGTGAAGTGTGAGGGATTATTTCTAGATGGATCTCTACTAATATTATAAAGAGGTAAAATTTGTAAGTTTGTTTGTTTGTTAGAGCTAATCAAGCGTATTACCAGTGCGATTTGAATAATTCTTTTTGTAATGGATAGCCACATTAAATGGGAAGGTTATAGGCTATTTTTCATCCCCAAATTCCCATGGGAACGGGCATAACGCGGGTAAAAGCGCGGGGCGCTGCTAGTATATGCTAAAGGGCGAGTTGTTTTAAACGTTTGGTTATCGTAACATACGTCATTAAAAAGTTCATGTCTTTTGCGCTGTTAAATGATTGTTTAATATAAAGCTTTGTTATTAACAAAACTTTAACAGTCTGTTAACAGACTGTTAAAAGTCTGTTAACAGTATGTTAACAGTCTGTTAAAGTTATTCAGGCAACCAGTAGAAAGATACGATTCTTCACGTTCTTACGTATGTTGAGACTGATATTTTTTATTAACTTTTACTGGCACGTGAGCGTAAGCTGAAAGCCCTTATAGAGTATGTAAGATTACCTAATACTTACTTACTATTTGTAATAACCACATTCAACGGGAAGGTAGGCTATATCTTATCCCAAAATTCCCATGGGAATGGGCACAACGCGCGTAAAACCACTGGCGCTGGTAGTTTTATACATTCTAATACAGTCCCGTTTCATTATGTATAATAAGTAAGTACATATACATGCAATTTACATTTAAATATACAGTTTAGTATGAAACCCATATACGAGTATTCGCCAAGAATATACATTGCTCTTACAAAATTAGTACAGTCATGTACACAAATTCGCACATAATTTATAGCACGGCTCTGATAAGGGAATCCCAGGGTAATCCAGGCTCTATAACTCAGGCTTTCATGAAAACATTTATCAAATATATTTAAATTATTATAATAATCTTGGTAATGCCTTGAATTAATAATGTTTATTACGCATAATTTGCTCGCTTTTGAATTGGTTTTTTGTTTATAGTTTCGTTCTTGAACGTTCATTTGTTTTACAGTGATTCATTTGTAGATTGAGTGAAGTTTTCATAGTGTAGTGGTTGTATGTATGCACTTGTAATCAAAGCCGCGGTTCAATACTCGGGCAAGGATTTTTTTAAGAAATTTCTTGGATTTGAGTTATATAAGGTACTCGTACATGCATTAGGTTAGATAAACATCATTATATCCCATCGACATAATATGCGAGGGGACTTAATTTGGTACTCGGAGACGTCAAATGCTTCCTTAACAGAGATTTTATGAGTGATTTTGACATGTTATGTATAAAAAATAACGTTAATTAGTTAAGTGACGATTTAATGGTTGTCTCTGAGTGCAGCAGTTAGTCCTGCAGCGAGATTTCATTACTCACTTTACTTTTTACTTACTATATCTTCAAAAAAGTAATAATCAAATGATCATATCATCAACTCAGTACCTCTTATCTTCCTTATTTCTCACAAGTTTATCTCTACACATTTTCTTCAGAGTAACAATCCCAAGAGACTCTGAGAGAATATTTTTCAATTCACCCGCCGCTGTCAATGACCGAACCCACTTTTTTACTTGAAAATACTTATTTTCTTTCATTCATACACACCGGTAAGAGCGCTATAAAGTATAAGAAATTTCCAATATTATCCGCGGACGTGATAGCAAAAGCCGCTAGTGAGGGTTTTACAGTGCGAGGAAAAAATATAGGCTCATCACTTTTTCTTTTTTTGTACATTTTATCAGTGTAGATTTCAATGAGCCCAATCCAACGCATCGCAACCTCTACGCTCTTGTCGTTGGCGGACATGAGGTCATTTAGGGTGAAGCTTTGATACTTACTGTATGAGTATACAGTTTGAGTTCACTATAATCAATACTATTTTTGTTTCAGAGAAGATTGCTTTACTAATATTCGGGTGTATGAAAATAGTCTAGTGTGTCTCATAGACAAGATGTCGACCTCTTGTCAGTTAAAGTGTTTGTACTTACAACTATAGACTGTAGTAAGATTGACTAAAAACGAAGGTTAGGTTAGGTTACACTTCACTGCATCGAATAAGTCTTAGTAGTTGCTATGACTGCAAACCACGATAGTCCCATAAAAAACCTACAAGATACTATTTATATTTTTGCCCCAGTAATTCAAATATATTTGTTTTAAATAATCTGTTTGTCGTATTTCCCATTAAAACCACCTAAATTGGATTGTGGTTAGCAATTGTGACAAAATAACCACAAATAACTAAATACAAATTCAAATCTCTTTATGTCCGATATTTTATCAGATCATTAAATTCATTTATAATGCTACTTGTTTCATCTATTATTACTTTGAGTTATTTATATTTAGGTAAATTAGGCTGTTATAAAATTAGCGTGAGTGTTTTATTTTGATATGGGTTACTACTCACAGAGACTCGCTACATGGGTTGGACTAGCCAAGCAAGTGAGGCGGTTCGGCGGCCATGTTTTAACACAATGTTTCCCAAGTAAAGCCTAGCCTTCTTAGACCTTATTTAGTTTAGGGTTTAAGGTAAAGCTTAAGTTAAAGCTTCCCAATTAGTGGACAGTTTTGTTCTTTTAAGCTAAATGAATTGATTAAAAGTACCGTCATACAAAAGATTCCATATTACACCTTCGAAATTATCCACAAGTGTAAAGGCCTTTCTCACCGCTTAGTACCAAACGATTTTCATGAAGGGTTTCGTGGATGGTATTTCTTTAAATTAGTGCGATTTCGGCACCTGTATTTTAGTATTAACTTTTATATTGAACGATTTTTTATCTACCTTCAGAAACTGTATTAGCTAACTGTTTTTAAAATTCGATATTTGAATAAATTTATTCGGAAAAATAATGGTGTATCATTTTTACTGAATGTAGAATTTAAATCGAATGTTACAAGCCTGTATTTCTATAAATTCGTCTGACGTCAGTCGCGTAGCGCGCTTACCGTCAGTGCCAATAAACACAACCGTAGCGCGATACTACGCGCTGTTGACGTCGACGTCTCATTGTGATATTTAGAACACATATATCCATACAAGACCGAGGCGTCAGCACCGCAGGAATTCAGTCCTGAAAGAGTTAAAACAGTTTTTTATTTGTACTATTTTGTATTATTGTGGCAGCAATGTGACAAAAAATTAAACCTAAGTGTGAAAATAAATAAACATTAGATAATAAACTAAATAGGTGACGACTACTACAATGAGCCTCCTTACTGTACTGATATCTTCAGTGAGATAAACCGTCTTTGCCTAGCAGTGGGCCATTACAAGCTAATATATACTTTTTAACTTATTATATTTTTAATAACCAAAATATAAATACGAAATATGAAAGAATATTTCAGTATACGAAATACAGCATGAAAATGTAAACAATTTTTCATGAAAAATAAGTGGCAAGTTATTTCTTATTCTATTCGGGAGCTTATTTTAGCGGTCTCTAGGAATAAAATATAAGTTGTGAAACAGTAAAAACTGTAGTTATTTTTACGTACGGAATTATTTATTTTAATCCAGAAATGGTGGGTTTTATATTTATTCTTGTTTATATTTTAATTTGTCGTATTTTCAAATTTACTTTACGCTTTACAACTCATTTGCTTGTGATGATATTACAAATGGAATTAAAAATTGTTTTATTCAAATTGAAATTGTTTTATGCATGTTTATAAAGTGTATTGGTTCTTGTTTTATTTTAATTGGTTTAATTGAAATACGGACTGCAAAATTAATTGTTAATTTGGAGTATTTCCATTTCATTTATATATTAATAATATTGCATGTTGAGTTGGTACAAACAATGGTCGTATATGAGTATTTAAAATTAAGTTACGCCATATTTTGGTACTTAGTTATGCATCATATTCTATTAAACTTTTTAATTTCTAACTTTACTAGTTGCTTGAGTTTAAGCCAACACTACTCATTTTGAACTGAAATTAGGTTTACGGATACACTTTGCTTTCATTTAACACTAGCAGCGTCCCGCGGTTTTACCCGCGTTGTACCCATTCCCGTAGGAATTTCGGGATGAAAAATAGCCTAAAACTTTCCCGTTGAATGTGGCTATCTATTACAAAAAGAATTATTCAAATCGGTTCAGTAGTTTCTGAGATTAGCGCGTTTAAACAATCAAACAAACAAACAAACAAACTCTTCAGCTTTATAATATTAGTATAGATTTTTATCTGACGTTTTGGTCTTAAGTAAAAACCATAATAAAAGGAAACAATGAAAGGAAACCAACAATTGAAACATGAGTAAACTCGAAATATTCTACCTATGATAACCAACATAAAACATGGCAGTAGACCCATTACTTTCGAAAGCAAATATGTATAAAAGAACGAAAATTTACCTTTGGTCAATAAAGCAATATATTCTAATTTTAACATACTCGTAGGTAGATTAAATTAACTTTGTTTATTTCTTACATGTGCCATGATTCACGGCGCTTTCTTTACTAAGTATAAACATTAACTCGACTTATAAAATAAATAGAGGCAAAAGTATTTATTACCAACGGTAAATTGAAAGGAAAAATGAAGGTTCCAGGCGACCCGTTAAACACCATGTTTTCGCCTTAAGAATTATTGCCCGAATAAATTACCATTATTCCATTGTAACTAGGTGGAAACTCGTTTATTAATACAAAATTTATACGGTTTGTGTGGAATTTTATTTATGTGGCCACGTGACATTTACAGCTAAAGCAACCGCGACGGTGAATAGTAAATTATTTGAACAAAGAACGCAACATTACTATCACGACATATTATAAAACGCGGCTGTCTTTTCGCGATAAACTCAAATACTACTGCACAGATTTTGACGCGTTTTTTATATATAAATAGATAGAGTGATTCAAGGAGAAGGTTTATATGTATAAAATTTCCTGAAATTCTCGCAGGAATGGGCACAATGCGGGTGAAACCGCGGAGCGCTGCTAGTTAGATCTTAATCTATACTTTTCAATTCTTTTGTTTAAAAATCGCTATTTACTTGTGTATACCATGTGACTATAACAAATCAACATAAATTAGTGTTCCCTTTTTCAAAATAATTTTTAAAAAATGATGTTATTGTTCAGGTTCTACATAAATCAAGCTCTTTCACAAATGCATGTGGAGACACATTGGAACACAGCTGTTGCTCAACACCGATGTTTCGAAGTGATCCCCGCAACATGTTGATAGCAACTCGATAATGTGTTATGCAACTAGGTTCAAGAACAAATGTTTACAATGAATTCTTCTTCTTCTTCTCGTTTCAATGAGCCGTTATTTGATTAGTTAAGTTAATTGATTTAGACCCTGGACCAGAAGGTAGCCAAGGAATGAATAAGGGGATTCAGAAAAAGAGACGTACCTACACTGTCTTTGTTTCTCTCGCTCGCGTTGTATTATACTAGCAGACTAGAAGCTAGTAACTCGTACATTATAAACGAAGTCTAACTGACTGTAACAAAAGATAATTCAAAGACTGTCACTAACCGATGTCAAAAACACAATCTCTGTCATAAAAACACAGATCTTAATCAAACAAAAGTTAAATTAATTTAACCTCAAAAGAAAGTTAAATAGATTGACCTCAGATAAAAGTGAAAATGAAATAAAACGCTGAAAAAATATGAATTAAACACAAAGGCGAGAGTTCCCCGTAAATTATGAAACAGAAAAGTTTGTCTAAGCAAAGGAAACACGTTAAATCTTAATTTTAATTTTGTAACTTTTTCGACTTATTAACTTTTCATCCTCTCATTTTTGATGTAAATTACTTGAAACGAAGTGGTATGCTCAGTTGGTTAGAAACTGTACCACCTACTGTAGCCAAATACCATAAAGATACTCGTAAGCGGATACATATAGATCAGCAAGGGTGCGAAGCGGAGTGAGCTCCGCACCCTGGATTGAGATCAACCAATCACAACGCTGAATTAACTGTCAAAATCTTTTCGTAATCCAATGTGATTGGACGATTGAGTTCCGCACATATGAAATGAATGAGTTTGTAAAGATTGCATAATACAAGCGTAATATTTAGCTATTTAGTCCTATACGTATTATTTATATATACTTCATTAAAAATAATAATACTTTTCCAATAATTATTAAAGTATGTAACAAAAGACTAGTCTAGAGATTGAGATATAAAAAATGCAACTAAACTTTTTAAAACTTATTCAAAAATTAATTGAAACAAAAAAGTTATTTGTAACTCTGATTGTTTAGCATAGTCACTTAATTTTTAATTCCATTGAAAAACCTTTTATTTTGTATTACTTATTAAGAGAAATTTCATTAAATACTTTTTAATTGAGATTCATGAATCGAATTGCACAAGAAATCTTAAATCTATTTAGGGCTTAAATATGTTTAAAAAACAAAAGACGTTCGTTTTAAATTGTGTTCTATTTGGTGTGAAATAAAATATAATTTTGAACGAACATCTTTTGTATCTTAAACAATAAATAAGAAATAAATAACAAAAAAAACATACTTTGATATTTATGGGTATATGTAAACGAACACTACTGACTATGCAAACCACAAACAAGAAAAAGCAAAGCGAAATCTATTTATATTAAAATTCAGCGCAAAACGAGTTATTATTAACGATTCGTGCTCAAGATAAAATATAAAATGGAAAGCGCTTTATGCAGCGTATTTGAGCGCTGTGCAGTGCTGAGGTTGCGACCGCAGACCAAAGCACTGCTGCTAGCTTTAGGGCATTGTTGTACCGTTTAATATAAAATATAGGTTTGAACAAATTGGATTGTCCACCTACCAAAATAAAAGATTAAAACGTTTGAAATATGGATAAATACATTGTGTCATAGTTCGTTTATATTGAGCTTCTTTACAAGCTTCAAGTATGAGTAAGAGTTTAGAAAACGAACAAACATTGCTAAAAAATACTTAAAGCTTTTTCTACAGGCTCATATCTTGTAAAGTCGATTATGTCTACCAAGCATGATTGATAGGGCTTTGTGATTCGATGTACGAGTATGTCTGAAGCATCAAAGCTTTATCAACTTGTTATATTCAAGTATTTCCTATGGAAGGTTATTTGAGAGCGTTTTCTTATTTGATCATATTCGAATAAATAGTATTACTTGTCTAATGGATTACAGTATGAAGATTTATTTCAATTTACAAAAAAAACTTCAAGTTTAAAACAGTAAAATTATATTATAGCAACTATAAAAGAGTGGTCAAATACAAAAGTAGGCAAAAGTAATACTGCTACGAGGACACTACGCCGTAGCCGTAGTGGCTACGCCGTAGACACCGCTACACATTTGTCAAGGTAAGCAAATGTGCGCTATCATAAATTACTAAGTGTTCTAGATTTAAAATCAAATTGGATTTCTTGTTTTATTTTATTTTTTGATTTTCGTTTTATTTATGGGTATTCATATTTCAAGATGTGGCATACTAAAAAAGTTACTACATTGAGAATTTACTTAAATGTTTTTGTGTTTTATACCACGTTTTTTATATCCATTTGTTTGTTAATTATATTATTATTATAACCTTTATTCTAAAGAAGTATTCTTCTACAAAGCAAAGGCCTCTCATCCCAGTATACTATGGAAAAAGGAAAGTTCAATTATTCTAAGCATGGTTATGAGAAAGTCACTTTCAAAATACTTTTATCGGGAATAGTGTAACGCCCATGTCATCGATTGATTAAGCGATGTTCGCTCATTCCAAATTGGATAGGTGGCCGATAGTGGCATTTCTATCTGAGCGCTACCGTGTTTTGGAAGACGGCTTAAGCAGTCAATCCCGGTTGTTACATCGTCAGACCATGTCGGCGGTCTTTAGGCGGTCTATAAACTCCGACAGCAGGCTTGGTCACTAGTCTACTTGACGTGAAAGAATTGGTAAAATAGTATTATATGATAAACGTCCTTTATCAAATAATTGTTTATTATTATTTACTACAGTTATCCCAACATTTAAAACATCCCAAATTACTTTTTAATATATTATCGAAAAACATTTCATTTAACGCTTTTACACCGAAATGCAATTAATGGTACAAATAACGTATGTAAAATCTGTTTATTTATTTAACCATAGTTTAATTTAGTTTCAATATTTCAGCGATGCGGGTTTGTTTTCGCACGCAGTTGTAGCGCCGGTTGTGTTTAATTGAGAGTGTTATGTTTTAATGTAATGTGCAAAATGATACATGATAAGTGTTATGTTGTCACTAGCTGCGCCCCGTGGTGTTGCCCGCGTTGTACCCGTTCCCACGGGAATTTCATGATAAAATGTATACCATACGTTATTCTGATGTATAACCTATATTACTGTAAAGTTTCATTCAAATACGTTCAGTAGTTCTTGCGTGAAAGAGAAACCAACATACATCCATCTTCACAAACTTTCGCATTTATAATTAGTATGATTGATTCAGCTTTATTATATTAGTAAATAAGGACTAAAATAATAACTATCTAATTAATTCTTTTTAAACCAGACCTCGTTCTTGAAGTAAACGTCTGCGAGTTGAAAACACGAAAATAAAAACTGTAACAGGTCAAGACGCTATCAAAGTTGAGCGCCGGTAAAAAGAACCTCATACTCGTACGTACATTGACAAAACTCTTCGAGGTGATACAATGGATTTTCGAATGAAACTCGATGCTGGGATAAACTATAGCGCATTTATAACATTATACATCTGATTTCACTTTGGCGGCTCAATAGTTCTGACACCAGGATTGGTCAGGTTGACCATCCACACGATGAAGAAGACTAAATACATTTGCAGTTGGTTTTGGTTGTTTTAATCGTCAGACCATGTCGGAGGCCTTAAGCGTTCTAAAAACTGCGATACCACGGTTGGCCACTTATTTACTTGAAATGAATGAATAGTATTTTGCACATAGCATATCATAAACGCAGTTTTTATGCTTTCAAACCTTTCAACTTTCGATTAAATCATTTCGGCTGCGATTAAAACATTTTAAGTCACCTTGGTTACTCTGTTTTTAAACCAATTACGAAAAAACAAAATGGCATAAGGAAGGAAAATTATTTTAAGCATCATTATCACAAAATTGTTTTTAAGCTGATATTAACGGGAAAATGGTATTTCGATAAGATACAATATTTCATTATTTATTTTTTATTTTTTATTGCATATATATATTATTTGTTAAAACGGGAACTTACGTACTCTGGAGGTTACTGTCTCTCGTTCGAGGTGATTCGAGGTGAGTTAAGCGCTCTCGACAGCGTCTCTCCGCGCACTGTTGTCAAATGTGCTGAGGCATGCTCAACAGTAACCTCCGTCGTACGTTTACGTTTTAACGAATACTTATGACATTAACATACGTCGTGTAGAAACGTACGTATCACTACCAATATCAATGACTTATAAATAATCATAAGTAAATGATCATAATTACCATTGTAAGTCGAATCAAAAACTAGAACCAGTAGTAAGGGATCAAAACTTTTCATACATCCAGTGTTAGCGATAAGCAAAACCAACAACTTAGTTTTATGAAGAAAAACCTTTTTCTCTTGAATTTTCTTAAAGATTTATTCACTCTCTGAAACTATACTTCGTTGTTTATTTTCTGCTGAATTACATCAACATATATGTTTTAGTATTCATCAGTTATTAACATATATATTGTAATGTATGGTATGATGTATGCTTGAATATACCAATATGCTAAATAGAAGATTTTTAAGGCGAGTCATCACAATCTGAGACTATGGATTAAGTGTAATCAGATCAGTCCCAAAAGATTAAGATGTAGATTTTTAATTGTATTTATGTAATGTAAAACGCTTAAGTGGTCTAGTTGTATAGTACTCGTCTGCCAAGACTGAGAACCAGGGTTCAATTCGCGGGTCGAGCGAAAACATGTTTCCCACTTTTCAGACAAGGCTTGGGTTTGAGATAATCAACCCGCATTTGGAAAGCTTGGTAATTACCTATGCTTAAACCTCCTAACTGTACTGATATCTTCAGTGAGACGAGAGACTTTTGCCCAGCAGTCGAACGTTACATGCTAATACTTTATTTTGTAAATAAATGCCAACAAAACTTGAAATACAAAATGTCAACACATCACGTCACTAATTGGACACTGATATACTGTTCGTTGTTCGTAACGAAAACCCATAACAATATAAATTGTACAGATCAAAATCGAAACTGTTTAACTTTAATTCCTTCATTTTCACTTTCAATTGAAATCAAATAACGTAACTTGTTAAGCTTTGTACCTTTAATTCAAATTCTAATTAAATATTATGATAATCATAAATATCCATAACATAAATATGATATTCAAATATCTAAAATTTCAGTAAAAACAGGAATCTATAAAGCACATTTCATAATTATTCAAGCCACTGGGCTCTGATTGGCTCCAATTAATGCAAATATTAATTTAAAATTCGAACGCGGATGGAATCTATTCAGCTATTAAATGGAAGCTCAACTGAATGATATGAAAATCATTTTCAATATTTTTTATTAGTTGCGTAAGTGGAACGGTAAATTGATGCATTTTAAAACCTGTTTAATATATAATAGTATGTTTTTAACTGAAATTAAATTCCTTCTTACTGTAATTGATATCTTCGGTGAATGTTCTATTTAAACCAAAGTATTAAAAACCAATCTATAATATAAAAATTATTCTCAAAATGTGTTGGTAAGCGCATAACTTCAGAACGACATTGCACTAAATTGGATGATTCTTTTTTAATGTGTTCCTTATTGTCAGGACAAGGTTTTTATATAAGAAAAATAAGGAATAAAAATCTCACAATTCCCACGGGAACGGGGGCGCTGCGGGTGAAACCGCGGGGCACAGATAGTACTTTAATATAATATAGCCGGCAAATTCACACACGGTTAATTAGACCCAAAGTAAGCTCTAAGCTTGTGTTATGAAATCTAACTCACTGGTACTACTACATATACATAAACAAAGACTTTATAAGAATATATAATTGACACCCAGACGTCGTCGCCAACAACTTTGTCTTCACATGTTGTTGACTTTGGGCGGGAATCGCACCCGCAACGTCCGACACAGTAAGCGCTCTCACAGCCATTGTGCCAACGGTCTTGTTACTTATAATTTTACGCAGTTTTTTACATTTTGCTACAAACGATTTGTTTTATAATGTGGAGTAATTAGCGGAATAATCTGACACTTTTAGGTCAAATAGCTAATGATACCTAATAATTAACTTTATAAAGACGCTAATATCAAAATCATAATTAAGTAAATTAATTATAAATGTCTCATTATTAAATTAATTAAAAATGTCTCTTTATTTTCTAAACTTAACGAAGCCTATAAATTGTACAAGATCCTCGGTATTTCTGATTCTGTTAATTATCCAATCTTGTTCGTGACGTTATATAATTTGACCGTCAATCGGTATTTCCGGCAGACGAGCCAAAACATCAATAAAACAATGGAAGCTACGCAGGATATTGTAAACTATGTAGGGGACGTAATGAGGACTGTTAACTAGCAATGACGGGGGGAAGTGGGGCAAGGAAAACTTTAAATAACTGAATAGCTGACTTTGAATTAAAGTTTATTAAACATAGAATAGTATATTGAATAGAACAACGTTTATTTTATGTAAAATGTTTACATTTAAGAGTTTATGTCTGACTTTTCTGGCCCTACAAAGGTGACATACAATGCAAAATGTTTAGTGTCTGCTATTCTAAGAAAACAGTAACCGTATAATATTATTAACAGTATAATATTATTGTTCAAAATAGTAGTGCTTAGTATGCCAATATTAATTCCTTTCATAGTTAAAATATATCATCTGCACAATATTATTAATCTGCATAATATTATATTAAAATCTATACGAAGTCTAATTCCGTCATTTAACCAACTGCTTATCCAAAATGCACACGAAATATATCATCTTAATAAAATTCGGCCACCATCACTGATAAAGTATCACATAACCATTAATTAAGGTTCCATTTGATTAGCGACAGACAGCACAATAGTCGTAAAACTCTTCAACTGCCTCATTGTCGCCCTATTCGCCCCGCCCTCAGTACACCCCTGGGCTATAACAAGGATATTGGGTTCCGTAGTTAATCCGTGCAGTCAATTACCGGGCCCGGTAATCCTATGGGAATCAGAGTGATTGAGGAAAACGGAATGCATGAAACGAGTTATTTATATTGTGAAAACATTTGTATTTTTTATTTATCTAGAAGGATTGATTGGTCATTTGCGCCCGGACTTTTTTATCCCTAGAGATGAAGGGAAAAAGAGTTAGGAGTATTGTAAGGCCCTGTTGACCGTTGTAGCGCCACCAGCGTATAAAAGTATGTTTGTGTAAGTGGCCACCCCTGGTGTCGAAGTTTTTTAGCCCGCCCAAAAAGCCTTCGACATCATCGTTCGATTGAAACACCCAGCACGTTAAATTGACATTCAACGTAGGTTTAAATTGACATTTAACGTGCCCTGCGAAGCACGTTAGTGCTCAGATAGAAATGCCACTGTCGGCCACTCATCCGAGTAGCGGTCGAGCTGTGATTAACAATCACAATGAGCTAACATTGCTTAGTCAAACTTCACCACAAGCGCTACAGCGGATGTTAAACATTAAGCGACTTTCATTTCAAACTATGTCGGAGTCCCCTACCTTGTCTATACGGTGCCCGCGCCTCGACTCCGCATCACCCACGCTGTGACCCTACCTCGATTCAGGAGTGATCGCTTTCCCTTAATATTATACTGTCTAACTAAAGTCTTAACTATAAAGACCCCGATTCTTAAAGAACTAATTTCTTCAAGTATCTAGCTACAAAATTAGTATTGACATCAATAAGAAAGCGTCTTTCATGTTACACTTTCATTTTACCGCCAGTTAACTCAATTTATTTAAGTATATCTTCCTAGAACTTTTATTGGCACGAAAGGAGTAGAAAAAATGGGGTGAAACTTTTTAATAAAAATTAAAGTACAGCCTTGCAATATCAATTACATATTTTGTAATAATACTTTTTGATAGTTTAACAATAAAATTATGATATTCATTTACAATATCAAAACTTGATCTGATATCAATATTACTTGAGTCAACTCTTCTACAACTTCATCTTAGTAAACAAAATAGTATCCTACTAATGTTATAAATGCGAAAGTTTGTGATGGATGTATGTATGTTTGTTACTCTTTTACGAAAAAACTACTTGCCGGATTTGAATGAAACTTTCCAGTTATGTAGGTTATACATCAGAATAACACATAGGATACATTTTATCCTGAAATTCCCGCGGGAACGGGTACAATGCGGGTAAAACCGCAGAGCGATTCCAGTATTTCATACATTACAATGTGTCAAAATCACTCATTAAGCGTTTGACATATCTGCGTTAGTGACGTTGGCCGTTAGATATCATTAAAATCTAATACTTTTTCTTCACCCCAATGTAAACTCATTGTGCACAAAATGAATAACATTTTCACGACAATCACCCAACAATTTTATCCACTTATCGATACCAAAAGACAAATACTCACACATGAGGTGTCTTATAGAAAAACCGAGTGAAGTAGGGCGGTGTAATGGTCTCACAGCCGACGCCTACACGAACTCGCCTAATGGAAATTTGGCAATAAAGAGAAGCATTTTATGATGGTATTACAAGTTAAGTTAAGCGCACATTGGCAGTTGTTTAAGTGAAATATTTGAGCTTTAAAATATAAGTGTGGGTTCCCACTACGCCGGACCGGCAAATCTGCCGGTCCGGTAAATCTGCCGGAAGGGCTAGTGGCTGTACAATTTATATGAATTTATATGAAATCGTTCACATTATCCCGGTGAACGATTTCATATAAATTGCCCTTCCGGCAGATTTACCGGACCGGCAGATCTGCCGGTCCGGCGTAGTGGGAACCAGGCTTAACTGTCGTTTTCAGATAATGTCAAGGTCTTTGTCTTGCTTTAAACCATTTAAATCCACACCAAACATGAGACATTACGAAAGCGACAAAAAGTACTAGTGGAATCAAAGCTTTGGACACTGCTAACCCTGGTGTCCAAGTTTTTAGACCGCCTAAAGGCCTCCGACATGTGCTTACGATTGAACCAACTGGGAGCGAAAATTTGACGTGTCTCCGAAGCACGGTAGCGCTCAGATAGAAATGCCACTATCGGCCACCCATCTAAACAGGGGCCGAGCTGCACGTTGCTCAACAATCGTAATAAACTAACATCGCTAATTAAAACTACGCAAGTCCAGTGAGAGCTGCAAATGAAAAGTATTGGGCTTGAACATAACTAGGATGTATCTATGTTTGTTATTATTTCTTGCAAAAAATTACTGAACGCATCAGAATTATAATTGACATAATGGTATATTAGATAATAGTTCCTAAACACATCTTATACATACTTTCACGAAGTAATTGCTACAAAATTTACCATACCCAGAGAGCATTAAATGCTAGTATTTTCCTGTCTTATTACTTTGTCTACATCTCCCTCTCTTTCTCTCTCTATCACTTTCCCTCTCTCTCTAATAATAAATTAATAACGCGGCCGTTATTCAAGCTGAAACAGTCAAGTGTGCGCGGCCCGAACACACCATACCTATGTAATGTAATACATTTTCCCCATTTACCGTTGAAGTGGCACCTAAAAGTCGCTCAACTTAAGGACTCGAGGCAATTAACTTAATTGTCTTTATTAAACGATGAAACGCTTCTATCAAAACTGAAGAGTAAGCGTTTCGAATTACAAAACGGGAGGCCGTACAGGAATAATTTAACATATTTTCAAGGAAAATAATAAATTTCATTTTCGAATTGTATTTTGGAGGCAAAGGCTATATATTTGCTTCCAATCTTTTTTTAAATTTGGCATCGTTTTAATGTCTGTTTTCGTTAGCGACTGCAGCAGTAGGCAGCAACTGCCGACCGCAAGCACCACTACTGGTTTCTATGAATCTCTATGAAATATCGTGCGCGACGACACTGCTGCTTGCGATTGGCAGTTGCTGCAGTCGCTACAGAAAACACACCTTTATGCTTTGATTAAACATTTGAAGTATATAAAGGGCCGACCTGACAAAGGTACCATATTATTATCTAACCAGTTCGTATTGAAAATCGTATAAAAACTGGCATTTTAAATACGAAACTAGCACGATGAAGCTTTAGTATGACCTAAATATTGTATCACAAAAAGGGTACCGTTTTTGGATCGTGGTACTGAACGATTGATTTGGATTGTGACGTCAGCAGCTGCATTTGCAACAATATCAATTAATTCTGTAGGTCTCTTTCGCTGGCACAGTGGGCACACGCGGGGAAAACCGCGCGGCTAGTCCTATCTTATCCTATCCTACTAATATTATAAATACGAAAATTTATGAGGATGGATGTATGTAGGTATGTATATTTATTGCTCTTTTACGCAAAAATTTCTTGACGGATTTGGATGAAACTTAACAGTAATATAGGTTATACATCAGCTTCGAACATGGTATACATTTTATCCCAAAATTCCCGGAGTAACGGGTACAACGCGGGTGAAACCGCGGGGCGCGGCTAGTATTTCATGAACTAAAACACTTTACAAAAACACTGTGGTTAAAAGTGAAAAATATAGTTTCTATTGGTCGAACACAGATCCTACTCAACGCTTAAATAAACAGAATCACACCGATTTGTAATTCAAATGCAAAAACTTGGCGCAAGGATCCAATGATCGTGTCACATGGAGTCACGAAACTGGTTTAAGATGTTATGGATGTTCTTTTGTTTGGGAGGGTTACTTCTTATAGAATAACTACGTGCAGCTCGGCCCCTAAGTATTTCTATCTGAGCGGTATACCGTGCTTCGGATTGCACGTTACATTGTCGGTCCCGGTTATTTCAATCCACGACCATGTCGGAGGCCTTTAGGTGGTCTAAAAACTCCGACTACCAAGGTTGGCCACTCATCTGCTGTCTAGGTTAGTCTGCGATTTTTGCGAACAAAATAAGAAAATAAGCACAATATTAACTTGTCCATTACTTGTTAGATCAGTGTAAGTCTAGGTGCCCACCTGACTATGAAATGCAAAATTAAATCAATAGCTCAGTACGATTTCTGTGAAGGAATTAAGATATTTCCATAAAACAATGGACCAAAGATGCTGGAATGTTCTAATCCTTAGTAAACCTGGATTTTAATTTGGTTAAAACAAGAAAACTTTAATAATTTTTATGACTATGAATATGAAAGGATTTTTGGAAATAAAATAAAACTGGTTTCAATATTTATTTGGGATCATTTTTGCGCCAAAGAATGAACAGCAATTTTTATAACAATTTTGTGCAAAAACAATAATAATTGAACATCTGAAAAAATAATGAAAATTTTCGAAAATAAATGGTCGTTACCAAGATAGATACATACAGATACAAATAGATACATACAGATACAAATAGATACATACAGATAAAGATAGATACATATTGTTTAATGACCAACACAAAACATATAATTATATAATAATTATTAACGTATTTATATGTCTGTCTATGACACAAACAAATGGACGTATTTTAAAGAAGTTTTATATCTAACCCCCTTCTAAGCAAACTGCAAACCTATATAACTTACAGATATGTATATTTTTAACCCTTTGTTTACCTTACATGGTTAAAAACTACCTTCCGCCCCAAACCATTGTATTCGGTTAACATTCCGAAGCAAATTACTTGGAATCCCATTTGATAACCCAACCCCATAGCCGTAGTACAAAATGAGTTAGAAAAATTGAACTGGTAATAACATTAGTTCAGTTACGGGTGAAACTGAAGGGAAATAAAGGTTTCTGAAGAGACAAATATAATACATTAGCCGCGCCCCGCGGTTTCACCCGCGTTGTTCCCGTTCTCCTGTGGGAATTCCGCGATAAAAAGCAGCCTATGTCCTTTCTCAGGCTCTGGACTAACTGTGTACCAAATTTCATTTAAATCGGTTCAGTAGTTTTGGCGTGAAAGCGTAACAGACAGACAGACAGAGTTACTTTCGCATTTGTAATATTAGTTAAGATTACTGAGGAAACATTGTTTAGTAAACATGTACTGAATAACTTTGTTCTTCATAAGTTTGACTAAACGATGTTAGTTAATTGCGATTGTTAAGCAACGTTATATACTTGGAAGGGTGGCTGATAGTGGCATTTCTATGCATGAATAATTCTTTTTGTAATGGATAGACACGTAAAACGGAAAGGTTGTACGCTACTTTTCTTCCCAAAATTCCCACAGGAACGGACACAACGCGGGTAACCGCGGGGTGATGCTAGTAACATATCAATATGAACTTTAAAATTGTTTTGTGTGGCCAAGTACCGTAAAACTATTATTTTTATAAAGTTACAGTATAGTACAAAAACTCTGAAGAACGTTTTAATACACCACGTGCCTCGCAGTTGCTTCAAATAAGCCACACACGGTGCAAACGGCGTCGTCGACGTAGGGATTTCTTTTAAAAATAATCTTAATCAAATCTCTTGCATTTGTTAATAATAATCTGATTTATTTTAAAAATGTGACACTAACCTCCACACGCCTCATTCACCTCTTACAAACCGCGATATTATAAAACGTACAAGTTACTCTGAATCCATCCCTACCTTCAATCTTAAAACTCCTTAACATTCGACAGCAAAACTCTCCCCAAAAAATCTCATTTTGTCATGAATATAAAGAAGTTACAGATGGGATGACAATAGTTGATTCCTAAAATAAAACAACTAGATCCAAACACAAATACAGGATGACAGCACATGACACGGAATAATACAGTTATCCTTGAGGGAAGAATACACTCTACGAGTTGACAGATATTATTTGACACGTCTTGTGTTGTGATAATGTTGACATTCAGTATTGACATTTGTAATAACATTTTTATTCTGAGTTTGAAATACCTGTTGCGAATGTGCTTTTGGTAGGTTATTCGTTTGTGGGTTTGAAGTTGAATAAAATTTTATTATTATATCTGAATAATCATAAAAATCAATGCCACTTTTGATTGTAATTTTATAACTCAAGAATGGGCTCGCCTTTCCGAACCAAATTTTTAGAAGTTTGCACAATATCAGTCGAGCGGTTCTACATTTATCACATTTTTCAAATTATTTCACTTTATACGTAGCGAAGCACGTACCGGACCGCTAGTGTATATATAAAAATCAGTTATATTAACAAACATTTATGTCACATGCAAACAAAATCACAAAATTTAACCTAAAAATTCGCATATCACAAAATAAATACATATTTAATCTATATTTCACCCTTATTTCGAAATCGAATATCAAATCACACAATGAGAAGGAAAATGAAAAAATGTTTCCCATAAATTGTTCAATATTTGTCCGCACGTGTACACTAATCCTTAGCCTTAGAAGTAATTCCTTCAAAATTGTAAATCAACCTTTATTATTCGTAAACCGGTATACCCTGGTTTTGGGGAAAATAAATTGTTATTCTTGCACAAGAATTTATACTTTGTATAAAGAAAGTATACCATATAATGTACTTGTATTAAAAGTTAAATATACGGGTTATTTAAAAGTATAATTTGTACCTAATAGTATAATTATATTTGAGCGCTACCGTGGTTTGAAAGCACGTTCAAATGTCGGTCACGGTTGTTTCGTTCAACCATGTTGAATTCCTATAGCCGGTCTTAAAACTCTCGATAGATCCTGTCGTATTCCTTAGATGGTCTAGAGAAATCTAAGGGCTGACGCTTAACGCAGTGTTGACGCAGGATTCCAAAATAAAATCTTAGGAGCACGATTAGCTATCAAATGGTTTGTCACTTTCACATACGCAATTTTCCGATGAGCAAAAGAGACAAAATACATTGTGTGTTTTAGTTACAAAACGTTATAAGGCGGATAGATCTTAGTTTGGGTCTAATTAATTGTGTGTGAGTATTTATTTATAAAATTTTACTTTTTTAATTACTTCTTCCATTCGAATTATTCTTATTCTCGCGTCCTAAGGTATTTTTGTCCTAACTAATATTGTAAATGCGGAAGTAACTCTGTCTGTCTGTCTGTTACGCTTTCACGGCAAAACTACAGAACCGATTTGAATGAAATTTGGTACGCAGTTTGTCCAGAGCCTGAGAAAAGAAAAAGCTACTTCGCGAAATTCCTGCGGGAACGGGTACAACGCGGGTGAAACCGCGGAGCGCTGCTAGTTGTCCATAATTCCATTAAATAAAATTCAATTTCGCACATAACGTTATTAATTAATTCCCAGCTACAACATATTTGATTTAACAACAAAGCTAACAAATACCCCTATTAATATCACAAAACTTAATTACGATCGGTATTAGCGAGACCGGTATTACGTGGTATAGTTACTTTCATCTTTGGGATATCGAATTACAATTCGGTTCGAATTTCATTAAAATTGGTCCATCCCTTTGCATATGTAAATAAGTTTTGCGTTAGAGGCCGTTCCCATAGGGCTGTTGAATCTGGATTTGAGACGGGATCTTATCGGACTCCGATTTTGTGTCGTTTATGCTTATGTCAAAGCCTTTAAAAAGTAACAAAAGGTACTTAACAAAATTAGAGTCATGTAAGTGAAAATAGCTTCTTATGCAATACTAGCAGCGCCCCGCGCTTTTACCCGTGTAGCTCCCGTCCCTGTGAGACTAATCACTACATAGTATAAACCAAAGTCGCTTTCCGCTGTCTGGCTGCCCCTATGTTTGCTTAGATCTTAAAAACTACGCAACGGATTTTAATGCAGTCTTTTTAATAGATACAGTGATTCAAAAGGAAGGTTTAAAAGTATAAAAAATCCCGGAATTCCCACGGGAACGGGCACAACGCAAATAGAACCGCGGGGCGCTGCTAGTAGTTTATAACCTTCCTCCTCACTGTACTGATATCTTCAGTGAGTTGAGAGGCCTTTGCCCAGCAGTGGGACATTACAGGCTAATACTTTACTTTACTTGATAACCTTCCTCTTGAATGTACTATCTATTACAATAATGATTATTCGAATCGAATTGGTAATTTCGGAGATTACGGAGTTCAAACAAACACTTAACCAAAATCTTAAACTAACTCTCTCTCTCTCTCTCTCTCTCTCTTACATATTAAGTATTTCTTCTCTCAGCTTGTATTGTGTATTTAAATCTATACTAATATTATAAAGCTGAAGAGTTTGTTTTGTTTGTTTGTTTGTTTGTTTGTTTGTTTGATTGTTTGTTTGTTTGTTTAAACGCGCTAATCTCAGAAACTACTGAACCGATTTGAATAATTCTTTTTGTAATAGATAGCCACATTCAACGGGAAGGTTATAGGCTATTTTTCATCCCGAAATTCCTACGGGAACGGGTACAACGCGGGTAAAACCGCGGGGCGCTGCTAGTTATGTTATATTATCTCACTTTAAAGATAGCTTATCACATAAAACTCAGTCACATAATAAATATAACTTAATTACCGTTATACTTAGAAGATCAAATATCAAAGAGACTCATTAGCACCATAATTAAGTTGATTAATTAATAATATTAAACAGTAATTTGGTAGTCATTTACCTTTGAACTTGAGAGCGTAAATAAATAAAAGTAAATCCGATGATAGACACATTTTAAGTAACTAGATATCATATTTAATCAAGCTACTTAAAGTAGGTAGATAGAAATAATTCCATTTTCGGCCACCCATCCAAGTAGGATTAGAGGTACGCGTTGCTTAACAATCGCAATGAGCTAACATCGCTTAGTCAAACGCCACGCTACAAAATCAAGTTACTTAAACTGATACACTCCCTTGAGAGTTTTTAAAATACATAAAAATGCTGTAAGATCTGTAAGATAGTAATCTTACAGCATTCTTAATGCTGTATAACAGCATTTTATATGTATTATTTAAACGAGTTTTAGTGCGGGGAGTGACGCTGTCGCTCTCGCTTCACCCACCTCCTGATGAAGGTCACCGGACGTGTCCGAAACGTGTTGAGAAACGAGAGACAGTATCCTCCAGAGTACGTAAGTTCCCGTTTTAACAAACATGATGTCATCTTCAACCCATAGCCACCCAAGAAGGTCTCTACTAAATCTCTGTCGATTTAGTGCTGCTGTTGCGAATAACAATTTAATATAAATACAAAATGTAAAAGGAGAACAATAGTAAGCAAGATGGGAATACCTTTACCAGTTTCGTCGAAAAGAGTTAAGCGCAATTATGTCGATAACCTCAAATAGGTAGTAAGAACAGCTCCAACTGAAGACCTTACGCAGAGTCGTCAAAAGGTTCCTTAGTATATATTTAATGAGTGATTTTAACATGTAAGTAAGTAAGTACCTAAGTATAAGTATTAGCCTGTAATGTCCCACAGCTGGGCAGAGGCCTCTAATCTCACTGAAGTTATCAGTACAGTGAGGAGCAGTAGGAATAATCACCACGCTTACCAAATGCGAGTTGGTGATCTCAAACTCGAGCCATGTTTGTAGGAAACATGTTTTCGCTCGACCCAGGAATTAAACCCGGGACCTCAGTCTTGGCAGGCGAAAGCACATACTACTAGGCCACTGAGGCGTGCGATTTTTAAACTATGTCTATTAGTTAAGTATTGATTTAATATACTGTAAGTTCGATAGTCACTGGACAAACTACTTTTATCCCAACACTGGCCGTGTCTTAAATTTAAAAGTGCATTCATAGATTCGTGAACAAATGGGTATTGGATTCGTGAAGTTGGTTCACGTCGCATCATCGATCAAGTTTAGTAATGTAGGCACATTTCACGCCTAACGTCTACCTCGGCAGGGGCGCGAAACAGTTGGTTCGTTTAGGTAAAAGGTGGGCTGGAAATTGCAGCGCTTTAGAAGGCTTTTAAAGGTTTAATATGAAATTCTGCATTATATTTCATTGTAGACGTAAATTAGTAAATTTTTAAGTATGTAAGGCGCAAACAATTAACAGTGAAAAATCATTCATTTTATTATTATTTACCGTCAATTCCAACACCTAAATGTGACTTATAATGTGACTTATACCATATACAAACTATGAGTTAAGCTCTATAAATGCAGCATTAATTGTTTTTTGTAAGCCGTAGTTATAGCTTCCTATTTCGTAGGCCATTTTTCAGTTGAACTCACAGGTACAACATATTTAAAGTAATTTATATGTTAACGATTAGTCTAATTTGTATACAGAAATAGTAAGAAGTATACAAAGAAAACCAAATGTTTGTCACGCCTGTCTCAAAGCCGAACGTAACTCAGAATGCTAATTCTTCCATCTACGTGATATATTATTCGAATATTCGTTTTACGAAATACGAAAATAAATATCAATAATATTGAGACTGATTTATTATTTCGAAAATATTAAACTTCCAAGTTTGATTCAAGCAAATGCGATGATTACTACCTAATCCTTTATAGTACGAGTATATGCACCATAGCTTAACATTCGCCGCATACAACATGCAGTCACTGCAGCGGTAAGTGTAAGAATACGGTTGGCAGCCGCATTCGGCGAACGACTGCAGCTGTCACCTAATTAGGTGGCCGCAGTCGGTGGAAAATCTAGTGTGAAGGCGACTATCGAAGTTCATTTAAACATATTAGGCTATCGCATTAAGGAATTATTTCTCCCATAACATATTTCTGAGGGTGGGAAAGTCCTTTTTTCATTTTCAATAGGAACAATAAGTGAGGATAAAAAGGAATAACCCATCAATGTAACTTTCTTTTCGAAACACGGTAGCACTCAAATGAAAATACAACAATCCAGATAAAGTAAGTTCAAATAAGTTGCCGACCCTGGTAGAGTTTTTAGACCGCCAAAAAGCTCCGACAACCGGGACCGACAATTTAACGTGCCCTCCGAAGCACTGCAGTTGAGTCAGAAATGCGACTACCGGTCACCCATCCAAGTAGGGGCCGAGCTGCACATTGCTTAACAATCGAAATAAGCTTCCATCGCTTAGTTAAAATCCAACCCATCCGACTAGTGTTATCCGAACGAAGCTTAACATTCACAATACATAACGAACACAAACTACACTACTGCCGTAATCGTTTAATCGTATTCATAGCCGTCTTGTCTGTAAAACAAACATAGCTTGAAATGCAATAGATGCAATGTGTGCTGTCCGGCAGAGCCGTGTGTCGCCATTGTCCGAGTCACTGCGACACTCACACATCAATCACAATCAGGGACAGAGCTGTGATACACACGGGGTGGTAGATTAGTTAACAGGGTGCCCAACGTGTGTGGGTAATTTGTTAAGTTACGTGTGTATGTTGAAAATGATCCGTGCATGTGCTTGTGTTCATAAATGTATATTATACACTAGCAGCGCCCCGCCGTTTTACCCGCGTTGTGCCCGTTCCCGTAAGAATTTCGAGATGAAAAATAACCTATAACCTACCTCGATAAGTGGACTATGCAACACTGAAAGGATTATTCAAATATTTTTTTGCTACCTGACAAAGTTATCTTGATTATACTTTTCACTGTAATCTAAGACGCTATTACACTGTCAACTACAAGATAAAGAAAATCCGACATTACATATTCCAAAATATACTCCACATCATAAAACCCCGTGTGTATCGATAGCTGGTCGCGACATCAGTGGCTATGCCAGTGATGAAACTGGGCAAATGTCAGAGCACTACTGTGAATTTATTGCATCGCCATTGTTTAGACGGGTCGCTAGATCATCCTTATTAAATTACACCATTGTGTGGAAATTCGAGGTGATAGGTTGTGAGGTTGGAGGGCAGTAGGTGTCTTCAAGAGGGTAGAGGTCGGTGAAATGACTAAAGATTCGATTCATAACTTATTCTCCTTGAGGAGAAGGCAACATGATAACTATCTTTAATTTTAACCTGCGTTGTGGTCGTTCCCGTTGAAAATTACCGGATGTTTTATACGTATAAACCTTCCTCTTGAATCACTCTACCTATTAAAAAAATACCGCATCAAAATCCGTTGCGTTGTTTTTAAGATCTAAGCATACCTACATAGGGACAGACAGACAGTGGAAAGCGACTTTGTTTTATACTATGTGAAGTGCACACGTCAATCGAATGACCGTAAGACAAAGAAGACAAAGAGGCTAATACGGAAAACGAAAAGTGAAAAGAGGGAGCGAGGCCTTTGCCCTACAGTGGGACAAGTCAGGCTGAAAATAAAAACATAATTATTTAGACTAGAAAGTAAGTGTGACTATACTTTATGTTCCAATTTGTTTTTCAAACGAGGTCACACATATCTCCGTCAAAATGGACAGTAACGAACGGCTAATCAGTAGTGTGACAAGGGTTCAACGGTCGACAAACTAAGTCCCTCGTAGAACCATGTTAAATTAAAACAATAATTTAATCACTATGACATGGGTAGTAATAAAAACTTTTTGAATTAAACTACAGTTTCACTATAATTGTATTTATTTTCATTGTAATGTGAGTGAACGACCAAAGTATTTAAATAGGTAGGAATGGGAGAATTATGTGAGGACTTTATCTTTTTACTTCTTCTTTAGGACAAGTTATCACATAAAATGACTTCTTTGATTGGTTTTGGCCCGAGCTTTGAAGGGTAGTTAAAATTGTCGATCCCGGTAGATTCAATCACGAGACCACGTCGGAGACCTTGAGGTGAACTAAAAATTTCAACAAAATCCGACAAATACAAATTAAATATTTCATACATTACTCCGGTTCCGAAGCGTAATGTGGAGGCATAAGAAAACATATTTTCTAAAATCCTTTGATGCAGTCTTATAAGAAAATTATGTTGGTATTTCCCTATGAAAATTTAGTACTTTCTTTTCATGTATCCTGACTATGCAACTTGTATGTGCAGACATAGTTAACAGCGACCACGTCTGGGTATAATAAAAAGATTTCATAATACAAGCTTAAAACTTACTTTGAGTCTAATCAACCATGTGAATATATCCGGGTATATTTATTTATAACAGTTATATTAAAACACCACTTTATTCTTATTTCATAAAATTGTTTTTCATATAACAAGATTTAACTTTCGCGTTCACTTTCCTTTCACGTAAAATAGAGTACCCTAGAATATTCTATCAAATAATTGGATCGGACTTCAATCTCCTAGGCAGATCGAGTTAGTGCCTAGATCTCCGCAACAGGTAAAAGAAATAGAGCTATCTTTCCACAAGTCAACCTAGACATTGAACGTGGAATAACATTTTTTTTTGTGTTTTTAGATCTTTATATTTCTGGATTAATACGCTCGTCTTGGTTTCACATTTTCTTCTTCTTCTTCTATTTTCTTCTTCTATACTAATAATATAAAGAGGTAATAGTCGTAAGTTTGTTTGTTTGTATGTTTGAGCTAATCTTGAGAATTACTGTCCGATTAGAATAATAATTTTTCTAATTCACAATTGGAAGTCCACAAATGAAACTAATATCGATCCTAATACGCAAAAAAAACTTCTGTATTCTGTATCCAAAGGATATTTTTGGGTAAAAGGCCTATTATCGTTATCAAAAAATAAACAGAAATTATGTTCAGCGAGCTAACAACCTCGTAAGCTGCAATTAAGAAATTCACCTCATTACTAAGCCAGCTTGATTTACGGTCCAAATTATGGGCTTTAAAAAAAAGGTTTTTCGTCTAAAGAAATAGAACGAATTTATATCCGTGCAGTTAATTTGAAACGAGGTCTTATCACTTAACTCGTTTTTTAAATAAATTAAAGATAACACCTTTTTTAAAGACGTTTTTTGGAAACTACAGTTGGAATGCATTGTTGTTTGGAGTGAAGTTTTGGTGAAAAATATATTTAACTCTGATGCAAAAAGATCTCGTGTGTCTCATGTAATATCTGTCTCAAAGCATATTAAGCATTTTCCTAGAAAATATTTTGTAATGAAAATTACCAACATTTTTATGTTTTTTCATCCGTTTTCCTCATTTCATTCGTGCTACTTTTTTATCAACTGGCATATTAATTTTATAGGAATCGGCTTTGCCTTGTAACGACCTGCCTTGTAGAAATGCCAACAAGACCACTAAGACCTATCCAAGCAATCATATCTACAGTAATATCTGGACCAAAAAACAACTGCAGCTTGCTTAACAATTAAAATTCTTTAAAAAACAACATATAATATCAGATTTTTCTTTAAAAATTTCGTTGTCACGTCACGTAAGCGGCACCCCTGACGTGACGTCATGTCGCGTTTGAGTCGCAATTGTGACGTTAATCTGCACAATATGCGGCATAAACCCGTCAAAGGCAGTAATCCGCGATGTGGACTTTTCATTATGAGCAGAGATGACCAACATTTTACAACAATTTATTTGTACTTAATAATGTTCGTGTAGAACAGTGACCAAATAAGTAAATTAGTGACCAACCCTGGTGACGGAGTTTTAAACTGCTGGCCAAAGGCCTCTCAACTCACTGAAGATATCAGTACAGTGAGGAGGATTAGGCATAATCACCACGCTTGCCAAATGCGGGTTGGTGATTTCAAACCCGAGCCATGTTTGAAAAGTAGAAAACATGTTTTCGCTCGACCCGGGAATTGGACCCAGGACCTCTGTCTTGGAAGGCGAGTGCACATACCAATAGACTATATAGGCGTGATACAAACTATGCTCAGTATTAAACTATGCTCAATATATACAAAAAAAATATAGTAATTGAATCATACTCCATTTAAACTACACTAATTAATTCGTGCACTACCTACTTAATGCACCTACATTAACTACTTAAAACGCAACCCAGATGTACATTTATTTAACTTTAACTCTTCGTGTTAATTTTCGTTAGTTTAAAGACACCGACTGCACCGAACAAAGTCGACAACCATATTACGTCATTACGTTGAAGTACAAGCACGTCACAAAATGCAAATCCAACAACATAAATTATACGAAGGAAGTGCTGCGCTCTAAGACTCTGGACCGAATTACTCCGACTAGTTATAAATCTCTGTGTTTGTTCCCTCGTAAGAAAAAAGAAAGAAAACCAAAAGAAGTGAGCTCAAAACCTCTGATTCGGTCCGTTTTTCATTTTTATTTCTTTATTCCCGCGTCATATCTCAAAGAGTAAGTCAGTTGGGTATTATAAACTGGAAAGTCGATGTAATTTACTCCGATTTATGATTTTTGAAGCCATATTTCTCTTTTTGTTTCCGCTTCAAGTGGTTTGGGTTGATTGGCTAACAGAGGCACTATTATTTTATGATGCTCGACCAAGTTTGTACGCTGCGTTACTTTTTATGTTAGTGTATGAACGAGCACTTTTTTGTAGTGCGTTTGTGTGTTTTGTTCATCAATACCGCATTATATGAAGTAATAGTATGGTATCTTTATTTTTCACTAGCCGCGCCCCGCGGTTTCACCCGCGTTGTATCCGTTCCCTTAGGAATGTATTGTCTTTTCTCAATCTCTGGACAAACTAAATTTCATTCATAATCGGTTCAGTAGTTTTGGCGTGAAAGCGTAATAAACAAACATACATTCACATTTATAATATTAGTATGACATTTATAATATTAGTATGATTATTCAGTTATATTAAAACTGTCGGTAATTTTTATACATGTTTTAACACGATCCGTTCTTACTGCCGCAATCAGGGACGTCCATTAAATTACTACATGACTAATTGACGGTATTTGTCATACATTACATGTCAAAATCACTCATAAAATCTCTACTAAGTAAGTATTTGACGTTTCTGAGTACGGGCGTAACTCTAGAGAGCCTTCTGGTCTATGACAATATTTGAAAGAACGCAAACCATAGACAAAATCAATAATTTTCTCTGTTTGACTATAAAATATACCAACAACTATTGTTAAACAAATCTCTATCACTATTAAGTTTCAATTGACCGTAACCTACATTAACGTATCACAAGTATCACAACCCTTCCGCCGCCGCACAAAGGAGCCAAAAGGGACGAAAATTATTTAAAATACGAACACATACCTAAATGCATGCCATAAATTCTTTGAGCCGTATTAAGTGACAGTTCAATACATAATGTGTATCATTAAAAAGACATTAGGCACAGTGATTCAGTGGAGGTTTATAGGTCATTAAGTTACAGCGGCCTGTTACCCTACACTTATCAGGAGTATTAAAATATGAATACACGGACGAAACAGGGACATCGACATAGTAATTTTGACCCCATTTATAATAATAGTAACGTTATTCTTCCGACCGGATTAAGGTGTTATGAAAAGGCTTTAAAGAATAATGTTATAGTTTATACCTGTACCATACACTGATGTTTGTTTGTATACTTCAGTCAAGTCATAAAAATAAGTGCTATGTACATATGAATACGTAATTATTATAGACACATACTGCTTTTGATAAAGTTCTAACCATTTTAAGGCACGGTTAGTCTTTCGCCGCTGCAACATACGATGACTATTTTGGCACCTATATTGTACCACTACAGCACTACTGGACAAATGTATCTCTCAAACTCTAACCTATCATATTCTACGTAATTTCCAATCTCTTGCTATCAAAGGATACGATAACCTAAACAAGTGTTGCTGGCCGGTTGCGGATCGCGTGACGTCGTATTCCTTGCAGGAAAGATGTCACACTGGCCTGCAACGGGCCCGCGAGCGCACTTTTCTATCTTTCGATCAATTATAGTAGCAAAAATGTTTGCATTCTATTTTTTTTAATTTATTTAAGGTCGCTAATACAACTTGGTCATCAGCGACCGACAACCAATATGTATTTATTAGTCAGCGTAAACAAAATCTTTCAAAGTCTATAGAATAATTTTGAACATCAAATCCCAAGTTTTGTTCTATTTGCATCAGACCACGCTAGTTAAAAGTAAAACAAAGTAGTTGGTTATTAGTTCCTAAACTTTTGAAAACGAAAAAGTTTTTAATACGATTTCGTATCGTGGTTACTGATTTTGTACTTTGTTCATGAATTTGCATTTTTTATGGATTTGGCGTATTTTATTTGTATATTTCGTTTTCTCTTCAAGTTTGTTTTTTGTTTGTTGAAGAGTGAATGAAATATAATGTGAGTGATTGAGAGAATGGGGTGCGATAAAACAATATGGCGTAACGACAATTTACGACGGATGTTCGATGTGTAAGTTAAGTGAAAGTAAATGGAGAGGCCTTTGCCCAGCAGTGGGGCAGTAATGGCAAAAAATAAATACTATGTCAAGTAGTACAGTCGTTTATTTTGCCATAAGATTCCACATCTATCATATATTTTGATTTATTTCTACACAGTATAAAACAAAGTCGCTTTCCGCTGTATGTCTGTCTGTCCCTATGTATGCGTAGATCTTTAAAACTACGCAACGGATTTTGACGCAGTTTTATTTATAGATAGAGGGGTTCAAGAGGAAGGTTTATATGTATAAAAATTACCAAAATTCCCACGGGAACGGGCACAACGCGGGTAAAACCACGGGACGCTGCAGTAAAAACTAAAAAGCTTCAAACACAAGTAGATATTTCCGTGGCTAAAAGCTCCATGTTTGAAGGCACCAATGCGATTCATTTCCCAGTTTTTCAAACACTTTTCTCTCGCTTCATTGACGTTTTATGATTTTGTCCATTTCATTGGAAACCTATAAATTTCACATTTTTCGATTTCTTTTGTGAAAACACAGTTTTTTCAGGTTTCGGGGTTCCGTTTTATTACAAAAAAGCCACTTTGTTAAATTCGATTTCCTAGAAAATAAACATTATTAATTTAATTAGTGTCTTTTCTGTTGCTCATACTAGCAATGAACAAATGAGTGTAGAATAAACTTTGTATTGTTGATCGAAGAAAATAAACTTTAACAGCTTACATTTTGCTTAAGTTCGTATAGCAATATGTGAGAAATTAAAGCGGTGTAAACGATATTTATACATTTAAGTCACATGCAAGGCTAGAGTTAGGTACTCCAACATCTAAACTCTAATACGTACTGAGGAATTTTACAGCAAAGTAAAATGTTAAATTTTCTACGGAACCCACAATAGGTCCAATCCAATACCATGTTTCCAAATCTTTACATTACAAGTTAGACAAACGATGACGTTACATTGAGCTCGTGTCCAATCGACGAAAGAAAATTACTTCTATCTGCTTTATAAGTTTGCTACTTCTTATCGAAGATCTTATACAAATGAGTAGACGAAACTTTTGGGGAGAGAATAATGGATTGTTATAAAAATGAACAAAGTTATTGTAAACTAAGTTTTATGGGGTAAGCTAGCCTAGGTTTCTCTAAAATTTTTAAATTTCAAGATTTGTATCAGAAAATTTGTGTTCAATACTAAAACAATTGCGTACAGTATTGGTTAAACTTGGAATATACATAATATACCCTATCCTGGTCCCTCTATACCTAGAAGGGTCCACTGCACTGTCACACACTGTCCAGTAGATCACATTCTGCCTCATTTCCCATAATCTTTATCCCGTAAAAAGAATTAAGGCAATTAATCTTCAAGGTTTCTAACGAGGAAATAACTTCTCAAATTAAAAATTAGTTCAATGCAACGTGATTGTCACTTTGGTTCGAATCTAACTTACTTTCTCATATTATCCCATTCGTAATTTTAGGTTATTTTCAATCCCAGCGTAAAAATCGGATATATTATTGTGAATGATCATTGATATTGTGTCCGTAGAATAATACTACGTAACAATGGAATACTTCACAGTGAGAAAAGTATCGCCAGTTCTTATGACTACTTGAGCAACTTAATGTTTTCCAGAGCTCTGATTTTATCACGAATTGGATAAATATTAATGACCCATAAATAAATATAATTTCGAAAAAGTCAAAATGATTAATTTGTAATCGGTTAGTTCTGAATTTTCGGTTAAAACATTGATGACCCAGAGGGAGAACAAGTGTTAAGTAAGTTTGGGCAGGTTAGTGTTCAACTCTGGTGTCGAAGTTTGTGAACCACCTATAGGTCTTCTATGTGGTCACGATTGCTACAACCAGGACCGAAAATGTAACAAGTGTTATGATTATCTAAAGAGTACTGATAGTGATTAGTCTATGGCACGTGTATTCTTTCTTAATGCAATGTACTACTTTTTGGTATTTATGGAATAAAGGTCAGTCTGCTTGCACTGGATAACAAAACGTGTTTTCTTAAGAGGTTATGGGCCCAGCACGCTTCCACTGCGCAACACTGCGCAACTGCTTGCTCTTCTTAAGAACAAGAACTTAACAAAAATCTTAACAAAACAAGAACAAATACTTAACAAAGCACTCAAAATAACTCATATTCAGCTTATTTTAGTAGTCGGTTTAAATAAACACCTCCGACACAATACGTGCTATTCAAATATCGTTTCAGTAGTGAAATTCTCTGGAGCACAGTATACATTGCTTGGTTCACATTAGAACTATAAACCGTAATGCACACGAGTGCAGAATTGTGTTTGAGTTATGAAATTGAGTCGCGTATTGTTTGTTTGATGTCGTCTTGAGAGATGTATTATGTTGTTATGAGTAGCTGTTTGATAGATCACTGTTATGGCTTATAACTTTGTAGAAGATAGTATTGATGCAAAATAGGTATGTGCAACATTTGTGTCTTTATAAGGTCAGTTTAAATTGTACTACAGTTACTAATTTTCTAATATAATGCAAAGTATCTACGAGTACTACTGTACTACTGTAAGCCTGTATCATCCCATTTTTGGGCAGAGACCTCCCCATTCCCGCCACTCTTCTCGATCCGAAGTAACGACCTTTACCTAAATTCTCATTCAAATTCAAACATTTTTTTAAAGTTTTTACTCTATTCTCTTTGAGCTTACCGACAAATGAACGTATTATCCGCCAATATCCAACTAACATACAACGTAATAAGTAAAACAATGTATGTATGTTCGTAATGTGTAGGTCAGAGCGAGTGGTCGTTATCTTGTCCGTGAGCCCTTCAGTCTTCCTGCGCCGCCGCGGATGTGGGACGATTTGGTACTTGTTCAAGCACTTGTTAGGGTGGCTATGGTTTGGGTGGGACATTTTGACCGGGTTTTAGAGATAAAAGTAGACAGGTCTTTATAAGATAGTAAGTTTGAGTAGGTTAGAGACCAAGTAGCGTAAGAGTTTTTACTCCGCATTATAGCCAACTAATAAAAAAAAATCGCTTATTGTTTTTCAGGAATAACTAATAATAAGTGTTTAGATTGTTTTAGTATATGAGGAAGACAGCTTGTTAGAATAAAATATAAGTGCAATTGTTGGTGCTGTTTTGCACTTTTTTCGACTGAATATTATATAACATTGATGTTACTACATTGTATATATTTTTTATTTTTTGAAGACTAAAGTTTAGACATTATGACCAGGTTTTCGAGTTGTTAAATAAATAATAAACATGGGTCATCCAAGAAAGACCAAACTCAAATCCATTTATGTAATATCAAAAAACACAAATAAAATCAACACCATTTCACCACACCGGATAACTATTTATCCCACAACCCAGGCCCAACATTGTCACCATACTCTTTCCCACTCTTAAGGGTATGAATACGAAAATTGTGTCATATAACAAGCTCTGTTTTGTTCGTTTATGTACCACTTAATATTTACTGGTGGTTATGGTTACGGACAATGGGTGTATCAGCTTAATATTATGTGATAGCTTTTTGTAAAAGCTCTCGTCTTTTTCAGTCTTTGCCAATGTTATTACTTTGTACAAAATTGGCTGATAAAACTTTTGAATTGTTTTGTGTGATTTGTTAGTTAATTTGTATATGTGCGTGTGTATTCGATGTGCCATCCTTATTTTTTCAATTTGTAATTTAATTTATTGACGATTGTTCAAAATAATATCTGTTGAAATGCACTTCAAAGTAAAAAAAAATTTGAATATGTAATCTTTGCATAAAATGCATTTCACATTGGCTTTGGAACTCACAATGTAGATAATAACCTGAATAATTCTAAAAGTTGTAAATTAAGTTAATAATATATAATAATATATTAAAGTAAATTGGATCTTTAATTATAGTTTATTCTAAATAATAAAGTCCACGCTAATAAATACATAAAGCTATTCCAACTTAATTAAATACCTTAATATTTAGTTACTTCACTAAACCTCGTACCGAAACTAAACTCGAATTCTTAACATGTTCTCTGTAAGGTCAGCAAGGTCACTGACCTTTCATTACCGAGATGGACGAGATACTTAACTTTTATAGTGTTTGAATAATTATATGACCCTTTGGGAATATTTGCTATAGAGTTAAGATTATTTTGGAGAAGATTATTTAGTTCATAACATTATTACATAAATAAAATGTCTAGCGATTGGGACTTATTTCGCCGCCAATGTACTTGTAGCGGTTCGTAGCATATTTTCGTAGTAAATTTTTCGTAGCACTTCGTAGCAGATACGTATCTATATTTCGTAGCATAACGCAGCAATAATCTTTTATTCATAAATATTTGCCCGCAACCATATTTTAAGGCGATTATTCAATACATATTGTATTATGAATCTTTAATATGCTGTTTCTTTAACAATAAGCATGTTTTTGTAGCATCATTACATAGTATAAAACAAAGTCGCGTCTGTTTGTCGTTTGTCTGTTTGTCTGTATGCTTAAATCTTTAAAATTACGCAACGGATTTTTTTTAGTAACAGTTTTTTTCAACGGTTTTTTGTAATAGGTAAAGTGATTCAAGAGGAAAGTTTTTATGTAAAACAATTCCCAAAATTCCCACGGGAACGGGCACAACGCGGGTAAAACCGCGGGGCGCTGCTAGTTTTGGTTATAAAGTATGTAATCGACTTTTAAAAATGAATATTTAGATGTTGGAACATGGCTCTGGTGGCAAAACGCCTATTCCTACCCTTAATACTGATATCTTCAGTAAGATGAGAGGCATTTGCATAGCAGTGGGGCATTACAGACGAATAATTTTACATTTCTACTTTAATTGCATTTGATTTTAAATTTCAACTCATGACAAAAATAAATCACCAATATCTAGAACAATTTCAAAACTTCTGATATATCATACGTTTAAATCCTAGTATGTGACGTCACACATGGTGCAAAGATGTGAACCAATCAATTTGTACCGGATGCTATCCGGTGACGTCACGCCGATGATCGATGGTTTAGAATTCACTTCAAATTATTTGTTTTAAGCTGGAAATAAAAATGGTTGTGTCACGGAAACTATTTGTTATTGATTGCAATCGTGTTGCTGAAATATGCTTTTGGAAAAATATACTTTTAGCGAGTAAGTTCGTGTAGGTATGTAGGTGGTACCTTCGTTTCGGAGTTTATAGACGCCTAAAGGCCTCGCCTTACCTCATCTAATCTGACGATTGAAATAACCAGGTAAAATAATTCAACGGACCAATCGAATCACGGTAAAAAGTAAAGTATCGTGTAAAGGCCCACTGCTGGGCAGACTCGTCTCATCGTATATCAATATGCGTAATCACCACGCTTGCCTAATGCGGGTTGGTGATCTCAAACCCAACCGTGCTTGATAAGTAGGAAATACGTTTTCGGTCGACTAACGACTGCCCGCGCGGTTTCATACAAAAGTGAACGGACACGCGAAACGCTTAACGCAGTTTCGGCCCTAAGAATTCAACACGGGACCTCCGAACAGAATAAAAGGTCAATTAATAGCCCATTGAACCTAGCTTCACACTGCTCTGTACATTTTGGACTATAATAAAGAGTTGGTCAGTGAAAGTTGAAGAAGAAATAACATTTACTTAATTCAAAAGTTAAAATCTCTCTCGAGACGCCTCACTCCACAAAGATGGATGGCGTGTAAATGTTTTGTTTTAGTTTCGAGTTGTTTTGAGTTTACAAAGTGCTCATAATGAATTATTTACTTTTTGATAAGTCCTCCTCACAACACTGATATTTTCAGTGAGATGAGAGGCCTTTGCCCAACAGTCGGGCATTACAGGCTAATTCTTTTCGTCTTTGCGCATTAATGATCTTTTGTTTTTGATACAAAACACAGGTCGCAAGCCGACTGAAAACGTTTATTTTTAAAAATCCATTAGTCTAAGTATTCAACTTAGTTCTAAGATTAGATTTAACTTCATATTGGTTGAAGTTTCTCAATTAAACTAATATTGGTACAACAACCTCTGTTATCAGTTAAATATTGGTTTTGTTATGTGAAAAGTTTAATCGAAGTTTTACTTTGTGTAATATATATAATCCCGACATTATGTTGTTCGGATGTCCGATGCGATGGTTATACTATAGGCGTTATTATTTAACACGCACTTAACGCTTATTTTTTGACGCTTTTGAACGCTTTCTCTGGCGTTTTTTAAACGTTCTAAATGGCTATTAAATACCAGCTCGTGTCAATAATGACTTTCATGCCTTAATTATGAAACATAACTTATATAAAAAAATAATTATATCTCTTTAAATTTTCGCTGCAAACTTATCAAGATTCTTATTTCAAAAGCTATTGGCGCGAGAAATTATGCGTTCCACAAAAGCGGAGCTGAGAGGAGAAAAGCTCAATTATTGACCAATCACAATGAACTGTGCTTGTAACATTGTGTTATGATTGGCCAATTGATCGATCGTCTCTCGACCTCAGTGAATCACTTTTAGCCGACACTTTTTAAATAAATACAATGTGACGAACTATTTCTAATCGTTTTGTTAGGACGGGTTTCGACTCGGACATTTTATGCGCACCTAAGATGGTTTTGGAGTGAGATATAAATAGCGCGCTAAAAATATCCTTACGTACGTATTAGGGCTTATTTCAGCGAATACACGTTAGAAAAAATAAGCTTACAAAACTCTAAAACCGCTCTAATATTATGATAGGCTTTCACATTTAAAAGGGTACAAAAGTTTAAGTGTATATTTATAGGCGATGTAAGGATTTAAGTAAACATCGGACTTTGATTATTCTACATAACAACTGAGCAATACAAATATTGTTAATTTTCTTAAACTCATTAATTTATATCATCTCATTTAATTATACATATCATTAGTACATATTGGTTGTCGGTCGCTGATGACTAAGTTGTTTAAGCGACCTTAAATATTTTTTTTTTTAAATGTAATACTTGTTGTCTTGTTAATTTTACCCTTTGGACGCCTCTATTGATGGTTGATCGGATAAAAAAGTTCAAATTTCTAGGGCTAACATAGCAAACTTATAAGTTAAGTAAGCGATAAAGCGTCATTTTCAGTGAGAGATTGCAAGCATCTAACTGGCGAATTTAATTGAAGAGCATTCATCATATTAAATATCAAACTTTGTCTTTGAAATTCACCGTTTCAGATTACCAACCCGCGTGATTCAAGCGTGGTGATTACGCCTAATCCTCCTCACTGTACGGATATCTTCAGTGAGATGAGAGGCCTTTGCCCAGCAGTGGGACATTATAATATATCTTATATCTACAATATATTATATCTTACTAGTTGTCCCGGCAAATGTTGTTTTGCCATATAAAAATTAAGGGGTGGACTACCCTTAACATTTAGGGGGATGAAAAATAGATGTTGTCCGATTCTCAGACAGATATGCTCACAAAATTTAAATCGGTCAATCCGTTTCGGAGGAGTTTAACTACTAACACCGCGGTACGAGAATTTTATGTATTAGATAAAAAAATCATTTAAAAAAACACATAGGTACTTATAACCTTACATACATCAAAACAACTGCCAAAAGTAACATACCCCTAAAACTAATCCAAGTTTAAAATAAACTCCATGGCCGTTCATCACAATGGTTATACAGGGTGTGCCTAGTGTACACGTGGCGCCCAAAACTTTCGTCCATTAGGTTTTACAACACCCTTTATAGCGGAGTGCTCAACATTTATTTAGACTTGGTGATGAATTACAGAGGACTGTGGTTTATTTACTTTTAAAATTCATTTTGAAGGTTGAAAGTGTAATTAAAATAATGATTAAATAATGTACAGAGTTTGTTTGAGGACTAATGAAAAAGAAGGTGTATACTTCGCTCTTCCGTGAAAGGAAAAAAAACCCTTAGGCAAAATAAAGAATATTTGACTCAGTGGGCAAGTATATAGACTCGCTTGCCAAGACTGTGTTCCCAGGTTCAACTCCCAGCTCGAGCGAAAACTTGTTTATTACTTTTCAAACTTGGTTTAGGTTTGAGATCACTAAACCAAATTAGACAAGCGTGGGAAGAAAATTTAATAGTAAATTTTAAATTTATATTTTTTATCTTAAGATATTGAAAACGGCACTCAGCTTCTGTTAGAAGACACGGCAGTGCTCAGATAGAAATGCCACTATTGGTCACTTATCCAAGTACTGCACGCTCCCTAACAATCGCAAACTAAACTAACATCGCTTAGTCAAATGACGCCATGAGCGCTTACGTCCTTCTGAATTGACATATCTAAGCCAGAAGCCTTATTCAAACTGATTACAGAAATAATAAACTTTATTTAAGTAATAGATCCGTAGAAAGCAACGAAATAGAAATAAAATCTGAAATAGTGCGAACGAAACCTTATTTTATTACAGCAAAAAGTAGGGACTCACGTTCTTTGCTTTGAGCATAAAATTATTATACTTTGAAGCCATTTGAACTTGTAGCGGCTGTGACAGGACACTGATACAAAGATCAAGAAGACGAATAATTATAAATAAATTCACTCACGGTTAATTAGACCCAAAGTAAGCCCAAAGAGAGCTTGTATTATGGAATCTAACTCAGTAACATATACATAGGTACACATACAAATACTACATATACAAAAATATATATATTCTTACATACTTTCTAAGAATATATAATTGACACCCAGACGTCGTCGCCAACAACTATGTCTTCACATATTGGTGACTCTGTGCGGGAACCGAACCCGCAACCCCCGACACAGTAAGCGCTCTCACATGCCACTATACCAACGAGCTTCTCAAATGTCACTGTCTAAAATGACACCTAAAATGGAATGAAATAAAATGGAACTGCAAATAATGTCAGCAGAACTGAAGCCATCAAACAAAAATTGAATTGAATTGGAACTGCAAATAATCAATTCCAAACAAATACAACATTTAAAAGTAATTCTCTTTACATCACTTTATAACGGATAGCACTTCCAGTAGCACTAAATCTTGGTACAAAAAGCAGGTCCATAGTTTTTCTAGTCCGTTCCGTTTTCATCGCTTGCTAGTCGAGTAGCATTTTAAATAGGCGAGCTAATTTTGCACTTTCTACATAGATATTTTAAGTCTACAAACGCCTTTAAGACTACCAGTTGGTTGTTCACACAAGATCCTCATTAAAACCTCTTTTTTACTTTATTTTTCTTCAAGATACGAAAAGCTGTGGATGTATTAAGGATCGGATTAAAAGGGGCATTGGATTCTGATACTTTAGTAAATCCAACGAGAAGATAAAACTTTGTGAAACAATAACTTACTAAATTGGGGGCAAAGTATGAGATTGAATATGCATAGCTTTTATTTTTAAGATTTTATAATAGAGAAAACAAAGCACAATTATTCTAAGTACGAGTAACATTTTAAAAATCCATACGCATGGGACTTTTAACGGGACCGATGGAAAGGAAACTGGCTTGTGGCTGTCCTTCCGTTTGACAGCTGCGGTGCTACAGACAGACGTACACACTGACACACAGACACAAAGTCATACATCAAACTCAACTTTTGCGTCTAGAATTAAAAATAGATTTGAAACGAAATATTAGGATAGTATTTGTTGATGTTAAAAGCATATATCTAAAATGAACTTCCCCTTTTAATCCAAGTCCTCATTACGTCCCTGTGAAAGAATAATGAACGTGAGAAAGAACTGGAATAATGGCTCGGTTCGAAGTAAACCAAGTGTTTATTGGAAAGATAACGGCGAATCTTTACCGTAGTGGGTTTATGTTCCTGAAGAACAAATCGTAGTATTTATTTATGTGCTTAGCAATGCACCTCATTATCAGTATTTTTATGTTTTATGGGTGAAGTCGTGTCGTAAACATTTATAGTCAGGTAATAAAGAGGAAGGTTTGATTTTTGATTGTTTTTTAAGAATATGCTAGTCTTCAGTAATAAGTACTAGCTGTGCCCCGCGGTTTCACCCACAGCGCACGCGTTCCCGTAGGAAATACGGGATAATTAGTATCCTAGATCCGTCTCCTGGTTCTAAGCTTCCTCCCCACCAATTTTCAGCCAAATCAGTTCAGCCGTTCTCGAGTTATAAATAGTGTAACAAACACGACTTTCTTTTATATACATTATATAGATTATCTTAATAATTATTTCTGGTATTTGTACTAAAATTATAAAGAGGATTAATTTGTAAGTTAACATGTTCGAGCTAATCTCGGAAATTACCAGTTCGATTTGGATAATTCTTTTTGTAATAGATAGCCACATTCGACGGAAAGGTTATAGGCTAATTTCCATCCCAAAATTCTCACGGGAACGGGCACAACATGAGCAAAACCGCAGGGCGTGGGTAGTATCATATAAAAATAAAATATTATTTATTACTTAAGGAAACAAATGTTATATTCACATTCAAATTCAAAGGTTATAGAATACTTTTTTATCCCGAAATTCCTCGACACGGGTACAACAGATAGTATTTTAGTAAGCATATTTATTTTATAACCATATTCATAGTTAAAAGAAGACTTTTATACCTATATTCCTTATAACAAATGAATTTGGTTATCCTACTAATATTATAAATGCAAAAGTTTTTGAGTATGTATGTATGCTGGTTACTCTTTCACGAAAAAACTACTGACGTAATAGATATTGCACGTAATTTTTTGGAATTACGTCTAAATGTCTCTTTACAAATGATTTCCCTCAGCAAATTAATTTGAAAACTGCTCTGTGCTAAAGTAATCTCAAGTGATTTACAAACCATTTCAAAAGTCTAAAACCATATTTCTAACGACCCAGATCCATCTTACAACAATACACTCGCATCAATTGAACGCTAAAATCGTTTAAATTAATAACAATTTCGTTGAACAAATTAAGCCAATTCGTTTACAGAAATGGCTAGCGTTTTGTATTATTACCGAAAGAAAACTTTTGTACCAAGATAATGATTTAGTAGAGTCATTTTTAAGGAAAATACGGGTCTTGTGATGGAAAGGGTTGGTTTTGAAAAGGGGGAAATTGTGGGGTAATAACAGGGTAAAAAGGGGTAACAGAGGTAAAAGGCATACTTTATAGGTATTATTAGTTAAGTAAGCGGAATTTGAAGAGGCAATTAGTTTAAGAAGATATATTTTCTATTGGAATTAATTGAAGAACACTTTGGAACAATCACTTGGAAAATTCCTTCTTCATTTTAGGTATATTGGTGTTGATTTTAATATTTTAGATACAATAGAGGTTTAAAAGCCCAAGCACACAAAAGTTGAGGTTTATTTTGAGAATAAATAACAATGTGACTCCATGTAAATATTTTTCGCAACCAGTAACAGTGTGACAGGATCCAGTGACACGTTAAGATTAAACGATTGCTATACACAGATTATCGACTCACAATAAACGCACTCACACAAGTTTTATCGCGGTAGAAACTATTGTAAACTAACAACATTTACAACTTACCGGTAACATATCCATCGCTATCTATGACACTATACACCAACCAAAACCACTACTAAATATCACTTAATCATAGGGCCACGCACCGCGTTCAAACATCCATCAAGTTGCTATAACGTCGTCACTTTAAGTTATACCTAACTACGTCGTCAGGTGGACGATATAATAACGGATACGTGCGTCTAGCTTAGTGTGTGAATCGTTAGCCGCACGCGGTGAAGACAGCTCATTTGTTAGAATTATGTTACTAATAATATGTATTTACGAAGGCAGTATAGTAATATGAAGTCTTCTTCTTCAAGAAGAAGAGAAGAAGAAGAAGAATATGTAGTACCGCGTCTCGCGGTGTTACCTGTGTTGTACCCGTTCCCGCGGGAATTTCTGGATAGAATGTGTCCCATGTGTTATGTTGATGTAAAATAACCTATATTACCGTTAAGTTTTTGCGTGATAGAGTAAAAAACTTACAATTATACAATCACCTACACAAGTATGGCTAAGGAGCATTTGTGAGTTAAAATATATTATATACCTACAATCTTCTCATCTTTGTCTATGTTCCTTTCCTGGTAAAATGTAGCCGAGGTGCAACTTACAGAGTGTTTAGTTACAAGCATTTTCCTCAAGAAAAACATCCTTTTTACTACTTTTACTGCACATAACTAAATTAGCGAAGAAAAGGCTCGCTTTTTTCTGAAGCTTATTACCCGACTGCGAGGAGGGTTATGTTTTTTATTACTTACTTTAATAATGTTACGGGGTTTCCACGTAGCGACAACAAATAGCTATTTTTTCAAAGTGGACATTGATTCTTATACTGTAATATGTTCTTCATAGAAAACTTGGTCATCTTTCTATCATATGATGAGTCATTTTAATTTGAACTTTTTATTAGTATTTAAAGAAAGTAGAGATACTTTCTTTCACACGATCTGTGTGGCACAAATCACTGCAGTCCTACGGCACTCAGGACGACTTAAATGGCTTAAATTAAAAGAGCCCTATTCAAGACATTATATTTAATATGAATCTTATTTAATATTAAGATTATATTTCAAATACACTCCCATTTTGTAATAAAAAATAATATCCGGAACAGAAGTATGAAGTATACGTAACTGCTAAGGTAATTTTAATTATAAAAACGTCTTTCGTTAAAACGTTTCAATAAAAACAGCTTCAAAATCCAAATTCAATTTAATAAGGAATAGGCTTTTAAGGAAAATAATTAAATTGACTGTCTTAAACTGTATAACGTATGTGTTTACGTTTCATCTGCAGAGTATAGCGTGGTTACCGATAGCTGACGCGTTCTTGACAGTGCAGTATATTCTTGATTAATGTCGGTAAAAAGCATGTGGTTGTTTACCTAAGAAAATAATGATTTTTGCACTCTTTCGAGAGCTTAAATTATATCGAGAAGGCGCAGTGCCCGTGTTTATAATGCGCTGTACAGCGCTGTTTCCTTTTGAATTATTTGAATTTGGCAAAAAAATAAGCATCTTATTGAATATTACTATCATTCAAAATTCAAAAACAATTATTACAAGACACATAAGCTTCATATCATTCACATACTTAAGTTAGTTTCTAATCATCATAAGTATTATAAAAAAAATATTAAAATACACATACTTATGAGGGTTGGCAAGATCGCGCCAGTTTTAAACAACCAAGCTATACTTGTTTGATGGGTACGTAAATTACATTTTTGTACGTAGCTGTTTGAATTAAAATACTGTGTTTATGTAAGAATGTGTTTGTTAAAAGCGTAAATTCTTTACGGTCACTTGTTTTATTATACTTGTGGAATGAGGAAATATTTCGAAACGAGGCCAGCTGTTTTGTTTAGTTATTAGGGGGACTTATCTTAAGAGACAGAACATAGTCTAACTGGATCAAATAACTTGTACTACTGTTGTTAGACTGCATTAAAACACTGACTTCTGCAATACAAGTTAAACTTAGCGTAGAAGTCAGGGACTGTATTTAGTTTGTAATACTTTTATGTCAATAAAGATATTTATTATATTATAAACAGTTTTGTTCACGACAAAAATGCAGTCTGAAACTGTTATGACTAAGCGCAGAACTCGTTATACCTTTTAACTAGCAGCGCCCCGCGGTTTTACCCGCATTGTGCCCGTTCCTGTATGAATTTCCGTGGAATGTGGCATCACAAAAATAATTATTCGAATCGGATTGGTAGTTTCTGGGATTAGCGCGTTCAAACAAACAAACTCGTCAGCTTTATTATATTAGTATAGATGTATATAAGTATTAGCCTGTAATGTCCCACTGCTGGGCAAAGCCCTCTCATCTCACTGAAGATATCAGTACAGTGAGGAGGATTAGGCATAAGCACCACCCTTGCCAAATGCGTGTTGGCGATCTGAAACCCAAGGCTTGTTTGAAAAGTAGATAACATATTTTCGCTCGACCTGGGAACTGAACCCGGGACCCCAGGCGATTGGACATACCTCTGGACAACCGACACGTTAAAAGTATATATTAAAAATGATACGCACCCCTAATCTACGGACACACATTAATTTACATCAAACTCGTATTGAATTAATTAAACATGACAGTATCTCACAAAATGTCAGTCATACCATTTCACATATTACCCGGAACATTGGTATATTTATTTTTGTGCAAATAATTATTGTGTGATATAATTAAGGTTATATATTTGAGCTGTGATACGATAAGATAAGGAAAGCAGAAGAAGAGAGTTTATGTAAATAAACATCAATAAAATGAAATATAAAATCTTTGAAAGATAATATTAACCTGCAATGTCTAAATCGACGGAAAAGCTTCTAAGTTCACTGAAAATACACAACACAATAAAATTGATGTTGAATTGTTACATGAGCCATGTCAGAGGCCTTTGGCGGCTCAATAACTCTGACACCAGGATTGGTCAGGTTGACCATCCACTCGATAAAGAAGAAGAAGAAGAATAAAATTGATATGTTAAGAAATAATTTTGTTAATAAAATAGTTAAAATAGTTTTGTTATTGTCTAAGAATTATGTAACAAAACTGTATCTAATTATATTCCTATACAAAACTAGATAGAGACCATCACTAGAACGCTTATAATGGTCCGCATACCTACATAAACGATGAATAAATAATTTTGTAAGAATATGATGTTTTTGTCACTTAGACATTTAGACAAATAGCTTCCTTTCATTCTTACATCCTAAAAAGAAACTTTCAAAGTTCGAGTACACACAATAACTTATAAATGAAACCAACACTGCATCAAGCTGCAGTTAATTTATCTTCCAAATAAAATTATAGTTTAAAAAAACTAAAAAACACGCTTTTATTGCAAATTGAACTAAAAACTAGAAAATAATTTTTCACCTCAAATGAAAATTATAATAAAAGTTATTAACACAATGATTCAATTCAGAGTAAAAAGCGTGGGGTGCTTAATATTTTTTTTAAATATTACAATCATCATTGGTATCTATGAGAGGATAGTTATGAACTACAGTAAAATGCACCCCACGCTTTTTTACTCTGAATTGAATCATTGTGTTAATAACTTTTATTATAATTTTCATTTGAGGTGAAAAATTATTTTCTAGTTTTTAGTTCAATTTGCAATAAAAGCGTGTTTTTTAGTTTTTTTAAACTATAATTTTATTTTTTATTTTTTAGTAAATCTGGCAAATCCATATAACATTATATGCAACTTTTCATCCCGTAATTCCCACGGGAACGGGCCCATCACGGGACGCTGTTAGTGTCGAGTACCATTTAGTAAAATAAAACAGAACTCCCGTTCCGTCCCACAGCGAGCGCCCGTTGATGTCTTTTATATGAAGTAATATTTTTTTAGTAAATCTGGCAAATCCATTAAGGATAATGGGAAACTGTTATTAAATTATTGCATTGTCATCGGTCCTTGATACGTATGCAAAGTTTCAAATTAATCAGACTTCTGGAAGTTGGTGAAAATGATGTTCAAAGATTCGATTACATACGTTCGTAAGTACGTACGTACATACAGGCCAAGCTAATAGAAGCGTGTTAATAATGGGAAACTGTTATTAAATTATTGCATTGTCATCGGTCCTTGATACGTATGCAAAGTTTCAAATTAATCAGAATTCTGGAAGTTGGTGAAAATGATGTTCAAAGATTCGATTACATACGTTCGTAAGTACGTACGTACATACAGGCCAAGCTAATAGAAGCGTGTTAATAATGGGAAACTGTTATTAAATTATTGCATTGTCATCGGTCCTTGATACGTATGCAAAGTTTCAAATTAATCAGAATTCTGGAAGTTGGTGAAAATGATGTTCAAAGATTTCATTACATACGTACATACATACATACATACAGGCCAAGCTAATAAAAGCGTTTTAATTAAAAAGTGCAGAGTTTTTTATAAAAGGGTTATTTAAACAATTCTCAATTAAAAGGAAAAAAAATATAAATCAAGGGAAATTAGATTTCGGTGGGAATGAGAATAAATCGGCTTAAATAAAATACCGTGTACAATATTGTTTGGTTTCAATGAACAGGTATATAAAGTGCTTACTTCTGCCCGGGGTTGAACAAAGATGCATTTATTCGGAAGTTGTGAGCGGCACGACTCACTGACTCTTGGTCTATGTTTGTTTGTTGTTGGATTGTTTCCATTGTTGAAATTATTATTCGTTTATTGCAGTTGGGTTCACCTCACTGTACTGATATTTTCAGTGAGACGAGAGGTCTTTGGCTAATAGTGGTACTGTTGTGCAAATAACTTCTCAACTCACAAACATTTAAGTGTTTTTGTGCAAATCGCCCTAAGAGCTGAAACGTGATTTTTTCAAAATAATCTAATGTATGTCATCGTAGATCCCAACTGTAAAGTAAAAAGTAAAGTATTAGCCTGTAATGCCCCACTGCTGGGCAAAGGCTTCTCATCTCACTGAAGATATCAGTACAGTAAGGAGGACTACGCATAATTACCACGCTTGCCAAATGCGGGTTGGTTATCTCAAACACATCTCAAACATGGCCTTTGGCGGCTCAATAACTCTGACACCAGGATTGGTCAGGTAGAACATCTACTCGATGAAGAAGAAGAAGAAGAAGATCTCAAACAACAAACATTAATTTGTCAAAATTGTTTGGAATTCAAGGTTGTTTAATCTGCATGGTGTTTGGATATTCAGGGTTTAGTTGTATTGCTTGCTGTTTGTCCAAGTTCCAAGGTTTAACGTAATTTTTATTCGGGACAATGCTAAACAATTTAATAACGAACTGTGATTTGGTTTACCGTGTTACAACGGACGCTCGCACAAACAGTTTGTTTCGTTATTCACTCTGTAAGAGTCGAAACGTGCATAAACTTCACTTGGAAAAAGACTACTTAAAAGTATATAGACGAAATAACAAACAAGAAGATAGAAAATTTATTTTGTTTTAAATTTGAATATCTTATAACCTGATTTTATATATTCTTACTTAGCTAAGAAAAAAAAAAACACAATATTCGCATCGCGTGGCCACAAACTGAAATATGAGTACAAATATTTGGTTACATGTTCCCCATTCGCCTCCAAACTGACACCCGTCAGAAATCACGAAAGATATTAAAAAATATCCCCAAAATGCTGTCCCCAGTTTTTAGTTAAACCTTTGTTGAAAAAATTTCATGAAAAGTACAATAAGGTCCGAACAACAATGCTGGACAATTTATCATTGGATATTTGACGCTGTGTCAACATTTTGGGGCCCTCATAATTAATGGCTCCTAATCGTTGCTTCCAAAGAAAATGTTTGGAGTGACTCGATAACATCTGAGACATCTGTTTTTGTTACAACTCTAAAATAAGAATGATTTATTTTATAATTTTTGAGGAATATTTGCGAATGGATATCTTTACTTCTGCCAAATTTAAGCTAAGAAAATATAACACAACCATTTAAAAGTCTATTGTAAAGTTAATGACTAGTATAGTATTTCATGACAAATCTTGGTGACACTTGTCATACAAATACAAGGAATACAACATCACGTGACCCGCACCCGGCATGCATCCGCCCGTAACTGCACTATGTTTCTTGCGCTAACGAAAAGATAACTGCATGTAATGTCCCGCTGCAGAGCGATCTAAACCAAAGATCAGTCAAAATAAATAAAATCAACGTGAGGAGGAATAGACAAATCACCAAGCTCTGATAAAACTTGCTTATGTAAAGCAAGTACAAGTTTACTTGCTTGAACAACCTCCGTAGTCTTGTGGTTTGAGCGCCCGGCTCACGATCGGGATGATGTGAGACTGTCCTCAGTTTGGTTAGGGCATTGCAGGCTGAATCACCTGATTGCCCGAAAAGTAAGATGATTCCGTGCTTCGGAGGGCACGTTAAGCCATCGGTCCCAGTTACTTTCTACGGATAGCAGTCGTTACATGAGCCATGTCAGAGGCCTTTGGCGGCTCTATAACTCTGACAACAGGATTGGTCAAATTAACCTCCACTCGATGAAGAAGAAGACTTGCTTTATTAAACTTTTTACTGTGAAAAAACCTATCTGAGTACTTATTTAAAACGGGAACTTACGTACAATGGAGACTACTGTCGAAAGTTCCTCGACACGTTTCGGCCACATACGATAGCCTTCATCAGGAGGTGGGTGAAGCGCTCGCGACAGCGTCTCTCCCCGCACTGAGTTCCCGTTTTAAATAAATAATAATGACATTAACGTACGTTTCAATTAATAGTAAAATACTATCTGAGTACGTTTACCAAGCTCGCCTACTGCCGCTGATTGCACACACTGCTACTAATCATGAATAAAAATCATTACAAAACCAAAACTAAACAAAACAGTGTTCTCATCCCGAACAACCCCAAGGGTTATACTAATGAAGTTTTTAATTAAAAACCACATGAATAAAATATTTTGCATGATGAGAGTACCCTTGCCCATGTAATTATTTCGGAACAATGTTTGAAGGGTATAATTAATGGAGCGGTCGCTAGATGCAACGCAATGTCAATTATTATAATGTCTCGGGATTTTGACTAACATTTTGGTGTGACGAATTTTTGGAAGTGTTTTACAACTTTGGCGGTTTATGACTGTTTTTAAAGCGTTTATGGAGATTGAGCTAGTTTACAAGCTTCAAGTGAAGCGGAGCTATGCGGAACTCAATCAACCAATCAGAACGCACTAAAATTGTTAAACAGCGAATTGACATTGTCAAAATCTTTTCCTAATGCGTTTTGATTGGTCAAACCCAAACTAAGCTTTAAGCATGTAATATGGAATCTAACTAACTGATACTACTACATATATTTTCTATGAATATATAATTGACACCAAGAAATCGTCGCCAACAACAATGTCTTCGCATATTGTTGGCTCAAGGCGGGAATCGAACCCTCATCCCCCGATACAGTAAGCGCTCTCACTGCCTCTATGCCAACGGGTTTGTGAATTCTCATAAAAAAATCCTCACACCAGCTTTAAAAAGCTGCCACTTAAAATGATTATAAAAAGCTTTTCCAGAGGACGTATGGTTTATCTAATAAACGTTATTAACATACATGGCATCGGTTAATTAATATTTTTCCCCACCAACGGCCATCTTTCACACTGACCTCATAAATTCACTGGATATGAACACAGAGATAAATTATCAGAATCAGGTATTGAACCTCGTTAATTAATTTAAAGTAATATGGCGTAAAATGTTACGTTAATATTCATGTTACGGCTTACAATAAGTTTATTAAAAGAGCTTTTTGATGCACGTTAATATTGTTCTTGGAATATCGGATTTTTGAAATAATTTGAATATAAAAATTCAGGGAATTTTGTGCTTATTTATGTTGTATAGACCGATGCTATTTTTGACTGAGCAATATTTTGGAAATTTTATTTATATTTGTTTATGATTTTTGATTGATGATCTATTTTTGTATACGTATGTATGTATAGAAACCTGAGATCCAATTTTCAACGTATTGTGAAATATGGAAAGTAAGGTTTCGTCTGTGAAGGTAGACGAAGTGTTAATTTATTTAAGAAGTTTATCTATTTAAGAATGACATATTTTTGACCTTTTTTACTAAAAATAAGGTAATTTCGTTCATTGCAGATTTGACTAACGTATATGAATGTGACAATTAGTATTCTTAAGAGTATTTCATCACACGAGCGTTGCTTGTACTTATACACATTATAGAAACCAATAAATTCTCAAAGCACTGATATCTAATCCAGTTCCATCCAGTATATTTAGACCTACGCAACGAGTTAGCGGTCTAATGAACTTTTTAAATTAAAAAAGGTCCTGAATAACATATTATTGTGGCAGCGGACGTCGACGACTAATTTAATTAGAACTTCCGGTTAGCCGTTTAAAAATGTTTCCAGTGAAACGGTGGAGCAAGAGTTCCTTTCCGGCTGAAACTATGAAACAAAAACTGGGTTCTTTGTTTAAGTATCGTACTCGTGTTATGAAAAGCTGTTTGTGTTTTGTTTATTGGGCTTGAATGTAATTTCAAATTACTATTATAGGATACATGTTTAATTAGCCTGTTATCCCTGCTGGACAGAGGCCTCTCGTCTCAAGGTAGATGCGATTATTATTATTTACGTTTGAACAGATAGAACACACTATACTGAGCTTTTTATTGCGGCTGATCTCAAAAATATATCTCAGATAGTATCATGTTAAGACATTATTTAAATAAATATCTTCAGACTTAAAACGGACTAAAATTTTATAATTATTTACATGTTATATGCAATTCGACTAATTCATATAACGTGGACATCTAACTATATTTTAAATATTTCAAATTCAAATTTTAGCTATATATGAACATATGCAGTGGGTGACATAGTCCAATTCCGCCTTAAGATTTGTTCATGAGAACCAGTCGAAGCAAATAGCCTAAACATAAACCACGTCTCTGCGGCAAACTTCTCTACATGTCATTCCACCCCCAGCTATATTATCAAATAACATTATTTATAACACAACACTGAAGAGCGGTTGATAAATCGTAATAATAAGATGTTGAGAGTGATATATCGCCGGGCAGGTAACACACCTGATTAATGGCACTTCGCATTAGTCCAACACGGACCATGTATACCTCTATATGTATGAGTATGTATGGGTACACCTCGATATATGGGTGTACCTACCTCTATATGTAAGGGTATAATAATATATAGCGTTAAATCGTGATATGATACACGTAGCGTAGGTCTACTGCTATCTTCGTGGAAATTTATATTTTTTGGCCTCAATAATCATTTCAATCATAGGTCTAGTTTCGATTATAATCATACCTCGATGTGTATGTATGGGTAATCGGTATTATGTGCGTGTACAAGTATCATTACATCGTGCGTGAGCACATAATCGTAGACCTGTAGACCGCTATTTACGTAGAAATTTATATTTCAGGGTCACTAGTCAATGGTATTAGTATTTTCAGTCATAGCCCAGTCATTTAAGCGAATTACCTCTCAGAGCTAAATCACGTGCCAAGCACGGAAATTTATGAGACTTTTAAAACAACTTTTAGAACGCCACAATAAATGTGTATACAAAAATTTTGCCTCTTAAGATTATTTTATCTGGCTTGACTCTTCAATTTATCAATCAAGCAACAGAAAAAGAATTAAAAATAATATTTAAAAGCTTCAGAGGAAAAAAAACATTAAAATCGTTTATATTATCATTACATAGTATAAAATAAAGTTGTGTCTGTTTCGTGTCTGTTTGTCTGTTTGTCTGTATGCTTAAATCTTTAAAATTACGCAACGGATTTTGATGCGGTTTTTTGTAATAGGTCGAGTGATTCAAGAGGAAGGTTTTTATGTAAAAACATTCCCGAAATTCCCACGGGAACGGGCACAACGCGGGTAAAACCGCGGGGCACTGCTAGTTTTTAATAAAACAAAGAATAAATTGGTATAACCTTTCGGGAGATACTATATTACAGACAAACAAATATACACACTCTCATACAGCTAAAAACTTTGTGGCGTCAAGGGATTAAAAATATGACTTAAATTATAAATTACTAGCCGCGCCCCGCGGTGTTACCCGCGTTGTACACGTTCCCGCGGGAATTTCGGGATAAAATGTATCCCATGTGTTATTCTGATGTATAACCTATATTACTGTAAAGTTTCATCCAAATCCGTTCAGTAGTTTTTGCGTGAAAGAGCAACAAACATCCATACATCCATACATACAAACTTTCGCATTTATAATATTAGTAGGATAACTTTTTACGTTATGAAATAATTTAACTAACGAACTCAACTAAAATGAAGGTTAATAAAGTTTGATATAACTCATTAACAAGTTCCAAATGCAATTTGAAATGTTCTGTTGGATTTAATATTCGTGTTTGACTTGAAAGCAAAAGTAAATATAACTGCTTCAAGGGCAAATTGCAATTGCAGGGAACGGCGATGACGCCTAGCGATTTTCTTTAGAAAAATATTTTTTGTCAGTCAACGTCAAAGTCAAAGTCAAATATTTTTATTCAGTTTTGGTCCCAAAGAGGCTCTTTTGAACGAACCACCCAATCGGATTCGGGTTCGGACATTAGCTATCAAAGTATACAAACTATCAGCACCCCGGTTCTACATGCTTTGAGCCCTTCACGTGGGAATTTTGGGCCGAAAAACAGTCTATAACCATCCCATTGAATGTGGCCATCCATTACAAAAAAAAAGACGTGTGGCACTCGGGGACTGCCGCGGTAAAGCTATTGCATAGTTATTTTTTGTATCACTAGATGGCGTTAGTGTGCTGAATGTCTGCATCGCGCTAACGTTGTGTTCTGGGCATTTACGTAGACAATGTTTGAGGAGCGCGAGGTTTTTTCGTTACGGAATTTCTGGATTCGGTCCCCGCGCTCAAGGCCCGCGATAGAAGCTATGCAATAGCTTAATAATTATTTAAATCGATGGATTGGCACTTGGCAGTTACTCGGAGCTCGTCCAAAAAATAAACAAAACTAAGAAATTTAAAATTTAAAATTATATCTAACTGTTTAGTTTTATTCAATTAATATAAATGAATGAAAATTCCATTAAGTTCAAAATGTATGTTAAAATATCTTACACTATTTTTTTTTCAAAAAAAAAAGTGTCACTGTGGTCTGCAACACCCTGACTCCCCTCTAAGGTTATACCAAAGATATAACAAAGAACGGAGTACTGTCTGTTTATGGTGTTAACTTTAACATCAATGTAAAACAATTTTATATTCGTTTCGACGTTTATATGTTTTTACGCAACACTGTTTTACGAAAATGTTCCTTGTGATCTCATGTAATAAAGTTCAAAATGAAATATGCAAACAAAACACAACAAAGTGTAATTGAAAACATATCACCATTTCTATTTCAATCCGGGCCGTTTAACAAACATTTTAATCAATCATATCCGATCCGAACGGATAGATACATTCGAACGATACATATTTGAGAATATTCTAATTTTGAATCGACAGACTGACATGTCAATGCTATTGTCTACCCCTACTATTGGTTTCTCTCGAAACAGTAACATATATAAAACACAACGGGCTGCACTCCAGGAGCGCCGGCAGAAGTCTCACGACGAATTTTCGATCAGGTTACGTGTCCTAACGCGAGTTTTAAAAAAAAATCCTATCACAAAAAAGTGCACAACGCTGCTTAAGAACTTTTCACTTCAAAATGACATGTTTTTGGTATTTATTAGCTGACAGCATAATATGCAGCTAAACCCGGAAATATAAAAAGTAGGTTAAAAAAGCAAGTAGGTATCTGCATAAATTTTTCTCGATGTTTTAAATCATTCTCGAATTTAAGTAAGTAAAATAAAACTGAACGTGACTTTCCGTTAACTACGTTACAAACGTTACCATAGTAGGGGTACTGTTTGAACAAACATTGACGTTTGATAGCTATTTATAATTTCGACCTACATGCAGATTTTGAGTGATATCGTTAGCTTATAAATTCGTATGCATAGTTTGTGAGATTGAATGGAATCTTGAACTAGATTTGGATATAGTATTTTTCGAACTTGCGCGCTTGAACATATGGTAAACGTCATCACACGGGTTTTTTCGCGATAGAAAGTTTATAAAGCAAGTAAATTACTAACCTTTTATTTCCCGAAAAATGTGTACGTGAGTGAATTGCATCACTCGTGGTCGCGGGTAAATCATAGATGTAAATATAAGTAATGCAATTCTCTAAATACTTAAGTTCATAGTTTTGTTACCTTATGAATTCGTAAATGCTTGGAACAGCAAATTAATATGACCATCACAGACTTCACAGACAGTCAGTTTTTAGACTGGCGTGACTGGCGTGTTCGGCGTAGTTTCTAAAGGCTCTCGAGAATCCAGTAGAAATATTTAATTAAACTAATGAAACAGAGTTGATGGTTTTGTTATTGCAAAATATTCGGACATCAGACATTTTGTACATATTATTAGACAAATTTCTCTACCTACAGTTAGAGGAAATTGAAATATCTATACTAAACTAGCTGTGCCCCGCGGTTTCACCCGCAGCGCCCCCGTTCCCGTGGGATTTTTTTTTCTTTGCTATAAACCTCACGGAGCCCGAGACCTTTCCAACGAATGCAAAACTGTGGAAATCGGTTCGTGCGTTCTGGAGTTATAGCGTCAGGGAGGAAAACCCGACTTATTTTTATATATGTAGTAGATTATTATAATATTATGAAGAGGTAAAGTTTCTAACTTTTTTGTTTATTTGTTAGGACCAAACTCAAAAACTACAAATCCGATTTGAATAACTATTTTGTATTGGATAGCCACATTCAACGGGAAGGTTATAATAGGCTATTTTTCATCCTGAAATTCCCATGGGAACGGGCACAGCGCCGGTAAAACTGCGGGGCGCTGCTTGTTTAACACATATAATGTACTGTGTTAAAATATTTATTAATATTATTCTGTTAATGTGCAGTGTAAATTACGCCTTATCCTCCTCACTGTACTGATATCTTCGGTGAGGCCTTTGCCCAACAATGCGACAGTAGAGGCAATCAGTTTTTTACAGTAAATAAACATCAAACTATTTTTCATATAATATTCACGAAATAGACTTCATACTCTTCACCCATCAACCTCCGAAAGAAAATTCTTTTACAAAAATTGATATGAAGTAAAAATGCATATTTTTCAAAAACTGCGCTCCTCGGAGAGCATTCTGTAAAATAAATAGCTTGTATAAAAAGCAAAATTAAAAGGTTTCGCATAAAAAATGGATATTTTGAAACTAGTCTCAAATTAAAGCAACCGGGCTCGGAGGTCGGCGCAATTTTCCACTGCGAATCCTCCGAGTCGACACCGCAACACATGCAGCTAGGAAAACACAATATTTGCTTTATGGATATGGTATAAAGTGTATTGGGATTGGGGCAAAGTTTAATGCCACATTTTTTTCGTCACAAGTAATGTTTCCCACTGCTGGACAAATGCCTCTCATCTCTTTACTCACATTTATTTTGTTAATTTTTCTGGGTAACTAATTGTGTTAATTTAAATTGATCATGTTAATTTTTTATGATGATTTAAAATATAGATAGAGTTTTACAATTTGGATGAGTCTAGGCTCCATTATTTATGGTTGGTTTTTTAAAGTTTAAAGCTAGTTTTTGAAAATAAACAATATAATCTATTAACAGCAACCTATAATCACCTAGTAGTATTTTATTTGGTTTCATAAATACTAATTAAGAAAATAAATTGGATAAAAAAAATATCACACGGTCTATTAAAACCCAAATTGATGAAACATTGTATCTATCAATATCTACCGCAATCATTCTTCTACCAGAGCACTTTAGGATATTTCTTCGACTTTTAGATAAATCTTCTCAAATGCAAAAACTACCGCATCCATAACATTTCGTAGCTGAACAACGAAAGTAGCCATTACTGGGTTCTCACAGGGAAATTGCTTCCCGCGCACTTCATTTCTCGTGTAAATTTCATTTTTTACCTATTCACGTGGCGAGTCTGTACTGTTTGTTACCAGCCTCTTGGTAGTGTTAATTAGAAACGTTTAATATGAGCATGATATAATTAAGCGTAATCAACAATCTCGAGCATAATAATATACTTAAAACATAACCAAAAATCGTGTTTTTACACCATTTATATATGTTTATATTATAAAAAAGAAAAAGCCTGTAATGTCCAACTTTTAGGCAAAGGCATCTCATCTCACTGAAGATATCAGTACTGTGAGAAGGATAAGCATAATGACCACGCTTGCCAATACGGGTTGGTGATCAAACCAGAGCCATGTTTGAAAAGTAGGAAACCATGTTTCCCTCGACCCGGGAATTGAACCCTGTACCTCAGTCTCGGCAGACGAGTGCACATACCACTAGACCACCGATATTTATTTCTCTTTTAGCAAAAATCGCTAGACGCCAGAATCGTCTCCAAACCACGATCTTAACACATCTCACACACAAATACACACGATATTGCTTTGAAGAAACCTACAGCTCAAAACCTCAAAGAATCTCTCAACACCAGCAGAGATGAAAAATTTAAAAACATGTCAACCGCGGACCACATCGAGTCCCGTATTCCTAATGGGCGGACTAACGGTGGAACATAAGGGTCTCTTCACACTGTCAAGACGATAACACGGCCAGCGCCGTTAAATATGCAGAGTGTACACTGCATTCACCGGAAAAACTAACCATTTGTAAGAAGTTCGGGAATTTCGTTGAATATTTTCGTCGGGTTTTTTAGTATAGCTGTTTAGGGATTTCGTTGGAAGTTTAAAATGTGCTTTTTGTTGTTTTGGAGTTATTTCGGTTTGGATATCACTACATAGTATAAAATAAAGTCGTCTCTTTTTCGTGTCTGTCTGTTTGTCTGTCTGTATGCTTAAATCTTTAAAATTACGCAACGGATTTTGATGCGGTTTTTTGTAATAGGTTAGGTAATTTTGAACATAATAAAAGGGAAATACCAAATAACAATTTCGAAATTTGAATCACTGGGAATTTAAGGAACACTGAACAAATCGAAATCATTTAACTTAGTGGCAAAACTGTCATAAAAACAAATACATTTTGATATGTAAATTACTAGCAGTGCCCCGCGGTTTTACCCGCGTTGTGCCCATTCCTGTGGGAATTTCGAGAATGTTTATACATATAAACCTTCCTCTTGAATCACTCTATCTTTTTAAGAAAAACCGCGTGAAAATCCGTGCAGCAGTATTTGAGTTTATTGCGAACAGACAGACAGAGGCGGCCGGGGACTTTGTATTATAATATGTGGTTATTAATAACGATGGCTCTTTGTTCTTAATAATACGTTTTTTATAAAAATTATCGTTCTAGGATCATGGTAGTACATGATCAAGTTCGTAAATCAAAGCCAAAGCCCAATCGTGTACAAATCATTACTCCATTGTTCGAAAATACGTACAATTAAGAATAAAACCGCTGAACACTGTTATCACTACAAATAAAACAAAGTCCCGTCTGTTTGTCTGTTTGTCTGTATGCTTAAATCTTTAAAATTACGCAACGGATTTTGATGCGGTTTAGTTAGTTTAGGAATAAGTCAAGAGGAAGGTTTTTATGTAAAAAAATTCCCGAAATTCCCACGGGAACGGGCACAACACGGGTAAAACCGCGGGGCGCTGCTATTAGTATCATAAAGTATACTCTAATATAGTAAACATACTGTAACATAGTATAATATAGCAATTTATCGTTCGTCTCAGTGACCACTTCAAGATGAGTGTCTCTCAAGTGGTGTGGGGATGTTTCATCCCTACAAGGTCGCCTCGAGGGCTTTCCCTCCCATTTACAAGACTATGTTAACAATATATTAAGTAGATATATTTCGGCTTTTTTAAGGTATTAAAAATTAACACCGAAAAGTAGGGAAGAAAAGCATGTTTTGTGATTAAAATTATGAGTAATATAACATGAATAAAACATCGTAATGAATTTTACAAGCGTGTGTATTCCATCTTAAACTTTTAAACTTCATTTAAGCGCAAAACACACGTAGTGCGGCTGCGGGCCGGTTGCGGGTCGTGTGAAGTTGTATTCCTGGTACTCGTGTGAAAAGTTCACTCTCTTGTTGCGGACCAGTGTGCCACCTTTCTTAGGAAGGACAAGGACAAGGAATACAACGTCACGCGACCCGCAACCGGCTCGCACCTAGCCCGCACCCGCACTATGTAGCTATTTCTTGTGCTTAAACGAGGAAGCTTGCTATGTCTTTAACAAATAGAATATTAACAACATGTTGAATCATCGAAGTAAGTAGCATTATCCTATCAAGTCCATACGTAAACCATTTCTTCCACACAAGGGTTACCTTCAAAGTAATCATGCCAAACACAGGAGCCTATAAATCTTCGGGCCGAGATCTTTCATCAATTTTTAATTAAACCAACATTCGGAGCGTCATAAAGGAAAATGATGCTTGTGATAAATTTGATCGTAAAACTGCCTAGTTAATATTTGAGTGTCTTCCTGGAGGTGAATAACTTTTTTTTATGTTGAAATATTCTTGTATGATTGGACCTTATTTATTTTGTAAGCTTTTGTGGTGTACTTTCAGGTTTATTCAGTTGCGCAGTGAACTTGACAGAAGAAATAAAGAGGTAGGAAAAGATACCAGTAGCTTTGATGTTTACTTAATTATTCGTTAATGCTCTAAATGTTCGCTTACATCTAAGAAATCAGTATGACTTGAAGTTATTTGTTTGTCTGTCATTATAATGTTCAATTATTTGATTTTGTTCTAGGTCGTGTCTTCGGAATCAATGTTGAGACGGGCCGGACCAAACTCGGTAGGTATCACATCATCTAATAACTAAAACAAAACGAAGGCGGTGTTAGTGTTTCAATACACATGAAATTGAACTTTCCAATGATCACTAATGAGCTGGACAAAGTTTTAATACAACGCTACTGTATTTAAATAAGTACGTAAGTAACCTTGATATCGGAGTTTTTAGACCGCCCAAAGGCCTCCGACATGGTCTATAATATCCCTGGACTGACAATTTTACGTACCCTTCGAAGCACGGTAGCCCTCAGATAGAAATGTCACTATCGGCCTGTTCAAGTGGCGACCGAGCTGCACGTAGCTTAACAATGGCATTAAGCCAACATCGCTTATTCAAATTACGCCATGTATTTTAAATAAAACAAATAACAAACACAAAACCTCCTTCCGACAATCGGTTCAAAACAAAATTTGGTCACAGGGTACTTATCTTTACAATCACATACAAAAATAAAATGTAGCAAGCATTCCGTGGGTTGAATATTAAAACGCTTTAAATCCTTTACTTTGTATTATTCATTTAAAAATAAAGTGAATCTACAATGTGTTACGAGAACATTTCATTGCGTCGAGTAAATATGAAGGTAGTAAAAGCTAAGTGTATGGTTTATGGAAGAAATGGCGTGTTGATAGTGTATTTTAATGTCCGATATGTGTTGTTATACGGGGAACTGTTGCGGTGAGCATTCGCGGTGATATTTGTTGAAAAATCAAAGAACAGCTTCAAAACATAGAACACAGAACTTCACTGCAGGCATTCTTAAGACTAATTGGTTCGTTGCATTCAAGTCTGTAGGCAGAGTCTAACTAAAAATTGGCCTCTAACTTACACGAATTTACTTTTATAGAAACCATGAGAATAATTTCAATTATATTATATGAATAACTAGCCTCGCCCCGCGGTGTTACCCGCATTGTACCTGTTCCCGCAGGAATTTCAGGATAAAATGTATCCCATGTGTTATTCTGATGTATAACCTATATTACTGTAAAGTTTCATCTAAATCCGTCCAGTAGTTTTTGCGTGAAAGAGCAACAAACATACATCCATACATACAATATACATCTATCCTCACAAACTTTCGCATTTATAATATTAGTAGGATTAGTATTACCACTGTTTTTAATTAGTATTATGTAATAATAAGTATTACTGTATCATTAAGCTGGCAATCCGATGAAAGGGAAGCGCATCAACAAACTATTTAAATACTATTTTGAGTTTTGAATAGAACTGCGGACTTAAAACAAATGCAATGCCATTATAGACATTAACGTACGTTTCAATTAATAGTAAAATGCAATGCCTTTTAAGCGGATTAATTAATGAGCAGTATCCGTCGGTGGACTAGCAACTTTAGCGTATCGGATTTTATATGAACTCTAATTAATTCAGTATAAATGAATGAACTAAACCAATAAACTTCTCGACCTTACTTACTTACTAACTCACTCCTATACAAAATCTACAATACACGATTAAGTCTTGTCTCGGATTTACGAATTCAAACGGTCCTAATTCGATTATACATTACGATTCTAGACCAATACTCTTGTAATATGTATTTGAACCACCTATAGTCGCTAAAGTCCTTGTTAAATGACAAATGTGATAGGTACTTAATTGACCTGATATAGATTTGGCTTCAAATTCAATCGTGTTAGGCAATAACTTGATAATATTATTATAGTAGTTCTTCTTAGAATCACGGGACAAGTCCTGTCTTTTTAAGAGACATGCGGCTGAATACAAGAATACCAACTCCAACTGTTTAGCAAAATAGTCAAAAATATCTTATAAAAGTTAAATTAGGAACAATGTTTACTGTTCGTATCAATGCTCGACGAATTACGCTCCCGTATATTTCAAGAGTAGTATAAGTAAAATCCCCATGAAGCACTCTATAAAAATGGACTCAAAGGATTCGAGCGTCCCCTGAATATAGAAACAGTAATAACTAATTATTTTATCACCATATCATAAACGTATACAATTAAACAGTTTATTAGTTGGGAGATTGTTTCAATATATTTATATTTTATGGTTGCTACGTTAACTTTGCTACGAAATACCATGTAGCAAAAATTGGTTTTGCTACGAAAGCCTACGGCTACGAAAACTTATGTTGCTACGAGATACATTAGGTTATATCGCTTAATTGAGTTATGATAAAACCTAATATTTTTAAGCGACGCAAAAAAGATTTTTCAACCTCGTTTGAATTTATGTTTATTGAAGTTTCTATATCTGCGATTTTCTAAATCCTATTTGAATAACATTTTCTTTATAAAATAATTGCGTATTTTAAATAGATTTGTTAACCGAAATATATTTTAGGAAATACGTTAGCTTTAATTGCTTGTTTACTACATATTTATTTTGGAATGTACCACCCACACATATACTCGTATTTGAAACAAAATATTGGTATCGATATACTAGTACTTTGTTATCAAAAAGTCGATTGCTCGCTGCAATGTTCAATGGAGATACTCATGGTAGCGTCCAATTGTTGTGTTCGAAATATTTGAGAGCGTACTTTGAAAGTAATAGATATTGGCTATAGAGCACTCGACCCTTTGAAACCGTATATTCTATACATCTATACTAATATTTTAAAAAGAGGTAAAATTTGTAAGTTTGTTTTTTTGTATGTTCGAGGTAATCTCAGGAATTATCAGTCCGATTTGAATAATTCTTTTTGTAATAGATAGCCAAATTCAACAGGAAGGTCATAGAATTTTTCATCCCGAAATTTCCACGGGAACGGGTATAACGCGAGTAAAACCGCGGGGCGCTAGTGAATAGATATTTTGATCGAAATATAATGAAGATAAGCAGCTTTTTTAATCACTTTTTTGGGTTCAGTACCGATCTAGTAATACCGCCTAGTATTTTTTGTTTCAATACACAGAATTTATTCTTCTCCAGTGTTATTATATGTATAGGACAGAGACAAACAATTTGATAATAACATCCCTATTTTGTAGTCTATTACTTGCCCTTTCACCTCACAAACTATTACTTTGATGTATCTATCTTATTCAGGAAACCATCTCCGTCCATGGTCCTTAAATCTCAACAAAACATTGGATTCCATTCAAAATGTTATACAAAGGATCCTTTTGTCGTTATTCATAGTTATCTTCCAATTCCGGTTGTTTGGGACAAAATGACATACTTCTAATACCTTTATTATAATGTAAATTGGACAGACCAGACTTGGAAAGCGCATCCACATCTTGTTTACCACGCTATCAGCAATCTTAGTAAAGTCCATCTTCTTAGGACAATATGTTTACAATCCTTCTTACTATCATCTTAAAACGTCTCACCAAACTAACTCTTATGTCACTACAAATAGAGTCACCTATACAACAACCAAACTTTGATCGAAGTAAATGTAACTTTGTACTCAACATCAGCAAATTGGAATTTTGGGCTCAGTGTCAATTTTGCCAAGCAATTTTGAACTCTATTACTTGTTAGTTTAGGTGTTGGTAGATTGTTTTCGTGCCGTTATCTTGGAGAGTCGGGTTGCAACCGAAATGAGACTTAAATACCCATTCAAGTGTTAGCTCTTGCAATATTTATGTAAATGACCGCAGTAAGGAGAGGCGTTCACTACATCGCTGCATAGTTCAGAGATGGCTTAAGTTTCGCTAACGGTCTTTATAGAGTTTTATTATTATTTTGCTAACAAGATAGTGAATATTCAAAGTTTATTCATTGAAACAGATAGTTGTGATGTGTTTTGTGGTATTTTGTTTTAGTTAAAGTTTGTCGACAAAGTTTATTTTGAAAGGATTTTATTTCGTTATCATGAAATGGGTAGGTACGTAAGTAACATCTCACTGTACTGATATCTTCAGTGATCTGGGAAGCCCTTTTACCCTGCAGTGGGATGCTAGGTTTACACTTTTAGCTTTTCCCATCAGTGGGAGATAAAACCCTAAATCCTATTTATTTATTTCCAATCATTTCTGTAAAGGGCCTTTGAACAAACTTATCATTTATACTTGTATTAATGTTGGTTTTTATGTATCCGTATTCATAATTATTTCACTAATATCAGATATGAGCACCCATTTTCCAATAAATAGTCCAGTCATAAATAAAGTGCAAAATTTCCAAGAATCCGGAATTACTCGTATATTCCATGAATATCAAAAACTATTTTCGATGTAAAGTCGGTGATTCATAAGTTTAGAATCGCGAAGCCGCTGCGGAGACATGGCGGAATTTTTAATATTCCTCTTAGCGGTGAGAGTAACAAAATATTAAAATGTCTACCGAGTTATGTGCGCTCGACGCTTAAACTTTACGCCCATTATTTTTATTGCTACTTAGGGAACTGGGTTATGTCTCTAGTTTTTCTTCAACGTCTCGACAGAGTAGAGAAATGCGCTTTTTTAAAGTGTCAAACAAAGTTTTGGTGCTTGGGTGAATTTTTAATTTATAGTTTTTTTGTTGTTTGTTAAGAATAATTAAAACTACTACTATATGTAGTTAATCTATTCTAATTTCTTTGAAGTTAAACTTTTGTGCTGGAGAATACAATGTATGGATGTGACCCCACTAAATCTGAAAGAATAACATTAGCGTGATCTCCAAATATTCTCCACACTAGCGCTCTCTATTGTATCGTGGATGGAAACACCGCAGGAAACAAATAGTGTATTAATAATATACAAGTACAAGTACATACTCGTAGAAGCGGAAGTTCACTAACTCACTGACCACGAAATCTCAGGCTCTGTAAGTGTTAGGAGCCTTCAATTTTGCATTGGGCTTCCTTTAGGACGTAAGTACAAGCTACATTGGCATTTTGCGAAATTCAACCCAATATACTCGTAAATGTCACGTACACAAATATTTCGTGTTATTGAGACATATTTTTCTGGTGTTCAACTTATGCTTTTTGAGTATAATTGTTTTAAGGTATACTGTAAATATAAATAAGACCCTTTAAGTCCTAGGAGCTATTGAACGTTAACTCTATTGACAAGTGACAATCATCTCTGATTTAATTACATTCATAAAATTAACATTGCATAGAAATCAACATGGTCTTGGTTGCTATTTTGAAGATAGAAAACGAAAGAAATATACCTAATGATTGGCACAATGTGTAGGGGAGTTAACTTTATACTATATACTGGTTTTTTAACTATATATCTTTTTTAAATAATATTTATTCGCAATGTAGCATGTCTTATTTTCCGTAGCACATATACTTATACTTCGTAGCAAGCAGTATGTAGTATGAGTTCTGTAGCATACATGACCACTCGGCCGTAGCTAAATTGTGTGTCTACGCGCTACGAATATGCCTACGAGGCGTAGCAAAGTCGGAAGCTTGATAAACTTTAGTTGCTACGGTAGCTACGCGATTCGATGTAGATAAATACAATTATTAAAATAGCACCGTTCCACGGTTTTACTCTGGATGTACCCATTCCCACGGGAAAATTTGCTTAAAATGTATCTCATATTCGATTGTATAAAATGTTTTAGTGCAATTTTCCATCCAAATCAGTTCATAAATTTTTGTGTGACAGAACCACCAATATACACATACATCCTCACAAGCTTTCGCATTTATAATATTAGCATAATACATACATAGGCTAGTGGAGACATTACCATTGACGGCACGCAGTCGGGTAAAACAATTGAAATATTCCAAACTGTACATAAAAATCACCTTAACTTTTTGAATATAGGTAATATAATATAACTTTTATACCCAAAATATTGAATTTAAGTTCTGAAACCAGAGTAAATTTTCATTTTAACACCAAAAAAAGTTAACCACGTGCTTAAAACTTTTAATGGTGCTTTGCTTAGTGCAAAACACACCTGATTCGGTAGTTGAGCTTAAAAGCTCTCGCTAACAAAATGCATATGACATAAATTAATATAAATGTATATTGTTTTTGTCATTTTCACACTTTTCCGAAACATAAATATTTAATAAAGTAAAAGTTCTGACTAATATCCCACAACTGGGCAAAGGTCTGCCTTCTCAGTGAAGATATCTGCAAAGGAAACATAAGGCGTATAAGAATAACGAATAATTATATAAGATACTAGCTAGAGTTTTACTAAAGAGTAAAAAACATACCTACATCCATACATACATCCATCCTCATAAACATTCGCATTTATAATATTACTAGGATAAAGTATTATCTTCTAATCTTCTTCTTTATTGAAATCTTCGTAAAGCTCGTTGCGTAACTTGAATAAGCGACGTTAGTTCATTGTAAAGCAATGTGCAGCCCGGCCCCCACTTGGATGGGTGGCCGATAGATGTATTTCTATCTGAGCGCTACCGTACCTCGGAGGCCATGTTTTCCCGGTTGTTTCAATCGGAAGACCATATTATACGAGGCCTTTGGGTGGTATAAAAGCTCCGGCCACTAACCTATACGGAATAAATAAATGGATATCTTCAGTGAGCCGGCAGGCCTTTGCCTAGCAGCGGAACATTACAGATTAGTACTTAACTTACACAAAGAAGGATAATTATGTTATCAAAATAATGTCTAATTCCAAATTCAAATCCGAAACACATTCCATACCCTCATAATCCGAGATACGCCAAAAGTTGTAACAACATTATTGGACCTTCTATAACAACATTTTGTCCAATTTTCAACCCTATAACTTATGTAAATAGAGGCGTATGGGTGTAATAATTGTCAGATCACGAAGGTAGGCGAAGGTAAATAAGGATGAGGTTATGTTAACTACGTGAGACAGTCAACGTAGAAGACCAAACTGTATTAGACAGGTAGAGGTAGTCTGCGTTAGTCTGCCAGTCAGTCTACGTTGCTAACTGGCACAGATAGCCGGGTGTCTAATCAATGTTATATCGTATACGGTCTTAGAAAATATAGCTGAATAGCTGTTCTTTATTTTAACCCTATATTAATGACTAGTGGCGCCCGCGGTTTCACCCACATTGTACCTGTTCCCGCGGGAATTTCAGTATAAAAAATAGCCTGTGTGCCGCATTTTAAAGTAATCTATCTTACCCAATTTTCATTCAGAGCAGATCAGTCTTTGCGTATCCATGCATCTATACATCCATACATGCATACATGCATCCATATATTCATGCATGCATACATAAATACATCCATACATCCATAATTCCATACATATCGTAGCAAAATTTTGCATTCATAATTTTAGTAGGACATCACTTAGATCTGTGTCCCCGCTCAAACAAAAGATTAGTCTACTCTCCACAATACCGGATCCACAAATGTATGCCAATATTTGTTTCGCAACTTGTTAGCTTCGGACTGTTGTCGAATTTATAATTGTTATTTCAGCTTCTCGGTGTTTAAATTCGATGTTATACATACGACAGATGTCATTAGAAACTTTTAAAATACTAGCTGCGCCCAGCGGTTTCACCCGCGTTATACCCGTTCCCGCGGGAATTTCGGGATGAAAAATAGATGTTGTCCGATTCTCAGACCTACCCGATATGCACACAAAATTTCATGAGAATCGGTAGAGCTGTTTCAGAGGAGTTCAACCACGCACCCCGTGACACGAGAATTTTAAATATTATTAGAAGTTAAGTTAATGGTTACGTATGTTTATTTCAGTAATAGAAAGTAAATTGAATGAGTATGTGATCCAGTTATGCTGGCCAGTGTTGCCAAACTCAATTAAATATTAGACATTAGAGTAAGTATCATATTTGGGTTATTATTTGTTCAACCTGGTGGAATGACAGACAATTCATTCATTTCGAGTACGTCAGTGGGCAACCCTGGTGTCGGAGTTTATAGACCGCCTGAAGGCCTCCGACATGGTCTGACGATTGAAACAACTGGGACCGACAGCTTAACGTGCGCTCCGAAGCATTGAAGTGCTTAGATAGAAATGCCACTATCGGCCACCCATCGAAGTAAAGGTCGGGTCGAGTTGCACGTTGCTTAACAATTTTAATAAACTAACATCGCTAATTAAATTACGCAAGTCCAGTGAGAGCTGCAAATGAAAAGTAGTGGGCTTGAACATAACTACAATAAAATAACACTATCGGCCACCCATCCGAGTAGGGGTCAAGCTGCACGTTGCTTAACAGTCGCAATGAACTAGTCAAACTACGCCACGAGCGCTACAGACAAAGTCAAATCAGGCAATTACTAACGATAAGTTTATAATCTTTTTTTGTCACGATTTATATCGTTACATAAATTATGTAATAGATTTTTTAGAACTTGCTGGAATTCTTAATTAATGCTCAATAGGAATCAAAACCACGAGACGTTATAGTGTATATTCTAAAAGACACAGATGGCTAACAAAATTTTACGCAGAAAATTTCATTGAAATACAAAGTTATCCATCAATATGTATTATCTTGGAAACAAATTAAAACTTTTCCCATTACGATGATGAGTTAATGTAAGACAAAATAATATATTATCATCAATCTATCATTTTTCTTTTATCAAATGTTTTATTGAAGACAAATTTGGGTCGTCACAGACTATAAAACTAGACTTCAGCCTCTTGTTCAACGCAGTACGTTCGAATAGGTCATTGGCCAACTCTGATGTCGGATTTTTAGACCACCTAATGGCCTCCGATCTGCTCAATCGATTGAAACAACAATTTTACGTACCCTCTTTACAGTAGCGCTTATATTGAAATGCAACTATCGGCTACCCATCCAAGTCACGACCGAGCTGCACGTTGCTTAACAATCGCAATAAACTAATCGCTTGTTATGAGCGCAACGCAGTCAATTCGATAGAAAAAGTATGTTAAATGTCTTACGTTTCTTCATAATGTTTTCATACACTAGAAGTCAGTCTAAACACTGGTCTGGATTAAGATCTCTTAGGCAGATAGACTCTTAATTTGCTACGTAATATAACAACTCAAATTTTACATTTAAAAAGTAATTACTTTACTTTTGAATTAAATTAATTTTACGGATACATTTCGCTTTATTGTCTCTGACACATGTCTTGTCTGAAAGAGTTGGTAAGCGTATGTGTCCTGTGTGTACAAGAACACACACACTCACACACATTAAAGTACAACTTTTCGTATTCCAAGTCAGTGCTTGTTTATATTAACACGCGGAAGCGATAGCGGGCGCGAGCCCTGGACTCTTATCTTCAAATGCACCTGCGTTTTGTTATGATACACATAATAAGCTATGTGTTTGATGCTTCGCTTCTGCGCCCGCGCTCGCTAATCTGTGTAAGCAAACACTCGAAGTTTAAACACATTCTATACAGTCATATAAAATTATTTGTCCTGAATGACTGATGGATCAACACTTAGCCGAAACCGCTGTGACGTAAACACTTAGACACTTGAAACTTAGAGGGTGTTTTTGTATGTTGGAGGCATTCGAAAGAGTGAAAAGGGGAGGTTTATATGAGGCAATGCGTTTTCTTTTTTCTGTCTTTAATAGAACGGGTTAACCCTATCTCTGGATTCAATAAAGTAAAACAATTTTTTTTTAAACATTCGACATGTACGCGATAGCTAATAGCTAATTTAAGATACAATCAAACAAACATAACACATAATTATGTTACATTGAAAAATCTGTACAAAATATACAAAAAATCCAAGCCAATATTCAAAAAGGGGTTCAAAGGAAGCAAAATAATGAACTCGATTTAAATTACCCTCTAAACTTGCGTAAAGTCGACTCAAAGGGATATAATTAGTCTTTTGTGGTATATTTTTGAATGAACTTTCATCTTCGGCCGTAAATCATGGCTGATAAAGGCGTAGCTTTGTATTGAACCGAGGGCGGAAGTGTGGATTCGGTTTTATTATTCTTAAATATAAAATATAGGGCTTTTATTCCACGCTTTTTACATTGGCGGTAAAAAGAAAATGAAAAATGAAGAAGTTTGAAAGGTAGGGAAAGGAAAGCATGGGAAGATTTATTTTCTCCTCTTAAAACACTTATTTAATTATAACACTAGAGATAATGCATGTGGCAACATTGATTACGGTCCATATGGAGGTACTAGCAGTTTTTTAATTAACTTAAAACTCATATCAAACTAATACCTACTTGTTCTAATATTCGTTATTTGTTACATTTAAATAGATGTGTCGACCAACATTACATTAAAATCGAGTTATCAGTATCACCGATGACGCAGCCACATCAGAACACACATGCAAAACAAACAAACCTCTTTTTGCTAACTAACTTTACAACACAATGGCCGAATGATTGCGCGAACTTCTGACCAAAACCAACTTATAAATTTTAAAAGTGGTTAGGATCAACAGGTTTAATCGTACTTCAAAAACTTTTAATAATTTTTTTAAAATAAATTACGACCTAATTTTTCACTTTCTTTTGCCTTATTTTTAGGTAATTGGGGTAATTAATAATCACTGTGAACAATTTTTGGTAAGGAGGGAAAATATCTGAATATATATTTTATAGAACACAACACTATAGCTATAGGTCAATCCAACGACTATGTTAAATCTAGTGATTAATATCATAGTTTTTCGTCACAGTTTATCATAATGACGTTTATACTATTTGTGACAATATAGTCAAACATACATGAGAATGGGAGAATGTTACTGGTTTTGTCATGACTCACTGCGAATAACCATCGAATGATTTTTCGCCGTTTACTCAAATCAAACCTACTATGCTGTCGCTACTTCAAAGACAATTTTGACAGGGACATCGGGTCATGACGCATCAATAAGTCAATGTGTATGACTTTGTATCCTGATGGTCAGTTGCATTGCGCGCTCTGCAACAGGACCTTCAAAACAAAATAATTGACTTTCCAAGCCACTTCCGAACTCATGAACGAACTTAAACCCAAGGTTCACCATTGACGGACACGTCACAGAGAGCTCATTAAACTGTCGGTCCCGGTTGTTTTTATCGTTGGACTATGTGGCCATTAACTCGAACTTACGTTTATTAAACTAATCTCCTACACTGCAGTTATAAACATACTAGCAGCGCCCCGCGGTTTTACCCGCGTTGTGCCCGTTCCCGTGGGAATTTCGGGATAAAATGTAGCCTATAGCCTTCCTCGATAAATAGACTATCTAACAGTGAAAGAATTATTCAAATCGGTTCAGTAGTTTCTGAGATTAGCGCGTTTAAACAAACAAACAAACAAAACAAACTCTTCAGCTTTATAATATTAGTATAGACTAGCAGCGCCCCGCGGTTTTACCCGCGTTGTACCCGTTCCCGTGGGAATTTCGGGATGAAAAATAGCCTATAACCTTCCCGTTGAATGTGGCTATCTATTACAAAAAGAATTATTCAAATCGGTTCAGTAGTTTCTGAGATTAGCGCGTTTAAACAAACAAACAAACAAAACAAACTCTTCAGCTTTATAATATTAGTATAGACTAGCAGCGCCCCGCGGTTTTACCCGCGTTGTACCCGTTCCCGTGGGAATTTCGGGATGAAAAATAGCCTATAACCTTCCCGTTGAATGTGGCTATCTATTACAAAAAGAATTATTCAAATCGGTTCAGTAGTTTCTGAGATTAGCGCGTTTAAACAAACAAACAAACAAACAAACAAACAAACAAACAAACAAACAAAACAAACTCTACAGCTTTATAATATTAGTATAGATTTCACGTAAGTAAGTTCGAGCAGATCAGTGGCCAGCTCTGTCGGAGTTTTTAGACCGCCTAAAGGCCTCCGATATGGTCTGACGATTGATATAACCGGTACCGGCAATTTATCGTGCCCTCCGAAGCACTTAGGGGCCGAGCTGCACGTTGCTTAACAATCGCAATGAACTATGCCCATTAACCAAATCGAACTTACGTATTTTAATATACTAATTTCCTACACTGCACTAAATAAACATCTTATATATAAAATTCTCGTGTCACAATGTTCGTTCCCGTACTCCTCCGAAACGGCTCGACCGATTCTCATAAAATTTTGTGTGCATATCGGGTAGGTCTGAGAATCGGCCAACATCTATTTTTCATTCCGAAATTCCCGCGGGAACGGGTACAACGCGGGTAAAACCGCGGGGCGCAGCTAGTATTTCACTAAATATAAAAGAACAACATTCGTTAATTCCTTGTCGCTTCATACTCCGTAATCTTTTCCGGTGCGGTCGAATAAATTCCAACTTTCATTTAGTTTGAAAGAGTTCTATTTACGGTAATAATTACTTGCCGAGTGCAACCCTGTCGTAACGCGCCTGCTTAATTAAGGGGCTGGCGTTATGCCGTGTCTACCAATGTGTATACTACCCGACTGGTTAAGAGGACTGCAAAGTGGTATTATCTAGATAATTGGTTAGTAATTTTAAGCTGACTTAAAATTAGTTAGAATAAAATATTGACCGTGAAATCTGTTGGAGCTTAACAATGTTTTGTTAATCATGAAAATCCTATACCATCTCGGACTTGCTTTTCAATTGCACTTAGCTATTTAACGATTTACGTAGGGCCTTTAAGTCCACGTAAGACGCTGAATTTTTTTAACATGTAGGTATATATATATAGCGTCATTTTATATTTGAAGTAGACCTAAAACCTGATGGACAAAGGCCTCTGATATCACTGAAGTTTTCAGTACAGTGAGGATTAGACGCAATCCCCACGCTTGCCTTATGCGTGTTGGTGATCTCAAACCCGACCCATGTTTAAAAAGTAGGAAACATGTTTTACCCCAAACCTCAGTCTTGACAGGCGAGCGAACGTACCACTAGACCACCAAGGCGTCTCCTATCTCAAAATAATATTCTGTCTTTGAAATCGGCTAAGTGTCAATTTTGACTAACAAAAGTCTAGCTAGTCCATACTTAAGTCCTTCGTCCATACAAGCCTTAACTGTCCCTACCCTTTACTCAAACATAAATTTGCCAAGCTATTATGAACCTAAAAGCAATGAGAAATAGAATTTATGGGTGTATTTTGTCACGTTTATTTATGAAACATTATGGCGTGCCGGTTAATTAGTCTGGACGGTATAAAACGAGTAGACGAGATATACAGAGGGGTCGGGGAGATTAGTCCGTCTATGACATAGACTCTATGCGATTATTGTAAAGGAGTAAAGTCTATGCTATAGCACTAAAGTTAAATTTCTAAGTCTCAATGACTAAGAGGTGATTTTTGAAACGATTCATATAAAAAGTTTTTTTAAACAAAAAACAAGTTATAACTTATGCTAAGAAAGACAAACAATATTAAGTAAGTATTAGCCAGTAATGTCCCACAGCTGGGCAAAGGCCTCTCATCTCACTGAAGTTATCAGTACAGTTAGGAGGATTAGGCATAATCACCACGCTTGCCAAATGCGGGTTGATGATCTCAAACTCGAGCCATGTTTGAAAAAGAAACATGTTTCGCTCGACCCGGGAATTGAACCCGGGACCTCAGTCTTGGCAGGCGAGCGCACATACACGCACTAGACCATCGAGGCGAGGCGAAAACAATATTAATAGTATTATATTGTTTTTGTGTATGTTCGGACTAATCTCAGGAATTACCAGTTAGATTCAATTTTTTTTGTGTTATGGAGGCACAATGCGAGTGAAACCGTTAATTAAAGGTATAGAAGTATTCTACATATGTACACTTTACAGTTGCCCTATGAAAGTTTGAAGCACTTTGTCACAATATAATATATAATTTATTCTTATTAACATATTATAAGTGGGTATTATAGAAGTATGAGTACAAGGTTCTGTTGGACATTTTCACAAGCTTCACATCGTAAGCACAACTTAAGCTTCTACGTCATTTATTGTCCCCAACAGCGAACTGTCACAAGTTATCAAAATAACACATTAACAAAACAAAAGAGGCAATAACAACTAACACAATTACGATTCCGCTGAAATCTGTGGAGCGGTGTGACGTCACGGAAATTAAGTGGGAGTGACGGGATTATTATGAGATGACGAGGGTCCTCGATGCACCTGAGGCTAGTAGATGGACTATAGGATGTACCCGTGGAAGAGCGAAGTACTCACTGGTCACACTTCGCTAGTTCGTAGATGTAGTGATGGTACTAACTCGTGACTTACTCGAATTATATTGAACTCGCGCGCGAGATGCACGTAAAAAAGTAAGTTCTAGTAGGTTAGTGGTCTAGTGGTTTGAGCGCTCGGCTCACGACCCGGAGGTTCCGGGTTCGATTCCCGGTGGGGATATCTCACAAAAATCACTTTGTGAGACTGTCCTCAGTTTGGTGAGGGCATTGCAGGCTGAATCACCTGATTGCCCGAAAAGTAAGATGATTCCGTGCTTCGGAGGGCACGTTAAGCCGTCGGTCCCGGTTACTTTCTACGGATAGTACTCGTTACTTGAGCCATGTCAGAGGCCTTTGGCGGCTCAATAACTCTGACACCAGGATTGGTCAAGTTGACCATCCACTCGATAAGAAGAAGAAGTAGGTTAGTGGCCATCCCTGGTGCCGAAGTTTTTAGACCGCCCAAAGGCCTCCGACAAGATGCTTGTAAAAATGTTAAGAGTAAACTCTGACATCTGCCGCTAACAGAGACATTCATTAAATTATTTATTTGACGTAATTCCTCGTACATTACGCGTCAAAATCGCTTATTAAATATCTACTAAGGAAGCTTTTGACGTATCTGAGTATTCAGATAAGGGTGCCTACAGGCGGGTAAGATTATTTTTCCTTAATGTTCTAAAGGAATTTTATATCATGTAGATATGTATTTGACAGCAAAATTAATACACAGCGAATTATTATTAGTATAGTGTTTCTCCTCGGAGTCACGGGACAAGTCCAGTCTTTTTGAGAGGCATGCGAGGACAGATCCAACTCGTAGAGGCTCAGGTTATTATTCATTATTATATCTTTCACTATTATTGGCCGATTGCTGATACAACGCGCAAGCCTTTCCCAGCGCAATTAAAATCACTTCCTTCAAAATAATATCGAATCAATGCACTGTACCTAATGTCTCGTGGTCTTTATTGCTAAACTTTGTCGCATTACAAATTGTAAATGGTAATTACTGTCCTTGTTCAAGACACTTTTGATTAATACTGTGAAGAGAGTAAAAGTGTTTAAATATATTTTACTTTTTATGAGTATTTTACCGACTTCAAAAAAGGAGGTTTCTTATTTTAGTGGCTCTTAGTAAAGTGAAGCGTATTTTCGTTGTTCGAAAGTGTCGTAGGCATTGACCGAGAGACTAGTAACGCTGTACTCATTTATTGCAATCTAGTGTACTATTTAGACAGTATATTTTGTATAAAGTTCCATATGTATGTTTAATCCTTCTTCCTCACTATACTTAATTCTACTCACTGTATAAGTGAGCTAAAAAGTCGTTGCAGTGAGATATTACAGATCCATATGTATGGGACATTACACTGTACGTTTTGAAGGAGCCTCTTTGGAGCCAACACTGAATAAAATATTTGAATTTGACTTTGAGTGGAACGGATCTTTGTTAGCAATTTCCTATATAGCTTCAACTACTACGTAATCTGTACTTTTGTCAAACGTTCCACATTGGAAGCCATCATCACTACAAACAGCACTATCCAAAACATTTTACCGGAATAGCTCCAATTATTCAAGTAGAAACGGGAAAAACCCGTATTGCGTTCCGTTCAGCCAAACGAGGCCGTTCTCGACAAAATCGGATTATTCTGGATAAAACGGGATTTGATCCGGGAGGACGGGAAAAAATATAATGGGTCTTAGATGGTGGTTAGGAGTTGGACGCCAGTCGTTCGGATGTAGGGAAACAAAACACTAACAGTTGGTGTTTTGTTTTTTTGTTGGGCGGTTTATTCAATTTGAAATGGGGTCGAATAGTCCGTTATCCGATTCCTTTAGTAGTAAAAAAAACTTAGCATATACTTATATGAGTATTATAGATGTTTGTACTGAAAAAAGCGCAACTTAGTAAAGGTGCGGGTCCCATGATGTTGAATTCCTGTTTTTGTATGAAAGGTGTCACACTGGCCCGTTGCGCGCCTGCTTCCACACTATAAGTGTCTTGCGCTGAACTTCCATGATTTTAACGGAGGTAAACAGGTAATCGAGAGCTGCGTGCCGGTGAAATCTAAGGACCCTCACCACCAGCAACTTTAGCGACCGCATCACGACTGTATCGACGCAAACGTGCGACAGCATTCGCTACAATACGCGTGTTTACAATTACTAAAGACAATATTTGTTGTGGGTGTTACATATACTATAGATTACAGCCACTTTCATGCTCACTTCTTTTAGCTTGAAATTCCTAAAGCTAAAGTTCGCGTAATGTATAAAAATTGTACTCGAAAAGAACTTTACTTGACTCGGTTAAAAATCCAAATCCCCGTCGATTCCAAGCAATAGTAAAGTGATTTGATATTCCGCGACCGAGATTCCAACTTCAAACTATGAAGATACATTGGAAACAAGCTTGTGTTTTAAAGCCATGACACATGCTACTTTGAGACAAAGGACCGTGGAAATATTTATTTTGTGCAACTATAAGTTAGAAGCTGAAGCGTATTTTCAATGCTAGACCTGAAAATATTGGGTGTGTGTGAAGCTGTGGCCAGGCCGTTAGGGAGGGGACACCTCTTAAATCTATTTAGTCTCTAAATATATTTAAGCAACAAAAGTTCGTTCCAAATTGTATTTTATTTTGCACTATATAGAACACAATTTAAAACAATACGTCATTTATTTTTTAATATATGTAGGTGCTGAACACAATGCATTAGTCAACTACAAGATTTTTTAAATTAATTCCATCGCTTTTAATAAAGTAAAGTATTTAGCCTGTAATTTCCCACTGGGTAAATTCTCACAGAAGATATCGGTACAGTATAGCTATTAGTACGTGACTTAAACCAAACACCGGTGCATACAAACGTCCGAATTGAAGAAGACATCCCACGACGCGATTTAGTTTCTTTTAAGCCGCGCACATTCAAAGCTTTCAATACAGGAGAGATTCGAAATGACGTTGCATTTCATAATTTATTGCTTTGTGGACGAATTGTACAAATTTTCTGCAAACCGAGCAAAGTATTGAGGCCTTATTGGAAGTTTACTTTGAAAGAGCTTTAGCAAGGATAAAAAAAGTATAAGTATTAGTTACTGACTGTACTAACCTAAGTAAAGTCGAGAAAGTCAGTGGCCAATTATGTGTCGGAGTTTTTAGACCGCTTAAAGGCCTCCGACATGGTCTGACTATTGAAGCAACCGACAATTTAACGTGTCCTTCAAAGCGCGGTAGCGCTCACATAGAATTGAATAACAGAATGCGTGTGGTAATCGTTTTTTTGCTCTATGTGTTCTAAATCAAGAAACTAAGATAGAGATTGAATATATATGGTGACTGGACTATGATTTGTTAGAAACATAAGCGTTAATATACTCACTAAGTAATCTCTATAAAATATTAAGCTTTTGTATATTTTTATACCACTTTTTTATTTATACTTCCAACAACCAAAAACATTTACCTACAACAAAAACAAAATCAAATCATCTTCATATTTTAATCCTTTAAAATAAAACACGAAATGGTCCCAAAAAATTAGGAAAACAAACAATAATTTTGGCGGGCAATTAAAAAGGATGGCGCAGAAATGAATGGCATTCTGGAATGACTTTTCGACTATTAAACTCACCTTTTTGTTCCAATTGTGGACCGTGCCAAGGTCGACAATGGTTAATTACCCCACAGGAGCGGGGATATAAAACTTTACGACGGATAAAATTTATTTTTACCTCCATCTTGCGTTACGAATACGTGCGAACGGTTTTAACTTTTCGGAGAGAACTATTAAAATTAACCTTTTTAAAATAACTGAATTCATTTAAAAAAAATCATTAATTACTGTTCAAAACTTTTTTTACTGACTTCAAAAGAAGTAAGTACGAGTATACTGGTTTTTTAAATTTATGCGAACACTACTCATTTTGAATTGAATCTACTTGTACCTAAAATAAAAGCGAAGTGTATCCGTAAACGGAGTTTCAATTCGAAAGGAAATTCTGTGTTCGATTCCTCTGTTTATATTTCTTTGTCAGAAAGTTTTTTTTAGAAATTTAGCCACTAACCTATCCGAATTTACTCTATGTTTCAACATTTCATTTGTCTATGCCATAAACACGATACCAAAGAGAACTACTCATACAACATTAAGTAAAGCACCAATGACTAAAACATGCACAACAAGCTACCGTAACTCATTCAACTACCCGCAAACTGTTAACAATTGAAACGAAAGTCCAAGGATTAACAACACAGCTGCATCTCAGAACTTCTACGGTTTCTAATTGACGCTACCGGAATCACTAATGGGATCCCAATTTGATTGTTAATTTCACAAGCCCGTTGGCACAGTGGCAGTGAGAGCGCTAACTATGTCAGGGGTTGCGGGTTCGATTCCCGCACAGCGTCAACAATATGTGAAGACATAGTTGTTGGAGACATCTGGGTGTTAATTATATTCTTTAAAGTATTTGTGTATGTTTAAGTAGTAGTATCAGTGAGTTAGATTCCATAATACAAGCTTAAAGCTTACTTTGGGTCTAATTAACCGTGTTTGTATTTGTCCGGGTATATTAGGTATATTAAATTACCTTAAAACCTATGGCGGCAAGGCAGACTATAACCCGTCAATTACAGTCTGCTTTGCCGCCGATATTACCTCCAGCTTCAAAAGCAAACAAAAGCCGCGCGCCGAGCCCTCGGCATGAGTGGTTGTGTTACAGCAAAATTTTAATCGCCGTTAGTTTATAATCTAACTCTCGACATTGTAAACTGAGGGCAGATTGTGAATTGCACTAACGACTTTCAATTTATCGTATTATTTTTCACATCATAATCTTTCCATACCAAACTGTTAAACTGTTTTCATCAATCAATATTATGTAAGACTAGCGAATCGCTGCTACTAGTTCATTCTACCGCAATATTCATAACACAACTACGCTCGTAAATACCATTTTTCAATACTTTTAATCCGCAATAAGTTTCCATCTGTCCTAACATTATAAAGAGGTCAAATTCGTAAGTTTGTTGTTAGTATGTTCGAGCTAATCTCGGGAACAACCAGTCTGATTAGAATAATTATTTTTGTAGTAGTTACCCACATTCAACGGGCAGGTTAAAGGCTATTTTGCATCCCGAAATTCCCACGGGAACGGGCTCAATGCGGGTAAAACCGCGGGACGCTTCTATTATATAATACTGTTATAATTTTGCAGATAGCTTTAATGCATTATTAATAGCATGTTTCAATGCTATACGCTTTTAAATCTTTAATAAGTTTTCGTAAATGATAACTTTTAAGTAGATAGCTTAAAATCTGGGCTGTTATGTTTTATTGCGCGTAGATTTTAAAGGGTTAAACGGAGTGTGGATAACCTTTATTGATGTCGTTCTGTGTGTAATGTACCTTAATTATTACGTGACTCATTTGAATGCTGGTAAAATATACCTACAATGTGTTTTATGTTAATAAATGAGATGCTATACTGTGATTCTTTCTCTCAAGAGATATTTTTTAGTGTTACGTGTCTATCTTATTTCATAGTAGAAAAAATATCAATGGGATTTTTAATAGTTTTATTTTAGCTCTATTGTCAGCCTACAATGTCCCAGTCCCAGTCGTGGGCAAAGGCCTCTCATGTCACTGAAGATATATCAGTACAGTGAGACGGATAAAATGACAATATTTTTTGTCAACTCAAGAATTTAAAAAGGATTGAATTTTGTTTTAACTATAATATATAAAACTAGCAGCGCCCCGCGGTTTTACCCGCGTTGTACCCGTTCCCGTAGGAATTTCGGGATGAAAAATAGCCTATAACCTTCCCGTTAAATGTGGCTATCTATTACAAAAAGAATTATTCAAATCGGTTCAGTAGTTTCTGAGATTAGCGCGTTTAAACAAACAAACAAACAAACAAACAAACAAAACAAACTCTTCAGCTTTATAATATTAGTATAGATTCAAAGTCCTGACTGACTGATTGATAATCAACGCACAGCCTCAACCGCTACACCCAGAAACATGAAATTTGGCAGGAAGGTTCTTCAAATGACGGAAGTGCACACTAAGAAAGGATTTTCGAAAATTCTTACGGGAACGGGCTCAACGCGGGTAAAGCCGCGGGGCCGCTGCTAGTTACTAATATAACACAAACGTATAAAAACAAACCCAATTAAATTGAAACATCAATATACTTAATTACTATGTACTAAAAACAACAAGTTCAAACTTAAAGTCAACAAAATTATTATTTTAATACTAATATTTATTTACGAAGCTTTGCATAATCCGAACCAACAAGTTGAGGCATAAACTCGGATAATCCAAGCAAACTTATGACATAAGACTCAACCAGACATGCACGCTTTTGCTGTTGGACTCCGAGCTAATATTATGTTGAAGCAGTGTAGGTTAGATAAATATTATGCGGCAACTTTTACTACACTAATTTGGGCGTAGTTTAGTTAATAAGTATCAACTTTTGCATTTTAATTATTCTCTCTCTTTATCCACATTGTACCTGTTCCCATTGAATGTGGTAATCCATTACCAAAATAAATATTTAGATTGAATTGGTAGTTCCTGCGAATAGCGCGTTTAAACAAACTAAACTATCATACTTTTCAGCTTTATTAGTATATTTATACTGTGTGTGTGCTGTAATACCTCAGATACAGATCAAAAAGATCTACCGATAAACTCACAGGCTTCTTAACTTGCTCAATCTAAACGAACGACTCCTTACTTTATGCTGCTACTTTATGATACTAATTTTCATAAAAGACTTGCCATATCTCTACAACTGTGAATTCCAATCACTAATCTAACCAGTAGTAACTATGTATATTATATTCAGTGTTAGGTCGTCTATATACAAGGCTAAAGATAATTGCTTTAAATGTACATAACAATAAAAGTTAAATAGACGCTGTGGCGTGATGATTACAACATTGTGGAGTTTAAATTATGGTTTGAGTTTATTTAGGAAGTGAGGAACGGCGTTTATGCTAACTTCAGGCTGAAAATATTAGGGAACATATATAAATGTACCTGGACAAATTCACACACGGTTAGTTAGACCCAAACTAAGGTAATAGTGGGTACACACGTACGTACTTGCTCGATAAACTTGCTCGATCTCGAGCAAGTACGAACGTGTGTACCATGCAAGTCTCAAGACAAATGCTCGAAGCCAACCAAAATGTTCGATTCGAACAAGATTGAAACGAGAGTTTCAACGCATATTAAACATGTTCTTCGAGCAAGCTTTTACGTGTAGACGCAGGATCGAGCATGTTTGTAGATAGTCATGCTCGGATGAAACATGCTCGTCGCGCATGTACGTACGTGTGTACCCACTCTATGAGCTTGTATTATGGGATCTAACTGATACTATTCGGATATACTATACTGATAAGGCCGTTGGCACAGTGGCATGGGACAGCGCTTACTGTATCGGGGTTGCGGGCTCGAATCCCGCCCGGAGTCAACAATATGTACAGACATAGTTGTTGGCACCGACGTCTGGGTGCCAATTATATATTCTTATAAAGTATTTGTGTATGTATATGTAGTAGTATCAGTGAGTTAGATTCCATAATACAAGCTTAGAGCTTAGTTTTGGTTTAATAAGCCGTGTGTGAATTTGTCCGGGTGTATAATATTATTATTTGTGACAGTAGTTTTAATTGTAACCTTCTAAAAACTTGAATCATCTAAACTTTCTCTCATCAGAAATTATCACGGCACTTCAACTCTGAATTATGTTAATATCTTCCGGACATTCCTGGATAGTTTGGGGGTCACATCCCTACCTTTCAATTACGCAGGATCGTAAACTTAACGGCGTGACCCTTGTGGTGGCGAGGCATTCTTGTACTGATTACATACTGTCATCATGGGACTCATACGGGAGTTGTAGCTGTTGCCATCCAAAGGATCTATGGATAGCAACAGCTACTGGCTTTGCTTGTGGTACTGTAAATTATACTTTTGAAAGATGTAAGTTTATACAATGGCTGACCACGTATGGGTGACTCCAAAAACGCATATTTACGGGCAGTCTTAGATAGAAAATTAAGTAATTTCTTTGAAATTATCTTTATATAAATAATTCTACTGTACGTGATGTATGTCACTGAACTCCTCCTAAACGGCTGAACCGATTTGAATGTTTTTTTTTTGTTTGCGATTGGGTGGCACCCTGGATGGTTTAGTTTAAACTAGCGATATCTATTGGATAGTGGGTGGAACCACCCCGCAGGATAGCTAGTTTTTATATAAATATATGTCAAAGCTTCTTAAAGTACGGATTGGTTTATTCGAATTTGACATTATTTCCAATGTCATAGATTCCGTTCTTTTAGTTAAATTTCAAACCTTGATCTATACGTTATTCAAAACTATGAGCACAATTTTTAATCAAATGTTTATGTCCAAAGAATGCCAGGTTTCATAAAAGTTTAAAAAGTCTTTACGAAGCAAGTTGTAACAAAATATTCTGTAAACTATGATGTCTATAATAAACAAACAGTATCTAACTACGGGTTCTCGTCAATACAATCTCGTCTTACTGCCTTTCTCAGAGTCGGCAAATGCTTCCTTAGTAGAGATTTTATGCGTGATTATGTTATAATATGTGAAACATTATGTCAATAAGTTAACTGTCTTCAAAAAATAATGTAACGAATGGTACAGTGATTTCAAATTACACTACCAGAGGTGTCATTCTGGTGGTATCAAGTGGTACGAACTTCTTAATTCCGTCAAGTAAATAAGTAAATTCTAGCATTTTAATGGCCATCTGACGGAGTTTTTAGGCCGCTTAAAGGCCTCCGACTTGGTCTATTGATTGAAACAACCGAGACCGACAATTTTACGTGCCCTCCGAAGCACAGTAGCGCTTAGATAAAAATGCCACAATCGACCACCCATTCTAGTAGGCTTGAGCTGCACATTGCTTAAAAATTGCAATGACCTAACATCGCTTAGTCAAACTAGGCCATGAGAGCTACAATGTACTTCTCTGTTTATTAATTCGAGTTAAAACAGACTTCGGATCGAAAAGTGATGGGAACACTTAGTAGTGGAGCTTAGACTTGGATACTTTCAAAAGTAGTTATTAGATATTTTTACAACGTTGCATAAAATTAATGTTTGAGCTTAAAGCTTCGATGTTTATTAAAAGTTCTCAGTTGCAGTTTAAGCTTTCCTTTCTTAGAAGGTAAAATAAGGGTCTTATAAAGTTAATATTTTATGAAATTGAGCTTTTATTATAAATGCCTTGATTCATGTTTCATTTATGGATAGACTAGATTCAGAGTAAAAACATATCTTTATCCAAGTAATACTATCCCTGCGGATGAAAAGCCAGTTTCGAGATTCTTCTCTAGCAGGGCCCCGCAGTTTTACCCGCGTTGTAACCGTTCCCGTGGGAATTTCGGGTTCAAAAATATCCTATGACCTTCCCCTTTGATGTGACTATCCGATACAAAAAGAATTATTTAAATAGGACTAGTAGTTCCTGAGAAAAATCAAAAAGTCTAACTTCAATTTTATTATAATTATTAGTAGTACACAGCAGCATTTTAACTATCAAATTGTTTGTCCCTTTCTGACATACGCTATTTTCCAAAGAGCAAAAGAGACAAAACACTCACTAACAGTGTTTTAGTTAGAGAGCTTTTATGAATAAAGCAGTAAATATATTTTTTTACTTTAATTATAGTTTAACCATTTTCAAACAACACAGCTCAATGCATAACAACAAAGTACAATAGTTCAAATACATATCTTATGCTCAAATACATAAGGTACAAGATCTATATCCTGAACAACACATTACACATTGACGGACATACGTTCCACGTAGCAGATTCCGAAGAGACGCAATGATTACAGTGCTTGGAAGGGCGATAAGCGGTGATAAACTAAATAGAAGAGCGATTAAAAGTCTACGTACTCTACTAAGTTACTAGCCGGATTTGGATAAAACTTCACAGTGATATAGGTTATATATCAGAATAACACGTGGGATACATTTTATCCCAAAATTCCCACGGGAACGGGCCCTTTGTGGCCGTCGGGCGATGCTAGTTACTTAAAAAGCAAACATTTTTATAACAAAATATGCTTAAGGTTGCAAGTCAAATGCATCTACTCTAAGCTCACCAAACAGTCATTTCAGAATCAGATTTCTTACTAGTAATCTTCATTACACTCTGAATCAAGAGATAACGTTCTAGAAACCTGTAGCTAACCGACTGCCTTCCTCCAAAATCTTAGGAGTGAAAACGTGCCTTTACTGCTCTTAGCCACTATATGACCACATTGATCTCTTTTACTGTTAATTGAAACGTACGTTAATGTCATTATATCTTGCGGGGAGAGACGCTGTCGCGAGCGCTTCACCCACCTCCTGATGAAGGCCACCGTATGTGGCCGAAACGTGTCGAGGAACTCTCGACAGTAGTCTCCGTCGTACGTAAGTTCCCGTTTAAATAAATAATAATCACATTGATCTCATCTCACTAAAAACATCAGTGCCTACAGTAAATTCTAATTGCGTAGATAGCTATTGCTTAGTAGTATTTCACTTTTGATTTTAGATAAGTTCTTGCTTATCTGAATCTACTTTTTTTGACTCTATAGTATATTATGGTATCGATACTAATATAATAAAGCTGATAAGTTTTAGTTTTTTAATTGTTTGAACGCGCTAATCTCGGGAACTGCCTATTCGATCATCCATCCCATCATTCATCCCGAAATTCCCACGGGAACGGTCACTATGCGCGTAAAATCACGAGACGCTGCTAGTTAAGCATATCAACTCAGACTGCAGCCCTTAGTAACAACAAAATCGCTTCCGCCCATCAATCAATCACGGCCTCACATCTCAATTAACGTGCGGTTTCTAATTGCGCGGCCTATCCGAGATGGACACCGCTATAAGCACTAATTACCACGAGATTAGAGGTTACAGGATATTTATTACTTTCGGGACAGTACCAAATCAAGGTGAAATGTTGTGATTTAATTTACGAGTGACCTACAGGGTTACCTTTATTTAAGCATGTCCCTCTAACGTTGGTACATTTGACCGAAACTCAATTCACAGATCACGATTCACCGAAGTTTTAAATGAGCTATGCTTTTTGTCAATGTTTCTTGCCCATAAGAACTAATTATTTATTAATATTACTTTCTGGGACAATGGTAAAATTAGTATTAGCCTGTCATGTCCCACCGCTGAGCAATATCCTCTTATCTCACCCAAGATATCAGTACAGTAAGGAGGATTACTCGTAATTACCACGCTTGCCTAATGCGGGTTGGTGATTTCAAACCCGAGCCATGTTTGAAAAGTGTTTTCATTCGACCTGGGAATTGAAACCGAGACCTCAGTCTTGGCAGGCGAGTGCACATGCCACTAGACCACCGATGCGTCTCATTTTCCTGATATTACGTTTGACCGAAAAAACAAATGACTGAAAAAATATTGCGGTGACGTAACATTTTGCTAACTATTTGAAAGAACGCGCGTTAAAAAAGCTAACATTCCGATACGGCAAAAAAATTGTCATACTAAAACCACCAAAAACTTTATTCAGCATCACACAGTATCCATTCGCATTGTTCCACAAAACTGAAATACAATTGTCAACCAGCATTTATTAAAAAGCAGCGAACCATAACCGATGGCCTATTTTTGAGGAAACTCCAGCCAAAATATTAAGCCGAAACAACGAACGATAAAACTAAACGTTCGCCAACAAATTAGGGTACCGGAAACATTTAACAGACACTAAGCTGTTTCATATTTTGTACGGAACCCGAGTGCTGAAATTAATTAGGTCTAACACAGGGTAATAGTTATAGGGGTCTCCCGAAAAATTTATAGAGGGGTAGGTATTTAGGTGGTGTCGATAGTTTCAAAATTAAACGTGACCTTTTCCTTGTTGCTATTTTTCCTTATTCTTTCGTCGTGATCGGGTTAATACGTATAGGTTAAAGAGGCTTACGCGTCGCCATGGTACAAGCGATGGCGATGGCAGTGTGCGATATTTATAAAAATAGACAAAAATGTCATAGGCTTAAGCGAACACTTCTCATTTTGGATTAAAACTACAGACTGTCTTGTATATAAATATTACGCGTTGTGTCTGTTTCCGTGGGAATTACGAGATATTAGTAGCTTATAACCTTCGTGTTGAATTTGGCTATCTATTACATAAAGAATTAATAAAATCGGATTGGTGGTTTTTGAGATTAGCCCTTACGAACAAACAAAGTTAGAAACATAACCTTTTTATAATATTAGTATAGACTAGCAGCGCCCCGCGGCTTTGCCCGCGTTGAGCCCGTTCCCGTACGAATTTTTGAAAATCCTTTCTTAGTGTGCACTTACGTCACTTGAAGAACCTTCCTGCCAAATTTCATGTCTCTAGGTGTAGCGGTTGAGGCTGTGCGTTGATTATCAGTCAGTCAGTCAGGACTTTGAATTTTATATATATAGATAATCCAAAATACATTCTAAAGCGTTGCTTCGTATTGTCACAGTGAAATCAATTATGTTTATCGACTTTAAATTCAAAAAACAAACACATACAAACAGAAATGTTTAATAAAATGTAAATAAGGTCTCAATGATTGAAAACTCCATTCAAATATATGAGTTTCGAATAGATCTGGTCCAAGTAAAGCTAGGTGATCAAATGGGTATGTAACATTCGAATAAACAACGTCTGAATTTATATTGAAGATTCTTGTACTGACGTCACATGGACGTAAAAACATATGGACGAGACATTTTGTCATTTTGATAATTACTTAAAAAGCTTGTTTCATACTTAAAACAGTTTACAGTGCTTAAAGAAACTTCACAATTCAAAATTGGTCACAGCTGGTATCGAAACCGCACTTTCGGTTATTTTCTATGTATTTTTTTGTTATTGCTAAATACATAACCCTTTGATATACCGAAACCCGTGTACCCATTCTCGAGGGAATCTCGGGATTAAATGTATCCCATGTGTTACTCTGATGTGTAACCTATATTACTGTATAGTTTCATGCAAATCCGTTCAGTAGTTTTTGCATGAAAGAGTAACAAACACACATACCTCACAAACTTTCGCATTTATAATGTTAGTAGGATTCTCAAAACGTTAAAACAAAATACTTTTTGCCATATCCATTTCTTCCTACGCTTCGTCAAGAAAGTAAAGCAATGTTTACAACGACGGAGTGATGCAAATAAACTCATCTACTGCGAATTGACGTCACAGTGAATACAGCACTATACGAGTACGTACAGTACTGGGCCATGTGTCTTTATCTTCCCCAAAAAGAAGGAGATAGTCAGCCGGTTTGATTAACTAGCAATGCCCCGCGATTTTACTTGTAATGTCTTGTCATATCCGCTACCAAAGGAATTTTGAAAAGGAAATAGTCGCCTTCCTCCAAATGTAGCTGTCCAATACACAAATAATTAAAGGAATCTGGATTGGTAGTTCCTGATATTAGCTTATTCAAACAAACAAAAGGAAATCAAACATGTCAGCTTTATGATATTAGACCCTATACGTAGCCAGGAAGAGTTGATTCTCTCTCACTACCGGCGTGAGGTCCCTAGTTTGTAAACAAATGTGTCATTAACTATAATTTATTATTTTGGATTGGCACAATTAAGGCTAGGATACCCCAGCCATTTCGACATTTGAGGGGGTGAAGCAGGCGGTGAAGCCGGGGAGGAATAGTACGCGCAGCGGCCGTCGCGGCGGCGCGGCGCTGACGTCACTCTATGAGATACGGGGCCCGCGTGCGGTCGTTTTGTAACAGAAGATTGCGAAGCGCTTAATTATCTAATTCACATAATAAAAATCAGTAGTAGATATTGAATTGGGTAGAATAGTCATCACATTGATAAAATAGATTCTAACAATCAACATTTTATCGCATTTTGTATTTATCTAAATTACGTACATATCCTATCCTACTAATATTATAAATGCGAAAGTTTGTGAGGATGGATGTATGTATGGATGGATGTATGGATGGATGTATGGATGTATGTATGTTTGTTGCTCTTTCACGCAAAAACTACTGAACAGGTTATACATCAGAATAACATATAAGCTACAATTTATAATGACTTTGTGTAATTTTGGTCGTAATAAATAAGTATTTGTAAAGCAAGTCGGAGAAAAATCACCACCGTACTGGTTTGACACATGTGACATGGTCGCCATGCGACGGCCTCCGTATGAGCACGAAGCATCGCCGAGTAGTTCCGATATACGTATGTCTTATATTTTAGTCGTTAATTTCAACGTGTGACGTGTCGTTACGATAGCATAACATTGCAATTAGTGAATGAAACCTAAGTACAGGAAGAATCATTTTGCTTATCTCGAAGGCCGCGGGTTCGAATCCGAACATTACGATTCATTTTTATTTTCTCACATTAGTTTATCAAAACTCTTTTTCATTTGAGGTTGTGTAAAGTACCTTAATATCTTAGAAAAAATCTTAAAAAATATGCTGTATAAAATAAATTAACAAAATCGAAACACCTAGGTATTTTTCGTTTAATTAATTTACCACTTTATCTATTGACTACTTTTGGAAATAAACCGTCTTATAAAATTTTATCCTACTAACCTACTAATCCTACTTCCTACTTCCTACTAATATTATAAATGCGAATGTTTGTGAGGATGGATGTATGGATGGAAAAAAATCTGCCCTCTAAGAGCTATCTTGGCGTGCGCTGCCTAAACTATTGGAGTTACACAAAGATGATGTACTAGTTTGTCTTTCGCATTAAGTCAGTGGTCGGCAACCTTTTGACAGGTAGCCAAATAAAGTAAGGCGGGCCGCTTTTGTGACATAGGGGTATATGCGGAACCAAGAGAGTGCTACAATACGCAGGTGGGAGTGTGCTACGACGCGGAGGTGGCTATGATGCGGAGGTAGGAGTGTGTTACGATGCGGAGGTGGGAGTGTGTAACGATGCGGAGGTGGCAACGATGCGGAGGTGGCTACTATGCGGAGGTAGCTAAGATGCGGAGGTGGCTATGATGCGGAGGTGGCTACGATGCGGAGGTGGGAGTGTGCTATGATGTGTGAAGGTGGGAGTGAGCGACGATGCGGAGGTAGGAGTGCGCTACGATGTGGAGGCGGAAGTGTGAAGAATATTAGACACATAATGTCGTTGACCAAATGATAGTTTGTTGCTAATGGTTATTAATTAAAAACTTTGACAATTTAACTGTCTTTCTACATAGGTTAAACGTTAATTGTGACGTAATTGTCCTGACTGAATGTTGGTTAGGGAGTCACGAATCCTTGCCACTCATTCCAGGCTACAACATGTATTTCAGTAAGAAAAGGCTTAACCAAAACGATGGGTTAGTTGTTTATGTTAAAGATTCCCTTAATGTTTCAGTTCAAGAACCTTGTTTGCTAAACTGTAACAGTCTCCAAATCCAAATTGGGCCTGATTTAGTTATACTGGCTATATACAGGTCGCCGTCTTTTACAAATATTAATAATTTTACAGAATCTCTTAACGAAACTTTACACAATCTTTCCTCTATTAAAAACGTTGTAGTTACAGGTGATATTAACATTAACATCCTCCCTGACGCCATTAATGCTTCTTCTCATGACTACCTAAATGTATGTTCATTCCATGGGTTATTACCCGCCCATTCCCTCCCTACTCATCAAAGCGGTTCTTGCTTAGACCACGTAATGCTCAAATCAAAATTTCCAACTATAACTTTAGTTACTAACTCATCACTAACCGATCATAATGCCGTTCTATTAACCTTAAACTGTCAATTACAAAACAAACCACGCTTGCAAAATAAAAGTAGAGTAAATTATAATAACCTTGAAAATGACTTACGCTGCATTGATTTCAGCCCTGTTTACAATTCCGAGAACGTAGACGATAGTATGTTGTACCTAATAAATAGTGTGCAAACTGCAATAAAAAATAACATCACATATATTCGACCTAATAACAAATACTATAACATTAAACCCTGGATTACCCCGGGTCTTATTCGTTGTATGAAGCATAGAGATAAGCTACATTTGAAGGCTAAGTTAAACCCACAGAATATTTCCTTGCAGACATCTTATAAAAGATATCGCAATTTTTGTAACAAGCTTCTCAAAAATGTTAAAAATTGTTACGATAAAAGTGAATTAGAGAAGGCGGGTACAAACAGTAAAAAAGTTTGGGGTTATGTAAAAAATGCAACATTCCTTAATAAACAGCGTGAGTCATCCGAGGGATTGTTACAATCAAACTCATCACAGCTGACTGCTGCAAATAGTGCAAACGATTTTTTCGTAAATATTGGGAAATCATTAGCTTCGACTATCGACAACAACCTTGACCAGTCATTTGAGTATACCGACTCAAACACTAAAACATCGCATAAATCGTTTGTACTTTTGGACACCAATGAGTCTGAGGTTGAACATTTCATAATGGATCTCAAGGCAAATTCTGCTGTCGGCTGGGATAATATCCCGAATTTTATCCTGAAACGATATAAACATATTCTTGTCACTCCACTTACGCACATTTTTCGAATATGCCTCAAGAATGGTAAGTTCCCTAATTGCCTTAAAAAAGCCGTCGTTGTACCTGTTTTTAAATCTGGCAGTGTAGATCAAATTTCAAATTATAGACCTATTTCGCTACTCCCAGGTATCTCAAAAATTTTGGAAAAAATCATTAATAAGAGATTGGTTTCGTATCTTGAGAGGCACTCATTCTTTTCAAATAGACAGTTTGGTTTCAGATCTAAATTATCGACGGCTGATGCTGTCCACCGACTTACTAACATCATAGTTCAAAAGCTCGATGATGGTAAGCGCATTCTAGGAATTTTCCTTGATCTTGCTAAAGCTTTTGACACCGTCTCAGTCCCCATACTATTGCACAAACTAGAACTACTGGGTATAAGAGGCACTCAACTTAAACTCTTTGCTGATTACCTGTCTGAGCGTTCGCAATGTGTTAAAATTGGCAATGTCTACAGTGCTGACTTATTGATTCCCCCCTTTGGAATTCCCCAGGGAAGTATCCTGGGCCCAACCCTATTTTTGATCTACATTAATGACCTCTGCAATCTTAAACTTGAGGGGGGTGAAATTATATCTTACGCTGACGACACAGCCTTGGTTTTTACGGGAAATTCTATTGAAGAGGTTTATAAATTGGCACAAAAAGGATTTAACATTATTAATAACTGGCTTCGGATTCACCTTTTAACCCTAAATGCTATAAAGACTAAATTCATAAATTTTGCAATGCGGAAATCAAAGGCGCTTCAAACTAATACCAAATTATATGCTCACAGTTGCATGAATCCAGCGGCAAATAACATATGCAATTGTCCAGTGATTGACTTGGTGCCGCAAATAAAATATTTGGGAGTGGTCATTGACGAATCCCTATCATTCAAACCTCACATCGATACTCTATGCGGCAGATTACGCAAATTAATTTTTGTTTTTAAAAAACTTCGCTCAATAGCTAACTTTAACCTAACCAGACAAATTTATCTGGCCTTATGTCAATCTTTATTAACTTATTGCATCACATCATGGGGTGGTGCTGCGAAGACTACAATGCTACCTGTCGAACGAGCCCAACGAGCGGTTCTAAAAGTAGCCACTTCTCGTCCCTACCTGTACCCCACTAACCAGCTTTATAAAGATTGTAATGTACTAACAGTTAGACAGTTATTTATCCAGTGCTCAGTACTCAAATATCAGCTCGCACTTCCTTATTCTCATAGTAATTTATCTAACACAAAGAGGCGAAACGTTGCTGTTTGCTCTCAACCTACAATTTTAAAAACTTCCTTCTCATCTAGATTTTATGTTTTTCTTGGACCGTTACTTCATAAAAGATTAAATTACAAAACTAGCATTTATCATCTTAACTCGTATAATTGTAAGATTCATCTTCAAGATACACTTAAAATTTTAAACTACGAAGAAACGGAGAATTTGTTGTCGGTTCTTAAATAACTCCAATAATTATAATATAATGTAATCAATTCACTTTAATTAATTTTTAATTTATACCTAGTTCCTATTTTTTGCATACGATAGTTGTACTGTATTATGCTGAGACATCTTTTTCATTAGTTGTAGCATTTTTATTGTCAATACGTAATATTTTATAAGTTTGTTTTATACTATTAATTTGTAGATTGGTTAAAATATTAATTAGAATTGTATAGATTTATTTTTGTATCATAGTCCGCTTTTGCCTGAAACACAGGTTCCTTCCTAGTTCAGGCTCATGCTTACTCCTGGCTAGAAATATTTATTTTTAGACTTATTAATATGTAATAGAAGTAAGTTTGTATGAATAAAGATTTATTTATTTATTTATTTAATGGTGGTTCTACCTACTATGTTTACTTCTTTAAGATATTTTTATATTGCCACAAGTGACGGCCACAAGTGACGTGTACGTGCGGGCGAGCAAGTAGTAACTAAAATAGAATAGTAAATTAAAGGAACTTGGGATACTATGGAGCCTGGCCCAATGCACAACAGTGGCATGACTTATTTACAAGCCACTCTTTGACGGTCATATCGAAATCGACGGCCAACTCGGTGTTATGGCTACCGAAGAATAGAGTTGGGCTATGTTATGGACCATAACCGTGTTGCTCAACAGTGACATGACCCATGTCATTTGAAAGCAAAAGGCGCCTCTTTTTGCTTCGGTTTAATAAAAAAATGTTTTAAACCATATACATATCACCAAACTTAATGTGGCAGACTAAATTCCATGCGAGCGAAGCCGCGGGCAAAAGCTAGTGTTTTATAATAACCTATTTTGAAAAAAGTTTATTTTTATTATAATGTCACAATAATCACATTTAAGGCGGCCCTTAAACGATCAATTATATTGCGCAATATTGAATGTTGTGCAATATAATTGACCGTCTAGGGCTAATATTGAAGACTGCGCAATGATTGAACGAAAGTTTGAGCGAGTTTAATTTTTATTGTACAATATTTAATATTGAACAATATTGCTTCGTGTAGGGTCAGTATTGCGCAATATTTGACATGTTGCTCGGGATCAAACTATCCTCCGACTGAACAAGAAAACATTGCACAATTTTCTTATTGTGCAATATAATCGACCGTTTGGATCCAAACGCAATTCAATCTTATTGCACAATTAAATATATTGTACAATGTTATTGTAGGTCTAGGGGCCGCCTTAGCAATAAAATATAGAAAAAAAAGACGTATGGCACTCGGGGACTGCCGCGGTAAAGCTATTGCATAGTTATTTTTTCTATCACTAGATGGCGTTAGTGGGGAGCGTTAGGTTTTTTTTCTATCACTAGATGGCGTTAGTGGGGACCGTGGGTTTTTTGCGCGAGGTTTTTTCGTTACGGAATTTCTGGATTCGGTCCCCGCGCTCAAGGCCCGCGATAGAAGCTATGCAATAGCTTAAAATATAGAATAAAACAATAAGATCTCAATGAGAAAACACTATGAAGTTTCGTAGCACTGGAATGAAAAAGCGACACACGTCCGACTAGCACGGCGCCTCAGCGCATACTGTCACTCTGGGTAGAAAAGAGCGAGAAACACTACGACGCGAAAATGGTAATGGCGACTCATTCGCAAGAATCTACCACTTTTCGTTGGAAATTTATTTTAATTACAAATATAATATTGAAACAAAAATTTTACTCCAACAGTCCTGAGTCATAGTTTATTTTACATCACTCAAATTAATTTTAGAAATATGCGTTTGAAATTGTTTAACAAACTAAGTGTTTAAAATTCACAAAGTAAGGTATAAAAGACCCAACTTTGTGATTATTTTCTATCGAGGAAATTAATAGTCAACGTGTTTTGGAAACAGTAGTCTCATTAAACATATGATCAAGATTAAAAACAAACAAAAATTGTTCTTGTAACGTTAAGACTTTTGGCTAAAAAATTGTTTAAAGTAGCCCGTTTTAGGAACTCATAGGCCCTTAAATGTAGCCAATTTTCCAGCCGAAGACGATTGCTTCTGAAGAGGAAAAAAGTTTAGAGATAGGGTAAGAATGAAATAAAATTACTAAACCTTTTTCCTCTTCAGGAGCAATCGTCTTCGGCTGGAAAATTGACGACATTGGTCCACATTTTATGCCAATCCGAAAAAAATTGAGTATACGTAAAAATACACACCAATAGCATGTTGGTTACATCAATTTTTAAAAACCAGTGTAACCTAATATATCTCTCCAAAGGCCGAGAAGAACGAAAGATTATTTCCACTAGAGGCCAAAACGAAAGCCTCCAGAAGCCGGGGAGAAAGTCTTTTCGACCTTTACTGTATACGTAGCTCAACCAAAACAGTTGTAAGAGTGATGTACTCTAGGATTAACGTACTGCTTTATTAAGGCTGTTGTATGATTTTTCAACATTTGGGTCAGACAAATGTATACTATTAGTTTATTTATATATTTATCTGCACGTTTCTAAAGAACCCCAGCTCTCTAGGCTTCAAACCAATAGGATAATAAAACGCTACGCACCTGACTTGCCTTCTGCGGTCTCGTAGAATGTCCAGTTTTGGTCCTCACAGTATGCGCACTAGGTTTTACACACACACCACAGTTAAGGTCCTTCGGCGGCGCCGCTTTGATAATGAATAGAATGTAGAAACTCGAATTTACATTGGGAAACGAATATATTAGATTTTAAGATGAACCACCATTCGCCATGTTTTTTCACGTGTGTCCGCGTCGCGGTCTTGTTCCCGCCAGGCTGTCTGTTTTAACCAATGCGAGCGCTGCACGTCATAGAAAAAGGCGTGCTCCTATTGGTTCAAATTCCAGGTCGGTGGAGCAGTTTAGAAACGTGCATTACGAAATGCCGCGAAGACGGTACATTCCGCCCACCAAAATACATAGGAATTTGTATTTTCGATTATGATAACATAGAAAATGATTACTTAAAGATTGATGCTGTCGTTGAATTTGAAAACTTAAAGGAACTTGAATTTGATAACTTGACTTGAATATACGAACTTGACTTGAATATGATAACTTGAATTGAATATGATAACTTGAATTGAATATGATAACTCTACCTAACATCTATCCTACATCTAGTTCAAAGTTACTTGATACGTTAATCTGATTGAATAGGTAGAGGACACAATTTGACCAATGGTCTCGTGTACATACTACCATTAGCAGTGCGAACTGTAGCTATGCGAACCACACCATCGGGGCTAACGTGCAATTGTGAAACGCGAGCCAAAGGCCAATGCAACGGTATGGTATTCTCATGCTTTATCAGTACGAGAGAACCCACGGATAACGTCAAATCGTGTTTGTTCCACTTTGCCCTTTGTGTTAGAGAACTGAGATATTCCATCTTCCAACGATTCCAGAAATCGTGTTGGAAGCGTTGAATTAATTGCCAACGGCTAAGACGACTTATGTTTACATCTAAATAGTTAGAGTCTGGAACGGCAGTAAGTGGTTCCAAAACCAAAAAATGTCCGGGCGTTAAAACGTTCATGTCGTTAGGATCGGAACTCAAAGGGTAAAGTGGCCGTGAGTTTAACATAGCTTCGATTTGAACGAAGAGTGTCGTTAGCTCTTCGAACGTAAGAGTTTGATTACCTACGATACGATGTAAGTGAGTTTTCGCGGCTCGAATTTGAATCTCCCATACGCCTCCGAAATGACTTGCTGCGGGGGGATTAAATTTGAATTCGATGTTCTGAGACTGGGAAGCAGCACGAACATAAGAATCTAGGATTTTCCTAGCTCCAACGAAGTTTGTACCGCAATCGGAATGTATAACGCTAACTCTACCTCGTCTACCTACGAATCGGCGAAGAGTAGCGATAAACGCGTCCGCAGATAGCTCACTACTTCACTACTTCGAGATGAACTGCTTTGGTGCTAAAGCAAATGAATAGACATAGATATGCTTTACCGATTTTAGCACCGCGATGTTTACCTAATTTGATTTGGAATGGACCCCCGTAGTCCACACCAACAACTGAAAATGGTTTTACCTGATTCACGCGAGTAGCAGGCAAATCGCTCATAAACGGTTCAAGATTACTTGGTTTAGTCTTATAGCATTGTATACATTTTGACAAACAATGACGAATAGCACGTTTAGATGAAAATACCCAAAATTGTTGTGTCAAAAGATACTGCGTTGTGTTTAACCCAGGATGGCAATGTTCCCTATGAATTGCTTCGATGACCATGTACGTAAACGTAGAATCTCTCGGAATAAGAGCAGGATGCTTATGATTGTACTCAAGGCCGGATCGAGAGAGTCGACCGCCCACCCTGAGGACCCCATGGCTATCGATAAACGGATTCAGTTTCCTCCACGATTTGGGTAACAGTTTACCATCTTGGAGCTTTCGAATCTCTTCAGGAAAGTGAATGGATTGGATGCGTTTAGCAATTGTCATCAACGATGCGTGAAGCTCTGCACGATTGAGGAAAAGATCAGAGGTACGATTTTGCTTAGATTTCGCGTTACGAATAAAACGAAGACAAAAGCCAACGACACGTTGAACTTTACGAATTGAAGAGAACCTTTCTAGCAATGAATCGATAAAATGAATATCTTCATTTACGATAAAAGATACGATACGTTCCTCGGCACGTACTTCGGTTTCGTCGGCAACGATAGAAGGAATGAGAGGCCACGCAGACGAAGACTGCCGAAGCCAATGTGGTCCCGCCCACCATAGCTCGGACTGGATGAGATCGATAGGGGACATACCTCGCGACGCTATGTCAGCAGGGTTGTCACCAGAACGCACGTGGTTCCAGCGAGCGTCGGGGACAGCTTCATGAATGTGGCTAACACGGTTGGCCACAAACGTTTTCCACCGTGAAGAGTGGCTACGAATCCACGCAAGTGTGATTGTTGAATCTGACCATGCGTACATGTCAGAGAACGACAGAAAGGGGGAATAAGTTTGTTTAACGAATTTGAGCAAATCAGCTAACAGGACAGCACCACAAAGCTCGAGTCGAGGTAACGATGTTTTCTTAATAGGTGCTACACGAGATTTCGCGCAGAGGAAGGATACGTGAATACGTTCTTGAGAATCACGCATACGTAAGTAGACTACCGCACCGTACCCAACTTCAGAACTGTCCGAAAAGCCGTGAAGCTCGCACGATTCCATAGAATCTATGGACACATAACGAGGAATACGTATTTGTTTGATTGAAGGAAGTTCAGCTACGTATTGATTCCATTGACGAATAACTTCGATCGGAGGAACATCGTCCCATCCAATACCTGATATCCACAAGCGTTGCACCAACAACTTGGGGATGAATGTCAAAGGACACAAGAAACCCAAAGGGTCGTAAATACGAGCTACTTCGCTAAGAATTGTACGTTTAGTACACGTTCTATCGATTGGGGAGACGTCGAAGGAGAAGATGTCCTCACCCGGTTCCCATTTTAGTCCTAATATTTTAAGAGTGGGAGAATTTTCTACATCCATAGATACACATCCAGTTACGCAATGTTCAGTAGGTAAATCCGCGAGTAATTCCTTCCTATTACTTGCCCACTTTCTCAACTCAAAACAACCACGTTTAAGTAGGTTAATGACGTCAGATTTTATTAACATAGCTGACTCTAGGGAGAAACTGCCATGAGCTACGTCATCGACGTAAATTGAGGAGGTAAGCGCCTCAATAGCATGGGGAAAATCGGAACCCTCGTCATCGACGAGCTGTTTGATAGTACGACATGCTAAGTAAGGAGAAGACGCGATTCCATAAGTGACTGTATTCAATTCGTATTCTTGAATGGGCTCAGCTTTATTAAAGCGCCAAAAGATTCTTTGAAATACACGATCGTCTTCGTTTTGGGATATATTTCTGAACATCTGTTTTATGTCGGCTGTAAACACAATGGGATGAATGCGGAACCGTAGCAGTAACTCTGCAATATTAGTCTGTAATTTGGGGCCAATATGAACCGTGTCATTTAGAGAACGACCACGGGCGTCTTTAGCACTAGCATCAAAAACTACTCTCAATCGAGTACTCAAACTGCTAGGACGTATCACACAATGATGTGGGATATAATATTTCCCACTACTAAGATCCTTTGCTGAAACCTGAGTCATGTGACCACTGTTCAAGTAGTCCAACATGAACTCTGAATATTGTTCGTGGAGCTCTGGATTGGAATAAAGCTTGCGCTCCAACGAATGAAATCTACGTAATGCGTTTTCACGCGAACCGGGAAAATAAAGAATTTTGTTATCTTCTTTAAATGGCAATGACACGATATATCTTCCCGACACATCTCGAGTATAGTTTTCAACAAATAAATCTTCACACTGTTGTTCTGATGGAGCTAGCGACGATGACTGAGGAAAAGAATCTAGCTCCCACATCTTCTTCACTTCCTCATGAAGAGGATCAGTTTCGTTAACGAGAAAGGAACGCGAGCTGGATGATGATTCGCTACACTGCACATTACCTAAAATGACATAACCAAACACAGTGTTCAGCGCCGAGGGGTAGTCTGGACCACCAGGGATACTTCCAGACATCAGGATAGAAGGGAAAATCTCCGCACCTATCAAAATGTCAACATGACCCGGCTTGTCACAATCGGGATCCGCGAGAACCAAGTTGCGTAAATGTTCACATGTAGAAAGGTTAACGCGAGTTGTGGGCATCTTTCCACAGATAGCTGGCAGTGTGAGTGCATTGACCTTAAATAAAACCCTACCTTTAACCCCTAACTCTAGCTCAACCATCCCTGACACGGCAGTTGACGATTGACCTAGGCCATGTATGTTACGCGAAGTAGGTTGAGGTTTCATACGTAAACGTTCCAAAGCTCGTTCGGTGATGAAGTGGGATTGGCTACCTGAGTCGATGAGCGCACGAAAAGAAAGAAATCGACCCGATGATGAATCACGCACTTCCACGATTGCTGTAGCCAGTAACACTACTGAACTACTACTCATGTTTGTTAAAACTTGTGTGAGCGGCTCCGGTTCCGTTGAACTCGGTTCCGAACGATCCGTCGATACATAAGAATTTTGTTGAATGACGGCCTTTGAAGATTCTCTATGAAGAAGAGTGTGATGTTTCTGTCGACAAACCTGACACGAAAAGATAGACTTGCAGTCTTTCAATTGATGAGACGGTCTCAAACAATTGAAACACCAATGATTAAGTTTTGCTATGTTGTATCTATCTTCTATCGACTTCTGAATGAATGCGTCACATGATTTTATTGAATGATTTTGTTGACAGAATGAACATTTACTAATAGGGGTAGAAGTAGGCAAATTACTATGGAAAACCTTAACATTATTTTTACTAATCGATTGTGATTGTTTACTCAATTGCTCGGATCTAATTGCGCCAGATAAGAACGTAGAAATAGGTTTCCTAGGTGTGTATGTATATGACTGACGGGTGATGGTGCGAGATGTATCACTCTTATCAGTAGAAACACGATCGTGCTGCGTGAAGTGACTGTCACGCACAATGGATTAACACTTCGAATATAAAAAACTGAAAAGTTGCTCACAAACAGGTAACTCCGAGTCAGAATACTCTTGTTCAAACGCGCGTCGGGTAACTGAATCTAGTTTGGAAAGTATTAAATAGCATAACACAAAACCCCAATGTTGTACCGGTAGGTCTAAACGTTGTAAAATATTTAAATTTTCTTTAAATAAATCGAGCGCACGGCGAAATTCTATAGGAGAATTAATTTTAAAGTTAATATTCAATATTTCTTTCCAACAAGTAAAAGCTAAATCGCGCTTGTTTTTATACCTATTTACTAATGACTGATAAGCTTCTGCATAATAGGTTCCTTCACACGGGTATGCACGAACGAGTGTTAAAGCTTCACCTGATAAACATGACATTAAATAATGCATACGTTCCGAGGCGGTGAGTGAATAGTTTTGATGAACGAGTGAATTAAAAACATCATAAAAATGCGACCATGTCTTAATGTTGCCGTCGAACGTAGGTATGTTTACTTTAGGTAGTTTAATGTTCCTCGACTTCACATTAGATGACTCTGACGATGTGTTCAATTCACTACACGTTGTAGTAGTCAATTGCCTATATATAGATAGAACCTCTAAGTGAATTTCGTCAAACTCTGACCTAAGTAAGTCTTCGGCGTCACTGTCTAATAAAGATACGATGTCATCATGAGCTGATTCGAAACAAGAAACAATTCTTTTGACCTCGGGAAAATAAGCTAAAAAAGTGTTTGCCTGGTTGGGGTCGGTTTTCGATAGTTGACCTATACCTAACGCCTTTTTCAATCGATTTAACGCAAGTGTACGTTTACGACGTAAAACTGGTAGGTCTTCCAATGTTAGTGCTACCTCCTCAGATTTTGTTTTCTTAAGAGAATGCTTTCGTTTACTTATAGAATAAGCCATGGTGGTTACTTAGTTTGAATAAAGAACGAACGAACGATTGTTTTGATTACGATAACTATGTAAACAAGTTGTTATTTCGATTGGAATAGCCACGAAGAGTGTAGATATACACGTAATGTATGAATGATAATACCTACACGAGATGCTAGCCCGTTTGCACCTAATTAGGTACACACTTAGGTCCGTATTACACCTGCTAACTTTAACAAAAGATTAGGTATAAACGGCCGACTGAATAACAACTACGAACGATTGTTTTGATAACGATGTAAACAAGTTGTTATTTCGATTGGAATAGCCACGAAAAGTGTAGATATACACGTAATGTATGAATGATTATACCTACACGAGATGCTAGACCGATTGCACCTAATTAGGTACACACTGAGATCCGTATTACCTGCTAACGTTAACAAAAGAATAGGTAAACGGCCGAATGAATAACAACTGTCAATGAATACTTCGATAATGAATTACGATTAAATCCTATGCTTTCGAGTTTCACTACGATTTAATACTTCGAGAATGCACCGAAAATAATGAATTACGTAAGTACATACACACGTATAGAATTAGATAACTTTAGGTGAGAATGCATGTACTTACCTACCCTCCACTTTACATTGTTAAACCAACAACGCACATTCTAGAAGTATTAACCAAACGATTTAAGAATGACTCACGATAGTGTGGTTCGCAAAGGTACGTAGTGCCTACTTTAAATGGTCGGGTTATCACACGCAAAATGAAATTGTGAACTTTGAACTAGAAGATTCCAGATTGATTTTCGGTAGGAAATCGATGAGACTAATTACACAATGAAAGAATATGATACTAATGTTTGATTAATCAGTCTCAGACTTGTCTGGGACTTGAAGTCCCGGGTTTCGGCACCAGAAAAATGTATGATTTTTCAACATTTGGGTCAGACAAATGTATACTATTAGTTTATTTATATATTTATCTGCACGTTTCTAAAGAACCCCAGCTCTCTAGGCTTCAAACCAATAGGATAATAAAACGCTACGCACCTGACTTGCCTTCTGCGGTCTCGTAGAATGTCCAGTTTTGGTCCTCACAGTATGCGCACTAGGTTTTACACACACACCACAGTTAAGGTCCTTCGGCGGCGCCGCTTTGATAATGAATAGAATGTAGAAACTCGAATTTACATTGGGAAACGAATATATTAGATTTTAAGATGAACCACCATTCGCCATGTTTTTTCACGTGTGTCCGCGTCGCGGTCTTGTTCCCGCCAGGCTGTCTGTTTTAACCAATGCGAGCGCTGCACGTCATAGAAAAAGGCGTGCTCCTATTGGTTCAAATTCCAGGTCGGTGGAGCAGTTTAGAAACGTGCATTACGAAATGCCGCGAAGACGGTACAGCTGTATTATGTGCTTCTATTAGACTGCAAGATTTATTTGCGCTGTGTGTTTTATGTGTACGTTTTTAAAGCATCGTTCATTTTGAGCGAGTTTATTGACGAACTAGCAGTGCCCCGCGGTTTTACCCGCGCTGTACCCGATCCCGTAGGAATTTCGGGATGAAAAATAGCCTATAACCTTCCCGTTGAATGTGGCTTTCTATTACAAAAAGAATTATTCAAATCGGTTCTGTAGTTTCTGAGATTAGCGCGTTTAAACAAACAAACAAACAAACAAACAAAACAAACTCTTCAGCTTTATAATATTAGTATAGATTCAATTGTCTAGACAGTCGTTAGACTGGCTGCTCAGCTAGGCGCTACTGTGCTTCGGTAGGCACGTTGAATTGTCGGTCCCGATTGCTTCATCGTTAGACCGTATCAAAGGCCTTAGGGCGGTCACAAAACTCGGGCACCAGGGTTAGGCAGCGTATCGACATGAACCAGCTTACTAAATATATAGTTCCTGCGAATTCTAGGAACTTAATTGCGTCCAGCTAAGTTAGTAATATAAACGAAACGAAACAATTATGCAATTTGTTTGATCTTTCTAATGAATTTAGTTTTTTTATGCTTTGCCAAGTCTGCCTCTGATTAAATAATTACTCTATCCTTCGCTTTTCTTATTGCTTTTTTATAACCAACTAGCAGCGCCTCGCGATGTTACCCGCGTTGTAACAGTTCCCGCGAGAATTTCAGGATAAAATGTATCCGATGTCTTATTCTGATGTATAAGCTATATTACTGTAAAGTTTCATCCAAATCCGGTCAGTAGTTTTTGCGTGAAAGAGAACAAACATACATACATCCAAACGAACTTTCGCATTTATAATATTAGTAGGATAAGATATCCATAGCCAGGAAGAGAGAGAGAAAGAGAGATAGATGATGGCACGAGTTGCCGGAAACCTCACAATATCCTTTTCAGTCGATCTAATTCAATTTTCTTTTACAACAACGTCAAAGTCCCAATCCAACCACTTAGAAAACAAATAATTAAACAATTTATTTGTAGTTATTCGACTCCAGACTCAAAGGGTCGAACGAAACAAGTTCTTACTTAACTTACTTTACTTGAACAGAATTACTTCTGAGAAGCCTCAAACTTGGTATCAACTTAGTTCATGAGCAGGGTAATTGTTCTACTTAACACTTTTAGGTATTAAGTTCACATTACTTAGATTATAGAGTTCCTATCATAGTTTTAATCTAATTGAATTGTAAACCAGCCCGAATGTTCAGCACACCGATTGAATTGTGTCCAATCTTACTACTCGTAGTAATGTTATGAATGCGAAAGTTTGTGAGGATGTATGTATGTTTGTACTATGTATGTTAAGCTAGCTAAGATGTATGTTAAGCAGTCGGTCCCGGTTACTTTCTACGGATAGTAGTCGTTACATGAGCCAAGTCAGAGGCTTTTGGCGGCTCAATAACTCTGACACCAGGATTGGTCATGTTGACCATCCACTCGATGAAGAAGAAGACTCTTACACGCAAAAATACTGCACGGATTTAGATGAAACATCAGAATAACACATGACATTTTATCCCGAAATTCCGTGGGGACGGGTACAACGCGGGTAACATCGCGGAGCGCGGCTAGTCTAGCATATAATTTAAATCCCAAAAACAAACACAAAATCCAAAAAGTTGGCATTAACTTAATATTGAATCCAAAATAATGTAGCGCTTGCGGCATAGTTTGAGTAAGCGATGTTATTTCATTGCGATTGTTAAGCACCGTGCAGCTCAATCTCTACTTGGTCCATAGTGGTATTTCTATCTGAGCGCTATCGTGCTTTGCAGCGCATGTTAAGCAGATGGATGGTATATTTGTGAGTATGGATGTATGTTTGTTGCTCTTTCACGTTAAAACTACAGAACGGATTTGGAGGAAACTTTACAGTAATATAGGATATACATCAGAATAATATATGGGATACATTTTATCCCGAAATCCCCGCGGGAACGGGTACAAGGCGGGTAGCACCGCAGGGCGTTGCTAGTACCACTATACTGCGCAATCGAAAACGCCACATAATATCATTCATAACGCAGCTCCGCGTAGCCCCGAGCGTCGCTTAGTTTTAACTTTACATTGTATCTGCTCTGCACTATATCATGCAACTTGTTATAAATGGATGCGGTATATTTTGAGTCAATGAGAAATAGGACGAAGTATCTTGTAGTAATCTTGTCGGAAACCGATACAGGCTTCTTCATTTAAGCTATTTTAAGAAGATGGATGGAAAAGTTATATTCAGGTACTCATTTTGTGTGTACGCTGCAGTTTGCCTTCTGTTGTGCCCTATAAATGGGCTTCAATGTTTTAAAGTTTCTATATTGAACCGGCAAAATTCACACTCACCAAAAGGCCACAGCAATCGGTCATCAGCGATTTTAAAAATACTCACATATTACAGTACTAAAGCTAATATTAATTGTGCGTTTTTGAAAGAATCCCATCGACTCATTGCAGTATATTATTTCGTCGTCGCAGCGCCGTGACATTACCGTAGAGCTATAATTCTGTCATCAGTCTCATCAGTTCATCAGTCTGCAACAGTATTCCATATATCGTGGTAACTATACAACCAATGTTCGCGAACCGCAGTTGCGGCTCAACCCAAAATGTTACCTTAATACTACAGCAATTTCAAAAAGCCACATCCAACCCATCACACTTCTCGTTTAGCGGTAACCTTTACAGAATAAATTGAAGTCCCGGTGCACAAGACCCCGGGAGAATTACTGCGACGTATCATATCACTTACCGCTGAGTTTACTTTGCGAATTGTTTTCTTAGCACGCCATCTGTCGGGCTGGGTTAGATTGATAATGGGGGAAAAATGGAAGAATTTAATGGTGTTTGAAGTTTTCGGTTTTGTGGTGGGTTGGTCGTGTGTGTTGGATTTTTAGTTTTATTGATTGTAATACATTTTAAAATTTGAGAATCAATTTTATTCAAATGTAATATGTATGAGTTCGTAACTCGTGCCAAACAAATTGTGTGTTCGCTTGTAATGTCCCACTGCTGGGCAAAGGCCTCTCATCTCACTGAAGATATCAGTACAGTGAGGAGGATTAGGCGTAACTATGTTTGACCAAACAAAGACCTTCAAAGAATTTTGATGATTCTTCCTGATAGATCCCATGACTATAATCCCATGGGAGTACCTAATACTTTTAGTTTAGCTGTAGAATTTCGAACCTCCTTTTTTTGAGTTAACTCACAACCAACACATTCCCCACAAAATTCTAAGCATTCCAACAAAAACAAGCAAACCTGAGAAACAGAGCCATACGATCCGTCCGTAATATATTTATAATAATAGCTATAAAATAATTTTGGGGAAGTCGTTACCTCGCCGCATTTGCTTCACTACACATTTAGGCCGACGCTCGGGAACTTGGCTGGACGTCACACCGAAATGTACGTACGAACTTTTTGACGTGACCTTTGTATTGAAATATCATATGTTTCAAAAAGTGTCGTTTGGATACAGCCAGTTTAAGCTACGTTTATAAATATTCTGCACATGCAAAACGAGGAAAATAGGAGTAGAAGTGGTCACCATGGCCGAAATCGGCTGGAGGACTATCTGCAGTTGTCGATGGGTTAGTTATCAGCATTACAGCATAAAAAAATATCGATGTGATGATAAACGTAATATGTTGTAATCTTTTCTTACATAGAATGTTAAGTCAAAATCACTCATCTATAAGGAAGCATTTGACGTCTCTTAGCGAAGTATCCTCAGATATCTACAATATCGCTCACGCCCTAATTGAGCGAAAACCATATGTTGGAATTAGTGTATTGGTGATGTTCTAAAGGCACTGTATCCAGTCCATGGTATTGGGTTTTTTGTAATTAAAACTAAGGATAACCAATAATTGTGTATTGTAGAATTGGAAACAGAAGAGAAGAATAAATTTTTTAATTAATAATTTTCGTTTTATTGTGTTACGTTTCGGTGTGACTGCGTCTGACGGTACGGCAAAGGCCACTTGACGGGATCTTTATGGGCATATTATGCAACATTATGCATCTTGCATGCAAACTGTATACTGTGGGTACTATCTTAGTAATTTCACCTAAGAAACTTTGAGATTTTCGCTAAGGAGAAGCGCTTGGGAATATTTTTATTGAGTTCTGAAAATTACGGTATGTTTTAAGTAATTTTGGTAGTAAGCTGGTAGTATAAGGGCATCATATTATCTTATCTTTGACTACAGATAGGTATACACACTTGGATAATTTGCTACAGGTTTTTAAGCTAAAACTTTTGTTTTGAATTGAAACTGCGTTTACGGATACACTTCGCTTTTACTTTACATTTTTATTTGACGTTTCGGCCACTTTACATAAACCGTGGTCACAGAAAAATCGAAGAAAAAGTTTAATTTTCGTATTTAAAATAGTACCCTTTTCGCGAAATGTGGTCTAGTTTCTTGTCTCGGTTGGGTAAAAGTTTTCCTATCGTTACGATAAAGTCTAGGACTTGATAACTAGTTTAAGTAGAGCAAGCAAGTACGTTAGTGGCCAACCTTGATGTTGAGAGTTTTAGAACGCCTCAAGGTAATGTTTAAACATGTACATATATATTCTATTTTCTCTTACAAGGGTTAAAATTCAAAGCTTCATGGCTGATTTTTCAACTTAAGTCAATTTCTTCTATTGAATATTGAAAAGAGTTCAAGATGAGAAATGAAATGAAATCACTGAACCTTTCTTTTTCAAAAGGAATTGTTTTCGCTGGAAATTCGACCAATTTAGTCCACATTTAACAGACGTAAAAATACAGTGTAAATATTAATATTTAGCACAATATTTTCTTTTTAACATGAAAATAATAAAGTTTAAATAAACAAGGAAATATTCCACAAATAATTTAAAGTAATTTACCAAATTTACTTTAACCCTTACCCGCCAACCTACTTCGATCAAATAACAATTACTCTAAGTCCATCTGGCCTTAATAGAGTATACTCTAACCTCCACAATTATTGACGTAAGTACGTAATAACAGTAAATAGTAAATAACAGTCTATGAATATTGCAGTGGATATTCTAAGAGCAATTTAATTGTACAGGACGATAATAGGGATGGTTAGTCTGTTAGTTAGAATTAGTATTAATTGAAAATGAACTGGTGATCGGAGAATTATGATTTTGTATTAATGATTGTGGACATATTCTGTTACAATGATAGTAGCGGTTAATGCTTTATTATTAATAAATTTATATAAATACTAGCAGTGCCCCGCGGTTTACCCAAGTTGTGCCCGTTTCTGTGGGAATTGTAGGTTGAAAAATAGCATAAAACCTTTCCGATGAATGTACCTATCTATTACAAGAATAATTATTCAAATCGGATTAGGAGTAACTGAGATTAGCGCGTTCAAACAAACAAACAAAAAAAAACAATCTACTCAGCTTCATTTTATTAGTATAGTTGATAAACTTTTTATACTTTGTTTATGTGGATCAGAAGGAAAGAGGCATTGTCCTGGAAATTAAATATGACAAGCTCTTCTTTTCTTACTTTAGTTTTTCATTATGATGTTTTGTTCTAGAACCAAACAAAAGTTAAACAAAGGTTTGGCAAATCAATGATATCGTTTAACGTTCTTAATTTTTTTACGCGTTCTTAATTTATAACCCCCCCTCCAATATTTGGATATGTTAAGTAAGAGTGTAGAGGTTTTTACCGTCCAGTAAGACATTACAGACAATACGATCGGTCTATAATCTGTCTAGGAGTATTATCGGTTTATGATGTCTAATGTGAAAGCACAGATGTACATGAATAGTATAAATCGCTTTAAACAGCAATATTGCATTACCCAGATAAATGCAACACATTATTTGACCGTTTCAATATTCCATCCGAATCCACAGTCAGTTAATTTGAATTACCATCCCTAAATAGCAAGCAATACAATTACCTATTACAATAATAGCTAGTCAATACCATGTCGCGTCTGTTCGTGCAGGACAACCGGTCGAAACCGGTAATACACGGCTCTAAACGACCGGTAATGACCCGGATAATCGAGTAAGGTGTACTTATACGTGTGTGCGTTGTAGGGTTAAACAATAGTCACGGCTGGGGTTGAAATCAATGGGTTTGCCATTTGTCATTTTGTAGGTAAAAAAGGATGTATGAGATATATAGGTACGTAGGTTGGTGTTAGTGTGGGTAATACATACATACATACTCCTACATAGAAGGTTGTATTTGAGATACCTATTACATGAATGTGAGTGTTGGTAGCCATTTTGTTCTATATTCAAAAGAACGAATGAGTGGACATAAATTGTAGGAATTAAGTGAACCTGCATAGTTGATTTGTGTATGTATGTGTTAAGTGACTGATACCTTTAGTTAGTAGACATGCCTTGCTTCTGTGGGAGATAGTTAACTTTACTTTTAGGGTTATATTAAGAAATTAAGAACAGTTTAAGTATCAAATGGTTTGTCACTTTCTGACATACGCAATTTTCCGAAGAGCAAAAGAGACAAAACACAGTATAACAGTGTTTTTGTTACACCACATTTATTAAGGCTCTTAATGTTTTGCTTCAGAATGTTAATCAAATTGATTTAGGAGACTTTTTGTTATTATTCAATAAAACTACTTCTAATTCCTTATTTAATGAGTAACAAAGTTCTTTTGTAAAGACAAAATAAAAGACGGTTATTTCAAGTACAACGGTCATTAACAAAATCCAAGACCCACGCACTCGCACCAACGATAAACATTTGGAAGCAAATCTTCAGAATTATACACGAAATGTAAAGCGGGGTGTAAATCTGTTTCGTAATTAATTACAGTCTCGTCTCTAGCTATGTCTGTTACATACATCAAGAATTTTATTGTTTGGGCCATGAAATTGTCTTACGTACGAATTATTTGACACTATGTCTCTTAGGAAAATTTATTGTGTGTTGTTAAGTCTACGTACATTATAGTATGTGCTTACGCCTTGCGGTTTTATCTGACGGTATTTCATGATTAGAAAGTAGTATGGAGAATGCCCCATAAAATATGTCATTATTGTTACAATATATTTGACATGTGATTCCTAAGATAGGGATATTAAAGTACATAATGTGCCTTTTTGTTTATATAATTGATTGATCGTGAATTTGATAGTTTTATGCTCATTTTAAAACAAGAAAATTCAAATGAGTGATATCATGCGGCTGCAGACCGCCAGCGGGCCAATGTGGCACATTTCAGACAAATTACAAGGAATACAACGTCACGTGACTAGCACCCGGCCCGCACCCGCACTCGCACTATATGTGTCTTGCACTTTCACTACGTACTTTACGAGTATAAGACCAATAGTCACTATGTCTGCAGTTAGTAAACTATAAAGGCCAATACTGCGTTAAGCGTACGCACGTCGGTTCATTTTTGTATGACACCGCACGCGACGGGCGCACGCGTCGGTTCACTTTTGTATGAAGCCACACGCGGAGGGTGCACGCTTAACGCAGAGTCGGCCCTAAAGCTTTTTGATACAGCTTATTAATTCAACATCACGGTAAACATTCCATAGCCCCACACAACAAGCTTAATTGTTCCAACAAACATGTAGACCAAACATGTAGACATGTAGAGTCCTTCGCGAAATTCACCTGTTTTTCATTAATATCAGAACCGTTTCGGAGGCATTTAATTAATTAATTTAAATTCACACCCTCTGGAGTGTTCCTTGTTTATTGTGCTTTGGCTTTTGTTAAGATATTTGTGCTTGTAATGTGCGAAAAATCAAACGGAGTTTAGTATTTATTTGCGGTAAATAAACCGATATACAATGCGTGATAATTGGTTATTTATAATTTTATTTGAAATTTAACTACAATTACGGATACACTTCGGTTTTATTTGACACTAGCGCCCCGCGGTGTCACCCGCATTGTAATCGTTCCCGTGGGAATTTCAGGATAACATGTATCCCATGTGTTATTCTGATGTATAAACCTATATTTAATACAAATCCGTCCGGTAGTTTTTTCGTCAAAAAGTTACAAACAAATAGGAAGGTTATAGGATATATGATTTTTTATCCCAAAATTCCCACAGGAACGGCCACAACGCCGTTAAAACCACGGGCTGCTAGTTTTAATATAACTTAGTTGTAATGAAAGTTCTTAAAATTTTGTTTAAGTTTTCTAACAAGAACACACACTAATCGCTCCTTCCTTCATCTCAACAAAATTAATTGTTCTTGCTCTCAAGCGTTACGGAATGTTCCCGAGTTTTTGCTTTAAAAACTTGCATCCCTGTATAAGTTTACAGTGAAACTTTAAACAGAAAAGTTTGTATTAAAATAACTCCGAGAGAAAGGTAGAAATGGGTAATTAAGTCGGTGTACTTTATTCCCCGGATTTTTTAAGTTTAATGAATTTTGCATTTGGGAAGAAATCTGTGTGCTTTAGTAAAGTAGTAGTATTTCGAAATACACTTGGTGGCTTTAAAACAAGAAGAGTGGGGGGAATGAGGGCAGCCTTTTCCCCAACATCAGATTTATCCGAGTAACAATAACAGTTATAATTATTCACTAGCCGCGCCCGCGGTTTCACTCGTTGTACCCGTTCCCGCGGGAATTTCGGGATAAAATGTATCCCATGTGTTATTCTGATGTATAAATTATATTACTGTAAAGTTTCATCCAAATACGTTCTTAAGTTATTGCGTCAAAGAGTAACAAACATACATACATCCTCTCAAACTTTCGCATGTATAATATTAGTAGGATAGGATTACATTGAACAATATCCAATTAACCAGTTGGTTACCTCATCCCTTATGTAATTCTAAACAAATACCCCAAAACGAAAGTTAATCACCGTCTCTATAACATGTTTAGATTATAACCGTAATTAACCGTTGGCTCTGCGGTTAGAATCGAGCTTTTAGGATTTGTTCGGTGATTGTCGGCTAATTTGCGGTTAGACAAAGGTGATACTCCTAGCTTTATATGGGGTTTAACTTTTATTTAACTTTGTTGGCAATCTACAACTACTATATTGTCATTATTAACGTATTAGGCCTGAAAATGCGTTAAGAAGTGCTACGTCGCAACCTGCGCAACGGGGCCCGCCGCACGGACGGACGGCCGCGCGGGCACTGCGGTTACTGCGGGGTTTATTCGCGGCGCAGAAGGCTGTTTTAGCAACTAAAACCTTACTAAAACACTTACTTTGATTTCAAAGTCAGTAAAAACACTGCTCAACACTATAAATACGACGGGTAGAACAGACAATGTAGAATATAACCGAAGGTATAGCAACTACTCTAATCTACTGAAAGTAGCTCGTGGCGTAGTTTGTCTTCATCTCGATTGTTAAGCAACGTGCAGCAGGATGGGTGGCCGATAGTGACATTCCGTCTTCCGTGCTTCGGAGGGCACGTTAAATTCTCGGTCCCGGTAGTTTCAATCGTCAAACCATATCAGAGGCCTTATGGCGGGTTAAAAAATATTTTCGACTATAGGGTTGGCCATAAACCTACACGAACTTACTTAATGTACTGAGCTACAGTTCCCGTACTGTACTTAACTTTACAATTTACTCAGACATCCGCACCTAATAAATAGCTAAACACATTAAGTAGCTAAGTAAAAACATTAAATAAACTTCGCAATATCGTTCGTAGCGAGATCTCAATTTATTCTCCTACAAACTGCCGCCTACATAGCCTGGAAGTACTATATTTAGTGTATTTGGTGCACCTTAGCTTCACGTAATAGTCTTGAGAAAATAGGGATGGGACACACACCTGATTTCGGATAAGGTATCGTATTTTAATAATAAGTTCAACGTATTCTGTTTTCAAATGGAATCTATTCAATTTGTAAATAGAACACCCTGATGAATACCTATTGAAACGACAGCAACTGTACAGTCCAATGCGGTGGAATACTTTATTATGAATTTTCACGCACTCTTTATGTTATTGTAATTTTATATACACTTAGAGTTTGACCTATATCTCTCTTTTCTACCTAAATCAACAAGCTATGTTAGCTCATTGTGGTTGTTAAGCGACGTGCAGCTCGGCCCTTTCTTGGATGGCTGATAGTGGCATTTCTATCTGAGCATTGCCGTGTTTCGGACAGTACGGAAAACAGTCGGTCCCGGTTGTTGCAATCGTTAAATTATATCACAGGATTACAGGTGGTCTAAAAACTCCGATACCACAGCAATTGGCAACTAGTCTACTTGAACTAACTTTCTTATTAACAATTCAAAGTCTTATTATTTTACTTTTTCAATTCATCAACTTAGTTCATATCTACATTGTCAAAGCATTAAATTAAATTTCACAAGAAATCCTAGTCACAAGAAAGTGGAGATATCCAAAAGGGGCAATAGATTACGTCCCTTACCCTATAAGAGAGGGAGGCGTTACAACTTGTAATGCTTGTCACAAGTGTTCCGTACGATGTTTACTGGCAACTAGCTGCGTAAACTGAGTACGAAATGATTACATGAATTTATTATATGTTCGTACGTTTCCATTAATGGCATATATCAAGGAAAATCTTTAAAAAACTCTCAATGATATGTAATAGGTATTGATGCTACGATATTTTAGGATGTTTAAAAAAAACATTTAGGTATAAATAGGTTTAAACGCAATTATAAAATCTTAAAAAGAACCGCCAAAAACCAGAATCATTATACATAGGTAGTAAGTAGTAAAATTATTGCACTAAATTTCCGTATTTGCAGATTCCGTATATCCGAAAATACCTCGTAACCGAATATCCGTATAAACAATGCCCATCACTAAACAACCACGATACGTATTTCAGTAGAAATCTGAATGGATTGCAATATGTGCAGTTAGTAAGCCCACTGAGTAAATCTACCTGATAATATCTTCCAGAGAATACCGGGATTACCTGGGATATGGATGATAGCTCGGTGCATATTATTATACGCTTTTAGAGGTAATTTGTAAAACAAGGCGATGTTAAGAAAAATCATAAAGAAACCATCTTACCTATAGAGACGCGACGTAGTAACTAATTGTTATTCTGTGTCGATGGTGTAGTTTCTAGTGTGGTGACTTACCGAGTACTCAATGACTTAAATTAAATAAACTAATTTCCGTAATTTTTCAAACAGTCACATGCCAACGTACTCACACGGTCACGGTCACTTCTTTCGCGGAAAACACGATTTTGACAGATGGTGAAAATCACTCATTAACCCCTCGTAAGGAATTATTGGACTTCTTTGAGTACAGCGGTTAATTTATTTAATAAATTCCATCATATCTGGTGAAAAACCGTGAAGTTAAAGAGACGATACCTTATCGGTGTCGTGTCGTATCGGGTCGGACAGAGCTAGGATGGACCGTGGAGAGAGCTAGTGTGGCAGGGCTCAATATTAGTAATGGTTTACCGCGTCCTAAACTTTAATCACCAAATAAGACTTTAATACAACAATGGAAAGAACAACGTTTAAGATTTCTCAGCTTAACTCAGTTTTTATAAATATTTCATTAAAATAACACCCCCAAATCTATTAAGTCGGTTAAAACATTTCGTAAAACAATTTCGCGTCCCACCTCAACAGTAACTTACAAAAAAGGTTATCGCAAAAACTAGAATTAAAACATAAATCCTTGGAACAAAGTTTAGCATAAAAAAATAATTTTCCTCCTCTAATCTTTAGCAAATTAAAACAAATGTCATTTTGATCCGTTGAAAATGGTCCGTTAAAAGTCCGGACTACCTCCGCGGGACGTTCTACTTTGGAGACCGATTTGTATCACTTTGATGCATTTTATCAGATTTAACGGGCGTTCTTTGGGAACGGATATCTTGTAGAATATTAAACAGTTCGGAAAGTGATCGAGTTTAAACAAGTGTCTATGTATAGACACTTACTTATTGTTTCTTTTTGGAAAGATTTTTGGTAAGGTGATAGCGATGAGCGGTAGCGACGAGCGGTAGCGACGAGCGGTAGCGACGAGCGGTAGCGACGAGCGGTAGCGACGAGCGGTAGCGACGAGCGGTAGCGACGAGCGGTAGCGACGAGCGGTAGCGACGAGCGGTAGCGACGAGCGGTAGCGACGAGCGGTAGCGACGAGCGGTAGTGACGAGCGACAACGACTAACGAGAGCTACTAGCATATTTGATTCAGGAAGTTGTAGTATAATTTATTTTCATGGTATTATAAATAGTTTGATAGTGGTTTGAAGCGCAAGTTTCACTTGGTGCGGATGCGTGCCGGTTGTGGATCGCGTGTCGTTATATTTTTATAATAGGATAGGATAGGAAGGAGAAACCTGTACATATGTATTAAAAAAAATTTCATAGGTACCAAAATAAATACGAAGAAGTTCGACGAAAAGAAGTTTCTATATCTTAGGTAAATAGAAACGTAAGTTGTACGCGCACATAGCAACATTCAACGATGAGTTGAACTATCTACAATATCATGAATATAGGATTGAAATAACCTCTCGTCTGAATCTCGAAGTGATAAATCCCTCAGTCATACATTCAACGTCTTAGAGCTTATAAATATTCCATTGTGTCTAGGTTTCCGCAAATACTAGATCTTAACCTGAATCTAGTCGCATCGTTTGATCTCCACTCCATTCAATTTGAGATATGAATATTATAAATAATTAGTTCAATAATCAGTTCAGTTCGAGCAGTAACTAAGCAAACACGTATTTTACTTACTCTTGAGTCATATAAGCTAAACATTTGGCTCAAACCTACATACTTAATAAAAATGATTTGTTTTGCTTGTGGGGAAAATTTTAACGATGGTGTTCAATGTGGAGTTTGTCGAAACCACTTCGACTTCGGTTGTGCGCAGATATCGGAGTCCGGGTGGAGGAAACTAGGAGCCGACAGAAGAGCTTCTTGGAAGTGTATCGCTTGTCGTAAAGCTGGGGGTATCTCGCCTTCGATCTCTACACACCGGGAGACTGCATCTTTGGATGCAATAATGAGCGAGTTACGAAGCGTGAAGAACCAATTAGAGGGTTTGCCAACGTTGCTCACCAGCGTCAAGGACATAAAGATCGAGTTAACTGAGATCAAAGCAAGCTGTGAGTTTTTGGGTGGTAAACTCGAAGACTTTTCCTGTAGAGTAAATGCCTTGGAGGACAGGATATCCAGCTTGGAGGGCCTTAACAGCACCGTGAATTTTCTACAAGCCGAATTTTCGAGGCTCAAGGATGAGCAATCTAATATTGACAGTCGGATGCGGTTGAATAATGTTGAAGTCAAGGGTGTCCCCGTGAAGAATGGCGAAAACCTTTTTGATGTACTAGATTCTATTGGAAAGGCAGTGGATTATACTATACCGAAAGCTCAGATTAATTATATATTTAGAGCCCCGTCCAAAAATAAACAGAAGTCCATAATAGTATGTTTCACAAATCGGTATGTCAAGGAGGAGTTTCTAGCTGCATCTAGGGCTAATAAAACGATAACGGCAATGAACCTAGGATTCTCTGGATTGTCTGATAGGATTTATGTCAATGATCATCTGAGTGCGGATATGAAAATGCTTCTGAATGAAGCAAAGAAGACTTCCAGGGACCACAATTACAGCTACATATGGGTTAAGCATGGGAAGATACACATCCGTAAGAATGATACATCTCATATTATAATTATTAATAACAGAAAGGATTTAAACAAAATAATCTAATTTATTTCTATGCTTCTTTACAAATTAGTTTGTTTATACATTTTGTAATGCAAGATAGACTTAACAAAAAAATGTTATCCGCCAATGCATGTGCCAAAGTCCAACGCATATTCTTTTGTCCGCAAGCGATAAGGTGCTTTTGTTTTGCACAATGCTGTAGATTCTTCGTACAAACTATTTTAAGCTTTATTTACTTAACGTTAGTTTCTATTTCCTACTCCAACATAATTTATGTTCGAATTTGTATTTTTAATATATTTTTAACGCTTTTACAAATAAATAGTTTATTGAGGGTATTTGGTACTGGTATTAAGTTGTTATTTATTATTTCTTTGAGTAATATTAAAATTCAACAACTCATTACATAATCTAATTATATATTACCAGAATGTTCGGGGCTTGAGGTCTAAGACTACTACTTTTTACCGCAATATTTGTTTAAGCTCATACGACATCATAATGTTATCAGAAACATGGTTAATTGACGGAATTAATAATTCAGAGCTTTTTGATAGTAGATACGTTGTATGGCGCAGAGATCGCGACTATGACGCGACTGGACAGACGCGCGGGGGAGGCGTGCTGATAGCAACTAGGAGGGATCTGAATGTTACTGCCTTTGATACGTATAATTCTACTGCGGAGGATTTATGGATAAAGTTGTCTATAAAACAGCGTAATGAAGTTGTGAATGTACATTTTTGTATATTATACCTTTGTAAACAGGGATTAGGTAATTCGTTTTCACAGCAATTGCATAATTTTATGGACCGTTTGTGTGATGCAACTTTACACTACCCTCGCGATAAGTTCATCATATTGGGTGATTTTAATTTGGGCAATATCGTTTGGGTTAGCACTACTGAAGCCTTTTATTCCCCAACTAATATTAGCAATGCCGACGAACAGTTTTTGGTCGATGAGTTACTGTCTCTTAACCTGTGCCAATACAACGGAGTTCGTAATGTGTATGGTAGACTCCTAGACTTAGTGTTGTCTAACGATGTTGTAACTGTCTCTGAATGTTCGTCTCCGCTTGTGCCGATTGACCCGTACCATAAAGCACTCGTAATTAATATTAACTTTGTTCTGAGCGTTCCAATGAAGGCACAGGCGAGTCAAAAGTTTCTTTATGGTAAGGGTGATTATGTTTCTATAAATCGAGAAATATCAAATGTAGATTGGGCGCATGAAGTTTCATCTCGGTCTCTATGTGAAGCAATACAGTATTTTTACGATTTTGTAGCGAATATTATTCATCTGTATGTACCATCGAAAAAAGTAAATGACAATTATTTTCCTATTTGGTATTCTTCCGCTCTGCGTAATATTTTAAATGAGAAGATGAAACATTTTCGTAAATATAAGATATATGGAAACAAATCCGATTTGCAGAGTTTTCAGCGGCTTCGTGAGAGAGCCAAGAATGTCGAGAAACAATGTTATGAGCGGTACCTCTCTACAACCGAAGCGTCGATAGAAAGAGATCCCAAATCGTTCTGGTCCTATTTTAAGTCGCGTAACAAATCCAATGCATTGCCTAACACGATGTGTTTAGATGGACAGGAGTATACCGGCGGTGATTCTGTCAGTAATGCCTTCTCTAACTACTTCTACTCCACTTTTTCTGGTAGCACTTCTAATTCTTCTGTCAATGACGATTATTTATTGTATCTAGAATCTTTGAATGAAGAGTCTATTTTTGATCTTTCTACAATTGAAATAGTTTTAAATGATGTAGAACTGATGTTGTCCCAGCTTGACCCTTCTAAATCCGCTGGACCTGATGATATAAGCCCAATTTTTCTTATTAACTGTTCAAAAACAATTTGCGTTCCTATTTTTCAACTATTTAAAAAGTCTATTAGCACTAAAGAAGTCCCTCTATTGTGGAAAAAGGCGTATGTTACACCAGTTTTTAAAAAAGGGTCAAAAACTGACATATCTAATTACCGACCAATATCGAAATTATGTCTTATATCCAAGATCTTTGAAAAAATTGTTTATAAACAAGTGTATGCAACTTTCAAAGCTTGTTTTGAACCGACTCAGCATGGTTTTGTGAGGGGGCGGTCTACAGTGACAAACTTGGTCCTTTTCAATGATTTCTTGTCGGAAGCGATGGATTCTAAGCAGCAGGTTGATGTGATGTACACGGACTACTCTAAATGTTTTGACAGAATAGATCACAAAATCTTACTTTATAAGCTATATAAACTTGGTATCCGGGGTGATCTTCTTCGGTGGTTCGCGTCTTATATCTCGAAACGTTCTCAAGCCGTGGTAGTGAGTAATTATGTATCTAGCTGGGTTTGGATTCCTAGCGGCATCCCTCAAGGCTCAGTTCTTGGAAGTTTACTGTTTTTAATCACCGTTAATGACATATCACAGTGTTTCCTCTATAGTCAACTTCTTTGCTTCGCTGATGATATGAAAATTTTCCATCCTATCAAGTCACTCTCGGATGTCGCGGAGCTCCAATCAGATTTGGATCGTTTGTCATCGTATTGTCTCAAGAACAAACTTGATCTAAATCCAGCTAAATGTTGTAAAATCACATTTACGCGCAAAAAGCACGTAATTCCATCAACTTATCATATAAATAATCATGCTATCAAAGAGTGTAACTATGTGCGGGATCTGGGAGTTATTCACGACAGTAAACTACTGTTTGATAATCACGTAGATTCTATTGTTAGTAGGGCTTACAAATCACTAGGTTTCCTAATGAGAAGTTCGCAGGAGTTCAAACGTGCCAAGACGTTTAAGATATTATATTGTGCTTATGTAAGAAGTATTTTGGAGTACGCGTCGCAGGTTTGGAATCCATCTTATGACAAGTACGTGGGTAGGATTGAAGGGATCCAAATGAAATTTATTAAATTTCTATGTTTTAAATTAAAAATTTCATATTCATCTCAAAACTATTTAAATTTGTGTAGAAAATTCCACTTCTTGCCATTGTCCCAGCGCAGAGACATCGCTGATATATCCCTTGTTCTAGCACAAATCAATAACAAAATTGACTGCCCTGCCCTTCTTTCTAAATTATTATTTAGCGTCCCTTATAAGTCTGCAAGACGTTATAGCCCGTTACATTCAATGCATGCCAGTACCAACTACCGTCAAAATTCTTTTATTATTAGAGCGAGTAATAGTGTTAACAAATTTTGTGAACGTTTAGATCTAGATATATTTAACACGAAAATATCTACAGCTAAAAGGTTATTAAGTTTAGAATTTTTCGAACAATAGGTGTCTCCTGTTCATTGAAGCCTATTATTATTATTATTTGTAGACGATATATTGTATAAATGTACCAATATATTTCTTGTTTATATCGCTTAAGTAGTATAATATCAGCTTTAATACACTGCTCAAGTTGCTAGTTTTAATAAGCTATGCGTGGGTATCTATAACTGGCTGCTGTATATCAACGGTAAGACTTAGGCTATTATGTAACTTGCTGTTGATACTCCATAAAAAACAAAAAAAAACAAATAAAAAAATAAATAGAATCTAGATCTAGATAGTTATCTAGTTACCTCAATTTGGCAGATCGGGTAATAGTTTTTTGTACAAAATAATTCTGGTGGACTTATCAAGATACAGGAGAGAGATAATCCTTCTCGTTTGTACTCATACCTTCGGTGAGATGAGAGTGATTGTACTCATACCTTCGGTGAGATGAGAGTCATTGTACTCATACCTTCGGTGAGATGAGAGTCATTGTACTCATACCTTCGGTGAGATGAGAGTCATTGTACTCATACCTTCGGTGAGATGAGAGTCATTGTACTCATACCTTCGGTGAGATGAGAGTCATTGTACTCATACCTTCGGTGAGATGAGAGTCATTGTACTCATACCTTCGGTGAGATGAGAGGCCTTTGCTCAGTAGTGGGACATTACAAGCTAATACTTTTATTAAACTGTTTACTTGAAATCTAAATGATGCCTTACATAAAATTTAACTTGAACTTGCGTACTAAAATTATTTCGCGGTACCGACGCCGCACTGTTGCCGCACGGCTCGTTTTGTATGAAAACACACGATCGTACGTTCACAACACGACAAACGCACCGCTTCGGCACCGCAGCGGTCCGACACGAAACGCATAATTTGAAAGCACCCTAAGCACGAGAAAGGATATAAATAAACATACAGCAGTTAATAATATATAGTAAGATTTGGAAAACTATACTAAAATACCAGTAAAATCTATAAACACACGACAAACAACCGGTAATGAGTTCTTGTAAATAAAAACACTTTATACTCAATCTTACACGTGCTTTCACGTTCTCCATTCACGCGCGTGTACATTACAAAAAAAGGATTCATCGAATAAAGGAATCTACACACATTTCAATCACCCCAAACGAATTACACGGAAGGAAAACTGAGTAATACATCCCAACTTTGCCAATCCACATGTTACTCACATGTGGTAGTGATACTTACCACATAAAAAACAAAAAGTATTCATCAACTATATTGATCAAATTGGGGGCAGATACCACTTTGTTGATACTTTGCTGATATGTTAGCACCCAAACTAAATGTAAGGAGGAATTAATATGAAAACTTTGATCAAAGACGTAAGTTTTCCAATCAACGGTTTCCTTTTGTGTACGAGATTATTTATGGGGACAGTGTGGAAGTTGTAAGGGTCAGACTCCATTGAAGAAGTGATGTGTCTTACAACAGAATGATGTTATACATACATATGCTCACGTCTGCTGTTAACATACATATGATCACGTCTGTTGTTAAGTCACGTACAGACTTATTAAGCGCATTAACTTAACCTTGGCAAACAATAACTTGGCGATTATAGTCTTTTTTAAACTTTCACTATTTCACAGTGTTTAAGTTTCATCCAAATCCATCCAGTAGTTTTTCGTGAAAGAGTAACAAACATACATACATCCATCCTCACAAACTTTCGCATTTATAATTATTAATAGGATTTATTTGAATACTTTATTAATAAACTGTTTTTAAAACTAACCTTTTTTTAACGCGGCAAAACTTGTGAGTACTTTAAAACTAATTATATCAGCACTTTTTATTCTCAAAATAAAATTTATAATGTTATGTGTGTTTGTTATGGCTTCTGGTTTCCCCATCATGTACAAAAATAGAAGATTTTTTTGCCATTTATGGCACATATTTTCATCGCTTCGCATATCTTTCAGTGGATTCCAGGTCTAACAGTGATATGTGGTACCTCAATGCCGCAATGTCTATTATTCTGGTGTTAGGTATATAGTTGTTCTTTTGTTTTTGGTAGACTATTGAAGGTTCTCTTGAAAGAGCTATCGGATAGATGCAATAGGATATATCTTAGGGGCTTCTCGAAAGCAGCTTGTCTTCTTTACCCGACTTGCAAAAAAGGAGGTTTTCAATTTGGCGGAATCTTTTTGGGAAATTTAATGTTTTAAAAAAAGTTATAAAAGCTTCTCTAAAGGAGCTTTGCTCTTTCTACGCGACTTACAATAAGGAGGAAATTCTTATTCAACGGAATCGACTTCTATGTTATTAGTTAGCTGAAAGCACATGTTTTGAGATGCAACCTAGATTTAGAAATAACTTGTTTACTGTTTCCTAGTTCATAATGGTTGTATTTTGTTTTGTGCAATAAAATAAATAATAAATAAAATAAAATAAATCTTTTTGAAAACTGTTTCCTGTGGGATATAAGCTGTAGATTTTGTCACACCACAAGACTCAATGTCCTTTGTCTCCCGTCTTACCCAGGTTTTAGAAGGGTAACTCTGTTCTTTCTTACGGGTGATGACAAATTTGATGTGATAACTAAACCTAAACCAATACAATAATTACCAAGCTGCAATTAATTTATGTTTTTTTGTTTGGACGTGTTCATTATTCAAGATTAAGATTATAGATTATTTTTTATCCTCAAACTCTTATAAGAACGGGCACAAAGCAGTTTAGGCCCATGTCGTAGCCAGATTTGGTAGCTAGCTACGAAATGAGAAAAGTGTTTTCCCATCTTGTAGCTAGCTACTAAATGGGAACGATCTATTCGGTAGGTTAGGGTTATTTTTTTTTTACTAGTTAAAATCCTAAATCTTGGACTTTCGAATTCCTATTTCGTAGCCAGCTTCGAATCGGGATTATTTCTCCCATTTGGAAGCTAGCTACCAAATCTGGCTACGAGATGGGCCTAAACCCACAAAGCTGGTTACACCGCTAGACGCTGGTAGTATAAATTCAGCGACTCGAGACGTCAATATAAATTTACATGCATAACGAAATACCAATTACAATGAACACCGCGACATAGCTGTAATTGTATTTGTATTCCAATAACAAACTTACTAGTACCTATATCACGAAAATAACCATCACCAAATACCGTTCCAGTAACGATACGTTACCGTTACTAAGACCTTAACGTTCTCAAGCGATGTTGTATTGTTTCTACAACATTAATTTCGGCCATAACTCACCGATTGTCACCGATTCGAAATAGTTGTTAAACTTACTTGATATATTACTTTGACCGGATTTATCACGTGACTACCGGGTTTGGAATCAAAATAAACATGGCGGTATGTTTTTATTTATTAAGTAGGTTTTTGAGGTGTAATGGGTGGGAAAATAACGGTATTTTTGTAACAAAAAGACAAATTAACGTTTGTGTTATTTCTAAAAATTGAGGTGTTGGTATTACTTTTGATCTTAACTAATATTATAAATGCGAAAGTAACTCTGTCTGTCTGTCTGTCACGCTTTCACGCCACAACTACTGAACCGATGAAATTTGGTACTCAGTTAGTCCAGAGCCTGAGAAAGGACATAGACTACTTTTTATTGCGAAAACAGGGTTGAAAAGGGTTGAAAGAGGGGTTGAAAAGTTGTATAGAAGTATTTTTAAAGCCACTGGACGGATTTGGATGAAACTTTACAGTAGTATAGGTTATTACATCATAACAACACACGGGATATATTTTATCCCAAAATTCCCGCGGGAACGGGTACAACGCGGGTAACACCGCGGGGCGCGGCTAGGATCTTATAAATCCAGTAAATTTATAATCTGGACACCTCTGTAGGCATTGTTGCGCAGTCAGTTATCACTGTTCTCCATAGTTTTATCCTCGGTCGGCATAACCGTTTCTTTGGGAATTGTGGGATAAAAATTGCCTATATCCTTAACTATACTAATTTTACGACTGAAAATGATGTACACCAATATAATAAAGCTATATCTAAAGCTGTGCATCTATTTATCTGGGTAAAAGTGCCCGGGGGTAACACGGTAAAACCGGGCCCGACTAGACAATTTAATTGTACAAAATCAAATTATTTTACACGTCATTAAACTAAATAGATAAACGCCACGTAATAATCTCACACGACTCACTATCCGGAACTCAGTCTCTGATATCCGGATAGAAAATTGTAAAAGATTATAGTGTGCAAAATCGGAGTAAATCCCGGTTTGGAAGTGTGCCCCGATACCCGGGTCGTTTGATATGCACCTGCAGCGTTACGGGCGGTACAACACACTCGTGTGTGCGCAGCTTTATTTTTAACCGGGTTTTTTGCTACTGAAAGTAAATGGCTTGAAATGTTACTTTTTGTGGATAAGTTTGATGTGATGTAATGTAAAATAAGTTAATATTTTTTATTCCGAAATTCCCAATGGAAATAGGCATAACGCGGGTAAAACCGCGGGGCGCTGCTATTCTAGATATATTTCCCTCCATACAAAGCAGGTACTTACCCCAACACACACATGCAATAGCACCTACCTCGTTGAAACTAGATTGAACTGGAAAATATCCAATGCAAATAACCGTATCGATGTGCCCGACAAATAAGAATGTATTGGAAATGGATGCGGCATCGATTGTGACTCGCATTTGTGGCGATCTACGAGGATGGGTGTGTGAGGTGTGTTTTTGTGTTGTTTTGGGATGTGTATGTGTGTGTTAGTGTTTTGTGTTGTGGCGAATAATGAAGGCTATTGTTGGATGATTTGTGTAGTCATTTGATTCTTATGGTGATGAAAATAATATTACGTGTGATAATTATTTGTTAAAACGGGAACTTACGTACGACGGAGGTTACTGATGAGTGTCCCTCAACACGTTTCGGTCACGTACGGTGACCTTCATCAGGAGGTGGGTGAAGCGCTCGCGACAGCGTCTCTCCCCGCACACCTCCGTCGTACGTAAGTTCCCGTTTTAACAAATAATTATGACATCAACGTACGTTTCAATTAATAGTAAAATATTACGTGTGATTTTTAGATGTGTTTTATCTATTTTATCAATAAAAAGTAAATTTAAATTACTTCAATTCCGAGATTTCGCGACAACGGCAACTCAAAATAGGTACAGCAAAAAATATTTAGAACCTAATCATATTCAAAAGTCCATAGTACCTGTATCTATCTACTAACAGGTCAATATGAATTTTCAAATTGTATCATTATTTTAAAGAGAAGTAGTCTTTTCGTGAGTCCACTCTACCAACTACGAGAAGTACCCATGAAATAGAGTTCGCTCCTCCGTGGCTCTACCTTACTACATATATCATTGAAATGCCACCTTCATAATCTTCTAACATTCATAATAATTGGCAAGTAAGAGCGCCCTGAGAAAGGGTGAAATTTCAGTCACGCCGCTAAGGGAGCCCTCATAAATATTGTAATACCCCACAAGGTAGGTATTTCATTCGCCCCAACTTATTTAAATGAGGGCAACTTGCATTATTCAAGATTTTTTTTTGTAAAGCGCGGGGCACCTTTATGGGCGTGCAATTTGTTTAATGAAAATATTATCTCCTTTATATTGTGTGAAAGGGTATTTTCGATCACATTATTATTGGAATTATTGGAATTTAGGGCCTTAAAGATTTAAAAAAGGGAAAGAGAGGTATGAAATAAAGTATCGTATGAGATCCTGTCGTCTAATTCTTTATTTATAATAGTACTTATGTTGAAGTTTGTAGTCTTTTATATTTAAGTTTATTTATTTATTTATTTAATGACAAAAAGTTCAGGCCATATTGGTACTGGCAATCCTAGCTTGGGTAAAAGCCACTTAATGTTTTTAGAACCTATAAAAAAACGTTACAAATCTTAAAAAATAAGGCCAAAGATACTTAGAATAAAAAACAATATGGCTGATTTATTAACCAAAGACAAATAATTCTGTAGAGGAAAAAGTTTGGTTGCATTGCATTAACCCTTCACTAAACCTTTGTCCTCTATAGAAAGTTATCTCAATTTGAAATATAGGCCATAATTAATACCTATATGAAAAATTTTAACTTTTTTCTACACTAATATTATAAAGAGGAAAACTTTGTTTGTTTGGTTGTAATGAATAGGCTCAAAAACTACTGGACCGTTTTTAAAAATTCTTTCACCATTCGAAAGCTACATTATCCACGAGTAACATAGGCTATTTTTCATCCCGAAATTCCCACAGGAATGGACACAACCCGCGTTGCGTTATTACCGCGGAGCGCTGCTAGTTAGTATAAAATAAATTAACCATACTTGCCCCTAATTAATAATGTAGAAGGAGTACTTTAATATTATTCCAGTGACTACTTAAAAAGTAAAGTAAAGTACTTATTAGCCTGTAATATTGCTGGGCCATCATTACTCATCAAAACATCAGTAAAGTACGTAGATAGCTAAAAACCCAATAATATTTTCTATAGAAATATTATATCCAATCATTGAATAATAAATCAAAACCCAAATAAAATACCCTAAGGTACCAAAGAGCCTAACAAAGTTGAACTAACTACGTACTTATTCTGTAGCACTCCCTAACGAATTTAATCTCTAAACTCCCATTTTCAAAGATCAATTCCGTGTCTTAATCTATTTCCGCGGCATTATCAAGGTGATTCCATAAAGAATACGACATCCGAACCCTATAAAAGGGGCTTTGCCTAAATGCAAGCGGTTCTATCGATGGCGGGGTCAAAATTTCATTTTCTCTAATGAATAATATCTAAGAAGTTCCCCCATATATTTTGGGATTCGAGAAATAATATCTAACTGATGCTCCGTTTAGATTGGGTTAGCTAGTGGCTGTTGTTAGCAGTGGTGTAATTTGTCAGTTCTTAGGCGGTTTAAAAAATTTGACACAAAAGATGGCCTTTACAAAATAAATCTTATATAATAAAATTCTCGTGTCACAATGTTCGTTCCCGTACTCCTCCGAAACGGCTTGACCGATTCTCATGAAATTTTGTGAGCATATTAAGTACTTAGGTCTGAGAATCAGCCAATATCTATTTTTCATCCCGAAATTCCCGCGGGAACGGGTACAACGTGGGTGAAACCGCGGGGCGCAGCTAGTAAAAGATAAAATATTTATTGCCACAAAAAATAGGAAAAAAATACATTCACGTTAGAATGAATGTAAGAATAAAAATGTTCACGGTTTACTTTACAGTCAGTAAGTATTATAATATTTATTTTCTTCTCACCTAAAACCTTACTTATTACCTTAATATGTTACAAGGCATCACGTTAAAGAATACTTTTAAGATCTTACTTAATATCTAAAAACTCCGATAATAGTCACTAACCTATTCGAATTGAATGAATGAAACCTGATGATATTCATTCATTCAATTAAATGAACATTTTTGTATACAATAACTTCATAAAAATAGTACATACAAAAGTTTATGATATCTGAATCCTCATATTAAGTACTTATTTACTTTTGTGCTAGCTCCCTAAGTCAGGTGGTTTCAATCAGCCCATGAAAATATTGAACACTTTAGTTTACTTTGTTTCTAGGTACCTAATAATAAAAAAGTAATATTATGTAAAGTGCTAAGATTGTAACTATGCTTCACATTTTCATGGTAAACAACAATGCTTGGCAGGCAAGTAGCTCGCCCATTCAAACGCACCCTAAGTGCGACTAATGTCTCCTATCTTAATAGGAATCTCGGTTTCATAATGTCCAAGCCATCAGCGTTTTCCGAAAATACCCCTCTTAAGGAATACCAAGAGTTTTGCTGATAGCTTCATTTTTTTAATGTCTCCTTTCAATGGTAACAGGTTTTTTTAATTGGGTTAAAGGTTGAACCGAGGGCAATTGGGAATCAACTCAGTTATCTAGAGGGTATATTTAAATTTTGAATGCGAAATCCTTATCTTTTTTAAATTCACAGAAAACTGTATTTTTAGCCAACTTCAAAAAGGAGGTTGTCTATTCGTCAGAATAAAATATTAAAAATGGAAAGTAACATTATCATAGCATAGAGGCTATAAGCATAAAGTCGTAACCATTGATTAATATAAAAATTAATTAATGAAAATGGTGGGGGAAAGTGAACTAATAAATCCTAGAATAATTCAGCCTAACTTGGATAATTCTAGGATAATTCAGCCAAAATTGCAAAGAGTTTAATATTAAAATATTAGAATATTATTACATAAAATACTTACCTAAGTTATCATTAAAATTCAAATATGTAAGTAATGTAAGTATCTATGTTCTTATATAATTACCATTCTTATGTGCATTCCTAATACCAGATTGAAAGGAAAGTCAGTCGGGAACTCGGGCAGAACCAGTTTTCCTATATAAAAGCACAGATGACACGATAGTTACTACTGCCTGATTATAAGCTTACTCACTCACACGTACGTTGCACACATACATATGAATAAAAACATTGTGCAGAAAACTCTATGGATAAAACAGTTCAACACATGACATTGACAGATGCGTGAGCGCCATCTAGTTATAATGTTGGTACTATTTAATGCAGTTTTTTGTAGGAATCTTATTTTAGGTTGACGTAGGTATTCAAAAAACGTTAAAATTAAACTTTGCGCTAGTATTTTCTTTGGGTAGCTGCATAAAACAATTGAAATGGTAAATTTTCTTATTATTTATAAACATTTCATTAAACATACTAATATTTAACCTTGTTTTGGTGAATTTTTTAGCGACATCTAGTTTGAAACAGAGTTAACTATAAGCGCCATCTATGATTGTAACAGTGGAGACTTTTCATTAGTTCATTGTTCTCCCGTGGCGCTCACAACCCAAACAATAAATTCCAACATGGTGGCAATGTGCTACACTGTTTGAAAATGCAGGTCGTGTCATGCTTTGAAAAAAATCATTTTATGCTCGATTTTGGTGGAAAATGTCGGACCCTAAACGTGCTACTCTTATAACAGTGGGTGCCTCAAAAAGTGCTAAAAGTAATGTGAATAAAACAGTGAGATTAGCTATAAATCTGGATGAAAGCAACGAAAGTAAATATCCGGAGCTGAATTACAAGGAACTAGTCATTACAGCAGAGGTAAGTTATAACAGAAAATCATAGCAATTTACGCAACCATACTGGTTTTCCAGCTCTTTGTAGTGCATGCAAACAGCTAAAAAAAATTTGGTGGTCAGTAATACAATGGTTTGGCGGTAACAGATGGTTTTGTGAGAGGATGTCACGATAGTCGGTAGGATATTTTTTGCTTACGTTACACAGTTTTGTATTAGGATTGTGACATGAATTTGCGTCTATACTGTTGTACGAGAAGCCCAGATAGCGGTCGCCATGTTTGCAACAATCATAGAAGTCCGATGTCGGCTGAGAACATCATTTTGCGGTGGGCATTGTTTTGGTCCCAGATCTTGCGTGATTCTTATTGTTTATTCTTTATATTTAGCATATTTTATACATTACCCCCTTAAGAATAGTGCATATAACACCCGCTGACATAATTGCATTGCAAACGTTATCGGATAACATGCGAAAGTGTCGTATGACCTAGGTTAACCTGTCGATTCGGATTCCGGTCTATGAAGCAAATATAGAGGTTATTTTTTCAATGAACCATATAATTATTTATAATAGAATGCAATATCGTCCATCTATGTAATATTAAGTAGGTATATATGATATACGAGTAGTACATAGATAGTACATAATGAATGAAATAGCTAGACGGCTAAATCAGATAAGGTAGGTGTGTTCCCTTTCACTCGTAGCTAACTTAATTACGTACGATTCGATACAATTTTAAACTTTATTCAAAGGGATAATAATATTATCGTTATTGCTTTGTGTTTTGGTTAGTTACGTTTTTGTAAACAGGCGGGAACATTGCGAAATTGTTCGTTTAGAGTGCGCATGTTGGCAAAATTCATTCTTATTTCGCGATCTTTGCATCAAATGTTAGGTTTTTTCGTACACTGTGCTTTCAATCGATATTTATGTACAAATCGAGAAGGGTGTTATGTACTTTACTGGGCTATTTACTTACTTGTACTTGCGTGTGTGTGCGTGAATGATTTACGCGCGATGAATAGATAGACTTTTTGTGTGTGAGTAAGTTTGCCGAGGCAATTTATCTTGAAAATTATTATTGTATGTAATGTGTACTGAGTAATGTAAAGCATTGTTTTTTGTGGAGACATTTTGTTATTATAATGATTCAGTGCTTTCGCTTCGTGTATTTAAATGCTAAATATTGATTTTGTTTTCGAATTCCAAATTGATTTTTCGATTTTCGAAATGTAAATAATTTATCGATGGGCTTTTAAGGGTTCATTCCGCGATTTTTATTTTGTTTTGCGACGTGTGACGTCACATTCTGCTTGTCATTTTTCATCCTTATGTTGTTACAATTGATAGTGAACTTTAAATTTATGATGAATAAAAACTATTATCGGTTGTTTTTATTGCATGTTGGCAATAAAATGTTATGCTAATTTATTTGTTTTTATTAGCAGCGAGGTCGTTGACTTCTGTTGAAACGTGATAAGGTTCATTTTCCGTTGAATCTTGCTTGCGTACTTAGTGCTTTCTTGATTATTTTTTCTTGTTAATTGGTTCACTTATTTTCTATGCAATTTTAATCTGTTTTCCGAGTTATTTAGTGCTGTTATCTTATCATATGGGTTAGGTTGATATTACTTTATTGATATAATCTGATTTAGAGTAGGAGATAGTAACTAGTAAGGGGTGGGAAAAAAATATCAGTATGCAATGTCCCACTGGTGGGCAAAGGCTTCTCTTAAGAAGGGGTAGAAATTTGTTGTAATATTTCTCATGTATGTGGCTACTTGGTCAAGTAACGCCAGTTCCATGGTGTTGTTGGAGGCTGTAGGGTTGACCCAGAGAAGAGCTGTTATTTTGGCCCTCAAAAAACCCTTGGTAATTTGGAGTTATATGGAATGTATTGGAAGGATAAATAAATAATGTGTTCAATGTATAGGTACATCACTAGCAGCGCCCCACGGTTTTACCCGCGTTGTGTCCATTCCTGTGGGAATTTCGGGATGAAAAATAGCCTATGCTACTCGTGGATAATGTAGCTTTCGAATGGTGAAAGAATTTTTAACCTTTAACTGTGGACCCGCGGTCTCACAGACCGCTAACGGTTTTTAATTTTCGAATTTACCCCCTTCCCGTTACTCCCCGAGTCTGTGACGCTCAGTAGCTTCAGTTTTAGTGACAAAACGAGTGTTGAAGTGTGAGGTTGTGTCGCCGGGTCCAAATTGGGTGAGTTATTTTACTTTAAACTTTAACTGCGGTCTGTGAGACCGCGTGTCCATGTTTTTCATACATATAATAATTTTTGGCGTTTTGTTTTTTTTAGGTTTTTTGCTTCAAAATGTCGATAAATAACATCGAGAGCGCCAGTACTTCAAAACGAATATCAAGGTCACCGGTGCAACAGCGTGCTAACAAAATATTACGTGTCGAAAGCCCATCTTTTGAAAACGAGGTGTCTGAAGCACTTTTAGCGTCCAATCATTCTGATAACGAAGAAACTGTTGAGGAATGCTTGGTGTCAGAGGCTGATTTTATAAGAAATCATTTGAGTGACGACGAAGATAATGAAGAAGATACTGAGTGTTTAGATTTTTAGAGATTTATATTTATATAGGTCATATATATGCCTTCAGTGTTCGAAACCTCTCTGCAAGGAATGCCAATAAATTCACCCATATTGACCTACTGTCAAAATTTTTATATTTTATGTTAATAAGTTTTCTAGTTGATTTTTATTTAGTACATATATTAGATTTATAGATAAGAATGTTAATTTTTCTAAAAAGTTTAGTTAATTATAAGTTTTAGTCCTAAAACTGATCTCAAGTTAATTAAGACTAAAAAGTGCCTTTAATTGTTTTGAAACTTTAAATATGTGAGAAAAGAAATAAATATTTTTATTAAACATATAAAATGTTTTAATTTAATATATATACATAAAAATAAAAATGATAGGATATCAATAACTTAATTATTTTAATTTATTTTACATCGAAACTCATTGCGGTCTGTCAGACCGCTTGTCCATAGTAGTGTTACAAAAAAATAGTGTCCATAGTTAAAGGTTAAAAATGGTCCTGTAGTTTTTGAGCCTATTCATTACAACCAAACAAAGTTTTCCTTTTATAATATTAGTGTAGATATAATAAAAAAAACATCCTTGTCATTAGTATGAGTGAATTGTGAGTAAATAAATTAATAGGTGCTTGCCAAATATCTGTAGATAAAATACCTACTAATTTTTCAGTTTAAAATGCTGTAACTTATGTCCTTAGTTATTTAATCATTGCCCTATCAACATCTTCAGTTAATTTATTTTAATCAGTTAGGTACCTACCTAGTTTATTAACATTTAATGGGCTGTTATTTACTTACTTATTTACCTATGTACAATAATAATTTTTGCCAAGCACAATATGAGAGTACTGACTGAATCGGGCTGTGAGGTTGTATCCAGCCTGGAGTCATCAATATGTGAAAACATGGTTATTGACAAATCTGGATGTCAATTATTATTATAAAACATGACTGTACCTATTATTGAAAAGCCCATTGACAAGGATAGTGAGAGCGCTTAGTGTGTCAGGGATTGTGGGTTCGATTCCCGCCTGGAGTCAACAATATGTGCTGCCTAGTTGTTAGCGACAATGTCTGCTGATAACGATGAATTAATATTCTTATAAAGTATTTGTGTATATTATGTAAGTATATGTAGTAAAATCAGTTGTTTAGATTCCATTTTACGAGCTTAGACCTTAGTTTGGGTCTAATTAACCATATAAGAATGTCCAGTTATATTTATTTATTAATTAGAAATATCAATTCTTTTGCATATTATGTTAAATGTAAATTTGTATTGTTTCAGAAAACGAAAAAGGTCCAAAATGGCAAAACAAGTGGGCTGGACCCATTCTCGGACAACGATGATGATGTTGAGAGAGTTGCCAGGAAGTTTGAACAGAAATATGTAAGTATACATAGAGTGTTGCCATATATTAGTTCCATTTACGTTTAAAAGTCGGTCTCGGTTGTTAAATCAATAGACCATGGCGGAGGGCTTAAGACGGTCTAAAAACTCTGACACCAGGCTTGGCCACTTTCTAGGTACACATATTTAGTTAGTTAGGAGTTTTTATACCACTAAAAGGCCTCTGACATGGTCTAACAAATGCAAGCAGAATGATAATTTATAAATAACTAGCAGCGCCCCGCGGTTTTACCCGCGTTGTGCCCGTTCCCGTGGGAATTTCGGGAATTTTTTTACATAAAAACCTTTCTCTTGAATCACTCTACCTATTACAAAAAACCGCATCAAAATCCGTTGCGTAATTTTAAAGATTTAAGCATACAGACAGACAAACAGACAGACACGAAAAAGAGACGACTTTATTTTATACTATGTAGTGATTAATACAATACTTACTACCTGTTCCTGGGGGAATTTTGGGAATTTTAAAAATGTCAAAATAAACATCATATCATAGAATGGACGGCATAGTCACCATGAATTACCATCAATTGCAGGTGTTTATTAATTATTATTAATATTTCAGGGCGGCAAGAGTACATACGGTAGGAAGGGCCGTTCCAAACAGGACGACTTCGCAGACATCGGAGCGGGGTATGATGAGAACGACTCCTTCATTGATAATACTCATGGGGTAAGTGTACTGGACTGTTCATGATTTGATGAAAACATATAGAAATTGTGTTGTACTAAAATTAGCTTGGTTAGTAGAAAAGTTACTAATTAGTAGACCTTTGCCCAACTGTGGGATAGAGAAGTTAGGAACAACAAGAGTAGTAAATTGGTATTTTAATTTTATATAAATAGTCACTTCTGTATTTAAGTAGACAAATCAAAACCTAGGTGGTGTCGTACTTTTAGCCGATTTGGACTGGCAATGTCAAAATAACACCATTTAGCTTAATATCTACTGTCACAAATATGCAAAAGTCCCTTCGCTAATTGAAGAATCATCTCAAGGAGAAAAACCTAACATAGAAGAAATTAAGCCCAACTTTGAGTGTTATATGCGTTTACATAATGTTATCTACAATAAAGTATTCTCTTTACATTCCAGTACGACGAGATGATCCCTCCGGAGTGCGACACGTTCTACGGCGGGTTCTACATCAACTGCGGCTCGCTGGAGTTCAAGACGGTGCCTGACCGCTCGCCCGCCTCCGACGACCCGCCCAACAAGAGGAACAAGGTAACGGATCATCTGTAAATGTTTAGGTTTAGGTTAAGGTATGATAATGTCACTTGTATGATATTCTATGACTAGGGGTGGGAGGGGATCCTAAATTATGTGACATTACAGCTCAATGTATAATACTGACAGTGTCCCGCGGTTTTACGCTCGTTGTGCCCGTTCCCTTGGGAATTTCGGGATGAGAAATAGTCTATAACTTTCCCGTTGAATGAGAATCCAGAAATTTAGTAATTTCTGATAACCGCATTCAAACAAAAAATCTAAAAACTTACTCTTACATAAGCTATAATTTGCGTTGAATGTCACTATTTTACTGTTTTCTAATACTAAAATCAACTTTGGTAGTTGACTGTACCTACTACCATCACTTGATCTAACACCAACTAACATTGTGTTGTAGCGAGTGATATCATCGAGCAGCACCGAGGATGATTCTTCTTCGAGCTCGTCCGAGTCGGAGAGTCAGGACGACAAGGAGAAGCCGGTCGCCAACGGGACCATCGACTCGCATAACACGGAACATCGGAAAAAGGTAACCACTACTTTTTATTACGAACCTCGGTGGTCAGTTGGTACGTTCACCCGCCTGCCAAAACTGTGGTCCCGGGTTCAATTCCCAGGTCGAGCGGAAATACGTTTCATACTTTTCAAATATTGCTCGGGTTTGAGGTCATCAACCCGCATTAGGCAAGCGTGGTGAATACGTGTAATGCTCATCATTGTTTCGGTACAGGGAGAAGGACTAGGCGTAGGACAGTCTCAAAAGTACCTGTTCACAACAGATCGTAGCGGAAATAATAAATAAGCATTTTTTGTTCTAGAAAAATAAGAAAGTGGATAAAAAGAAACCTAAAAAGATCCGGCGGACAGACTCATCGGCAGCTACGTCTGGGAAACAGACTTCTGATGGTAAGTCGTGTTTTAAATCATTCTATGTTATATGATACATGAGGCGTTCACCGCGTTTTCAACCACGTTGTACCCGTTCCCGCGGGAATTTCGGGATAAAATGTATCCCAGGTGTTATTCTGATGTTTAACCAGTGATCAGGTACTTACTCTCTAGTTATTTAACAACTAATGCAGTTTTTTTTTTCATATATATTTTGTATTAATGAGTTTAGTCAGTTGATTCTCATATGTTTGTTTGTTAATAGATAACGGTCAGGGTGACGGTGAGAGTGCAGACTCCAGGACATCACAATCCGACTCGCTCACTTCCAAGCCCGGGCCCAGTTCAGAGAATGTGGCCACTTCTGATAGCTCCAGGTATGCAAGTATTCTTTTTTCAAAATTATTGTAGGCTGTCCCCCAATTTCTCAAATTAAGCTATACTATGTTTTACTATTTTTGCATTTTACAGTACTGTCCGTACTGGGATATTATAGTATTTTTTTGTAAAATTAAGCTACCCCCAATTTCATACAAATTGGACAAGTGAAATACCCAGTTTAATATATGCTTAACATTTTGTTTGCCGGGATTTTAGACACAATAGAAAATCAATTGTGTCTGGCTTGGATCTGCGTTCCGGCATATGTGGAGTTAAACCTGAGTAAACAGAAGTGATTCTACTTTTTTAAATTAAATTATTCTATTTAACTATCTCAAGTTTAGTCAAATAATCCCCATCTGCAATAAAATTCAGTCTAAATTTAACCAAACATATATCTCATGAAACATATATTTATATATCTGATATCTCAAATCAGATGTGAGAACTTAGCCCATTAAATTGTCAAATAACTAGCTAACACTGATTTAACTACAAATGAATTTACAGAGATACAGAAGCTAAGGTAGAAGTTAAACTGCCGGCCGCTGTGGTGAAAGCTTTGGAGGCGCTTGAGTCAAGTGTGGCCAAGTACCTGCTGGAGCACCCGGCCGTGTCGGGCAAGCAGCTGATGGCTCAGCAGGAACAACATCTAGTCAGGTTAGGGGTGGATGTGTATTGTATAACTATACTCTTTATCTATAAACTAGCAGCGCCTCGCGGTTTTACCCACGTAATACCCGTTCCCGTGGGAATTTCGGGATAAAAAATAGCCTATAACCTTCCTGTTGAATGTGGCTATCTATTACAAAAAGAATTATTCAAATCGGACTGATAATTCCTGAGATTACCTCGAACATGCAAACAAACAAACAAAAAAACAAACTTAAAAATTTTACCTCTTTATAATATTAGTATAGATATAAAAACCAATACCACTTTCCGTTGTAATTTTATAACTCAAAAACTGCTGCAGTACTAATCGATTGCGTATTATTTACATTGTAGCATCATAGCTAAGTGAAAATACAGCTTTATATTCTATTTTTTCTTACGAGAGTTAAATTTGAAACTAACTATATACTTAGATCTACAAACGTTATTCAGTCGGGACTACCGCTTTAGAAAAACGACCCTTAACTCCTCTATACCTCGACTTATCTCTCGTATATGTATCTTAATCTCGTATGCAATCTACATGACTTGCAACTCATATCCTCCATTAAACTTCCAGTATAGAGCAAGCTATCAAATGCAGCGGCGAGTCGGGCGGCGTGTCGAAGGCGGCGCGCGGGCGGGCGGCGCGCGCGCTCGGCGTGGCGCGGGACCAGCTCGCCCACCTCGGCCCCAGTCAGTACCGCCACCACCTACCACATCCAATACGGCTTCATTCATTCAATAATTATGTTAAAGTATTCAAAGTAGTCTAATACCTTCCTTTTGAATCACTGTGTATTGGTGAAATCTATGCAGATTTCACCAATACACAGTGCATTGCGTAGTTGTTGAGTTTATCGAAACGCGGTAGCTTTCGTTTCATACAGACGAATACACACATCACGACTATAGACGATAGTGTAATGGAGCCATTAAACTGGCCGCTTACCTACTCGAAATGAATTAATGATCACAAACTGAATATTCTACCATTACAGACACAACATCCGCTCCCGCGCGAGTACCGCCCAGCAACAACAAGAGACCCTTAGAAGAGGACAACGATACATCGCTCACTCTTACTGCGGAAGAAGAGGCTGAAATTGCGCAGATATTGAAGAAGTAAGTTGACGAAATTTATCTACTTCAATTTATATGATAAATCTGAATGTATGATACTGATAAAGCTGAATGTATATGTACGTATGTCGAAAGGTAAAATATGAAGCTCAATTCATTGAAAGTATCTGCATACATGCAATATGGGAATATGTAATCAACTAATTTTACTGTAAAACTTCATAATACGAGAATTACTGATGTTCTTAATATGAACTCAATATTTCCATAGGTATACTACGAAGAATATTTTACTATAGAAGCCCAGGTTCCCTAAACCTCATTTTATGAAACTCTTTTCAAATACATCAAAGTAACACTCAGTTTAGAAAATCAACTGCATTTCTTATTAAATCTAAATGATTTCACTGTTTTGCAGGCTGGAAGCGTTAATAGACGAAAGGAAAGCAGGACTGATAGCGAACTACAATGCAGAGTGCCAACGAGTGCAGGAAGAGAGGTGCGTTCTGTACAATGATTAAAAAATATTTACTTTTTCAGTAAATGCTTAATGTACTGTGATCATTATTTCTGGTTTTTTTATGCATACTGTATATTATTAGTAACTTGCTGGTGAAACTGCGGGGCGCTGCTTGTTTTTACATACATTTCGTTTCTTGTCAAGCATTATTAATAAAAGAAGTACTTTATAAGAATATATAAGTGTCAATTATATATTCTTACTAGCTGCGCCCCGCGGTTTCACCCGCGTTGTACCCGTTCCCGCGGGAATTTCGGGATGAAAAATAGACGTTGGCCGCTTCTCAGACCTACTCAATATGCTCACAAAATTTCATGAGAATCGGTCGAGCCGTTTCGGAGGAGTACGCGAACGAACACTGTGACACGAGAATTTTATATATAAGAAGATAAAGTATTTGTGTATATAGGTATATGTAGTACTATCAGTTAGTTAGATTTCATATTACAAGCTTAGAGCTTAGTTTGGGTCTAATTAACCGTGAGTAAATTTGTCCGGGTATATTTATTATTTACTAGCAGCGCCCCGCGGTTTTAGCCGCGTTGTACCCGTTCTCGTGGGAATTTCGGGATGAAAAATAGCCTAAAGCCTTCCCGTTGAATGTAGCTTTCTATTGCAAAAAGAATTATTCAAATCGGACTGATAATTCCTGAGATTACCTCGAACATACAAACAAACAAACAAATTAAAAATTTTACCTCATTATAATATTAGTATTGATTTATTGAATAGCTTGAATGAGTATAAATTCCAGGAAGAAGCTCCAAATCTGCGGCGGGTCGTCGGTGGAGCGGCGCCTGCCCAAGCGGCGCTTCCCGTGGTGCTCGCGCGCGCGCGCGCTGCTCGCCGAGCTGCGCCGCGTGGCGCGCCGCCCCGCGCGCGCCGCCAGCCTGCTGCAGCTGCGCGTGTTGCCGCTCTTCCCCGCCGGCTTCGTGAGGATGCCCACGCTCCTCAAGCAGGCTGAGTGAGTCAATGGTTACCTAATATATCTATTATTGTGCAGTACAGTACAAAATATAGTTCTAAGCTGAGTTAGTATATTTTTATAGTATGTTTTACGATCCAGCATATTAATGTATTAGATCAAAGTCAATCAATAGAGATTTCGCCTTAATTATTCAATCATTAATTATAGAAGTCTCGTCAAACTAAATTTTCAAAGTCCAAAAAGATGGCTCCTTAAAATCCTCTTTATTCTCATTAACATTCTCTCAATTTAATACTATTAACTATCTTTCCAAACCCTCCAAAGAGATTTGTTACGATATTCATCTGAAGGTACCGTATATTTGTATTCCTCCATTACGAACAGATTACTATATTGTATTTTAGTAATATGTATAAGTTACTAATTTTTTTCTTACCACATTTCAGCCTAAACAAGGACGTAAAAGCATCAGAAATCAAGCGACGCCGGATCAAATCCAACTCACAAGTACTCAACCAATCCCAGCCACTGCCACAGCCGACGCCGACGCCGACACCGCCAACCAACACTGCCATACAACTGCCTGAACAAATACAATTCCCCAGCTCGCTCACCGTCACAACCACAGTGAAAACATCACCAGACAAAGACGAAGACTCAAAGTTCAAATCAAACTCAGTGTTCGGGACGATCATGAACTCATTTAGTCTTAGCAAAGATCTCATAGTTGAGAAAGAGAAGAAGGAAGAAAGAAAAGATGACCCCTACATTCCTATTAATAACATAGGCAGCATAACGATTACACCAGTGCCCAATCAAAAAGAAGACAAGACTCACTCGCAAGCCTTCATCAGAGTCAAGTCACCGGCAGCTCTTAACGAAATGGCCAAAAAGGAAGCCAAAACGAAAAAGACAGTCAACTTCTACAACTCAAACTCAAAAGAAAAACGAGTCAATTCACCTTTACACGTAGAAACGAACTTCCCTACGATTAAAAAAGATCCTAGTCCAAAAACGAAAGATGAAATCTCACAGAAGCAAATAGAAAATTTGAGAAATTCTGAGAATAATATACCGAGGCCGGCGTTAGTTCCTGTGCATCATTCTCCTACGTTCGCGAAGCCTGACAAGCGACCTCCAGAGGTGAAGAAGAAGAAAGAATTGGTGATTGTGTCCGATGTGGATCCACTGGGCGATGCTCAAGAACCAGTGGCCGTTGATGACAGTTCTAGTGATGTGGAAGTGATTGAAGTGGACAAAAGTGACAAGTGTGAAGTGCCTTCTAAAGACAAACGGAAAGACAGTGGGAAAAGTGTGCCAAAAAAAGATGGGAAGGATGAGGAGTCGGCTGATGATGATATTGATAAGCTTATGAGGAATATTAGGGAAATGGAGGTAGGTCAAGTAGACAAACAGGGAGAATTTTAAATGGAGTGTGGGTGGTTAAATCTAAAAGTAATCTATACTCATTTTATAAAGAGGTGACGTTTCTAACTTCGTTTTTTATTTGTAAGGGGTAATCTCAGAAACTCCCAATTTGATTTGAATAATTATTTATCTAATGGATAGCCACATTCAACGGGAAAGTGGACATTGCGGGTAAAACCGCGATGTGCTGCTAGTGCTTTTTAGAAAGATTCGGCCCAGAGACTGCTTGTGTCTGGACATAACTAGTTTTCGCCATCCACACCCAATTGCACAATTCACACTATATCAAAATAAGTCATTGTAATACAAATTTACTCAAATCCTAGCATTCATGCCGCTGCTATTTATAATGTGCCAACTTAGAAATGAATATATGAAAGCTAAACTGAGAGAAGAAGCTGAGAAGGCTAAACTTTATTACTTTGTATATTGACCTACTTATATGAAAGAAGTGTTAATTCGATTGATATTTCCAATTTAATGTAGGTATTGTACATTGATTCTATCTAAGAATAAATCTGTTATCAATAATTGTAAGATACCGCTATGGTCTATTGAAAATCTTGTAACACAGTGTTATTATATGTTTCAGTACTCACAAGAAACAAAGTACAACAACAGTAATTCACATGGAGGAGTTATTACAAATGGTAAGTTCTAATTAGATAATCAAGTGATATTAATATTATACAACTAATTCAAATAGGTTTTCAAAATACTAACATTTTAAGCGAATTTTCATTTTATTTATTTATTTCATTGATACACTGGGTATTATAATTACCCTTCGGAGCATAATGTACAAAACGTAAAATGAACACGACACGCAAAATGTACAAATCGCAGAATGAACAAAACGCAAAATGTACAAAACGTAAAATGAACACGACTCGCAAAATGTACAAATCGCAAAATGTGCAACACAGCCCACGTTCACACAAACGAAAAAATTATTGAGTGTCTCCCGTCGCTCCCTGCGGAAAAAGTTATTTATTATAGTAAGTATTTGAACACACATAGTATCACAGAATAAATATGGCAGTAGGTATATTTTAAAATAAATATATCAAGTACCAGGAGAATATAAGATGAAAGAGAAAACAAACGAATAAAAAAAAAAATAACCCTAACCTACCGAATAGTAAGTAATTCGGTAGGTTAGGGTTATTTTTTTTTTCATGTTTAAACTCTCAATGAAGTACCAGGAGAATATAAGATGAAAGAGATATTACAAAGGTTACTTTGTGAATCAAGCCTTAGACGTTCTTGCACATTTTGCGATTTGTACATTTTGCGAGTCGTGTTCATTTTACGTTTTGTACATTTTGCGTTTTGTTCATTCTGCGATTTGTACATTTTGCGTGTCGTGTTCATTTTACGTTTTGTACATTATGCTCCGAAGGGATTTATATAATTCATTTCATATTGTATGTATTTCTATTGATAGTAAAATGGCAACTCATTAAAAATTATGGGAATTATGCTTGACTATGATTATAATGGCACTATGCTTAATCATGGCATGACAATGTTTGTTTAATGTATGGGATAATATTAAGGGTAGTTTAGGCACTGTTGCACCGTTTATCATGCCCATACATTTCTGTCTTATAGATTCTTTACTGTCAGTAGAGTTCCAAATACAATATGTAAAAGAGCCTCTTACAACCACTCGAATATTTGGATATATTTAATTTCATACCATTTTGACAACATTTTGTCATATTTTGACAAGTTTTGTCATATTTTGACAACTATTTGACATATTTTGACAACTACATATCAACATTTACAGTTATTGGACATGTTTTGACAATTTGTCAAAATTGTATCGAACTCATGGCTTAATATGAGTAACATTTGATTGTTCGGACCTCACAGACCAAAATAGAATAATAAACTCTAACCACAAATAACAAACTTCTCCCATTGTATATGCACTTAATTAGTTAACTCTCTCACCACAAAACAGATGTGTACTATTGTACACTCAATTAGTTCGTAATTTGATATTGATTCATGTCGTATAGCGAAGCACGAGACCTCGAATTCGGGCGGTGTTGACAGGAACCACACAATATTCGGGAACGCCCGCTCGGACAAGTTGTAAGTGCGGCCAATGTTACGCATTCCGTTTTGTGTGTAGATGTGACATTTCGATATTAACCTTCTTGCTGTAGACTTTCTATAACTACCATTGATACATTTACGTTTCTATTGTTATTAATGTATTTTAAATTTTAATGTGACATTAATTGGGCTTGGTTTACTTTTTATTATTCGTGCTTCGGAGAGCACGTTGAGCAGTCGGTCTTGGTTGTTTCAATCGTCAGACCATGTAGGAGGCTTTTATGCGGTCTCAAACTCAGATATCAGGTTAATCACTAACCTATTTGAAATTAATGAATGAGTCAATAATTGTATGTACCACAACTGAGATTAATTCAGTCTTTACTATATTATTTTGTTTTTACTATGTTTAATGATTACGAAAAAAGATTACATTACTCAACTGTAGTACCGTGTACAGTCACTTTAGAATTTAAAATATTATACAACTTTATAGGCTTTTTTCATTGTCTCCTAAATATATTGCAATAGTTTTGCTTTTCTCTTTATACATAATATTTGCTGTGCACATAGCTTTATTTAATATGAGCTACCCTTAACGCATTCTATGGTTACATTAAAATCCACCCTCAAAACATGTCACATCGCACTCAAAACTACCATCACATCCATTACTGTATATCGCTTCCGTAGATTGGTAATGAAGGTTTATTCTAAGCTTTCTCCTTTAAACTTAACCTACTTACTTTAAGTTAAGTGGCCAACACTACTCTGTGGAACCTTTTTACTAGCAGCGCCCCGCGGTTTTACCCGCGGTGTGCCCGTCCCCGTGGAATTTTAAGATGAAAAATAGCCTATAGCCTTCCCGTTGAATATGGCATTACAAAAATAATAATTCAAATCGGATTGATAGTTTTTGAGATGAGCGCGTACAAACAAACATACAGAAAACTCTTCAGCTTTATTATATTAGTAGTGATTAGGATAAAGGCGACATGGTCTAAGTAAAGTAACAATTTGACGTCTGAAGCTCGGTAGCGCTATGTAGAAATGCTTTGACATGATGCCTTCGCTCAACCTAATGACACTATTGCAGTAGGTCGATCGCCTATTCCAAAATACGGTAGTTGCCGCATTCGGCAAAAGACTACAGCTGACCATAAATAATGTGTATGGGTTCGTTTCCATTGAAACGAAGCGGAGCTGTGCTGAGCTCAATCGACCAATCACATTACGAAAAGATTTTGACATGTCAATGCCTTGTTTGACAATTTCAATGCGTTGGTTAATTGAACTTCGCACAGCTCTGCTTCTCATTGGTAACGCATCCTTAGGAGTCGACGACAATCTAGTGGGGAGACGACAATCAGCAATTAGAGAAGATCGATACTAGTTCCGTACCGCATTAGGCGAACGACCTAATGTAATTACGCCATAATTAACGCAAATCGCCATAATATTTTGTCTTCATACAGATGTCGTATTTTCCTAAAATCCCTCAGGAAAGCGAACAGAATGAATTCCTAACTTTGTATTTCTATTACCGAAATTGAAAACTACTGAAGTCCTACTGTGATTATTTTTCTTGTATTTATATTAGAAGCTTACTCATACTGCTTTATTAAGGGTCAGTTCAGATAAACCAAACTTGATTTCAATGGCCCGAAACTATTTTTAAAACGTGATGAGCATTGATGCTCTCCTACCCAAACTATCTGAATAGACCTTTAACTTAACTAGTATTATGTTTTAATAGTATTTATGTAGTAGCATTGTTTCTCTCATATTCTACCTTTCTAGATACTAAAACATAACTAACTTTTATATTTTTCTGTATATTTCAATTAGTTAATCATTTTCTATTGTATTTACTCTTTAATATGTGTATACTAAACTGTAAAGTATTCGCAATGTATATAGACTGAAATGTTTTGTCTGTCCGTTTAGTAGTGTTCTATAGAAAATTAATTTGTTCCAGCACAGAACGAACTTCTTTGAACAAAACGGATGGATGTAATAATGCTATTACTGGTAAGCATCTTTAAATTAATAATCTATTTTCTAATATAAAACTTATCTGTTGTTCACATAGTAAACTCACACGGATTTTTTCGCTGTTGAAAGTTAATAAAGCAAGAAATTACTTACTTTATTATCTACTAGCAGCGCCCCGCGGTTTTACCCGCGTTGTGTCCATTCCTGTGGGAATTTCGGGATGAAAAATAGCCTATGTTACTCGTGGATAATGTAGCTTTCGAATGGTGAAAGAATTTTTAAAAACGGTCCAGTAGTTTTTGAGCCTATTCATTACAAACAAACAAACAAAGTTTTCCTCTTTATAATATTACTGTAGATTGTTCGTTAATCTCGGTAAACATCAGATTTTTTGACTAACTTTGATATCAACATATCCGCCATGTCAATATGTGCCACAGTAAGGATCAATTCATGTGAAACCATTGGGTACTCTTGAGTCTTAGAACTCATTCATTTATAGATCTCACCGATTTCAATCTTCCGGCTTCACGCTACAGTACGTCGTTGTCTAGACGCATAGAACATATTTTGTTTTTCATACAAAACGCAAGTAGTAGGACGACTAAAAACGCTGAAATTGAAAGATCCTTATTAAATCTTTAACAAAATACAGTATTTATTTCTTTATATTATTTTTAAACTTGGTTCTTATCAGGTCTTATTAGACCTAATGTACTGTGTACATGAACAAATTAATGTTAACAAAAAATATTTTGTTATTTTCATTAAAAAATGTGTCGGATTTTTAAATTAGGTGTTACTGTTGTATTTTTCTGTTGCAGGTTAATTGAAAAGAACACCAACGGCGATGATCAAATCATGATAAATATAGATTGTTATATTATATATATTGCACGGATAGATATTTTATTGCAAGCAGAACACGTGTGGATGTAGCCCAGGGTATTCAAAAGTAAAGTGAAAGCCTTAAAGCTTTTTAAACCTTTACTCACTGAATATTAGCATTCCTAAGGGTATACTTTCTCCTACATCAGTATTGCCATAGAAACTACTGTTATTCATGTTTTCATTCGTTTTCTTTCAAACTCTTAAATGCACTATTTACATTCATTATAAATATATGAAACGGGACTATATCGCGTTCAAATCATTACGCATTTACAAAACTACGTACCAGACGAGTGGATCGCACCACTGCAGTGATCAAGAGTGGATCACACCACTGCAGTGACCACGAGTGGATCACACCACTGCACTGACAACGAGTGGTGTGAACCATTCATTTTAGTCTCTGCAAAACTTCTTTCATTTCCATAATTCTTTCTTTACAATACTTAGCCTAGTAAAGTCCCACAAGCAAATGCATTCTTGTTATCAAGTACAGTGAAATGAAACATAAATTTTATCAAAATGTTAATATTCTGGGCTACATACATATAAAACAGGAATGACATTTGTACTGAGATGCTGACTCGTAGAAATCAATATATCAGTATACATTATTTTATACACAAAAATATTGAAATGTTCAATCGTATGAATCTTATTGTATCCTCCAAAGTGCTTATCAGTATTACCAGTGAACTGTATATTTGTTCTAATCATTATGTTATCAAACTATTTTCCTTCACAATTTTATCGTTTATATCATTTTTATACGTATACCTAATGTTACGTACTGTATATGACATTGACAATACGTATAGGAAATCGTTAAATTTCAAATAAATATACTTGTTAAACTTATCGAGTGTCCTGTAGCATCATATGCAGGTCATAGGCCTATTTCAGAAGAGTATAGTAAAAGGGATACAAAACGGTTTGACGTAATGTAAATACGGCGAGTTATACAATCTACCTGTGACATGACTGATAAAGAAATCTACTTTAAAAAAATAAGTCGGGTTTTCCTCCCTGAACCATAACTCCAGAACGCACGAACCGATTTCCACGGTTTTCCATTCGTTGGAAAGGTCTCGGGCTCCGTGAGGTTTAAAGGGAATAAAAATCTCAAAATTCCCACGGGAACGGGGGCGCTGCGCGTGAAAGCGCGGGGCACAGCTAGTTAAATATAGATAGAAAAAAAGATGTGGCTTGCATACTGCCGTATTTAACATATTGAGCCTTAATAAGGAACGTGGTGAGACTAAAACACTGTTATACTGTGTTTTGTCTCTTTTGCTCTTCGGAAAATTGCGGATGTCAGAAAGTGACAAACCATTTGATACTTAAACTGTTATTATATAGCCCATTATGTCTCAAATTCATCTCAAAACTGTCTTAAAGTAAGTTTAACTGGAAGAAACTGCTATTATAGTTTCAGATACGTTAAAACTTTATAATAAGTCTTTGTTGTCAGACTTATAATTGCCCTTTTGTTTTGTGAACGCATCTCAGTACAAAATACGATAAAAATATGTTTGATAATATATTAATGTGAGACGCCTAAACTAAGTTTGTATAGAATGAATATTTTGTATAAAAATAATATTATAATGATACCCCCGGTTTATTTTCTGTACCGATTTAGTTTTAAACACTGCTCCACTATTTATGTTAATGTTTTAGTTATATTTTATTTAATCCTTATGAAATGCTTGGGTTTTGTAGATTCAATTTCTATAGTAAATCATACATAAAAACTAATTTGTCTGTTAGTCTAGGTTATATTATACATCATCACAATTTCGCGTAAATAGTACGGATTTCCAGATATCCGTAGCTATATTATTGCGAATACCAGACAAATGCTGTTTTTATTTTATAATATGTATTAGAAACCCAAGACACTCGTCTCACATCAGATCTCAATAACCAGTCCTAAGTCTGCTGTCGTTGTATTTGTTACATATAAATTTGACGTTTTATAAATATCAAAAATCAATCAAAGATAGCAGTTTTTGAGATAAAGATAGGTTATTGGGATCGGTGATATTAGTTGGCTATTGTGTATTTCGCTTTTGATTTTTTTTGTATAAATGTAATTTGTCTATTCTTTCAAGTCTTTTGTACTTCAGCAATCTCAATTTTAATTATTTACACCTATTTTGGTGATTTAAGTTTTTTTTCCGGTGGAGCAGAGAGTTAATCTTAATATTCTGTGAATAATTCAATAGTTTGTACTACATTATGTCCAAGACGGTTTTGTTTGTGTATCAAAGGAGGAATATTGTTTTTGAAATTCCAAATTATGCCCAATGTAATGATAATAATAAATATTTATAATAAATAGAATGTTCTGTTTTTATTAACCTTACACTAATTAAAATGAAAGTTCCAAAAACGAATCACAATGCACAATCAGTAATAAAATAAAACAAACAAAATATTTTATGTATATTTTTTTATTAATTTCACAAAAGTATTTATTAAAAGCCACAGTTTAAGGCTTTTAAGCTGTTAAAGCATCCCGTAACATTTGTTTCGTATCAACAGTGAGCTAGAAACGTTAATCACAAGCTAACTAACTTTACTACATAAATATTACACCTTTATAGAAAATATTTGTATCACTCGATCCGTCGAAGGCAAGCGTCGCGGCGCCACTATTGCATCTATAGGGCACGTCGATACCTTGCTGCGGAAATGACATAAGTCAACATTTACAATTTTTGAGTCGTCATTTTTGTTACCTGTTACCTCACACCTTTAATTTCCATTGTAACTTGTTACAAAAAAAATATTGTTTTATAATGTCTGATTTACACTAAGTTAACCATGGAAGTAAAGTGCTGCTGATGACACAGTGATTATACTTATCATTTTACTTACACTCACTTTTTACTTGCAGTAGCAAATTGTAAATCAAGATTGACTCAATTGAAGTAAATTGTCACATATGTCATTTCAAATAGGTATATTGTTGTCCTGCTCATTTACAAAGCGAATGAGAGGGAGATATGTATTTGAATTCATTATCTATCTATCCCTTTCGTTAACAAATGTGCAAGACAAGTGCCCAACGTTATACGAGATAAATTTTAACGCTCGTTTTTAACGTTTATACTGGTTGAGTAGCCAACTGTCTTTAGCTATGAGCTGTTAGTCGTTTGAGGAAAAGAAATAGGTTCTGACAGTAGCCTTTTTTGCGCTTTTTTGTCCCGATATGAATTTTGACACATCCTTTTGGAAAGGGTACATTAAAAGATGGCTATTATTATTTTGAGACATTTTTTTGTTATTTTAATTTTATTTCACTTTTAGTTACCTGTATCGTAAAGACAAGTATGATAAAATCCTTTGCGTTGATTGGTGGAAAATGTTAATTCAAATATTCCACCAATCAACTTGAAGCATTTTATCGTATCCTGTCTTATCTGACTGTCAAGAGAGGGACATAACTTCCCTGATGTATGTTATGCTGAATCCATACTGAATAATATATTTATTAAAAAACAATTGGCTACTCAAACAGTATTAAATGTATAAATAATCACTTAATAATTATCGTGTATTACACTATTTAATGTATTTACGTATGACAGAACAGCTCAGTGTATTTTAAATATAGGTAGTGTAAAGCGACACCGATTCTAATTGAAATATATTTTTCAAGCTATTTTGTGATTTTCTAATTCGAAATACTTACCTATTTAGAAACGAAGAAGAAAATAGCTTTATATGGATCTATGTGATACTGCAACTTATGTTCTTTATGAATATATAAATGTGTGTGTGATATTTATATTCAGGCAATGCGTCAAAATGTATATAAGATCAATTGAGCTATTTTCTTCTCCGATTCATTTAATTAACTACAATATTTGAAGTGTTACAGACACACAAAAACAGTTATCAACATTACATACTCCGAGTTACATTGAAACGAATGACGTCACTGTCTTAATTGACAGCTATTCGAACATGTCAAAGTGACAGAGGTCAAATTTACTACCTTCTCTACTGACAACCCTGACTGACAGCCTGTCAGATTGAGAACGAACTAGTGTTCTATTGCATTTGCCTTTTTTGAGATCACACTAGTCTATAAAATGCATGCAAACCCTTGGTTGTATTTATTTCAAAAAGTTGATTGAAAGTATGTTGGTATTTAAATTATTTTTGTGACAAAAATTGTCTTAGGTTGTCCCTGTTGACAATGTCATTTTGACATGTTGAATTAAATTTCATCTTTACGTAGGTCCCAATATCCATCTTAAAACTTTATATATTTTTATGCTAGACAAACAAAATTTATATCTTAAATTAAATGTTATGTCTGTGGTTATGAATATGTTACATATTTTTTATATATTTTTGTATTTATAAAGTTACATACAGTAAAAATCTTTGCTCATCAAGAATTTTCAAAAATTAACAATAGATTTTCAATGTTCAGTCAGATATAACAGAATATTCTTCAAAATGATAACTTTCAAACATTTATAAACTGTTAAAATACTATTAAAAGTTTATACAAGCTATTAGCTGTTTGGGATGTATATGTATCTACAAATTCCGCATTTTAAATATATAATTTATTTCTTATTTAATCAAAGAAGCTCAATGTGTTTCTTAACCCTTGTCATGAGGTTCGCGTTTATGAACAAGAAAATAAAATCTAGCAATCATAGATCAAAGTAAAAATGTATCAAAAAATTTGGGTTCAATAATGTCAGCTATGTGCTTAATCAATACAAGTTACTATAAATATGACACATCAATGAATTCTCGCATAAAAATGCAAAGAAATACCGTGATAATACAATCATTGCTTCTAAGCATTTGTTTTTTATATAAATAGTTATTTTTTTATCAATTTTAAAATCTCAATGCGATGACATACAAAAAATATTGATCTTTCGCAATAGAACTCCTTAATTCTTAAGCTTAAGCAAAAATAAACTCTTTATCTACAATGACAAAGTTCTATATAGATTAATCTACACGAAGTGAAATAAATTCATTATCAACTAGGCTCTTACCGTGCTCAATATCAGCTAGATACAGCCCATTAGAACTTAGAACCTTTTCACATTAACTTTTTATAGTACTCTTTACCCATTAAGCTTAGATAAGTGAAAATCTTACAGCGACAAAGTCCGATGCGCAATGAAGTCAATTTATATGATAATATGACAATGAAAGTAGTCTAGCTAAATTAAATTCAAGTTACACATTATTTACATTCCCACCCCCTCGCTAATCGAATAATACTTTAACTTATATTACAAATATCGATTTTGATTTGACTCGATTTTACAGTCGGCTCGTTTTTATGTTAGGTTCAGCGAACAATTTACAAATGCCTAAGTTTATACCTACCGCTATGGACTAGGTTAAAAGGTAACATGAAGAGACCACTCATTCGTAACCAGAGTCAGATATTTACTCAAAAAATATAGGCTTTTTCACCAAAAACGATTTAGCGTTAGCCCATTAGACCACCCTTAAAGCCTCCCCACCGGAGCTATGGTATTGGTATGGTACTTAGCATGCATTTGTATCAACCACTTAGCATAGAAAGGTACCATAGTGTTGCACCAATAGTAGCATAGAATATGCATATTCAATGGGTAGGCACCCTTATACTCGAAGAACATTCCCTAAGTTTAAGAAATTTTCAAAAAAGGGTGCCACAATTTGTCTTCAAAATGCTGCCTCTAGCATGGCCAAAAGTATTTTTGCCATATTTTTTTCAAGTAAATATTTGTCACTAGTATTAACACTATTATATCTTATGTATTAGGACATCGATAGCTTTTTTTATTTTTATTATTCTAATGATAATTCATATTATATTTATTAACGTAATGAAGGTAATTGAAACAAAGTTTTAAGATACAAGGGAGGAATAAATAATTTGAAATAAATTGTCACAATATAACTTATCCTGTCAAAATGAACTGACATTTTAGAATAAATATATTTTTAAAAATTAAGTAAATAGTGGAAATTGTTTAAAAAGTAATTCATTAAAATAAGAAACGTTAGGTAATAATATTATTATTTTATGGCATATTATTTTAATAGTTAATTATCTAAATAAACCTAATTTATGATTGCACTTAGATTATTACATTATTGATTTTAGCCTCAGCCACCCAGCCTAAACAAGTTTGCTATTATCAGCAATAATATTCGCCCAAATATTTTTTGACGTTGCGACTGAAAATCGTCCATTTTATATTGACAGCTGTCAATTTGACATTTTATGTGTCCATAATTTTAAATTAAGACACACGTCGTCAGGATGAGTCATTAAGAATAAGCCTGTATCCTTAAAGATAACACTACAGGACAAAGTCCTCATGCTCAATTAAGATCAGTACAGTCAGCAAAAACATGATTTAACTTGACCTATTAGATCTTTAGACCAATTAGACACTAATCTAAAAGAGAGCATATGACGTGTGTCATGTGAGCAGCTAAAAGGAGAATGAGAAAGAGTGGAAAGAAATTCATCAACAAGACCTCAGTTCAAGAAAGAGTCAAGACATAGTAGAAGTCTGTCCATATTTTTTTCTTGCATACCTTTAGCTGTCAACAAAAATCAACTGTCAAGATGGTGGAACGTGACGTCAGAAATTGAGTCGGTTGTCTCAAATGATCGACCTCATCAATGCATACGTAAATTGAGAGTTTTCTCAAATGACATTGATCTCATTTGAGAATCATCAGTGTATGAAATGTCAAAATGACTGCGTGTCATATGACATTTGCGTCGCTGTCAAAGTATTCGGGCGGTACCTAGTGTATTAGTTAGAGTCGTCGGTGCAAGCGTCGGTGCGGTGCGGTGGCGTTTCGGCTGCGGCTGGCTGCGACTCTTCGCCCTCAGGAGACGTGGCTCCATCTGGAAGAGTTGGTTGAAGTCACTTAAAGAATATATGGTATGAAGTCCCAGTGTACAGCTATCCCAGTGTTTGTAGAACATGTGATGCCCGCAAATAAGGTGTAGTACCTTGTGTAGAGGGCGAGGCGAGCTCCGTTCAGGAGGCGCGGCGGCCCGTGAGCGAGCCCACCAGGCTCTTGAGCGCGTGGCCCAGCCCGCCCGCGCCCGCGCCGCGCGCCTCGCCCGCCGCCCCCGCGCCCGCGCCCGCGCCCGCGCCGCCGCACGACCCGCCGTGCGCGTCCAGGCACTTCTGGTAGCGGAGCTGGAAACGACGATCAAGATACTATACAATATTGATTACTGATACTAATGTTACAAGAAATTCGAGTTGGAAGAAGAGTCCCAAAAATATTGCAGGGAATGGCAGATCTGAAAAGCCTTAATGTCTACTTAAGACTTGTTTCTGTCTGACCACTTACCTTACAAGCAGCCTCAATAGTCTTACAAAGCGCGCCCGAGGACGGCTCAGCATGGAACGCATGCGCGACGAACTGGTCCTGCGCCGTGTGCACGATGAAGGCGCAGCGGCGCACGTCCCGGCCGATGCCGAGGAAGGAGAGGTAGCGCACGCGGCACTCCACCAGCGGCGCCGCGTCGCCGTCCTCCGTGATGGTGATCATGGAGGGCGCCACGGCCACGGCCACGGGCCGCCAGGCGGAGGGCGGGCGCGCGGCCGCCAGCCGCTCCAGCGCGTCGTTGAGCACGCGCATGCCCGTGGCGCGCGCCACGCCCGCCGAGCCCAGGTAGCGCGCGCGCACCGTCTTGCGCGGCTCCTCCATCGGGGTGGGGAACGCGCCGCCCACTACACCACCACGAACGTGTCATTTACAAATAGCATCATATTTTGTCTACTCTTCCATAAAATTTTGAAAAAGGAAGGCCCCATGGTCTTATGCTTTCGATACATATGTGTAAATCAAAACGATGAATATATCGTTGATGAAAATGCAGCCGTCGCGTATCTAAGTTTTGAACAGTTTCCTTAACCAAGTTTCCCGCCTCAACAAATAATTAATCCATGGACACAACGTTCTACTGGAAAGCTAGACAATAGGCAGAATCATTGCATTATACGGTAAAGACACTTTGAAATAACAAAACTTCTCATCAGAAATCAAGTCAGGTCTCAAGTCCTCAAACTTCGTAACTAACACGCTACCAATCTTCCACAACTAACCGGACAATGGCCTAGGCCGCCTTGCAGCTGGTAGATCAGTAGGCCTCGGCGGCGGCTGCAGAGACCTCTCGATCATGATGCGCTTGCAGATGTCGCGCAAGGCGTTGGCGATGGTCCTTGCAGGCGCCTCGCAGCGGAACACGTGGCACATGTGCTTGCGAGTGGCGCGGTCGCGGGCCACGTAGGCGAAGTCTCTGTAATATGAAGGGGTTGAGGGTAAAGAAACGCTGAAAGTGGCTGAAAAAAATGCTTTTAGTTATACTTATGTATAAGTGCCTGCTGCAACAATATTTACGGTTAGTCGTTCCATGATTATAAGGCAGGGAAAGTTTTGATCAAGAATGTTGATGTCAACTCCTTTGAGGGACTTTTTCGGCAGAGGATCTTTTTAGCAAGATCTGGGATCCTGGGATTATGTCAAAGCGTGCTGTGATATTTATATGGTGCATCAACGAAGGTAGTATAATGTATTAACTATTGTTCTAGTGTACGGTGAAAGGACATGCCAGCAAATTGTGGAAATTAGATCTCTAATGAGCTTAATATTTTCCTAAAAATGTCTACAAATAAATAAATATCTTCATATTAAGCAGAACCAAAATTTTAGCTTATTAATATTTGAATGAAATCTAATATCAGCTACATGATTATTTTAGATATATTTTGTCCTACCTTTCACTGTTCCGAGGAAGCGGATAGGAAAACAGAAATAATAATATTAAAACATACATTGATACATATTATTATTATTGACTTAAAAGGACCCGATCAAATTCAATAGAGGAAAAGAAAGCAATTATATTCCTTACCTACCTAAAAGAGTTTTGCAATTCCACCAGAAATATTCAAGACAGCAAAATCTGTCTATTATTAAAGTATTTAAAGTGTGTTACTTTACGTGTGTTGCATGGTGGAATAAAATTCAATTTTCCCATTTATGAATCTCCCTTCAACTCACAGTATTTATCGTGACTTGCCGCCTACCATGTTAGTTGTGCTTGACGAGCAGACCGGCAAATTCAGGGGAAGGGCGTGTGTAAGGGAAGATGATTTGATGATGAAACTTTACATCAGAAAGGTTATACATCAGAAAAACACATGGGATACATTTTATTCTCAAATTCCGGTCGGTCACAACGCGGGAAACACCGCGAGCCGCGGTTAGTATTATAGAGTTTATCATGTTCTAACTCTGTCGATCTCCGCTGGGCCATCGGCCACTGTCCCTCACTCACCGTCCATTGTCCCGGCCGACGCCCCACACGCGGATGGTGTGTATGGGCTGCGTGTGCAGCGTGTTCAGGCTCTCGGGGTCGATCAGCTTTAGGGCTCCGTCGTCCAAGTCCATGAACAGGTCCTTGCCCTAGAATGATGGTATGCAATATTTTAAACCTTTCCCACCGAGTCAGGTGTATTAGATGGAACGAGCATTTAAAAACGTCATAGCGCAAAATGAAAAAACGTGAAAATGCTGCCTTTTGCTGCCTTTTAAGAACGTGGTGCCGTACCATGACATTACGATATTTTTATTGGATTCACTAATTTGGAATCAGGAACAACACCCGATCTGGTATCTTTGGTATTGTTATCGATCAGCAAAAACATCGAGTAACTTATCAAAGTAAAGTATCAGTTATGAGATTTCTCCGAAGAGCAGAGGCCTTTTGCTCACACAAAGAATATAATCAATACAGTGAGGAGTAAATCCCTAAACTATTAAAAGAAAGCTATTAAAAATAAGACCCCAAAACAAGAAATAAAGTTATCTAAATACTCACATCGCCCCAACGTCCAACCTGATCCAGCAGATCATTTCTGCCCAGACTAAGGTCTACTATGCACTTGTTGACTGCACGGCTGGACCGCTCCGGCGTCAGGTCTGCCTCCGATATCTCCACCCAGCCCAGAGAGCGCACGAAGAACCGGACCGCCCGGCCATCTGACTCAGGGCGGGCGGGGAAGCTGCGGCGTCTAGAGACGGCAGAAATATGTTCAAAGTTAAATAGTGTGCTGCTTAAAAGCTTATTCTGTAGAATAGAATCGTCTTTCTAGTTGCTAACATAGGGTTCTCCAATGATATGCTATTTTTTTTGCTAACTGATTCCTGATTAACTGATAACTGATAACTGATCAGTAGCTCTTTTATTGTTAAAAATTTAGGAACTATTCAATGTTTGATACATTTTCTGGTCATGAAAATTGTTTTTTTTTTTTATCCTTGTTTCTGGACAAATATATTATCTTCTGAAACTTAAAACGGATAAGATTTTCCATTCGAGGGAATGTTTTTTCACAACATATTTTTTCTTCAACCAACCGCCACTTTCCCTAAAGTCCCAAACCTCAACTCCACTTACTTGTAAGACATCTCCTCTCTCCTCTTCCTCTCCTCGGAGTCCACATGGTCCAAGGCCCCGCTGGTAGTGCTCCTAGTCACCGATGTGTTCATCACTCCTTCGTACTTCACTTCGGAGAGGTTGGAGCAATCCCGTACCATGGAGATGCGAGACTCTTTCGCTTCGACAGGCGGCATCTTGGGCAAGTCTCGCTGGATGGTGCCACTCTTTATGTGCCAATAGTAGGGGCCGTCGTTGTCTGGAATTTAGATCGTAATAAAATAAATAAATAGATCTGCAATGGAGATGATACTTTAAAAAAATAATTTAAAATCTCCCGACATAAAAACCTTAGGGGATGCTCCAAACCTTACAATACTTATAATTACAAATCTATTACCTAACTAAGCAACATAGTCCCCTTCGGGACGTATTTTTTTAGAATTATTAATAAGTACATACTTAGTTAGGTACTTTAAGATTCAGTTTTTTTTTTACTTTTTAAAGGGAACTTAGGTGTATGTGTCAAGGGATTTTTATATTTTATTTTTATAACCGATTTGAATGAAACCCAATCAATAGCAATGAAAAGCTGTTAACCCCACCGACCTTCATGCTTCTCCCATCCTGGCGGTAACTGGGGTTCCTTCTTGGGACGCAACTTGACTGGTATCGCGTAGAGGTCGTCATTGGGTCCCTGCGCGCGGTGCGGGACGGGCGCGCCATGACTCTTCTCGGTGTCCTCTTGGTCAGCTCGCTCCTTCTCCGGCGGTGGAGACTCTTCGCCTTGTGGGGGGGTGATGTACCCATTTTTTTCGCTGGAGAGAGTAAAGTTATTATACTTCTATTCATACTAATATTATAAAGAGGTAACTTTTGTTTATATACTAGCAACAACTTACTTTGTTTTGTTTACTGGCGACGAGGCTTCATCTTCAACTCTGAAACAGAAATAATATACCAATTACTCTAAGCATAAGGTTTATTTATTTAGAGCTTGTAGGTAATAGCTTATTTTATCCCGTAATTCCTAAGGTGACGTGTTCTCTGCGGGTGAAATTGCGAGGAACATAGTCTTTAATAATTATCAATGTTTTTGTTTAAACAAAGTTTATTGACCACCTACCTAACATGATCGACAAACAAAGTGATGTAGTTAACTACTGTTAGTATAATCTATACTAATATTATAAAGAGGTAAAATTTGTAAGTTTGTTTGTTTGTTTGTTTGTTTGTTTGTATGTTTGAGGTAATCTCAGGAATTATCAGTCCGATTTGAATAATTCTTTTGTAATACTTAGATTCAACGGGAAGGTTATAGGCTATTTTTCATCCCGAAATTCCCACGGGAACGGGTATAACGCGGGTAAATCCGCGAGGCGCTGCTAGTAGGTAATAAGCACAAACATTACTTATGTCTAACCAAAGAACAAAGACAAAGTCTGTTTTAAAAAGTTGTGTCGAAACTGTCTCCGATACGAACTAAATAGAAGAGAAAAAAAATAAATTGCATTAAAATTTAACAATAAAACGTAACCGCATGTAAGCCGATTGTAAACCCTATTTTAAAAAGCCTGTAAATCGTGTACTAACACAACGATACAGCCTGCAATGTAGTGTTTATCGCTTTACAACAAAATGGCTCGTAGAAATACATTGTAACTTTAAGCTTAATACCAGTTTATTGTGTCGGTTAAGTTTATATGTTTACTTTTAGTTTGTTGCTCTAGACTCGAGATTGCGGTGAAAATGTTGTAGCGATTGGGTTGTAAAGTAACGCCTCAGTTATGTACTAAAAGTATACTTAAGTGTAGCGCCACATCTGCGGAACGTACGGCGCCGAACCTTCCGCTAAATACGCTCGTAGTGTATTTCAAGTTAATGCAAAATACATTAAATGCGTTTAAGCTGAAAAAAACCGCCCGAAGGAAGGTACTCACTACGCAGAACGCGGCGTAATTTCGACTGATGTGTCATAGATAACTTGAAATACACTACGAGCATATTTAGCGGAAGGTTCGGCGCCGTACGTTCCGCAGATGTGGCGCTACACTAAAGGTTTTAGTTGTAAGTATATACTAGTTATAAGGAGGTAAAGTTTGTTTGATTGTAAAGGCTACCTACTCCTAAACGACCAATCCTATTTGAAGATTTTTAATTGTAAAGTACAAAAGAATTGCTTCTTACACCTTATGACAGGCCTTTTGCCCAGCTATGGGACATTACAGACTCACACTTTTATCTTTACGTTTTTACTCCTAGCTAGGTAAGTAGGTAAGGTAAGTAAGAAATATTTAGGTACATTATTATTTAAACCTATCTTACAAAAGATACCACATTTCTAGCTAAAATGTTACTGATGAATACTTGTTTAGCTGTAAATTAACCTTCTCCAAACTTAAGAGCAATCTAAAGAGAAATCCATTTACTTAACAAAATCAAAACACTCACCGCCCCATTCATAATCATCGCTGATTTAAAATGTTTTGTCTCGTTTACTCTTTAGCAAATGGTGTATGTCGGAAAGGGACAAACCATTAATGAGCTAAAATGATTAAAATAAGCGTTTATGAATAAGGCCGTAAATCTAGTCTAGTAATTTAGTTATTTAACTAACCTATCTTGGTACATTATGCAGTAAAAACAAGCCAAGAACTTTATAATTATCAATTTAGGACTTTGTTTATGTTCGTGCAAGCCACTTGGCTTACTTATGCTATTAATATACCATAACCAACGTTAGTGTGTTCGTAAAATGAAAACTTTTGAAACATAACTTTACATTATAAGTTTTTTCAGATTCTGAAAACTAAGTTTTACGAAGTTTCGTTAAATTTTCATAGTTCCAGATTAAACGCATACTTTACCTCAGTTTTTTCATAGTTATAAAACTCTTTTAGTAGCTACTAGAAACTAGAAATCAGGCCATTCTAAAACCTATACTTAGGTCTTGAAACTGAATAACACTAGGTATTCTAAATCTAGATTTCCTGTACTTCAAAAACCTGAAAGAGGCTATTAAATGGAGTAAGTAATTTTGTGTAGATTAGTAGCCAACACTGGTATTGGAGTTTTTAGACCGCCTAAAGGCCTCCGACATGGTCTATCGATTGAAACAGCCATCACAGTCAATTTAACGTGCCCTCCAAAGCACGATAGCGTTTAGATGCAAATGTCGCAATCGGCCACCCATCCTATTAGGGGCCGAGCTGCACTCACTTAACAATCTCTATGCGGCTCAGATACAAAATGCCACTATGAGCCACCCATCTAAGTAGGGGTCGAGCTGCACGTTGCTTAACAACCTCAATGAGCTAACATAGCTCGGTCAAACTACGCCACGAAATAGTAACTATGATTTTTTTTGCCTCAACTCTGCATACACAGAACTACCTTCTCAATATCAGTTATAGAAAACGAATAAATTCTCCGTCAAACGGCTAAATATTCATATTATTTAATACTCGGCATCCTTCCTACACCTTAATATCTAAGCTCCCCGCGTCTCAAGTATATTACTTGTGATATTACGTTCGTTCTTTCCCGTCGGAATTCGGGTATATGATAGAAGATTAAAATATTAGTTCCTGAGGGAAACGGGAGCATTCTGTGATACCTTCTAATATTTATGAAGTGTTGTGGGATTGTAAGCTTATTTCAACTTAATTATGGTATTTATGATGATGCTTGCGAAGTATTAAGTACCTATTTTGTAATGCAGATTTCGTTATTAAATTACCAGGAATGAGACAAGTACCTAATACTTTATAACTCAATGATTTATTTATTCTAATAGCACGATTAAAAACAAAATCGTTGACAATTTGATGCCAAAACTGGAATTACAAAACAAACAGACACACCCACTAGATCACAAAATAGATATCGTATTTTGTCGTATATGTAACCCTAACCACACTGGTTTTGGGATTTTATTATCAAAGCCCAAATAGTATTTTGCAGGGTGCCTTATTTCGTCAAAATATCCTGTTTTAAATAACTATCGAATCACCATTATCTTAATCAAAAAATAATTAAACATCTTTACCAAAAAACAACTAACATCCATCTATAAATCCATCAATTAGAACTAACAAATCTTTCTACGAGCTCTGCACTCCATAAATAAAGTTACCTAAATGCACTCGTTGTAATTAAAGAAAAGAGTTCTCGAATGCCATTAGAGTTTTAAAATACCTGCAGTTCATAAATCTGGCAATTAGTACATCATTAAGGTGGTAAACGGTAAAACTAGGAGTTTATTCAGGTCCCGATCGATGCACTGAGCATGCGCGGTGCGTAGGTCGTTGCACTTTTCATCTGGCATCTATAAATCCAGGCATTGTGTCTAGGTTTGATAGGTATGCTATTTATACTGAGTATCAGAACTTGAAATATTGTTTAGGATATGTGATAATTTCGTAACCCTTATTCGAATAGAAAGTAGTTTTATTCACGTCATTGGCTTGGAACGTCACCCATGCATATATGCCCAAATAATTTTAGTCAATAAATGATCCTTACACATATATAAAAAATGTATAAGCCTGTAATGTCCCACTGATGGGCAAAGGCATCTCATCTCATTGAAGATATTAGTACAGTGAGGAGGATTAGGCATAATCACATTATTATATCAAATTAAACTAAAAACTATTGTGTTAGGTAGATGGTACTCATAAATATGGAATTGGGAATTTCTTAACGCATGCAATAATTAACCTTAAAAGACTACCCTTTGACAGTTTTTCATCATACATTATAGGTTACTTAATTGAACATAGGGTTGCAAAAAGTCAGATTTCTCCCCTTGTTCTCAAGGAGAAGTTAATTAATTAACACTGTACTTTTGACTGTGCAAGGGTGCAACGAGTCGAATTATTACAATTTATACATTTTAAGGGTTGGGGTGCTAAGTTACATGGTTATCAGTATCAGTAATGTTTATCGCTCCGCAAAGTATTTCTTTGTAACCCTCGTCGGCATAAAAAGGGAAATAATGCATTAGTTTGGCGTTTGTGATTTTGTTCAATTGTGTATAATTGAGAATGTTTTAATCCCCGACGTAAGGAATAGATCATTTATATTATCGATCATCTTCACTATAGATCATCTATAGTATAGATGATCTATAGTGAAGATGATCGAGCGTCAGTTGCTAGGTCGCACAGGGTTTCGTTAGTAAACAGTAGATCTGATGTCTAATCAAGTTGGCCACCCCTGATCTATACTATAGATCACCTACACAATAGACCATCTATGCAATAGATCATCTATACATAGATCATCTATACATAGATCATCTATACATAGATCATCTATACTACCTATCTATATTTATCTATATTATCTCTTACTCATACTCTTAGATTACATTTCATAGAGTCCATAGCATAGCGGCACTCACCTCCTATTATCGAGGTAGTTATCGTACTCGTCCGGGGTTTGCTTCTCGTCGTGCATCGCGTAGAGATCGCTGTAGATGGCGGACTCCATCCGGGACGGGTCCAGGTGGTAGTTCGGGTTCTCGTACGAGAGGAGACCATTCTCTGGAACAAGGAACGGGAGTTGAGACGGTAGTAGTAGTAGTAAGTTGCAATTCACAATTAGTAGTGTTCGCTTGAACTTAAGAAACCAGTAACTCGTGGTACACTGAATACGGTATACATTGCTGGCTGACAAAAACATGAAGAAAATTAAAAATATTTTTTTGTTCAAAAAAGTTCATTTCTGTGATAAAAGACGTTACCTACGCCCGTCTAGGGGTTGGTATCTATCCCCCCTTTCAGTATTCGGACGTAGTCTGCTTACACCCCGTATAATTAGTGGTATATCTGAGTTAGTAATGTATTGAATTTGATTTTTTAAATAATTATGACAGCTATGAAAATAGCCATAGTTTTGTTTCCAAGTATATTCCCCTGGGCCTTGGTAATAAACTAATATCCGAGTGAGTGTACTCCATAAGTGAGTCACACTGAGCTATGGCTTCGGATTAGATGCCGTAGAAATTGATACGAGCATCGTATGAATATGCCTAATATTCGTGTAGGCGTCGCGATTTGATTGACCAAATTAACGCTTCGGTGGTCTAGTGGTATGTGCACTCGCCTGCCAAGACTGAGGTCCCGGGTTCGATTCCCGGGTCGAGTGAAAACATGTTTCCTACTTTTCAAGTAGCATAGCTCGGGTTTGAGATCACCAACCCGCATTTGGCAAGCGTGGTGATTATGTCTAATTCTCCTTACTGTACTGATATCTTCAGTGAGATGAGAGGCCTTTGCCAAGCAGTGGGACATTACAGGCTATTCCTTTTTTTTACATTGGGCGCGTTGGCCAGTTCAATACAGCAATACATCCACTAGAGGCAGCCTCGGATAACGCGCTGCCTCGCCCCGAGGTCGCGCTAGTGAAAACGCTGCCTCGCCCTGAGGTGCGCCGCGACACGATGTATATTTCGTAATTATTGTAGGCTTGCCTCAAATCGAGGCTGCTTGAACTGAGGCTGCCTCTAGTAGATATCCACCAACTTAGTATAACTTATTTACTTAGTTTAAAATGTATGTCAGTTTCTTTCAGAACTACTGAACTAAAATAATAATAAAATACGGCATTTATGCGCTAGACATAGCTTATACTAAGAATAACCTTGCCTATCATTTATCCTTGAATTCCCACAGGAACACGTTTAAACTAAGCTCTGACATTATAAATCAGTACAAAAACAAATTCTGTACAAAATCTAATAACCGAATGACGTCATAATCCCCAAATACGTAATAACCGTAATAAAGGACGTTACACACTGTCGGTTAAATCCAACGGTGATTGAAGCTTGCATGTGTACACGGCGTAATGGGATGATAACGGTAATTACTGTTAAGGGATGCGATTTAACATGTTAAATTGTAAAAAAATTGTTTAATTGGAATTCATTACGGTCACAGGTTGAGTAATAAATAGTAGAAACTTACTGTTAAAGTTTTGTTAAAATAACGTTTTTTCGAGATTTCAATTTATGAAGTACATTTATTTGATACGAGCAGGGCCCCACGGTTTTACCTACGTTGGTGTACGTATGTTTGTTACTCTTTCACGAAAAAACTTCTGGACAGATTTGGATGAAACTTTACAGTATATACCTATTATACATCAGAATAACACATGGGATACATTTTATATCGAAATTCCCACGGGAGCGGGTACAGCGCGGGTAACACCGCGGGCCGCGTCCAGTTAAATATATAACTTAACTAATTCAAACGTCACAACACACTACTGCTACCTATATTTCAAACTGTCCCCATTCCCTACGTTAAGCTACATTCACACGCTACAAAAGGTTCCGGTCGGTCACTCCTCTTCCGGTTATAACCGCTTCATTGTAGCCGCAGCTTTACAATTATTGATAGTTCAACCTAATGACGAGTTTTATGGACACAGTTTAGTTTTACTACGCCCTTAGCTTGAAAAGGTAAACGGTTTAGATGCAGACACAATATTCAATGGTATCAATTTGTGTCGCTCGTAACGTAGTTTGACTAAGCCATGTTAGTTCATTGCGATTGTTAAGCAACGTGCAGCTCGTCCCCTACTTAGATGGGTGGCCAATAGTGGCATTTCTATCTGAGCGCTACTGTGCTTCGGAGGGCACGTTAAGCAGTCGGTCCGGTTATTTCAACCGTAAGACCATTTCGGAGGCCTTTAGGCGGTCTAAAAACCCCGACACCAGGGTTGGCCACTAAACTATTCGAAATTAATGAATGAACTATCCAAGACGAACATTTGGGCTTTTGAAAAAAAAAAATTTGTGATAAATGGAAAGATTATATATTAGTTTTATAACAAAACTATTTTTATTTTATTTTTTCGCAATAATTCAAAAGTAATTTCAAAATAAAAATAAATTTTTGAATCCAGTACCGAAAACACTCGGACAAATTAAATAGCTATAACATTATCATGTCACAACCACGGTGACCAATTATGGCGCGTTTATAGTCACGTGATTTTTATTCAATTTTTAATTGTTTATAATTAATTGAAAAAATATATTTTTTAAGTTTTTTGCATTAAATATCAATATTATTATTATTATTTTCAGCCTGTCTTGTCCCACTGCAGGGCAAAGGCCTCCCTACCCTCTTTCCACTTTTCTCAATATTATTAATAATAAAGTTTAAAAATACATAAAAATAATCAATTTTTTTTTTCAAAAGCCCAATTAAGAGTACTGTGTGGTGCACACTTACTGTATGTAATAATGTAATGTAATGAAAACGATGTGTACACAGTGAATGCGTTTATTGCACTAAAATATAATTAATACTTATAATTAAATGTTAACTTAAGTGCGCCGCGTCAGCACATACAAAATGCTGATGTACGCTTGCTCGTACATGCTGGCGACTTAAGAAGATGTATGAAATAAATGTAAAAGTAAACAAGTAAATGTAAAATCAAAAGTAAAGTAAAATCAAATTAACAAGTAAATCAAATGTAGGAATAAGTAAAAATATGTAAAACTTAATGTAAAGTAAATTGTCAGTTCACGGGGGTGAAGCCTTATCCACCTTCACACTATATAGGTCACGCGGGACCTCACTCTCACTACGTAGGTCATTCGGGACCTCACTAGCACTGTGTATGTCTGTGAGGAGCACCTGCGCAGGAGGCCTTGGCTTGGCCCCTGGTGGAGCCTCCGCAAGCGTTTGTTGCTCGTTCATGTTCTGTGTAGAGATCACTCGTCGATGACTCAGCTTTAGATAGATACTCCAACAAGCGAGTGTGATTACTGCGGCGAGTAATATGTATAGCAGCGCATAGTGGTGGATGTCATGAGTAGATACGTTGGAGAAGGCAGTCTCCTGTTGAGCCTTCATCTGTTCGATTTTCTGATGTAGTTGTTGTAGTTTGTCGTCATGACTTTCCAGCTCGAGAGGGTGGAAGGTAATGTTGTTAATAATATTGTTTACCTCCGGTATCTGTGGTGGTTCATATATGTTATCATTTACTTGTAAAGTTGAATGGTAATTGTAATGTGAGCGAATTATAAATGTGTCACTCTTTAGAACGCAGCCTTGACCTAATGTCATAAGGCCCGTTCCGTTCAATAACTTCAATGTTATGCCACCTTGGCAGAAAATGCGAACGTAGCATTCCTTGCAACACGAGAAGAGCCATGTTACGCCGCTTTGCAGCTGACGCCACATATTGTGACAATTGTTTGATGATTTAATACATGCCGTTGGTTTTCTATTGTTTATAATTTGCGATTCGCAATTGTTGGTATCGCTTTTGACATTATAAATCGGAGTGGTTAAAGGGCATAATAATGTGTTTTCATTAAGCTTAAGGCATGAATTGAAGGTGGTTGTGTCAAATGGTATGATCATGTCCTTTTGTAAGTTTATAGCTACAAGATCGAAAGTTGGTTGTATAGTGACGTTTTTACTACGTCCTTGTTCTCTGGTGCTTCAGGAGGGTGTGTGTCACCCGGGGGTAGCGGTATCAGCTTGACAATCGGCCGTTTTGTGACCCCATTTTTTGTTTTGAGTGTTACTACTCGCACAAGTCCGTCCCTTCCAGGATGTACGTCGGTAACCTTGCCAAGTAGCCACCTACCTGGTGGTGTGTTGTCCTCTTTGATGATGACTACATCGTTAACGTTGAGGTTTTGTTTGACTCTCAGCCATTTTTGTCGAGATTGTAGAGTTTGTAAGTACTCCGTTGACCATCTGTTCCAGAAATCGTGATACATGCTATCGATTAATTGCCATCTTGTGTGAATGTTTTGTATGTCTCCGCCGGTCGGAGGCGCAATGAGTGAGCCCCCTACCAGGAAGTGTGCGGGCGTTAAAACGTCCAAATCATCGCTGTTTTCAGTTAGAGACATGAGTGGTCTAGAGTTAAGGCATGCCTCAATTTGAGTTAATACTGTTGTATATTCCTCAAATGTAAGTTTTTGTTCTCCTATGACTCGCTTGAGGTGATGTTTGAGTGCTCGTACGGCCGCCTCCCACAGCCCGCCGGCGCTGGGCCATGCTGGCGCGTTAAAATGCCACTGAGTGCCTGCTTCGGCTAAGCAATTCATAAACTGTGTGTCAGCATATTGTTGTAGAATGTTTCTATATTCCCGGTTGAGAATTTTGCAGGCGCCAACGAAATTTGTACCGTTGTCGCTGTACATGTGACCAGGTGTCCCACGTCGTGAACACATTCTCTTGTAAGCAGCTATAAATGCGGCTGAGCTCAGGTCGGAAACTAACTCAAGATGTACTGCCTTTGTAGATAGGCAGACAAATACAGCTACATATCCTTTTGTAGTCTTAATACCACGGCCCTTGTTGGCCTTTATTTCGACTTGTCCGGTAAAGTCTACCCCACAATGGTTAAATGGTTTGGATGGTGTGACTCGAGGCTGTGGCATGTCCGCCATCAACTGAGTATTTTTAGTAGCATTGAAACGTAGGCATCGCGTACATCGCCTCAGCTGTTTCTTGACAGTTTGATTCCCTCCAATGATCCAGTACTCTGTTCGTAAATAAGCCAATGTGAGTCGTGGCCCGCCATGTAGTGTTTGCTGATGTGCGCGATCAATTAGGAGCTCTGTTAATCGATGTCCTTTGGGTATGATGGCGGGATGTTTTGCTGAGTATGGTAGATCTGAATGTTTTAGTCGACCACCGACTCGCAGCAGTCCCTCAGAACATACAAAAGGACATAATTGACGTAAATTACTCTTTGTGGTTACCATACGACCTTTTTTTGTTTGGTTTAGGTCTTCTGCGAATGTAGCCGATTGTATTGTTTTTATAATAATATTGGATGCATGTTTTAATTCGTCAGCACTTAGGTAGTTATGTTTACTGGTTAATTGTTTCTTTATTTGTTTTATAAATCGCAAAATCCAACATGTAATCCGAGTGACCTTTGTAATAGAGTTGCATTTATTAAGCAACTCTTCAATGAATGTCAATGAACTTGTTTGTGTAATGTAGGTCTGTTTGGCTTTCATTTCTAACTCCGGTAAAATAATTGTTGTGGACATTTCTTCAATCTCTGTATTAAGGATTTTAGATGGTCCTTTCCACCACAGGGAGTTGTCGATCAGCTGCGACGGATATATACCCCGACTAGCACAATCAGCTGGATTTTCCGATGTCGATATGTATCTCCAGTTTGTGTGTGGGATTATTTGTGTTATTTCCGCTACTCGATTGGCCACGAATGTTTTCCACCGCGATGGTTCACCTTGCAGCCACCCTAGCACCACCATGGAGTCTGTCCATCCGTATACCTTTATCTCATAGCCAGTCATAGAATCTGATACCTTTTTCATTAAGCGTGCGAGTAGTTGCGCTCCGCACAACTCGAGCCTAGGTATCGAAATGTCCTTGTTAAGCGGTGCAAGTTTTGTTTTGGCACTAACCAACTGTATTGATGTTTCGCCTTTGTCCTGTATTGTTTTACAGTATATGACACATGCGAAGGACTTGTTGGACGCGTCGCAGAACCCGTGCAGCTCTATGGGTTGTTGTGTGGCTCCGATCCAACGAGTGATTTTGATTTTGTTTAGGTTGGCTATGTCTGCCTTTAATGTTAACCATTCGTTTTCAAGATGTGGCGGAAGTGGGTCATTCCAGTTTATACCTGTTTTCCACGCATTTTGAAATATAAGCTTCGCCTTAATAGTGACGGGTGATAGCCATCCTAGCGGATCATATAATTTAGAAATGCTCGAAAGAAGTGTCCTTTTAGTAGTTAGTGCGCTGTCATGTGAGTCATCTAGTGTGTATGAAAAAGTAAACTCATCGCTTCTGGGGTTCCATTTGATTCCAAGTGTTTTGTTTGTTTGTGAATGTTTAAAGTCTAACATGTGCTCACTGATCTGACTTGTTTCTAATTCATCTAATAAAGTTGGGTTGTTGCTTGCCCATTTCCGTAGATTAAATCCACCGCCATGTAATATCGCGATCAGCTGGTTTTGTATATCCCGGGCAATTTGAAGGTTGTTATGCCCGCCCAGCAGATCGTCGACGTATAGTTGTTGAGTCAGCATTTCACATGCTAACGGATATTTTTGTCCGTCATCCTTTACTAACTGTTTAATTGTTCGCATTGATAAGTAGGGAGCCGACTTAGTGCCATAAGTTACAGTACATAGTTGGTAGGTTTGTATGTTGTCTTGTGACGTGTCTCTCCATACTATTTTCTGTAAATGTTGATCGTCTTCATGTATGTAGATTTGTCTGTAGAATTTTTCTATGTCGGCTGTATACACATACTTGTATTTCCTCCAGCGTAAAAGAATGCCTTGCAGATCCTGTTGCAGGTTCGGACCGCTTAGCATAAGTTGGTTCAGACTTTGTCCTGATGTGGTTTGCGCTGACGCATTGAATACTACGCGCAGCTTTGTAGTGCTAGAGTCCGGTCTGATAACCCCATGGTGTGGGAGATAACAGCTCGGTTGTTGAGGATACTTGCTGAGTTTCATGTGGTTCAAAAGCAAATATTCCTTAATAAACTTTCTGTAGTTTTCATTCAAAAAGCTGTGTTTTTGCATACGCTTTTCTAATTGTATAAATTGTGCGATAGCTTGTGATTTAGATTCACCTAAATGTTGGGCAAAGTCAGCTTTCATAGGTATCCTGACTTGATATCTGCCACTAGGTAATCTTAATGTTGTCGACTCGAATAACTGTTCGCAATACACTTCATCTAAACTCATGTTTGCGTGTTCTTGTTTTGTATCTTGTATCTCTTCCATTTCCCAAAAACGTGATATTTCATCCAAGTCGTTGATAATAGCGTAACAATTGTATTGTTTGGAGTGTTCTCCAAATAATATCCACCCAATTTTCGTGTTTTGAGCGATAGGTATGTTCATGGGTCCTCTCAGTATCGCATCCATCACGACTCTCGAGTAAACACTAGCGTCTAAGAGTATGTCCACTTGTGACGAGATGTTGAAGTTGGGATCGGCTAGTTGGATGCCTTGTATGTGGGACCACGCCGGCTTGGAGAATGTTATGTTAGGCAAATTATTTAAAACCTCAGTCATTATGTGTACTTCTTTTGTAAAGCAAAAATCACTGTAACAAGATTTGCATTCCAATTCGATTAAGCCTTTGCTTCTCTTTGATGAAATACCAACACCCGTTATTGTTCCGCTAATCTTGTGTCTCTTTAAACCTAACCTTTGAGCCGCGTTTTCTGTGATGAGACAGATCTGCGACCCTTGGTCTATCAATGCTCTCATTTGTAGATACCTTCCATCTCGTGATTTTACCTGTATTAACGCTGTAGGTAGTAAAACATCGCTCTCACTTCTTTGTGAAGCATGGTTAACATTTTGCTGCGCGTGCGAAGTTGAGGCAAATGTAGGCTTACACGCGTTATGTAAAAATGTATGATGAGGTTCGTTGCACTCCTTGCACCTCTTCGTAGAATTGCATTGCTTGCCATTATGACAGTATAAGCAATTTCGACATATGTTTAATTTATCGACAATATTTATTTTTTCATTTCCAATCATGTTTCGAAATTGTGGACAATAAATTAAAATATGATTATTTTTGCAGAGAGGGCATTTCCTGTTGTTGTTAGCCTGAAATGCCGCTGTGTATGCCTTAGGTTTTGCAACACCTTGTTCTAGTTTGTTAGGCAAACTTTTCCAAGTAGCCTTTTGCTGTGAATGAATATGGTTAGGGCTGTCCGTAAGTGGTTCGAGAGCTGTAAATTTGCTCTCCAAAAACTCCATGAGTTCGTCAAATGAAGGAAGTTCGCGAGGCGACCTTCTTGACTCCATGTATGCTGCGTATGTTTCGGGGTCCAATTTTGTGGCAATGATGTAAACCAGAATGGGATCCCACGATGTTGTCTCCACTCCGAGGTTTTGAACCGCATGCACTGTTTCCATACTGACATCGTGTAGTCTCTTTAAAAGTGTCGAAGATGGTTTATGAACGCTGGGCTGATCCACAAATGTCTTAATTTGTTGGTTAAACAATTTTTGTACATTGTTATACCTATGTTTCAGTAGATCCCAGCATGTTTCATAGTTTTCCTCTGTGACTGTTAAATGTTGTACTAAACGCTCAGCTTCACCTTTGAGCTTGCCCTTAAGAATGTGCATTTTCTGGGCCTGCGTCAAAGAAGCGTTGTTGTGGATAGCCATGTACAGGTCCATAAATGTTGGCCATGCGTTGTAATTGCCAGAGAAGAAAGGCAATTCTATTTTTGGTGTGGAGTTGCGCTCGTGAGTTGCTGCTGTTAATTTGTGATTTAACAACTTGATGGTATGTTCAAATTTGGTTTCATGTTGTGAGTACTCCGCTTCATAGGTTGCGTCTGACCCTTCCAACAGTTTGTCGATTTGCCAATGACAGTTCTCAACCACCTTCCATCTCTCCTGTAACTTCTGTAGCTTGTACTCAATATCCCACTTCTCAGAGATACCTTGCACGTCTATACCATTGACAACTCTCAAAAATGCTCTAAAGTTAGTTCGTTGCTCATCCTTCAACTCGTCTGCTCTGGATGACGCACCCTTTTCAATCATGTATTGCCCTTTCGACGAGCCCGATGAACCAAATGTATCAATTCGAATACGTATTTCCTCGTACATTTTCGTAACCCTGTCGAACACTCGTTGCGTAAAATACTCATGACTCCTGTCCTCCGCCGTGCGCAATTCCTTGTCGTTATCGACGAACTCGTCGTACTGGCTATCAAGCGATTTCAACCGCTTCGCGAAGTAGTCTCCTACTTTACGTTCCACCGGATCTTTGTTGAAGTTGATCCCTATTTTCTCGATGTTTTCCATCAACTCCCGTTGGCGAGATAATAAAAACTCCATTGTAACGGTAAAGATCTACCCAAAGTGTAAAAATGGAAAGATCTTACTTGTGAGTCGATGCGATGTATGTTGACGAGGTCACCTGATGTGTGTAGGCAGCCCTCGTCGAGATGTGCCGCGAGCTGTGTTGCCCACAAATGTGTAGACACAGCTGGACTGTTTGCCCAACCTGTGTTGTTTTGTGAACTGAGATGTCCACAAATGTATGTAGAATGTCGATCACTAGCACTAGGTGTCACTGCACTAATTCAGTATGTAGATACCGAACTTGTAAGTACAATGAGCGACTGCACTGTAATCCAATGTCCACTGTTCCCGAACCTCAACCGATAAGAGGCCTCGAAAATCCTTATGTCGAAGGACCGATTGTTGCACAACCCGAGGTTTAGTCTCTACAGTTATCGAGATCCGGCTCGAAGGACCAAAAATGTGTGGTGCACACTTACTGTATGTAATAATGTAATGTAATGAAAACGATGTGTACACAGTGAATGCGTTTATTGCACTAAAATATAATTAATACTTATAATTAAATGTTAACTTAAGTGCGCCGCGTCAGCACATACAAAATGCTGATGTACGCTTGCTCGTACAAGTACCTAGTATTATCCTTGACAAGCTAAATATTTCCTTCACAGCTCCACAGTACCAACCCATCTCCCAAAACTCAAATCCACCCGTCAAACTGAAATTCATTGATTAATTAAACAAACATACATTAATCAAACTCTACCAGTGAGTCATCAGTACAATACAATTGTATATGTCTGAGCACCGCATAGAAAGTTTCATAAGACCCAGTCATCGAGGCACTGAAGGTCGGACACAAAATCAATACGAGAGTAGCAGACACGGTTTGTCTTGAGTGTCGTCATTTGTTTTTGTTTTGTCTCGTAGAGAGTCTACTAGTACCATATTAATAAACGCGTAGAATAGTTTAGTTGTCAAATGGTTTGTCACTCTCTGACATACGCAACTTTACGAAGAGCAAAAAAGACACAACACTGTGTCTTTAGTTACAGAGTGTTCATTAATTAGACGGTTAGAGTATTGCTGTCTCTATGCTATCTAGACCGCGTGGTTGGCTTTAGGCGGTCTAATAATATAATATACTAGCCGCACCCCGCGGTGTTACCCGCGTTCTACTCGTTCCCGCAGGAATCTCGGGATGAAATGTATACCATATGTTATTCTGATGTATAACCTATACATTACTGTAAAGTTTCATCCAAATCCGTTCAGTAATTTTTACGTGAAAGAGCAACAAACATACATCCATACATAAATCCATCCTCACAAACTTTCGCATTTAAAATGTTAAGTAGGATGTAGCAGGTTCAAATAATCCATTGTCGTCGCCAAATTTTGTCTTTAATAGAACGCAACCCCCGTTCTCGAACAAGACGTTACATTCTACATGAGTGCTCTCATATACCGTAACACGCTTCATTTAATTCTAGTCTATTCTTTGTAATTTAATGACGAAAACAACCCTTTGAAATTGTGAATGAAGATTTATCGAACTTAATTTTTAATTTATCTAACTAATTAAATGATTTTCAAAGAAACCAAACTGTTTAATCAACGATGAAGTTTTCTTAAAAAAGATATATTACTAGCCACGCGGTTATACCCGTGTTGCACCCGTTCCCGCGGGAATTTTGGGATAAAATGTATACCATGTGTTATTCTGATGTATAACCTATATTAATGTAAAGTTTCATCCAAATCCGTTCAGTAGTTTTTGCGTGAAAGAGTAACAAACATACATACATCCTCGCAAACTTTCGTAGGACAATTCAGTATTTAATATAGGATAGGATTATTATTTTTCAAATTATTAAAAACTCCGAACCCCGCTCACCAGCTCGTATCAAACATGTCAATACAATCTATACTAATATTATAAAGCTGAAGAGTTTGTTTTGTTTGTTTGTTTGTTTGTTTGTTTGTTTAAACGCGCTAATCTCAGAAACTACTGAACCGATTTGAGTAATTCTTTTTGTAATAGATAACCACATTGAACGGGAAGGTTATAGGCTATTTTTCATCCCGAAATTCCTACGGGAACGGGTACAACGCGGGTAAAACCGCGGGGCGCGGCTAGTGTAACATATAATTTCAAATGACTAACAATGGCAGGAATGCAGACATCTCCTTGAACTTTCGACCTTCTTGTTACTGCAATAGGAAGCTTATTAGATTGCGTCACAGTTATTAGATAAAAGCTTCCTGTGTAGGTACGATATGCAAGGTTGGCTCGCCACCATTTAACCCACTTCAGAAAAGGAGGAAGTTTTTTGATTGTATTCTTTAGTTCTACCTAGGTATAGTATGCAATACCTGTCAATTTTTTTCAATTACCTATTCTGTCTTTTTAGGGTTTTCAATCAAAGGAATGTTCGTGATAATTTATGGTCTATCATCAACTGTACTAACAGTATCGATAGTAATTAAATAATTTTTTGCCTTAGTGTGTCAAATCAATGATCTATGCATTATTAATATAAAAAGGAAATATAAATTATCTGAATTCCGGTGTTCTGTAAAAAAGTCAATTTGATTCGGTTAGTGGCCAACGCAGAAGTGGTGCTTACAGGATCAGGTAGGGTATATATGCAACAAATTTAACCCATCCCCCAATGTTAATGGTTTTCAAGATATTTGGAATTTAGCAAATTTAGAGGTCTGCAACAAAATAATTAAAAATTTGACTATTCAATGTTAGGTGATTATTTGTGTGATAATCACTAGATAGTATAAAACAAAGTCGCGTCTGTTTATCTTCTGTTTGTCTGTATGCTTAAATCTTTAAAATTACGCAACGGATTTTGATGCGGTTTTTTGTAATAGGTAGAGTGATTCAAGAGGAAGGTTTTTATGTAAAAAAAATCCCGAAATTCCCACGGGAACGGGCACAACGCGGGTAAAACCGCGGGGCGCTGCTAGTCAGTGATAAAGCTTAAGAAGTAATAAAACATATTCTAACGCGATACAGACCCGTTTCATTTAGTATATATACAGTAAATATTTTCTCGTTAAGTAGCAGTATGACAAATTACCATATTTGATTACAAAATAGAAAACAGAAACATTGTTCAAATCAGTAAAGTTACAAACTCATTGTTTAAACTACACTTGAGGTTGTAGACTAGTTTGACATTTAGATGAGTTTTTACACTTACGGCCAGTCCCAATAACCTTTTTAAGATAGAGAATATTTTTCGACATAGTAATGTAAGTAAAAGTTAAATTTAATTCCGTTCCGTTCTATAATTAAATTTAGTTCCGAAGCGCAGCTACGATTATTACGAAAAGATTTTGACAATGTCAATGCCTTGTTTGACAATTTCAATGCGTTATAAAGTTCAACCTACTCGAGGTTGCGGAGTTCTTAGACCACCTTAAGACCGCTAACATAGTCTATAATCAAGGAACATCATCCATAAAATCTTTTTATCCGTTTCATCCGATATTATAAAAAAAAATATTTATTATCAAATACTTAACAAGTAGATACTACTAGTCAAACTAAAGTTACGACTACACTGTTTAAAATGCACCGAACTCGCTTTCTCGTTGCTCATGACGTTAAATAATAAACAGTTAATGACATAACAGTTAACAGTGTGAACTGGGCCCATTGACTATGAATATTTGGTAATGCTATTGTTTTTATTTGTGATTTTCCTAATGTAATAAGTAATAACTGAACGGGGTTACTGTGGCGCAGGTTATTGTCTTTATCTCATGGTTTCTGATCTTAATGCTTATTAATTTGTTGAGTAACTGGGTAAAACCGTGGACCAAATATGTTGGTGCATGGTAATTTTTTTTTGTAGAATATTCTCCGTGGTCTTGTGGTTTGAGCGCCCGGCTCACGATCCGGAGGACCCGGGTTCGATTCCCGGTGGGGACAATTTCTCACAAAAATCTCTTTGTGTGACTGTCCTCAGTTTGGTTAGGGCATTACAGGCTGAATCACCTGATTGCTCGAAAAGTAAGATGATTCAGTGCTTCGGAGGGCACGTTAAGCCGTCGGTCCCGGTTACTTTCTACGGATAGTAGTTGTTACATGAGCCATGTCAGAGGCCTTTGGCGGCTCAATAACTCTGACACCAGGATTGGTCAGGTTGACCTACCACTCGATGAAGAAGAAGTAGCCAGGTCATATTATGCTCATATGGTCGTATGTTTTTTTTAATTTGTAGGATACTCTAGCTAGGTGTCACTTAATTATGGCACCACTAATATACCTGATTCAAAGTTCAAACTACAAAACCGTTATTCTCGGTTTTTTATACGCAGTATAAAATTCCAAGTAAAGTAATGTCGATATTTTCCAATTTTCTATGAAAACTCCGTACCTTTTTAATAGTTAGTGAGGCTCTAAGAATGTTTCACAAATAGTCGTAATAATACTAATTTGTTGATTTCTTATTCATCTAATAACTAGCGATATTTCTTTCACCCTCTATGGGAACGGATTGAGAAAATTATACGAGTAACATAATGACGCCAATTCTTTTGTGTATTCAGTTAAACATCGTCAAGACTCGTCTCGTCTCGCCAAATAAAATAAAAATATATCTATATATATAAAATTCAAAGTCCTGACTGACTGACTGACTGACTGACTGATAATCAACGCACAGCCTCAACCGCTACACCTAGAAACATGAAATTTGGCAGAAAGGTTCTTCAAGTGACGTAAGTGCACACTAAGAAAGGATTTTCGAAAATTCCTACGAGAAGGGGCTCAACGCGGGCAAAGCCGCGGGCCGCTACTAGTAATGTATATTTGGACTAATTCACACACAGTTTTCAATAAGATTAGTTGTAAGATCCAAAAAATGTGACCAAGCCTTACTTTGATGATTAGATACGGTCTTACGTCGTTTCATACAAGCGGAGCGCTGCGGAGCTCAACTGACCAATCACATCGCATTAACAATACAATGAAATTGTCAAAATCTCTTCGTAGTGCATTGATTGAGCTCTGTTCCCCTTCTATAGAAAAGTACCTCAGGCGTAGTAAGGGTAACGACATGACCCCAGTAATACGGTGACTGTGCCGGGGTTGAGTCCCACATACCTCGGTTTGATTCCCCAAAAAACCGGGGATGCGCATATGCATTTCCCATCCATAAAAAAGCCTATCCAGATTCTAAATCATCGGAGGCAATCCTAGCTTATTTATTCTTAAACATACACAATATTTAACAATAGGAAAAGATTTTGACAGTGACAATGCGTTGTTTGACATTTTCAATGCGTTGTGATTGGTCAGTCGAGCTCCGCACAGGTCCGCACCGCTTGTAAACGCACCCCACGCTATTAATATAGTTTCGCTTCATTCGCTTTAACACGTTTACTTGTCAACTGTCACAAAATTGTTAGAAAAGTCAAATACTTAAATAGTAATTTTCGTATTCTTATGATAATACTCACTTTCTCGCTTATGCAGTCCCATGTTTGATGTCAAACTAACACACACACATGCTTTGTACACTTTCTATGTATGTTATGTACATATCACATAACACTCACTTTGTATTCACTTAGCCGACTGCGGACGGGAGATCAATATTTATAGCTTATTTACTTTTAGTTGGCAAATAAAAGAAAATCGTTGGTTGTGTAAAGAGGTTGGATTATGTTGGAGACTGATTTAAATTATGTTTTTGAAATCTTGGACTGATTTATATGAGAATTTATTTTTATGCGCGAGGAACATATTGTACTTAGGTGACCAATGTTTTTAACAAAGATACGAGTATTTACTTCAACAAAATTGTTCGATTAGGTAACATTTTCAATATTAAAAATAATGAAAACAATGACGGTTAAACAATATTAAGACCGCAAAATAGGTGGTCTATATAGTATTTTTTAAACTTACACGATTTGAACACAGTTTAAACGTACTCACACGGGTTTTTTCGCGTTAGAAAGTTGTGTACTAGGGTACGTTTAAACGAGGTGGTCTATATTTCGTATTTAGACTTTTTAACTATCTATACAATAATTAATAAATTAAATTAAACAATACCGATATAAGTATGGCACAGATTCATTGGTTAAACTAAGTATTCAAGTTTATTACGCAAGTTTTGATTAAATTAACATAATTAGGTTATAATTATTATTCCGGATATATTAATATTATGATATATAAATATTACCTTGTTTATAAATTTCATATTTAAATAATGACTTGTATGATATGATTGCAATGAAATGAGCTATTTTTCATCCCAAAATTCCTACGGGATGTGTCGTTCCCGTAGGAATTTTGGTGGAACGCAGTTTAGGCCCATCTCGTAGCCAGATTTGGTAGCTAGCTACGAAATGAGAAAAGTGTTTTCCCATCTTGTAGCTAGCTACTAAATGGGAACGATCTATTCGGTAGGTTAGGGTTATTTTTTTTTTTACTAGTTAAAATCCTAAATCTTGGACTTTTAAATTCCTATTTCGTAGCCAGCTTCGAATCGGGATTATTTCTCCCATTTGGAAGCTAGCTACCAAATCTGGCTACGAGATGGGCCTTAACCCACAACGCGGGTAATTTATATACCTAGTTGATCTACACTAATATTATAAAGAGGAAAACTTTGTTTGTTTGTAATGAATAGGCTAAAAACTACTGGACCGTTCTTAAAAATTCTTTCACCATTCGAAAGCTACATTATCTACGAGTAACATAGCTTTTTTCATCCCGAAATTCCCACAGGAATGGACACAACGCGGGTAAAGCCGCGGGGCGCTGCTAGTGTTTAATACCTATAACAATCCGTAGATTATTATTATCCGTAGTATTCCATTGTTCTATACATAATCTCATTTACTAAACTACCATAAACTTTAAACAGACAATCATATCCCCCAGCGTCTATAACGACGGCCGTAATTCAAGATATCCGCTTAAAACAATACTTAGTTTAGTTATTCCAAGGTTACTGTACCTATGATTTCATTTTATCAACAACTAGCAGCGCCTCGCGGTTTTACCCGCGTTGTACCCGTTCCCGTGAGAACTTCGGGATGAAAAATAGCCTTCCTGTTGAATGTGGCTATCTATTACAAAAAGAATTATTCAAATCGGATTACCTCGAACATACGACTAACAAACAAACAAACAAACTTAAAAATTTTACCTCTTTATAATATTAGTATAGACTAGTAGCGCCTCGCGGTTGTACCCGCATTCCGATAATTTGTATCCCATGTCTTTTTGGAGTATACTATCCCATATTATTTAAAAGGCATTAAAATCCGTTCTGTACATTTTGTGAATAGTAGTGCCTCGAGTTCTTACATCGTTGTACCTGATCCCGCGGGAATTTTGGGATAAAATATATCCCATGTGTTATTCCGATGTATGACCTATATTACTGTAAAGTTTCATCCAAATCCGTTCCGTAGAATAGTCTTACGCGGTCTTACCCGCGTTATACCTGATCCCGCGGGAATTTTGGGATAAAATTTATCCCATATCTTATTGTGATTTATAACCTATATTACTGTAAAGTTTCATGCAAAACCGTTGTGCAGTTTTTGCATAAGAGTAACAATCATACACACAAACTTTTGCATTGAATTAGTAAGACTGATAAATTTGTTTCAATCATGGCGCTTCCCTTGAGTTTTTGCTCGTTATTTTAACTGTTTTGTCTATTAAGGTGTTGGGTTGGGTTCGGTCGTGTTTGTGTTAAGTAAATGGATGTTATTACAGAGTCCTTGATGAATTTCCTACTCATTAGTCTTTCCAATACTTTTCATCAAAGGAAATTCATTTAACATTAATTGGCGCCCTCAGAGGCACTTATTATCCGAAGAGAAGTTACTGAGTGATTTTTGACATGTAATGTATAAAAAATTAGGTTCAATTAGTTAATTGTGAAATTAATGTACGTCTCTGAGTACGGCTGTAAATAATTCATATAGGTATTTAAAATATAATACGAGTATAGCTGGACAAATTCACACACGGTTAATTAGACCCAAAGTAAGCTCTAAGCTTGTGTTATGGAATCTAACTCACTGATACATATACATACACAATTACTTCATCAGAATATATTGACACCCAGACGTCGTCGTCGCCAACAACTATGTCTTCACATATTGTTGACTCCGGGCGGGAATCGAACCCGCAACCCCCGACATAGTAAGCGCTCTCACTGCCACTGTGCCAACGGGCTTGTTGCATTTATTTTATTTATTAACCTAATCAACCATACATATTAATCTAATACTTATAAACAAGCTATTCCCATAAGCACCCAATCGTTCAAGTTTGGGGACAAAAGTGACCACAAAAATGCCAATTAGTTAATTATCGTTTTAATGGCCGTCTCAGTTAGTAAGTTACCTAATTACCCAAACGCGTCAGAACCTAACTTAGGACCAAAATGGAAACATAACTAGACTATTTGAATGCAATCTGTTACATTAATCTTTCTGGATTCGGGCCAAGCTCTGTATCGCTTGTATATCAGAGTGTAATGTTATGCCAGCAGACTGCTAAGTATAGCTATGTCCTTTTGACGTATGGAGGACGGCAGGCTAAATACTTTTAACCCTTTACGTAAAAGATTATGTATCAGTGTCTATGGTACCTATTGGAGATAGATGAGTGAAGTGGTTATGATTTCACTAGCAGTGCTCTGTAGTTTTACCCGTGTTCCACCAGTTCTTGTGAGAATTTTGGCATAAAAAGTAATCAAAACTTTCTTTTTGAATCACTCTGTATGTCTGAGAAAACTGCATGAAAATCCGTTGAGTTCTTTTTGAGAAAATCAATTACATACAGACAGACAGCTTTTGGGGATTTTATTTTATAATACCTATAGTAGATATAGATTGAAATAAGAGTGTTAAATTGCAAAATTATTATTACATTGTATGTTATGCCCACAGCTGGACAGAAGCCTCTCATCTCACTGAAGATAACAGTATAATGAGGAGGATTAGGCGTAATCACTACGCTTCCTCACTGCGGGTTGGTGATTTCAAATCTCAGGCATATTCGTATAGCTTTAGAATCGTTTTTAGCGTGACCCGGGAATAGAACTTACGCCTCGGTCTTGGCAGGCGAGTACACCATACCACCACATGAAAGCAATCGTAATAAAATTCTCCAATTGAGAACCTAATTCTTTTGAGTCATTTCAAAGCACGAATCCTCAATATTATTAACTCCAATTCAATAACTACGACCATAAACTTGTGTTTATATTCCTACGTCACAGAATCATTTAGAGCCGCGTTAGACCCGACCCGCCTCGCGTGTCACTTTATAAAGTGGGCTATAAACCGCGGGGGACTCTCGGCAGGCACGCTTGTACGTTTGAAAGGATTGCTCGTGAATTTTACATTCAGCTTAGAGAAATGAAGATTTAGGGACATTGGTGAGACGGGGTGAGGTGGGCAGCGGTGAGTCTGTAGGTGAGGTGGGTAATTTTGTTGGTGATTTGAAGATTGATCTGTTTTGAAGACTAATAAAATCATCGTTGTACCTAATATTATGAAGAGGTAAAGTGTCTAACTGTGTTTGTTTGTTTGTAAGGGCTAATTTCAGAAACTACCAATCTGATTTGATTAATTATTTTTGTAATGGATAGCCACATTCAACGGGATGGTTATAGGGTATTATTTAACTCGAAATTCCCACGAAAACGGGCACAACGTGGGTAAAACCGCGGGGCGTTGCTAGTCTTCCAAAAATACATACCTATATGTATTGTGGGCAAAGTAAAATTATTCTAAGGGGATGCACCTTAGATTCTAATATGTACTATTTAAATTATCCTGGTTTTCTAAGTACATATACCTATACTATGGTTTCGGGTTTAAATGTTTTATCTCAATATTTTATCTTTAAAATGACCACAAATAGACATCATAATCCCACATTCTTTATTATGTTCAATTATTTCAGTTGTAGCATTTATGAAAATAAATAACAAAACAACAAAAGGTAGTACCGAAGTAAATATTTTCACTTGTATTTAAAAGAAGGCTGAAGCAATATCCATACTTTTGATAAATAGGTATTCAAAACATTTATTTTTAAAATATTTTGGATATAATAAATGGAATAATTGAATTAAATAATTATATTTACTTGACGTATAGCACTAGTTTTGTATGTGCATATTTTCCACTGTATACATTTTTGTTCAATGTCCTACATGCTACAGAATTAATTTCAATTCCCCTTCTTGGATGGGTGACCGATAGTGGTGTTTCTGTCTGAGCGCTACCGTGTTTCGTAGGGCAGGTAAAACTGTCGGGTCCGGTTGTTTCAATCGTTACACGTTACTCCAGGGTTGCCACTAACCTACTCAATATCATACTTTTTAAAATTATTTCGTAATTAAAAAATTAACATTTGCCCAACCCTACTTAAATATCGTCCATGACATATTTATAAATCAAAATCTAGATTCTAGACACAAAATGAATAACGAAAAGCAGAAGATCACCTTGTCTGTAGTTTTTATTAATTTACAATTAAAACATCTAATATCAAGGTCGTAAACACAAAGACAAGTGAATAACGTGTTCTTTTTTAAATTAGTCATAATTTGATTTGCTTGAGTGATTCTAATTTGGAATGACCTCTATTTTTTTTCTTTCTTAGCTGCTAGTGATTAAAAACTGTGATGCTATAAACCTGCTTCGTTTTTAGAGTTCCATGTACACGTTAGTGTACTATAAAGCATTATATTCTTATTTGTTAATGGCATAATAAAAACAGGGTTCGTAATATTATTTTATAAAGTCGCTAGCATATTTCTGTCTAATAGATGGAATACCTATAGTCAAATTATTATAAGACCGTTATGACATATGTTATTCCAAAACAATTATGTTTGTACCGAAACAATACTTAGATGACATTTCCAACTTTTTCACTAAAGATAGTGTGAAAATGATGGCATTATGACAATGAACGTACAAAAAAATTGTGTTCCAACACTTTTTTATAATAAATTAGGTTTCAAAATAAAGACGTTTACTTCGTAGATATTTAGATGTTTAGAGAAAGTATCTCAATGTTTTATATGCGTTAGACTTTCTAGTTTCTAATCTATTTTATATCATATTTTAATGTTTTGAGACCAAATTATAAGATTGTTGCGAAATTAAATTACTAATTTATTGGATCGTAAAACATATTTCCTATAAACAAGAGATTAATTAAAGGATTACGCGTGATTTAAACGAAAAAAACATAACATTCTGAATGAAATCTAAAATGATAGAAATCAAATCGCCCCAAATCTTTCTTGATTTTTAATTTGATTTAAATTAAATTGAAACATCATTCGTCATAAATGGGTGCTATCCCACTCAGAGACATCATTAATTGACGTATGCTTTCATACATGTCAAAATCACTCATTAACATCTTTTAAGGAATCATTAGTTACTTTAAGTACGGCAATTCTCTAACTGCCGTAAGAGTGTTACTAGCCCAATCGATCGATCATCGATCGACAGTAACGATCGATGGTAGAATAGATTAGTCGACAACGTCTTGTGTGGGCAGAGGTTATAGAATAGATGAACGTCGACCGTTGCCTTTGCCCGATTGGTTAGTCGAACGGTATCCATTGATCAATTAAAGATCAGTCGATCGTTTTCTATCGATGTTGATCGATGCCTTCGATCAATCGATTGATCTGATAACACTCTTATATCACTATTTAAATAGGGAATAACTGATGCGATTATTCGAAAAAACATTTAAATTTTTGAAAAAGGAACATACTTAACCTAAGATAAAACAGTACAAATTGCAAACAATATAAACATACCATAGATAGACGATTACGTTATCTATGGTATACGTATGAAACTGAAACCGTTCCATGTTATTGTCTGTGGGTCGGTGACCTCTGCCCTATTTGCTGAACGAAATGACTGTATGTATGTTACACTTTTTATGTGGGTGTTTGTATTAGTGCGTTACATATAGCGACGATATATAAGACTGTTTTATTCTTTACAGCGATAATTAGTGGAAGAATACTATATTGAAATGCACTAATGTGATCTAGGATTAATATGCCTTTTTTATTAATTTCATGACAATGTATTTATGGTGCGTACCAACACTAGACATAAAAGAAGAAAGTTTTTATACTTTAGGGGTCAATCTTGGTATCGGAGTTTATTACACCGCCTTATGGCATACTTAGATGGGTGGCTGATGTGAGTGACATTTCTATCTGAGCGCTGCCGTGTTTCATATGGTAACGTAAAATTCTCGGTCCCGTCTGTTTCAATCGATAGACTATAACGGAGGCCTTTGGGCGGTCTAAAAACTTCTGTACAGGGCTGGCCACTAACCTACTCTACTCATTTATCTCCTTTTTGCGTTAAGGGTTATGGAAAAGAAACCAGACAAGACACTAAGAGTCTTATGAATAATCGCGTATTAAGAACATTAAAATTTTAGCTATCACATGGTTTGTCACTTTCTGACATACGCAATTTTTCCGAAGAACAAAAGAGACAAAACACAGTGTAACAGTGTTTTAAATTCACCGCTTTTATTAATAAGAACCTAAATATTTTTAGATGTAAAATAAATGTTCTGTTTGTAATCCTTGCTATAAATAATTGAGCGGGGTCGTTGTCCCGTGACTCAGGCCGGCCGATCAATCAGGGTTCAAAGTTAACCGCGTGTTTTAACAAACGGTTAACTTTTTTTAACTATCAATCATTTTGAACTGTTTCCGAAGTTCGTTTGTGTGATGAGCTTTTTATTACTGAACGTCGCATAATAGATTTATACATAATAGGTTATTGTTTAATAGGTTATTGTTTAACCGACTTGTTTGAGAAGGGTGTGTTATTTTTTTACGTGGTAGGTTTATAAAAGGTTCTAAGTAATGTAGTGTCCCACTGCTGGGCAAAGGCCTTCAGACAATCGGACCTTGTTCCTGATTTACAAACTCTGAACGAAACTAATTGGATCCTACAGGACCGGCGCTTAAGCGCTTTTCAAAAATAAGACATTTAAAATATCTATATACAAAATAAAAATAAATGCTGGAATAGATAATTTTTCTATCATAGGTAAGAACAGTCCTTATTAAAGATCTCATTAAACTAAATTAAAATAGGTCCATTCGTTTAATAGTTACGATGCTCTAGCTAGACACTAGACTAGAGAGACTTATAGACACAGATACACACACAGACGAGTCAAACTTCGAACGAAAAATGTCTGAGAATCCATAGAGACATTTCGTTTTATAGAGCTAATAGAGCTCTGCAGGAGTCTCAAGCTTTGATTAGTACACCATGTGACACTAATGCAGGCAGATTGATATTATTACCACCTAATTGAATACCTACTAGTGATTCACTAGCGCTCGTGGCCAAGTGTGACTAAGTAATGTTAGTTTATTGCGATTGTAAAGCTACGTACAGCTCAGCCCCTACTTGGATAGGTGGGTGATAGTGGTAGTTCAGACCGGTACCGTCCTTCAGAGGGCACGTTAAATTGTCGTTAAGACCATGTCGGGACCATGTTAAGGCCTTTGGGCGGTCTCAAAACTTCGATACCAGGGTTGGCTAGTTATCTACTAGAAATGAATGAATGAGTGAGTCACTAAGACATTTATTTAAGAGGTAGGTCAGATAGATATTTTTCGACAGAATTTCCCAAGGACCAATTTCCCGTCAAAAATCCCGAGTATTTTTCGTTAGGAAATTCTATTCCTTTATTAACAAAAGAGATCTTGGGTTTTAACTGATTTCAAAAACCGAAGGACGTTTTCTATTCGATATGTTTATAGGTACTTTTTTTGTGAACCTTTTTCAGATATGTAGGATACTCAGGATGTGTAGGTGTCTGAAAAAAGGGTACCGTTTTTTTTCACTTTGAGGTACGATCCCCTAAAAACATACCAACCAAATATCAATTCAAAAATTTTAACAAGAGAAATCTCACGAAACTCCGAGCTTTTTTCAGATTGTATTTTTATACAATTGACGTTGTTTCTCTATATAACATTCAGTTTTATAATTAACTCTCCATTCCTCGTTCGCTAATTAGAGTTCTAATTAAAATGTAAACAGCTGATTTTCTGGTTCAATAATTCTAATTACAACATCATAACAGTGTACAAGACAAGTAATTAGGACGCGTTAGGAATATACTGGTTTTTGAAAAGAGGTTTGCTATTAATAATCTTATGGTTTCGGAAAAAGTGGACAGAGAAGACATTGAATAGTTTTTATTTAGTTTCTCTGTGCCAGTGTCCGTTGTGTTGCTAACCAAATCTTGTAATTGATCCGTTTCCCGATGTGTGATTGGCACTAAAGTTACAAAAAAAAGAGTTTTAAATATTTATATGGACACCAATTATGATAAAATTTTTAATAAGTAAGGTTTTTTAAGATAATTTATGAATCTATCTACGGTATATAGTAAGAATATCAATTTTCCTATATATCAAACCGTTTCAAATCTTAGAAAAGTACTGCATTCGGCTACATCGAGCCGGTTCAATCTTAGATTATCGGGTCATAAGACCTGGCAGCAGAAAAAATAATCAGTTTTATTACTATACACGATTTAAATACTTATATATAAGATTAAATTAATTAACGTTAAAATAATTCAGCATAAAGTGGTAAAGGCAAAGTGTGAAATTTCCCTTAATTGAAAAAAATAAACATAGAATTATAAACCATAAACAATTTAAACATGAAGTGTGAACATAAATCACATTTATTAATAAGACCCGTCTGGTTCATTATCAAGATTAACCCGCATTGCGACCCGCTGTTAGTTAGTCACGGGTTCAACTAGTCATTTTAATTACCTATTATTTGACATTCGGTTCTCGTGAAGTTAACTAATATATTATATTAAAAAAAGCAATCGCATGGGGTTTACTATACCTACTTAATCAAATATGTGACGATTGGATCTCAAAGGAATAGTTAGATCACATTTGGTACGTTGAAATTCAAATACCCCTTTCTCAAAAAGTCCCCGGGCAAACATATAACTGAAGACAAAGTTTTCCCTTTTCTTCGTTTGATCTCTCCTAATTAGACAAACTTCTCTATATCTTCAAGCAACGTCAAAATCTCTCGTTTTTACTCGTGGTTTTTACTCTCAAGAGTGAAGACTAAATGAATTGAAAATGTGTCAAACATGTCACTGTCATACAATATCCAGCCAATCATAACAGAGTAAGTGGAATGAAACCAGTCGGATTGAATGAATGAATCCGGTGTTGCAACGTCGATTTATTAGGCGATATATTAGTGGTAACATCAGTTTCTCTACCAAATCTCTCGGGAAGAGTAGAGATAATCTTCGTTAATATGTTTGCCCCGTTGGTGTCAAAACGTTCCTTTCCCACAATGTCCCTTTCATTTTCCCACGGTTAATAAGGATTTGGCAATAAAAAGAGACACGTATAAAGAATTGAAGGTCTTTGCCCAGCTGTGGGATAGTAAGGTTAATAAAAAAGTTCGGATTTAACCACTAATTCAATAAATCCTTGAAAAAGTCAACATAGTTAAGTAAATAATTATTAATTTACTAACCATGTAAGGTTTATTGTTTGAACGATTCGCGTGTTTAATTCGCATGCCACTAGTACATAAAATATCCTTGACTTCTCAAATATTGTTACTGAAATAAATAAACAATGTATTTGTGATTTAACTCGATCGACTCGTTTCAAAATGGTGGCATTGTGATTTAATTAACCTACTGGTTTTACTTTTAATGTTTGTGGTTTTTATTATTTATGTGTAATTAAAATGTTTTTTTTTACACTAAGGCAGTTTATGTTATCCTTTAAAATTGTCTATGCGTTCATTTCAATTGATTAAAAAAATATAATAATTGTTCCGATTTCAAAATGGGATGCATAATTTTTTCATGTTTTTCCTTTATTCACCGTAAAGAAACACAATAATCCAAAGAGTTATTCCACCCCTCGACCTATTTCTAATCGGGCGATAAGAGTGAACGTAAAACAATTCTCCCCGACGCAACCCTTATAAATCCTAATTATTACTGTGTCGGCTAGTCAATAAAACAACCTATAATTTAATTAAACCTCTATCGGTAAGCCCTTTTCCTCTTTATATTTATTTTCACTTTAGACCGCAACGCAAAGCAATCACAAAATATCCATTAAACAAAATAAAAAAGATCAAGTAGCTGTTCAAAAAAATATTATAAATAAGGTAGTATCGTTATTTTTATTTTTATTCACTACAAGGATTTATTCCGCATAAAAACCTCAATAATCCAACCTTTTTACAATCACAACAACAACAAAAAACACACTTCAAAATTCGAATTGTGAACGCACCACAGAGCACAGAAAGGATGTAATTTATTTTTTTAATTGCACAACAGTGCGGTTGGAGCCGCGGCGCGTTATGCCTCCGTTGTGGCTGAATGGCAACTGTGGGCGTTTGGCCTGGGCGGGCTGTGGGTTGGGAGGGGCGCCCTACTGCTGTCTGCTCTAGGTTATAACACAAGTCTAGAACCAGTCGATACCGAGCGAACATTGTATTCACAGATGGTGAAACAATACAAATATTATTTAAGTACCAGTTGGTCAGAATTTTTATAAGGGAAGTTTTGTTTTGTAATTTTTCCTTTGTATTTGTTAAGTTTCGTCATATTTATAAATCAGTCCATCTGAAATAATTCGTAACAAGCTAAGTAAACACACTTACATAAGGGATTGTATTGATTTTTATTATTATATAACCACAATTACTTTTTTCCTTACTTGTAACGTTATTCCACCGCTGGGAAAAAACCCCCAAACAAAGCCATCCGTTCCTATTCTGAGCTTAAAATAAGTAACAAAATTAAACACCACCAATTATTGCAAGAAACAAATTAAGTAGCCAAAGTTAATTCAATTGTCATCGCACGCAACGCCACAATAACAGTAGCAAAAAACGATTATGATTCCAGTTCGGTTTCGTTCCGATTCTCTCTGTTTCGTACATAGACAAAACGGCGGGTTAATGTGCAATTAGCAAATGCTTACTCCAATTGAGTTTGTTAAGGATTTGGTACTTACCTACTTGGTAGAAATTGACAGTTAATTTGGAATGGCATAATAATTTGTGGTGTGTTGATGTGACAAGTAATTAGGAGCAAGTTATAGAACTTGAACTATAGAACTTGAACTATCTTTAGTTCTAATTTCAAAAAGTTGACAAGTCTCATATTTTTAACAATATCTATATACATACTAATATTATAAAGCTGCAGAGTTTGTTTGTTTGAACGCGCTAATCTAAGGAACTACTGGTCCGATTTTAAAATTTCTTTAAATGTTGGATAGTCCACTTATCGAGGAAGGCTATAGGCTATTTTTCATCCCGAAATTCCCAAAGGAACGGGCACAATGCGGGTAAAACCGCGGGGCGCTGCTAGTTTATGATTATCTAGATTCTAGACAATAGATTCTAATCTATGCTTAAGATAAATATTTGAAATTGACCTTTGCCATTTTAATTGTCCATAATTGTTTGCTTTAAAATACGCTATAATATTGCATAACATTATGCATAAATAATAGACCAGAAGTCACTTTCCATTTCAATTGAATCAAACACTAAACAATAATCCTACTATTATTATATATGCGAAAGTTTATGAGGATGGATGTATGTTTGTTAGTCATTCACGAAAAAACTACTGGACGGATTTGGATGAAACTTTACAGTATTATAGGTTTTACATCAGAATAATACATGGGATACATTTTATTTATTCCCTAATTCTCGCGGGAACGTGTACAAAGCAGGGCGCGGCTAGAAATGAATATTTTAAACATTTTCGAAACTGCATACAAGTATTTTAGTTTCATTTTATTAGTTCTTGAAACGATTTTTTATATACCTATTTTCCTAAATAGTCAATTTGTTGAACATTTTCATTAATTGTTATTATTGAACAAAAAATAAATAGTACAAGATGTCGCTCGTGTAACATGTCACTAAAATGACAAATGGACGTTTCAAACGTCATAATAAAAATGCATTCAACGGCACCAAATTAAAATAAACTCTAAAGAAAAGATAATAAAGTACAAAACTACAATTCTATTGTTTTATGCAATCACATGCCTAACTGGGAACGTTACACTTAGAGACCTCAGACCAAATAAAAATCAGACGTAGCCATTGAAGTTAAAAGTGGAAATGAAGCCAGTTATGTAAAGATGTGTGCACCACACGTTAACGCCATAACTGAGAATTATAATTAATAGGTACAGTAACATTAGTAAAGAATAATTGCTTCGGGCTAATTCAAAATCACCATTAATATAGTATAGTCTGTAATATTTGGACAAAAGCCTTTCATCTCGCTGATGATATCAGAACAAAGAGGTGGATTAGGTGTAACCACACTTGCTTACTGCGAGATGCTAATCTCGAATTAATAAATTAAAATATGATTGTGTACACCGACTCTCATTGACGGAATGTTACTTTACAAGCTGCTATGTTACTTTAGGTGTAATATTCATTAGATGCCTCACTTGTACTCTGCCTTGTTTTTTATTAGGTCTAAGTTAGCGCCTGATATCCAGTAGACCATCAACTTACTCAATATTGCGTCATAGATGGACTAAAGATACACTAATAGCTCTTATTTCAAGACAATAGAGTCTAAAGTACCAAAAAATAACAAAAATAAATGATAAATTTAATGATGGTTGTAATTAAATATAAAGTTTTCTCAAGGGCAAGCTATATACCAATAAAATAAAAGTTTGTTTGTTTGGAAGCGATAATCTCTGGAAATACCAATCCGATTCGAATAATTATTTTTGAAATAGATAGCTACATTCAAGAGAAAGGTTATAGGCTAGTTCTCATCCCAAAATTCCCACGGGAACAGGTAATTATCGGGCAAAACCGCGAGGCACTGTTAGTTCTGTAATATTCGTTAAAGGCATGCTGTGACTGTTTGGTTGTTCCACCTTATTGTTATCGTATTTGGGTTGATCAAGATGAAAATTTGACCTACTAAGATAAGTATTGGGTTAAGTATGAAAATGTATTTTATTTATAACCAATTGGTTGGAAAATAATGTGGTTGTTATGCCCTAGTTTAATAATAGGTACTTTTATTTAAAGGTTTAAACATAGTTGGTTTTTACTAAGGTTTATTTCACTCAGATCACCTTGGCGGTAGATATCGCCTAGGTGAACAAAGTAGACTCTGTAGTGGATGTTAAGTAACTAATTACCTAGGTGACAACACGATTTTTTCATTATTAAAGGAAGGATTCGACCTCTCCGAGTACGAGCGTAATGCGAGTAATGAAGTGTAGTGTACTCAATGTACTGATATCTTCAGTGAGATGAGAGGTCTTGTCAAGTATTGGATTATTACCGGGTAATATTTAGGTAATTCTACTTGATAAATTACTTTTAAGTATTCTGAGCCACTTATACATTTACTGGCGCCAATAACAATTTAAAATCAATTTGAAGTATTATTAAAAATCAATAATACACACGACGACCTCAGAGTCAATTAATAGATCGTTATTATTATCAATTATTATTATTTCTTGTACCGCTGAGGTCGACTCAATGTTAATGGATTAATACAATTACTTGGTCGAAAGATTTTGTAGATGTTTAACCGGCTAGAACTTCATAAAAACCACATGTATGTACACTCTATTTTTTCTTACAAGTCTTAAAATGTGGATTAATGTCAATTTTCCAGCCGAAGACGATTACTCCTGAAGAGGAAAAAGGTTAAGAGATAGGGTAAGAATGAAATACAATTAGGAAACCTTTTTCCTCTTCAGGAATATTCGTCTTCGGGTGGAAAATTAATGACATTGGTCCACATTTTAATACTTGTAAGAAACAATAGAGTATATATACCTACATCTATGGTTACCATACATTACAGAGTTTTCTAGTTACCTCATAATATCACCTTAGTTTTTGAATTTCAAAACCCGATTCACGAAAAGTCAATTTAACAAAAGATGGTTGAAAAAACGAAAAAAAAGTTGTTATTCTTATTAAGTTTCGCTTTATTTAGTACTGGTCAAATAAACTGAGATTGCTCCCATTTTAAAGAAATCTTGAGAGAAAACAATTCCTGGTTCCGAACCAAAATAACGAAAAAGTAAGCTCAAACGCTAGAATCAAAGCCCCTACGACGAAAAGCATTTGATCTAAGCTGTAGAATAAAGAAAAAGGCGTTGGAGCTAAGCTAGCGCCACCTATTGGCAGTAGCGAACAAAAGAAATGACATTTCTCCTTTAACCTAAGCTTTAACAAAAACAAATAGGAAATACTCACTTTTAAACCGAAAAACGTAACCAAACAACCCCACAATAACAACGAACCGACACATCACAAGGTCATTTTATTAATTAAAATCTAATTTAATAGAATAACAAAAAAAATATCCAAACAACTCAACGACACGAAGCCTGACTAATCTCAACATGAATGAACTGTACTGACATAAAATACAAGCCAAATTCACCCTTAAAAACAACAGTAGACGATATATAGTTAGATGTTTTTATTAGGGGGTGGTAAGGTTGAGTTTTGCTTGTGTGGTTTGGGGGTGAAATGGAAAATACAAAGTTGTGAGTCATCGTAAGAGGCGGAGTCGGTGGCGCCAGTATTGTGCATACGTAAGTCAGCACTGGGGATATAGATTTAATTGTAGAATACCTAGGTATTAAATTAATACCTAGATTTTATAGTATACGCTGTAAAGATAGGTATAAAATTTAAATATCAGTCCCGTTACTGGCACATGAAAAATTATTGGATTGGACTGAAAAAGCAGTTTATTTCATATTTTAATTGAAAGAGTATTTCGATAAAAACAAAAGTACGAGTAGGAACTATGAGATAGTACAACTATAATCATGATTCGGGCTTGAAAATTAACCGCGGGGCACTGCTCGTATCTCAGGAGTCGGTTAAACACAGTACGAATCCATCCTTAACAAAACAAAACACAGGAGGGCTGAATTGCACATTCTTAAGTTTATTTAGTTAAATATGTTTAAAAAACAAATGACGTTCGTTTTAAATAGTGTCCTATTTGGTGCAGCATAAAGTATAAATTTGAATAAACAACTTTTGTTTTTTAAACATAGGTACTACTTGTAGTACTTATTATTCTGTGACATAGGTATTTAGCCGCTAAATAAACTAAAGAATGTTTGTGCAATTCACCCTAAGAGTGCATCGCTAAACAACAATCAATTGATTGTCATTCGTCATTCAATCGGTTAACATTCATCGATTTCATTACGACTCATACCTACATGAGTTACCTTCATTACATTCTTCTGTTTGTTAATGGAAGTATTACCGCCTTATTCATAAATGCTCCATATGAGTATAGATAACAATCACGATGGCCATGCGTCTATAATCATAGCAGAATCAATTCTTTAATGAATAGATAATTTAATAATACCTAACTGTATTCTGAGACTATCAAAGAACTTATATAAAAACTAGGTTAGACTAAGATTGATCTACTCCATTGTTGAAAGCTACGCGATGCTATAATATGCCTAGATTGCTTATAAAAGTGTTTTAAGCTTAGTATTTTGTTTTTTGGTCACGAATCAATGTTTGAAAAAAATCCCTTTTGCTATGGGCAATGGCCTCTAATCTAGCAGCACCCCGCGGTTATTTATACCCGCGTTGTGCCCGTTCCCGTGGGAATTTCAGGAATTTTTATACATATAAACCTTCCTCTTGAATCATTCTATCTATTTTAAAAAACCGCGTCAAAATCCGTGCTACGCGGCCGGGGAATTTTTATATTATGTAGTAACTAGCAGCGCCCCGCGGTTTTACCCGCGTTGTGCCCGTTCCCGTGGGAATTTCGGGAATTTTTTTACATAAAAACCATTCTCTTGAATCACTCTACCTATTACAAAAAATCGCATCTCAATCCGTTGCGTAATTTTAAAGATTTAAGCATACAGACAAACAGACAACTAAACACGAAACAGAGACGACTTTATTTTATACTATGTAGTGACTATGTAGTGATGGTATTTACGAGGATTTATGATAACGTCATAAATGGGTAAAGAAACATTATTTTCTAGTTATCTGTCTGTTCTTCTAAAGTGAGACAATAGATCAGATTTTTCCTAATTGTCTTATTTAAAAAGAAATTGTAAATATTTACCGTCAACGCCTCGCCTCGCCTCGCCTCGCCTAGCGTCACATCGCTTCGAGTCCCGTAGTAAAGTACATTGTCTAACACAAACCAATCCCCTCGCACCTCAATTTTAAGTACGCACAAAAAATATATCATTCTAATCAATTAATTTCTTCCATAATTAAATGTTCTTATAATACTAAAACATTTTAGCTATTGAATGTTTTGTCCCTTTCCGACATACGCTATTTGCCAAAGATCAAAAGAGACAAAATACTTTAAAATCGTGTTTTAGTTATATTATAAAGTTGCAGAGTTTGTTTGTTTGTTTGAAGGCACTAATCTCAGGAACTACTGGTCCAATTTGAAAAATTCTTTCAGTGGTGGATAGTCCACTTATCGAGGAAGGCTATAGACCTTTTCATTCCGAAATTCCCACGGGAACGGGCACAACGCGAGTAAAACCGCGGGGCGCTGCTAATTTAATTATACTAAGACTAGCCGCGCCCCGCGGTGTCACCTGCGTTGTATCGATTCCTGCGGGAATTTCGGGATAAAATGTATCCCATGTGTTATTCTAATGTATAATCTATATTAAATTACTGTAAAGTTTCATCCAAATCCGTCCAGTAGATTTTTCGTGAAAGAGTATGGATCATACATCCATCCTCACAAACTTTCGCATTTATAATTATACTAAGATATTTTACTGAATTGAATGCCTCACTATGGTAAGTGTATTACAAGTAATTAGAAAATAATAAGTGAGGTAAGATATAATGCTAATAAGTACCTATGTTCTGAACCTATGTTATATGTTATGATACCTATGTTATGAATTATGTTCAATAATGAACATAATTCGTGGTTAGGAAATTCATAAAGCTTAATCTTACATCTAGGTTGGTACAGACTGTAAGATAAAAAAGACGTGTGGCACTCGGGGACTGCCGCGGTAAAGCTATTGCATAGTTATTTTTTTATCACTAGATGGCGTTAGTGGGGAGCGTGAGGTTTTTTACGTTACGGAATTTCTGGATTCGGTCCCCGCGCTCAAGGCCCGCGATAGAAGCTATGCAATAGCTTAAAAATTAAATGCTAAACTCACATACCGTCTTCTTAATAAACGCTGTAAAACTAAAACATTGTTATAATATGTTTTCTTTCTTTTGCTCTTCGGAAAATTGCGTATGTCAGAAAGTGACAAACCGTTTGATAGCTAAAATGTTCTAAATACGCGTTTATTAATTTGGCCCATAATGATTATCACTTATCCTTTTAAACTGAATTTAGCTAATGAACCTTTGGACCCGTCATTAGCTGATCAAACTATTATCTAACAATCGATCTACGACAATACCGCACTAACCTTTTGTAAACTTTGTGTTCAAACTCCAGCCAATTTAAATTATGTGCAAGATTAAATTTCACCAATAAAAGTTTTTAACGACGATTGTAATTTACAATCCCATAATTTAAGTTATATTTTATAATCTCAGTATGATTTTGTATAAATTAAATGCTGTAATTTTTAATAATGCAATGAAAACTAACTGTAAAGATGGCTGTTCGTTCACTCGAATGAATGTTCACTCGTGTGAGTTTTTCATTTTTTCATTCCTTAGGTATTCACACGGCTTCAAAAAAAGATAGTACCTACTTTAGGTGACTCTACTACCTAAAAAAATCACTTAATCGTCAAAATCAATGCTTCACAGTTCCAAAACCCATAGTTCCGTATACAAATCCAATACTACAGGGGGTAGAAAGGGGTTGAAAGGTGGTACCCACCCCTAGTGCGTCAGCTCGGAGGCGCCTAGATGTCTAAGCGATACGGCTCGCGTGACCACATGAACTGTAGCCTGAGTGCGAGTTTCATTCAAAAATTGAGTTAACTCTACTACAGCGTAAATCGAGTAGACGACAATCTATTCGTAAAGTGTAAATGTGCGAGTGCGAGTCCGAAGAATCTTTACTTAGACGTGCTCGTTCCCTCACTCCCTCGATAGTTAACAATAGTTAACTTTTTTCCTTATGTTGGCGTTCTTGTAGCGACGTTTGGTAACCCGACCGGGGTGAGAAGTGTAGCATTTGCTTAGCTCGACATAGTTCACTATCTCACTTTAATTCGGACGGGTTGTATGCCTCATTTGTCTGTCACTGTCATCTGTCACCTGTCACAATCGTAATATCTGTGATCTGTGGCTCTAAGTTGCTGTCTGACGATACTAGATGGCGCTTAAAACGATTAAAATTTAGTTTCTTGGTCTGTGATTAATTTTTTTATTATGATAAACAAACAATGCAATATTTCAAGACAATATTATTCTAAAAGCGCTTGATAGTTATCGGAAATGCACCAAATGAAGGAAGTATTTGTAAGTACAATCACAATTACAATTTAGAAGGTTAATTACGTGACAAGTTCTTATTTCAGTATATTGTGAATTCCATGTTGAATGTCGTTTACTTTGTACTTTGAGGTTATAAACACAGTACAATAATATAAACAAAGCTTTAGTTGAAGCTACAAACAAACATGAGTTACCTTCTATCCAAGAAATACTGAATGAACTTGTCATGTCAATCAATTGGCGAAAATACTTGTAGAATCTACAATAATAGATGCTACCTTTGATAGTTTAAAATTAATATTTCTTGTTTATTACTGTCATATTCTAATAATATGTATTACTTTTCTTTCAGTCACACAGAACTGATAGTTCTCAGTCTCCAAGTCACCAATGACCCCCAGTTGGTAACAATGCACCTACCAGTGGATCTCATGCAGTTGTATCTATCTACCAAGCACCCCAGCAAGCCCCTTCTCAAAAATATCAATGTGATGCCTATTCACCTCCATTGTAATGCTTGTAGAATACCAGAACATTGTCAAATATGCAAGAGATGAAACCTAATCACAATTGAGGAGACGGTAAATACAACCATTTATGGTGATTTTGCCGAGCAGAAAATAACCAAAACAAATCAAATTTTGTGGATAATATTTTAAACTTTGTGTTAAGTTAGACCAAATAAGCAAATTGCCTTTTATAGACAAAGTTAAGTTATTGTTCACTCAGTGTACTTGAGATTTGTTTTTATAATCAATAATAGCATAGCTATTAAAATGATTAAAACAACAAATTAATTATGTTATCGGTAATGACTGATAATATAATTATTTAATTAAAAGTCAGATGTTGTATTTATACATGTTTTTTCTCCTATCCTAATATTTTACATCACCTTTTATATTTATATTTGTATTTTGTATTTTGATTTTATTTGTAATAAAATGCAATTAAAGATTCAATAAAGTTTTATTTACATAATTCTACGTACTAATTGATCTCTTACAGCTCTACCTCTGGTTTTCTTTATTTGTATTTTGTATTTTGATTTTATTTGTAATAAAACGCAATTAAAGATTCAATAAAGTTTTATTTACATAATTCTCCGTACTAATTGATCTCTTACAGCTCTACCTCTGATCAAATCTGTTGTGGCACTTCCTCCATGCTCGCAGTAAATTTGATTATCACAGTCTTATTTATTATTAGACACGATCTTTACTTAAACAGCGCCATTGGTTCTTTAAACGGCCAAATGTGTTTTCTATTTTAACTCTGGCCACCGAATGTTTCATATTATAATTGGCTTCTGGTGAGCCTGTAGAAGGATTCAGAAATAGAGTCATCAACCACGGCCTCTGTGGGTAACCAGAATCTCCTGAAACCAATAAGCAACATTAATTATTTAGTTGAAATATGTCAAATCAAACCAAAATCAGCTGTTTCAAAATAGATTCCATGGAATAGTTTTTAATTGGTTTACAATAACAGGAAAAAAATATAAAATGAGTTTAAAATAATTATATTGCCCTTTTTCTGAACTATTTAACATCACACTTCACCTACCTGTGACTAATTTCCTGCCAGGCTGAAGTATTATCAGGGAAATGAATATATTTATTCAACATATGAGGATGTATTTGAGCTTTGGTCACTTCATCAATATTTACACTGCACATCTTTTGAGATATATTCTTGGTCTCTCATGGTCCGGAAGATTAATAGGATTAAATAAATTTCGCTGCTTCACCCGCAATGACCGCAAATTATTGCGTTCTTCTTGTCTTGGGTCCGAGCTAAGGATAACATCCGCCAAGCCAGGTAAAATCGACTAGCCATTATTAGTTTAAACTTTAATGAGCTTCAATATGGCTTCAATGAACACTACTTCTCAATTCAATTCAATTTTTAGTTTGATTTGCTGACATTCACTACTAAATATGAAGGTGAGTGACTTAACTATCGCGTCAACTTTAGTTAACTCAAGTTAACTATACGAAGTATTACGAAGTGTCAAAATGGCTGCTCACACTCGCGCCAAGTGTCAAAAACGCCCTATTTACGCGCCCGTTGCGTTTATTCTAACTGTATAGTTTGCGTTTAAAACTTACACTCGCATTCTGAGTTTCACAATTCGTCCGCAAGAGGCGCTTTTTCGGTTTTCATACAATTTTTACGCAACGTGAACGCGGTAGTAAAGTTAGAAAAACTCACACTCAGGCTACTGAACGACAGAGTTCTATTATTACGAGCCTTCAGCTGATCAGAACTATTGGGAATTAAAATTATGTGGAGACATAAACTTTTATACGTCTACAATGCAAAGAGTGTGCTTTGGATTGTGCTTTCGATTGATATCTGATTTTTTAACAGTTTTTTCATTAGAATACATTATTAGAATATCTGATTTTTTATGCATAGGTTTTAGGGTAAATAAATTGAAAAGTAAATATTAGAATGTAATTTTTTTTACATTGTAACATAGGTATGTTTAACTTTAATGTTTTGACATTTTAAAGTATGTATAATCATTTAAATTATTGTAGTGATGCATTTATTTAAGGTAAAGTAAAGTAAAGTATTAGCCTGTAATGTCCCACTGCTGGGCAACGGCCTCTAATGTCACCTTGGCTATCAGTACAGTCAGTGAGGAGGATTAGGTGTAATCACCACGCTTGGCTAATGCAGGTACATTTTAAAAGTGTAGTAAGTATTTTACTAAAAACCATAAATCGTACGTTTTTATTACAACGTAAATACATCGAAAATGCGATAAAAATTCGAATCATAGATTCAAAATATCGTAAAATCGATTATTTACTAAACGAGCTATAAATAAATAAAGAATTACGCTTATTGATACGCTTTCGATGTAAGTAGTTGATCATTCTTTATTGACATTATTTCCATTAAAGCGAAACAGAGCTGTGCAAAGCCCAATTGACCAATCACAGTGCACTAGGATTGTCAAACAACGCATTGACATTGTCAAAATCTTTTCGTAATGCGTCGTGATTGGTTCATTCAGCTCCACTCCGCTTAAACGCACCCTTATCATTGAAAACACCATTTCCAAATTTAAAAATTTAAATACAATTTATGTTCGTTAACCGATCGATAATCAGTTCAAAATATTTCCGCTGAAAAATGTAACAGACATAACGGTACAACAAACGTTATCGAAACAGTTTGTTGAAATGATCCTGTAAAAATATGGCGTCCGGATCTCTTGTAAGAAGTATCGAAGGAAAATATCCGATCGTTGACACTGGGTTTAGCTTCCAAGCTTTTGCTGGAGGAAAATACAACATTGTTGTATAAAAGCTTAGGACATTTTGGTTTGTTGGTTAAGTCTTCTTCTTCTTCATCGAGTGGATGGCCAACCTGACCAATCCTGGTGTCAGAGTTATTGAGCCGCCAAAGGCCTCTGACATGGCTCATGTAACGACTACTATCCGTAGAAAGTAACCGGGACCGACGGCTTAACGTGCCCTCCGAAGCACGGGTTGGTTAAGTAAGACTTTTGCTCAATATTGTAGGTACCATACTTCAGCCCGGCAAGCATATAACTGAAGACAAAGGTTTTCTTTTCGTTTTATCTCTACTTTTTAGACAAATTTCTCTTTCTATGTCCAACATCAAAAACTCTCGTTTTTTCTCAAGTGCGAATGGTTTTATTATCTGTGGGAGTTTTCTCTAAATTTTGTTCACAAACGGCAACATGCGTCCTATTTTTGTCGAAAACAAAAAATCTCTAGACAGAGCTGAGCCTTTGTGGATAGAGTTTCTTAAACAATTTATTGAGACATCCTATATCAAATAGTAGTTATCAAACTTACCTATAAAGCTGGCTTCATCATCGATCCTGTGGTCATGTAGCGCGTGCATGACTAGGGCGGCGAACAGTGAGGTCTGGGCGGGCAGGGCGGGCCCTCGCCCTCGCAAGGACGGCGGCGCGGCGCTCAGGATCGCACCACAGAGCATCTAGCTGTGATCACCATCACAGGATACCGCGCCCTGGGGGACATTACATGATATGGCAACTGGGAAAGGTGACAGTTAAGTAAAGAAAAGTACTAAAAAAAAGTTTCTACCTTATTCTTTAACGGTGTATAACTAAATCATTTCTTTATAGTGTTTTGTCTCTGTTCCACTTTTTCTTTTGACTTTAAAGACTTTAGTACTTTGTCACATTATATTATATACCTACTAAAAAATATTATAGTATGTACCTAGAACTAGCGACCCGTCCTCAATTTGCTTCGGGTGAAAAGGACAACCCGGTTAGGAGTTGTAGATATAGATTTATTTATTTCCTATTCACTATTTCCTTAATACTTAAACAGCTAATGTGATTCACTAAAGCGATTGTTCAGCAACGTGTACCCACTATTTGGATGGGTATACAGATATTTCTATTAAAACGCTACCGTGTTTTGTAAATTGTCCGTCATGGTTGTTTTAAATGTTATAACATGTAGAAAGCTTTTAGTAAGATGAGTCTTAAATCACTGTCAAAATAATTCCGATTGAAATATGATCGAAAGCTATGACTCAGGAATTTCAAGATCTTACTTTTGTATAAGGATAAAGTTTAACAATAAAATCGTTCAATTAAAAAACGTCCCCAAAACAAGGTAAAGACATTCAAAAATACATAAATACTGTCTTGTAGGCAATACAATATCATGATGTAAAAAATGTTACTTCATTTTAGGTTTTATACGTAAGCATTTAAAACCTAAAATGACGCACTAACAATCCAGTAACCGTTTAAAAATCGGAACATGACTAATTCCCCGAAGGCTGCTCGTTCACCAAGTCAGTGGTTACAAACAATTGGCACCACGTGTGTGACGTGTCATGGTATTTGCCCTTTACAAGTTACCCTGGATTTCGTAGAATCATGAACAATGTATTACGTCAAGTGTTTGTAGAAGGCTCTTTAATTATTCAGACTTTAAGTATTTGATTAGTATGTAAGGTTTTAAGTGAACTGTGATATTCATGCACTTAGTTCCAATGAAATAATGAATAAAATTAATACATTCTTGCCGCAACAGCGGTTTTACCTCCGTTATGCGCAATGCAATCCTGTGAGAATTTCGGTATAAAACATAGCCTATAAATTTCCTTTTGAATATAACTGTTACAATACTATATTGAAACACGCTTTTCCTTTTCCTAATATAACTATATTCTGCTACAAGGCTTTATTTTGTTTGTACTGTACTTAGTTGTGTGTATGTAGGACAAAGGCATCTGAGTTCATAACAATTGTTAAGCAACGTGCATTTCGGCCCCTACTGGGATGAGTGGCCGATAGTGGCATTTCTACCTGAGCGCTACCATGCTTTGGAGGGCACGTTAAGCAGTCGGTCCCGGTTGTTTCAATCGTTAGACCATGTCGAAGGCTTTTGGGCGGTCTAAAATCTCCAGGTCATCAGGGTTGGCCACTAACCAACTCGACATGAATGAATGAAGTTCATTTCAAACGTAGGAAGTCTAAAGAAAATTAAAAGAAGGTTCCACGTGTTAGAACTTTCCAAAATCTTATTCTACAAAATCAGAAACACCTTTATTATGAAGACCGGTCGTATTCCTCCGAATGGCGAAGACACGATAAACTGAAAACACTTCCCCATTTTAAAATATTCAACGGTACACGAACGCTGAGGAAAACGGTTGAGGCCCAAACGAAAGTGGGCCAAAGGTTACGAACCCCTTGAATAATAGAACGTCATGACTTTTGTTTATGGAATACTTACATTTAATATTCTAATTGGTTTTGTCTATGTCTTGAATGTTACTCATATTTGGAACGGATTGTTTGGAGGGATACAAAGTCCGACTATATTCCGATAAGAGCCTTTTTGAAGAACCTTTAACCTTTTTACGTAAGGTTTTTAAAACCGGTGCGACCAAACTAAAAGTTAATCTTTTTTACATCAAAAATACTAGAGGAATTAAAGAAGTTTGGGTAACCCGAAATAAAATATAGAGAATATTATATAATTACTAGCAGTATACCATGAGTTTATCCGGGTTTTATCCGTTCCCGCGGGAACTTTGGGATGAAAATATGCAATCGCCTATAACCTTCCCGTTAAATGTGGGCGGGCGTCTATTAATAAAGAATTTTTCAAATTGAATTTCTGAGGTAAGCGTGTACAAACAAACAAACAAACAATCAAACTCTTTAGCTTTATTATATTAGTATATAGATAGATGTTTTAGTAGGTCTCGTCAATTAATGTTTATTAAGTTAATGTCATAGTAATTATCAAAACCTATCACATAGCTCTTTACTTTTGAAGTAGATTATAATTATTGGAAATGACATCGGGTGTATTTATTGAATAAATTATGACTTGTGTTGTGTGGGCAGCCATTAAGTTCATTAATCATTAATGACATTGTATGGGCTCTTGATGGGAACAATGGTGTGTATTACAATTGTAGGGAAATGACAAAAAGGTTAAAACCTTTTTTGGATCATTTTATTTTTCAATTCCACAAAATGCATGGGCGTGACCCCACTACAACTGTGAATTGGTTTTAAAAAATATAATAAAAAATATTAATTTGTTTAAAACACTTAGGCCCAGAACACACGGTGAAACGAAACTGCAACGAAACCCTTTAGAAATTATTGATTTGAAACCAGTTTCAACCATTTTCCACACACGCTGCAACCACAATCATTTCGGTTTTCTTTGAGAACAGACATTTTGTACAAAAGAAGCCAAACTCGATGAATGAAACGCAACGCGAGTTTCCTGCACGACGGTTTCAATGCGACTGATTTGCAACGCGTTTCAAACCGGTTTCAGACTGGTCGCGTCATGTGTGGTCTCTCTACGGAATCTATGGCAGAAACTTAGATGCAACTCAAAAGTAACTGGAAGTTGCAGTTTCGTTGTAGTTGCGTTTCACCGTGTGTTCTGGGCCTTACTTGTAGGTACATAGTTCAAAATGGTAAAATATTTTAGAATAGTTTTTACTTGAGTTTTTGCTTAGGTACAGTTCATAAATTACAGAGCCTAAAACATGAAAAAGCATATTACTGGTCGAATTTTGAAACCTCTATCTTTTTGAAGTCGGGTAAAAAATCATTCTGAACCGCCTAAAGGTGAAATTCTTAATCAAACCGCGATTACGTTTTTTTCATTTACATTCCAAAATAACTTACCCAAAGTTCCTCTATTGACACCCTCCCAATATTACTTCCTTGCGGTCTCAAGCGAACCCAAACGTGCCCAAAAACACCCAAATAAAGGGTAATATTGACCGATATTCGGGTAAATGATACCTCCGATAGCAATACCATCGATTTATCGTTTTTCAATATTGAAAGCACACTCGGCACCGCTAATGGGGCAATTTTAACCGAGTGAAAATATGGATATTCGTTGTTTTAACGGGTGTTTTGTGGTTGTCATTCTGCCATTAATGAACTTTGATAATAAACATTTTAAATCGAAAGAGCATACGTACTTGCACGAAATAATTAACGTTTACAGTTTTCAATATCCAAATATTTTTTTCAAAACGATACCCTAGTAGGTACATTCATATCATAATGTTTCCTATTTTTTTTACATATTCACCAAAATTATTTCAGCACATGAAAGAGTAAGTATTCATACAGAAAGGTCCCCATTTCGAACAGCTTTAAAAAAGCTCATAAATGTAGTTTTTATTTGACTCTCCACTTTAAACTAAGTATTATTAAAACCCAAACACGGACTAAGGCTGACGTCATCTTTCCTGATAGTACGTCATATTAAAGTTAATATCTACTTAATCATTTTGATTGAAGACCGATGACCTGTTTCCCGGAAGTGGCACATTAAAGGGTTATTAATTAAGGGTGCTTTTGACCTCTTTTGAATCGAGAACGTCGATTGTAGTGGATGTAACTTTTATAGTCTACTAGCAGCGCCCCGCGGTTTCACCCGCGTTGTGCCCATTCCTGTGGGAATTTCGGGGTGAAAAATAGCCTATGTCACTCAGGGATAGTGTAGCTTTCGAATGGTGAAAGAATTTTTTTAATTCGGTGCAGTAGTTTCAGAGCCTATTCGAGACAAACAAACAAACAAAAAATCAAACCTTTCCTCTTTATAATATTAGTATAGACAAGACCGTTTGTGTATACCCATACCTAAACATTTGCTTAAAAATAAAAATCTATCATTTACAGATTTATTAATGTTATTAAGCTGTGTATAAAATTGAAATGTGAATATGTCAATATCGAAGATGAGAAACATATACAATGGATGCTTTATACTCTGACAGAAAACATTTAAACCCTAAATTAGTAATAGTTTACTTAATTAATAATAATGTATTCCTGAGCTAAACTACTTAATTGTAATTTAGTTTTTAGGATGTAGGTATTTTTAACCCAAAAATATTCACTTCCGCTTTGATCAACTAGGTACTTCGTAATCACTACATAGTATAAAATAAAGTCGTCTCTGTTTCGTGTCTGTTTGTCTGTATGCTTAAATCTTTAAAATTACGCAACGGATTTTGATGCGGTTTTTTGTAATAGGTAGAGTGATTCAAGAGGAAGGTTTTTATGTAAAAAAAATCCCGAAATTCCCACGGGAACGGGCACAACGCGGGTAAAACCGCGGGGCGCTGCTAGTAGGTAAACAATAAATTAAGATAGACTTCATCACATACAAAACAAACTTTAGATAATAATAAATTCGTTTCAAATTCAAAGTGTCTCTCCAAAAAATAGACTTTTAAACCAAGCAGGCCTATCAACCTATAGTATCTTACCAAAAGTAATCACTAACCCTAAACAACCATTTAAAAAGTAATGTAATAAAAACAACCCAATTCATTTTCCCTTGACATTGACAGCGCGGTGACATTGACAGAAATATGAATATAACATATTATCTGTCTGTCACGACGTTCGGTACACCACGTAATACTTCGCTTTGTATGCGAAGGACAAAATCTAGACGTGATAAGTAAGACGTAATGTTATGTCTAGCTTTTACTTTTTAAAATACTTGGGTAAAAAATACCTTTTACTAACTAGGTTACCTACATACATAGATTTTTACCTAAAATACCTTCATCGAACTAGGTTACCTTCATTGATTTTACTTATTATATCAGATTTGGGGACGTAATCTACTTAACTACATCTTAACTATTATAATTATATGGTTACTAGCAGCGCCCCGCGGTTTTACCCGCGTTGTGCCCGTTCCCGTGGGAATTTCGGGATTTTTTTTACATTAAAACCTTCCTCTTGAATCACTCTATCTATTACAAAAAACCGCATCAAAATCCGTTGCGTAATTTTAAAGATTTAAGCATACAGACAAACAAACAAACAGACAAAAATAGCGACTTTGTTTTATACTATGTAGTGATGATAGATATGTAGGAATATAACAAAGAAGAACATTGTTTTTTGTTTGTCTGAACAAACTCATCTTTGAAACTTCGTAACTGATTTAAATATTTTGTGTTGGATAGCAACAGGACAAAGTTAGATGATTTATCTACGTATCTTAATAAGGTGTTGTGTACAAATCTTCATATAAAAAAAATATATAAAAAATCAACAAAGTGTAAAAAGTGTACCAAAAAGCTCGTTTGACATCGACAGAACAGAACCTATATCTACACTAGCATCCGCGTAAGCTCTTAGAGATACAGGTAGGTAATAGCCTTCGTGGTCTTGTGGTTTGAGCCCTCGGCTCACGATACGTAGGTTCCGGGTTCGATTCCCGGTGGGAACAATATCTCAGAAAAAAATCTTTGTGAGACTGTCCTCAGTTTGGTTAGGGCATTGCAGGCTGAATCACCTATTGCCCGAAAAGTAAGATGGTTACGTGTTTCGAAGGGCACGTTAAGACGTTGGTCCCGGTTACTTTCTACGGATAGTAGTCGTTACATGAGCCATGTCAGAGGCCTTTGGCGGTTCTATAACTCTGACACCAGGATTGGTCAGGTTGATCATCCACTCGATGAAGAAGAAGAAAGAAAGTCGTGTTAGTTTCACCATTTATAACTCAAGAACGGCGGGACCGATTTTAATAATTCTTTTTTATTTTATTTATCTTGGTTAGGAAAAGGGTAATAAATAATAAAAACCCCGAAACGCCTACGGGAGCGGACGCGCTGAGGATGAACCGTGGGGCACAGCTAGTTATTTATATTAACAAACAAAAAAGTGTACGACAAAGCCTCTTTGACATCGATAGACCAGAAAGACTAGACTTTGCGCAAGCTCTTAGAGATACAGGTAGCTATATACTACCTAACGTAAAACTCCTAAATTATCCTACATACATTTATGTAGGTGTACCTACCTAAGTGTTACATACAATAACCCTCGTAATTCGGTTAGTTAGCTAAGTTTATTAAGCTAATATAACACAACAGACTGACCACGGCGTAAGTTACGGACGCCGCCTCGTTCGGTCTTATTTTGGGGTACTTAATGATGGTGATTTCGGGTTAACTAACGTTGGTAACTAACTGAGGGAGTTAAAAGTAACGATTGTAAGATCCTATTGCAGAACAGTTTGTAGTCCTTTTATAGAACACTAGCAAGCAGCACACCACAGTTTTACCCACGTTGAGCCTTCCCGTTGAATATGGTTGTCCATTACAAAAAGATTAGTAGCTATGTGAGCGCATTCAAACAAAAAAAACATAGATATAGAATAATTTGTAGATCGTTCGATTGAATCGGTAGAAACTTTTTTTTCAGTAACCCGCTTTTTAACACTATGCTGTACGTTTGTGATGTGTATGCGTACGAACGGACTTGGCTGACCATAGTTCGTAAAGAAAAGAGTTAGATTCCTCTTTTTTAGATTAGAAATTATCTTCCGTAGATTCCAGTTGGGTTAGTGGCTGTCGAGTTGGTATTGGAGAAGAGCGAAAATGGATACTTTTGGATCCTTGTTAACTATGTATAACGGAAGGGTTGTATTCTCTATTTCTATCTCGTCTATCCTAAAAGCTTGCGAAAAAAGTGATTAGGTACGTAACTACCACTCTCAGAGCTATTCATTAAATCGACACTTAACTAATTGACGTAATTTTTCATACATTTCAAAATGTCATAGTTATATGCTCAATATAGGTATGCACAATACAAATTTTCATAAATGTACATATGTCAAAATCACTCATTAAATCTCTACTACGGAAGCATTGTCCTCTCGGAATACGGGCGTAAGTCATTGAATACGAAAGTTATATCCACACATATCTTACGGGTTTCAAAGAAACAAGTGAAAAGTACCACAACACGAAACAAGCCTTCCTGTAAGTAATTCAAACACACCCTGTTCACAAGTTTCGCAGTGAAACTTGGAGTCCTCTCGTCAATATTTCTGGCGACTTCACCTGAATTTTGATGGCGTCTCAATCCAATCGGATCCGAAATGATAAATTTAAATAATGTCACATTATAATGGATGGTGCGCGAGACGGGCGGTATGACCGACTTTTAGGAAGGATGATGTATCTATTTACCTAATTACCTACCTGATCTAGATAATGTAGAAAAATATTATTCTATTTGAAGGTAACTAACTTAGTTTCGTATTTGTATTGTATCTTTTTCCACCTGGAAAAGATTTGTTCGAGATTCTATCAATGTACTTTTTTATCAGAAGATAGTAAAAAAAGTGCAAATAAGTTAGTGTCTAACCCCCCTAATGTCGGAGCGGGGTCCGCCTAAAGACATCCGACATGGTCTGACAATTGAATCCAGGAACGACGAAATTGAGCCTTCCGAAGAATCCATGAAAGCAGTGTTCGAACTGCACGTTGGTTAACAAAAACAATCTACGAACGCACAGAGCATCAAATCTGATATTAAATGATGGATAACCATTAGCTAATGTGAATTACCGTACTTAATTAGGTATTTCTTAGATTATGAAACATGATATGAGTATAAAATAAAAATCCATACTAAAACTCGGTCGACACAACGCAGTCAAAACACATTTTGTAATACTCGTATTAACTTATGCTAAGGAAACCGACGAACACAAAAAGGATATTCTCAATAAAAATCACATTATGGTTGTTCTTGTGACAACGCAAATATTTATTAACATCTGTTTCTTTCGAAATAGTTTCATAACAGAAGTCAAAAAAGGTTATTTTAGTGATTTACCATATACCTTCATAAGTATAAAAGTACTCACAGGTAGGTTGATGAGGTTAGTTTCTAATCAACGACAATACAACGAAAATATAAAACTGTTTCTCAAAGAAACCATCACATGTATAATGTCTCTTATAGTAACAGTATGACCAGGTATTACGAAACATGTCCTACTCAAGTACAAGCAATACTCAGACCTAACTTAAGCCTACAGAGAGTACCTACATTCACTACGTGCGTAATTCCTACGTACTTCAAAAGAGACTTTGGCATTGTGCCCAAAAAATCTACCCGCATTATAATTTTAACGAAAATTGACCTTTACGTTCAAAACTAATGCGTCCTAAGGGTCAATATAAGGAATGCTTACAATTTTGCGTAGTAACCCCTAACCTACTGAAGGACGAAGTTTATCGAAAGGTCTAATTAAAAATCAATGTTTTAGTTGATTTTTATACTTATTACTACATCGAAATCGGTTTAGTCTAATCTACAGTGCCTTAGACATGAAAACAGAGTATCTTTGCAAAGACTTACCAAGAAAAATCACTATTTTAGGAACACTATCTTCAAGTATGCCTAATAGAAAATATTACGTAAGAATCCAATTTCTGTGGGTAACACTTTTTTTGAAAATGTTCTCTTCGTTCCGTTAGCCTCACAGGTCACACTTTACTTCAAATTCACTGCAATTATTTAGTATTTTCTGTATTCTTTACGTTTTTGTTACGATTTTTGGAGAGATCTAAAATGGTGGTCTGATTTTATTAGGGTATCGTGTAGTGGGCAGTGCGCATGCGTGGAATCAACCCTTATTGTTTGGGTGCGTTCACGAGGGGTGAGTTTGTCGATGGTATTTTTGATAGCAATTTATTTTTGTTTTATCTACCTCTAATCAGATTAAAAGTTAATTAGATTTTTAATAAACAAAAATAGTAACAACTCTACGTTGGTACTCGTATTATGAGTAAAAACACTTTTTAAACCTTTCGATAGTCCACGAGTACATATAATTAATATTAAAACTAGACATTTTTTTATAGGACTTAAAAACACTGCACTTCTGTTAGAAGTAAATACATTTCATAAAATACCCTCAAGAAGTAAAGAAAAAATATCCTGAAATATTCAGCGTTACAAACATATTATTATTGTTATATGTCACTAGATGGCGTTAAATGGATGTTGGTTTTGTTTTGACAGACTTCGAAGTTCAAATTTTATCACCACAGACAATAGATTAAATACCCACTATAGTGCCAGTACCTATATTAAAATAGCGAAAAAAAATGTTTTTGATTCCAAACGTCTCTCAATATTTTATTTGCATGACAAACAAATCAAATATCATAATTTATCTGGTATTTGAGATCAATCTAAGTTATCAGAACCAGCCAATACTGATTCAATCTGAATATTTAAGGTACAGTACAGTTTATAATTTACCACACATTTGTTACCCAAATTAAGAGGCATTATAATTCACAAGAATACTCTTTAGTATTCATGTAAATACTCTTGTCTAAGACTGTTAGACATAAATGTGAACTATTTATTTCTATACCTATATGTACTGAAAATGAACTACTTATTATAACTTGTTTTTTTGTCTGTAAGGTCACTAATATATTTTTTGAAGTACGTAGGAATTACGCACGTAGTGAATGTAGGTACTCAGTGTAGGCTTAAGTTAGGTCTGAGTATTGCTTGTACTTGAGCAGGACATATTTCGTAATACCTGGTAATACTGTACCTACTACTATGTTACTTGAGACATTATACATGTGATGGTTTTTCTTTGAAAACCGGTTTTCTAGGCGTTGTATTAGCGTTGATTAGAAACTAGCCTAATCATACTAGCTGTCAGTAAGGGTTCGCCCTGCACTGCGACATTACAGACTACGTTGAGACCATACCCATTTTAAATTGAAACTAAGTTTACGGATACACTTCGCTTTTATTTTACATTTTTGTCTGACGTTTCGGCCCCTTTACAGGAACCGTGGTCACAGAAGACTGGAAAACCATGTTCTTACTTGACGTCCTACCGCCATCTATTGAGTATAGGTGAAATCACAGGGAATTATTAGATAAATAAAACATCAAGAACACAAGTTATAGGAATAAAATCTGTATTTCACAATGCTCAATACATATTACCATCATACATTATAATAAAATATAACTACAATCTAAAATAACATTCGAAAATACAATGTTTCATAACACGAAATAAACACTGAAATTATTTTATTATATAAATAACTTTATTTATTATTTACTGCTGTGTTTAGCCTAGTATTATAGTAACATCTTCTATTTACTAATATCGTATATTATATAAACTTAACTTATGTGTACAGCGTGGTACCTTTAATATCATTCCTGAAAACAAAAACATAGTTAGTACGTACTCTTTATACATCAATAGATTGTATTTTGTAAATTTCAATTCGATTGAAGATATTGTTACTAAATCTCTGTAGCATTCCAAAGTTTCATATAAATCAGATCAGCAATTCTATTGATATGAGTATACAATTTCATTGCTACGTTAACGTTAAGAGTAACCATTGCCCTGTGGACTGCTTGACTGTTTGCAAAATGGCGGATTGTACAAGCATTCTTAATATTATTATGTGCCTAAATATGTTTCTAGCGGCCGCCCTTCTTCGGTTACTCTCGTTAACTTCGCTTCGCGTGAAAAGGCCACCCCCTGTTAGGGGTTGACTTACGCAAAATCCTTTCTTAGTGTTCACTTACATCATGATATCTTATAGTGACCGCTTTATAAACCATTCATCTCTAACTAAAACACTTTAATATAGTTTTGTCTCTTTTGCTCTTTCGAAAATAACGAACTTCAGAAAGGGACAAACCATTTTGATAGCTAAAACGCTGTCAAAAGCGTTTATGAATAAGGTATTCAATCCTGGAATTTCCCCCGGAATTATTTATTCAAAGCAGTGGTTCTGGTCATAGTAACACAACTGATAGTTATTTTATAGTACCTAAGGTACTTGTGGTTAAGATAATATCGTGTTGACTCACCTAGCACCGTTATTTGGTCATGCCCTGTTTCGCGCGCCGTTCCCACTCCGCTCTCATCTGCAAGATCCCTTTGAACTGAGGAGACCCATCCGTCTCGCTCTCACCATCCTTCTCTTTCGCACTCTCCTCCTTCTCAATATCAACGTCCTTTTCTATCACAGCACTCTCTCTTTTATCAATTTCTACCGACACTCTGTTACCATCTCGCATCCATGGACGTTTCAGTGTATCTACTTTGAAGACTTCCGATTTTGAAATGCTTTTTATGTCTTCTCTATCATTTGCGGAATCGGGGAATGTTCTGTTTCGCAGTCGTTTTTCTGGAGTCGAATCTGATACTTCTTTTTTGTATTTGTTGACTTCGCTTCGGTAGTTTGGCGCGCTTTCCCTTTTAGGGTTGACGCTGTTGATGCTAACGCTTCTCTGGTAGTGAGGGGCTCCGAACTGGCTCACTCTCGCTGCTATATCGACCACTCGTTTGTCCTCGTCTTTTCCTTCATCATTTTCTTTGTCACTATCTCTAGATTTGATCGACGCATTGAATTCATTCTTCAAAAGTTTGCTTTTCGCAGCGTTATCTTCTTCCCTCGCTTCAGCGATTTCTTGAGCAATAGCGTCTGCTTCAGAATCCTTTATCTTTAACGATCTTCGAGCGAAAACCTTCATAAGTTCAGGCTCATCATCTTTCTTTTCGCTTTTAAACTCTTTTGATAAAGCTACAGGCTTTTTACGGAAGACTACAGCTTCCTCGTTTCTGTCAGGAGTCTTTATATCGATGCTATCAATGCTTTGAATTGAGCTTTTACTACCAAAGCTTGAATGAGACTTTTGTCCTATCGAAATATTGTCGTAAATTTTCTCTGTACTTCCATCGTTGCTTATCGAGTTTGTTCTAGGCTTTTCTATCTTGTCTGGTAGTTCAACACTCATTGTTTTGCGTTTGAAAAATGCTTTTGGCGTTGTTGGACTTTGGGAAACGATAGGAGCGACTGATTTGCGAGTAATTACTGGCGAGGATTTATCGCAAGATTGAGTATTGTCAGTTACGTTTTCTGTTGGGAGAATTTCTTTCTTGACTTGAGTGTGAGAAACATCTGTCACAGTGTCAACTTCAGGTTCCTTTTCTGTAGTTATTACAGGAATATCAGTTTTCTTAGGTGTGACGTTTGCAGTCAAAACAATGTTAGTAGTAGGCTTAACAATGTCAACTTTATTTAACTGTATGTTCATAAATTCTGGAACGCCCGGTTTGCTGGCAGATTTCTGCAGCTTTTCATCGCTTTTTTGTTTAACATCAAGAGTTTTAATCGGCGATTGTTCTTTATTTATGTGAGTTACTGAAATAAAACCTTCAGCTTCTTTGTTCTTGCTTAAAGCGCTTTCAACTGAAATGGTTTTCCTTCTATCATCGATATGTTTCTCAGGGCTACTTTTAACACTGTCTAAAGAGCTAGATTTAAGAATTGGTGCAATTAAGGGTTTAGGTGAGCTGATGATGTCATCAATTTTGGCTTCTATCTGGGATATATCGCTGTCTCGTTTGTTACTCATACCAACGTGAATGCTACTTGTGAACAGCTTTCGATCGTCTAACGTATCAGTTTTGAGACTGTCCAGATAACTGCTGTCTGTGCTCGGAAGACTATCATAGTTGGCTTCAGCAGTACCGTGAAGTATAGTGTAGTTTCGAGCCGAGATTCTGTTGGTGAAGTCGTGTTTCTCTTTCAGGTTTCTCCTGTAGTTAACCTCCCAGCTATCGAGTAGAGGTTCTGAGATCCCCACTATAGCAGGAAGACTAGGCATTTGGCTATCTTGCGAGGTAATCGAATTGGTTTCGGAAGCGTATCGGAAGCTCTGTGACTTTCCAATACTGCTCCGACTTTCCACAAACTCCTCGCCAAGAGATCTCATCCCTGACGTCACATAAGACTCTTCAGTTTTACTCGCATGATGAACAGTCTCCCGTTGCCTTTCAATTTTTTCAGGAAACTCTGAAATTAGTTCCGAAGATCTTAACTTGATGTTGTCAGAACTTTGATGTTTAAGTTTGGTTGGAGATGTACTCAGAAATCCTGGAGAAAAGTAAGGTATATTCTTTGGTACACTTCCGCTGGCAAACACGTAATCTGTTGGCTTATTTTTAATCCTCATTGCTCTGATTGGAGGTTCGTCCTCGGAGATTACTAGAGATGGGGACAACGTAGTTTCATCCTGAGACTTTGTCAATTCATTCGTAAATGCTTTTGATGAAAACGGTTCCAATCTCTGAACAGAAGTCGGCCTTTTAGGTTTCTCACTGCAGTTGAAGGAGTCACGTATATTTTCTTCGATCGTTTCTTTCGATGAACTCCGTTTTGGTCTTTCGATCTTTTCGACAAATTCGTCTCGTCTACTGAATCGATGTTTCATTTCTTGGTTCAGCATTTTGTCGGTTTCATCGGCAATTTTGAGATCAGTTACTATATTGTATTCGACGCCTGGCACTTTGGCAGCGCTGTAAACATCTTTGTATGCATTATCTTGGGAGTAACTCCCTCTGTTATCCATACGTTTATGCATTTGGTTGGCAAAGACTTTCTGGCCGGCAGACTTGTGGGTTCTTTCGGCAGGTACTGGCTTATACCCTTGTCCTTTGTAAAAGTTGTCGTTATCAACCGGCTTGTAAAGAGCCTGCGATTCTTCCGTCTTACTCTTCTTTACTTCTTGATGGAATGCTTCTCCATCCGTCTGGTCTTTCTTCGATTTCTTCCCACTTTTCCTGAGCAGAAGTCTACTGAAGAAAGACTCTTCTTTTTTAGACGATTTGATGACTTCGTTCTCGGTTTTCTTTTCCGTTTTACTTTTCTTTTCGAAGGTAGATTCTTCTGCGATTTTCTTTTCGGAACGGTATTTTGTTATTCTGTCTTCTGAGTGGTATGTGTTTGGGAATTTGGGGGAATCTCGCACAGTTTGTCCTTGAGAGCTTGATTGACTTCTTTTAATAGAAGATCTGGGCGTGTTCGACTCAGCAATGCTGAGTTTAACTGGAGACTGTCCCATTAGTTGGTTGAGAGCCAATCCCGGCGGCAATGAGGAAGATTTCAGTTTGGCATCGTTTGGTGTTTCTATTACTTTCTGTAACTCTCTATTGACGTGGATTTGTTGTTCTTTGACCACGTGGTGCTTCGTGATTGTCGATGAAGAGAATGATTCTGGGAACAACGACTGAAGTTAGATAACCATTCTGAACTTTATTTATAGTGTAACAAGGATTGTATTGTCACGTACCAGTAACAACTTCTGTTGTTTTACGGTGGACATCAGGAGTAGTGCTTCGTATCATTTCTTCGTTCAGTTCGGGAGTTATTGGCAAGGCTGAGGCTGCGATCTGAAATGCGACAGAAAAATAATATAGATAAAGTACATAGGGAGATAAGTATTAATAGAACATATAAGTCGAGATCGCGTAGAAATATTAAGTTAATAAATGGCAGATATCTTTAATCTTACTAACAAAACATTGATTTAGGTGTGTAATGTAAGTCTATTCAACAGGACTAAGCTAATAGCAAGTGACCTGCAAGTTACTCTACCAACACCATTTTATTGGTGGCGCGTCTGCTGGTTCTTCCATTTTGTCCGAATGTAATGTTGCCCTATGAGTGACAGGTCTGTAGTACCTACTATATATAGGTTCCCTTAACCTTGCTAGTGTTTCATTATTTATTAATTATTCATTTCTCTAATGTACTTACAGGGTTGTTTTTCTTCCGGCGGGGAGCGCCATGCGTGCGTCGCGGCCGCACGGCCATCTTGTGTTTGGCGGCGGAGTGCGACAGTGGCGCCACGCCCGTCGGGGGCTCCGACGTATCTGGAAACAAGAAGTAATTTTTAGGGTTCCGTAGCCAAATGGCAAAAACGGAACCCTTATAGATTCGTCATGTCTGTCTGTCTGTCCGTCTGTCCGTCTGTCCGTCTGTCCGTCTGTCTGTCCGTATGTCACAGCCTTTTTTCTCCGAAACTATAAGAGCTATGTTGTTGAAACTTAGTGTGTAGATGTATTCTGTGAACCGCATTAATATTTTCACACTAAAATAGAAAAAAAAAAAATTTTAGGGGGGTCTCCCATACATAGAAATGAAAAAAAATTTTTTTTTTTCATCAAACCCATACGTGTGGGGTATCTATGGGTAGGTCTTCAAAAATGGTATTGAGGTTTCTAATATCATTTTTTTCTAAACTGAATAGTTTGCGCGAGAGACTCTTCCAAAGTGGTAAAATGTGTGTCCCCCCCCCTGTAACTTCTAAAATAAGAGAATGATAAAACTAAAAAAAATATATGATGTACATAACAATGTAATCTAACACCGAAAATTGGTTTGAACGAGGTCTAGTTAGTAGTTTTTTTTTTACGACATAAATCGTAAACCGCAAAAAAATACTGATTATTCATTCAATAACTCAAATGTAAATAAAAAAACATTTATTTCAAGAACTTCTTTATTATGTTACTCGCTGCTACGGAACCCTTCATGGGCGAGTCCGACTCGCACTTGGCCGCTTTTTGTGAATATAAAGTTAAGTAAGGGTATGGGAAACGCCTCGGTGGTCTAGGGGTATGTGCACTCGCCTGCCGAGACTGAGGTCTCAGATTCAATTTCCAGGTCAAGCGATATAATGTTTCTTCCTTTTCAAACATGGCTCGGGTTTGAGATCATTAACCCGCATTTGCCAAGCGTGGTGATTAAGCCTAATCCTCTTCACTGTAGGTACTGATATCTTCATTGAGATGAGAGGCCTTTGCCCAACAGTGGGACATTACTTTAAGGGTATGGGTAAGGGCTTGTAGATGCTCAATGCTCGGCAAAGAACTGAAGTTATAGTAGTTACTTTATTATTTGATTAACTTGCATCATTAAATAAACAAATAATACTCGTTATATAATTATTGGACTTGAGTCCTTGAAGGAAGAGGGCTCTGAAGTCATCACCGAAATTGACCTAAAGTTTGAAGAGACCTTGGATTCAAGGATTTTGGTAACCGTCAACCATCTATGGAACCGAAATGATTCATCGCCTTAAGACTTTCAACATTTACAGTAACCAATAATGTAGCTCTCCGAAGCACGGTTTCTTCATAGAAAACATAGCTGCCACCTCAGAATACAGAGAGGCTGCCACGTAGAAATGTGTCTTGTTAATACAAACAGCCCAAGTCAGTCCCAAACCACACGTATAAAAAGTAAAGCACTCACTGTATGTGTCGAAGTGGTCGCTCCTGTGGGAGTCGTGGTGGTGTCCGCTGCTGCTGTCCTCGTCCATCTCGGAGGAGCCCACGCTGAGCAGGGAGCCGTCGCTGCATGAGGAACCGGCATGGTGGCGCTGGAGGAAAATAAATCCAATGTTAGGATGGTTTGGGAAAAAGTTCGAGTAGGATTGTGGTGCCCGAGTATTTAGCATCAAGGGAAGACCTTGATGCTATGGTATAATGATGGAAATCAATCAGATCGGTAATTCAAGATTTGAGAACTTTTCTTGAGTACAGTTATATAAAAAAAAACTATAAATATTATGATGATATCGGCTGCATCAGCAGTGTTTCCGCAGGAATAAGATCAGGTAGTATTCGGAAGTTACCATCGTTTCAATTATCTTTCCGTGGTGATATTTAGAAAAATGACACGTTAGTAGTATCTATAACAATCTACATAAATCAGTTCATGTATCAACGGCAAATAATGTCTGTTGTTTTCTGCTGCTTGTACCTGAGGTTGTAATTCGTTGGTAAAACCTTCGGTTTCGACGCTGTCCTAGTTGGCACGCGCTCGGTCAATCATGCATTGATCGTATCACGCCCAAAACACGCGATCTCACAAATAAAATTTATGAATCAAAATTAACGTTAACCTAGTTGCTACAACGCAATTCATACAACGTAACATATTCCCTGACGCCCGTACTCAGACACGTCAAATGCCTCCATAGTAGAAATTTTATCAGTGATTTTGATATATATAATGTACTAGCAGCGCCCCGCGGTTTTACCCGCGTTGTACCCGTTCCCGTAGGAATTTCGGGATGAAAAATAGCCTATAACCTTCCCGTTGAATGTGGCTATCTATTACAAAAAGAATTATTCAAATCGGTTCAGTAGTTTCTGGGATTAGCGCGTTTAAACAAACAAACAAACAAACAAACAAAACAAACTCTTCAGCTTTATAATATTAGTATAGATAAGTATCCGTTAAACGGACGTCTCTGAGTGCGGAGGTTATTATATTCAGATATAACTGTCAACAAGTAGTTTGAAGGTTATTTATTTTTTTGCGAAAGTGACCATTAGATAACCATGTCTAACTCTTTTTAATCTACTTCAAACATCGACGTAGAATGATTTCAATTCTCTCCTATTCCACCACCCAGATCGAACTATAGACACAGTAAACCTCCTCGCCTCGCTTGCTCCCAACCACCCAACACTCAGTACTCATTCTAATTACCCTCAATGAGTTACAAAAGAGTTACGATACAATAACTCAGCACAAAGCGAACATCCGGCTTTACCGATTTATTTCCACGATTATGATCTGTTTCTGTACGTTTTTGTTCGCTTAGTTTCGTAATAATTACATTTCATAGGATGTACTGCGTTGAATCAGTGAATGGGGTCATATTGATATGTTTTTGTGTTTTATTTCTCTACATTATACATTTAAATAAGTTTTGTGTGAATTATATTAATATTTGCCTTGATCTAGTTAGGTATAATCTTTGAAACATTTATAACTCCTACTATGAAGAAGAACTACTAGAAGTGTATAAAGTAAATACTTTATACACTCCTACGGTCTTCATTCCTATTTAGGCCTACTTATTTGTTTCCATTCCTCTCCCACCTAAGATAAAAAATGCTATATTTCTAACCTCACACTGGGCATTGTTCTTCTATATTCCAACTCATCTATATTCCGTCTTTCTACTAGAGTAGCTATACTAAGCTTGACATAATTTGTGTTATAGCATACGCACGTTACACAGGTATAGATAGCTCTGGTAGAAATGCGTTATAAGAGCACTGCAGGTCGAACATCATTTCATTTAATAAGTTAGTAAGTAGTAGTGGTCTACTCTGATGTCGGTCATTTTTGTAGACAAGAGAAGGTTTTGAAGGCGTCCAATATAGTCTGACAATTGAACGGGGACCGACAATTTTAACGTGCTTTTTGAAGCACGGTAGCTCTCAGATATAAATGCTAATATCGTATCCTAGTAGAAGCCGATCCGCGTGATGTTTATGTATAACGATTAATAAGTTAACATCGTTAAGTCAAAGTAAACATGTCCAATAACGCCACGAGCGCTATCATTTATCATTCATTCATAGCGCAGCTCGGCTGCTACTTGGATGGGTGGCCGATAGTGGTATTTCAATCTGAACGCTACCGTGCTTCAGAGAGCACGTTAAGTTATCGGTCCCGGTTGTTTCAATCGTCGGACCATGTCGGAGGCTTTTAGGTCTATAAAATCCGACACTAGGGTTGGCCATTGCTCTACTTGAATTTACTAACTTTTACCGCGTCTTTCTTTTATCTTTCTAACACAAATAAGACGTAATAACTCTGACACCAGAATTGGTCAGGTTGACCATCTACTCGGTGAAGAAGAAGAAGAAGACGTAATACCAACCTTAATATTATTATTAACATACTTCCTCCTTGGCGGTCTCTTCACTACCTCCTGAGGCATTTTAGTTACATACAGCATCATTTTAACAATATTGATATACGAAGCTCTTTATCGATAAAAATATCAATGTGTACACATCACTAGTTTTATTTTAACACAGTTTTTTGTACTTTCACTGCTTATTTACACACATTAAAGTTTAGGATTATGTGAAACGTTTGTTAGAGTAGATATTAACCGTTAAGGCTTAGGTAAATAGAGAATACTAGACTTTAAGTTAACACTAGATCACTAAATGTACGCACATTAACAAGAATAGAAAAAGGCGAAAAACTACACAACTTTGTCTCTCCACGGGCGGTGCCACGGTACCGCGACAGCGATGACGACTAACGAATTACATATTTAGAAAAAGAAATACAATATAAATAGATGAGCTAATGTACTTATTTAAATTCACAGAATTGCAACTAAACTGTAATCAATCGGAGATGAAAAGTGATAACGTGGCTGATATGATACTGATAAGTAATCTTTGAGAATGACGATGGTTAGGGTTGTCCCGTGTTAAAATTATTTAAAAAAACATAGATGCTGGGTATTATTTCATCAAAGAATATTTTTCCCATCACTATTTTATTTTATTTACTTACGTATACATATAACTACGTATGCATAGACGCTTTTTATTCACCGAATCTTCTAGATAGATTTTTTTTAAATTATGCTGCCGACCCTAGATCGCGGTAATAGATATAAATTGTGTATACAATAAGCATTCGTAAACATGTTTACTTTACTTTTGATTAGTTATGAATACATTAAATTATTTAACAAGCTGCTAAATTACTTGGCAACTTTAATCACATATTTTTTGTCCTTAGATATGATAAGTAAAATAAGACTATATTCTAATTCATTAACCAACGACTGATTCTTCCATTAGTTAAAAGCTGATTTATCAACCAAAGATAATTTCTTCCGTTGAGGTAAAAGATTCAGCGATGGGGTAAGTATGGAATAAAATCACGTAACCTTTTTCCTTTTGAAAAGGAATCATCGTCGCCTGTAAATTAACTACATTAGTCCACATTGTAACTAAAGTTAATCCGTAAAATTATTTACTATAATAAATGTTTGTCAATCTGTTTATCACGCTTTCATTGAATCAATGTTAATTATTTTATCAAAGTCTTTAAAAAACTTAAAAGTGCCTAAGTCTATGGTTTGGTACCACCTATAGATACATAAATAAATAAAAGAATAACAGAAAAACAATTCATTATTCGCGTTCGAACTTTAAAATATCAAGTGCTTGTTCTAAATTTGAATATTATCCTGTTATCAATATCAATGCTTCCGATAATGATAAGAGAAGTTGATAATGATAAAAACATAACATTGGTAGTTCAACAGTAGGTACTCTGTTCGTAGAAGGGAATACCCACATATGTAACTCGTGTAACGTCGTTATGTAACTGATTATTGTAGAAGTAACTTTTGTAGTTAAAGAAAAACTGAAAGACCTTGAAGCAAAATCAAGAAAAAGTAAATTGTCAAATATGTTTCATTCAGTTTTGGTGCTATAGATAGAGTCTTTTAAACGAACTACACATTCTGAAGAACATCAACAGAGAAGAAAGTACTAAAATATTCGACATTTTCATAGGTCAACTGTACCTACAATTTCTTTTCAATTTTGTCAAAAGTAATCACTAGTTACTAGTGATGTCTATTGTCTATTGATTATCCATTTACCTACTAGTGACTAGTAGGTAAATGGATAATCAATAGACATTTTTAAACATACTATCAAACTCAAATAACTGTTCTACCCTAAACTCGTAAAGTATTTAACGTTAGTAAATTATTAAGCGACATATACTCGCACATTGTACACCAAAGTTTCAACGAAAATTAATATCATTATGTATGTCATTGTAACTTGAAACATAAGGTTAACTTAACGTTACCAGCTACATACATGAACAAGTAAAGGCCTCTACCCATTACACCGTATCATACCATGACCGTGCTATGAACGTGTCAGGCAAAAAAGTATTCTTTGTATTGAAAAGTATGGGACAGTGCTCACTAGACCGTTCCGTCACCAACCAACAACGTCAACTATTCTCGATGAGAATATTTTGCCGGTGCTGACACGTTCATAGCACGGTCATGGTATGATACGGTGTAATGGGTAGAGACCTTACCGCAACCGCAAGGTAGGTATGAATATAATTAAACAGAAGTTAAGTACAGTTATATAATATCCGCTTTAGATCTATCTAAAGAATTTCGGGATAAGAATAATGTAAAATCTTCCTCCTAAAACACTCTATGTAGGTATTGTTCAAAACCGTGGTTCACATAGCGTTTTTATCCTGTGGGAATTTTGGGATAAAACTAGTGAAACAGTCCTCTCAAATAACTTAGTATATTGTTGAAAATAGCGTGAAAATCCGTTCAGTTTTACTAAGTAAATCGGGAACAAACGCAGCGATGAAGTTTGTTGCTCGTAAATTGTGTAAATTTGATAAAATGTTCACACTAATGAACCAATAATTACTTCCTACTTGCCGACTGATAATATCTATTGATCTAAAATTTCATCGTTCATTCAGCCGTTAAACTAAGGAATTTGAAGTAATGAACATAATGGGTTATGTAAGAGGCTCGTACTTGTTGCAAGTGAATGAAATAGTCTTTTGTATCACGTAAGCTGGGTATCCATTTGAGGCAGCCTCGGGCCGAGCGGCTGCCTCGGCCCGAGGCAGATCTAGTGGAGACCGTGCCGCGATTCGAGGCTTGCCGCGACTTGAACCAAACGAGGCGGCCGCGCAGCGAGCCAAATCGTGTCGGTAAATGGCCATGCTCAAAGACGCCTCAGTGTGAGGCGTACGTTAAGTGGAGACGGACGTACGTGTGCTCGGCACGCAGCAAAATGGATAATGAGAAATGTATCGCTGACGATATATTTCTTTAATCCACCACCGATGTTTCCGTTTCTTATATTGCTTCCTTTTGCAGTGACTAATTACTACTAATGCTGCAGCGACTTTACGTGCGTCAACCATGGTGGTTAATGAGGAATTGAGAAAATCGTGGCTCGGGTTGAGGCTTGCCGCTCGATACGATATTATGTGTGCTCAAGTGGAGACGCATGTACTTTCCGAAGCCCGCGGCACGCTCAGAATGAGGCAGCTCGCCACGAGGCTGCGCAAATGGATACCCAGCTTAACATAGTATGTATAAAACAAAGTCGCTTTCCGCTGTGTGTCTGTCCCTATGTATGCTTAGATCTTTAAAACTAAGGAACGGATTTTGACGCGGTTTTTTAAATAGATAGAGTGATTCAAGAGGAAAGTTTATAAGTATATAAATTCCTGAAGTTCCCTCGGGAACGGACACAACGCGGGTAAAACCGCGGGGCGCTGCTAGTATTATTTATTCCATAAATTGCACATAAAGGTAGAATGTAAAAGTGAATGATGCATTATGTATTATGGGTAGTAGTAGCATAATAGTTATGCCATACGATACAGCAGGCATAGCTAATATGCTGTATGAAATAGTGTTTTGACACTTTGTTTATTTAATCTATCTACGGTCTAATCGTGATTTCATAAGCTGCGAGCTACGACCATTATTATATGTATTTTAAACTTTGATTGAGTACTCGTCGACTCCCTGCTTGCTCAACATCTAATCAAAACTTGCCTCTAGCTGTTCCGTGCGGTGGTTCCACCCGCCATCCGATAGATGGCGCTAACGTGATTTTTTTTTAGATCGCGATGTTATTTTCCCAGATTTTTGCAACGTTCCCCAGATTTTTACTCTACATAATGTATGGGACATTATGTAGAGTAAGAAAAGATCTTTCCCCATATAAAATTACTAGCAGTGCCCCGCTGTTTTACCTGCGTTGTACCCGTTCCTGAAGGAATTTCAGGATAAAAAGTAGCCTATAACCTTCCCGTTGAATGTGGCTATAGGTATATTACAAAATTATTTTTTCAAATCAGACCAGTAGTTCCTGAGATTAGCGTGTTCAAACAAACAAACTCTGCAGCTTTATAATATTAGTATAGATAGGTAGTTTAGATTCAAAAGTATTCAAGATAAAGGATACTATAATATCGGACCAAATTCACATATTCACTTTGTTCCGTTGCTTTATTTTGTTATTAACAGACTGGTTCGTATTAAACAGCCACAACACAAGCACTACACACACAAACAGACGACAAGTTTTGACAACACCGCTGTTAACTAAGTGCCAAAACATCCGCGTTGCAACATGTTTGCCGACAAATGCACCCTCCTTCCGTGTTATTATTGGTTAACTCTACCTACGTATGTGAATGGGTTTACCTATATTCAACTCAAATGATTTCGAGAACTATCCAGTCGTACTAATCCTATCCTACTAACATTATAAATGCGAAAGTTTGTGAGGATAGACGTAAGTTTGTTACTCTTCTACGCAAAAACTATTGAACGCAATTGGATGAAACTTTACAGTAACATAGGTTATACATCAGAATAATACGTAGGCTACATTTTATCCCGAAGTTCCCTCGGGATCGGGTACGACGCGGGTGAAACCGCCGGGCCGCGAGGGTTTGTGAATACCTATGGAATTAATTGAATTTGGAATAGTGGGGAATATAAGGGTCATACCGAAACGTTTTTGCTTTCTTGATAACTTTTGAACAAAAAATAAAACTGAATATAAAAGTCGCATGGTCTATCTAACCAATAAAATTATACTGCAACAAAAGTCATACATACGTCAGACGTTAATAAATTATATATAGAGATAATAAAACAATTGAGGGATTACTCTGTAATCGCTTGTCAAGTGTTTGTCTAAAGTCTAACTAACTGTTCCCCGCGGTTTAACCCGCAGCGCACCCGTTTTCACTGGGATAAATAGCAGCCTATATCTATCTAAGAAGTTAAATCTATTTGTATGCTAACTTTGATCAAAATCGGTCCAGCCGTTTGGCCGTGAAACTGAAACAAACATACATAACCTCATTTATTATAGCAGTAATATGTTATATCGATGCAGGACTGCAATAAATATCGCTAGATTATATCATTTATGACGCAGATACTAGAATATAGTAGATATTCTGTGACCTTCGATTTCTTCCTACCGTTATATTGCAGTCATCACTACATAGTATAAAACAAAGTCGCTATTTTTTTCTGTTTGTTTGTCTGTATGCTTAAATCTTTAAAATTACGCAACGGATTTTGATGCGGTTTTTTTGTAATAGGTAGAGGGATTCAAGAGGAAGGTTTTTATGTAATAAAAAATCCCGAAATTCCCACGGGAACGGGCACAACGCGGGTAAAACCGCGGGGCGCTGCTAGTTTTAATATACTTTTGACAAGCATTATGAAAATCTACTGGTTTGTTCCATTAGTAAAAACATATTTTTAACGCGATTTGAAAGTTTATCTCAAAGAAGTAATAAATACGAGCTTGTGATATCCCACAGCTGGGCATAGAGCTATTTTTTCTGATATCTTAAAGAAACTGATTTCTTAAGTTCTAACCTAAAATGAAATAAATTTCAAATAATAAATTTAATGATAAATATAATTTACCAAATTTAATTGAAACTACGTTTACGGATACACTTCGATTTTATTTCACATATTTATCTGACGTTTTTGCTCTGTTACCGGAACCGTGGTCACAGAAGTCAGTCTTTTTCAGTTCCAAATCTATACTAATATTATAAAGAGGTAAATTTTGTAAGTTTGTTTGTTTGTTTGTTATCGGAATTATCAGTCCGATTTGAATAATTCTATTTGTAATGGGTAGCCACATTCAACGGGAAAGTTATAGGCTATTTTCCCGAAATTGCCACGGGAACAGGCACAACGCGGGTAAAACCGCGGGGCGTTGCTAGTGTGTACATAATTTGAATTCAAGATCTTAAACAAACTTTATGAAAACGAATAACTGTAGTAACAACGTGTCAGTTGAAAATGTATCAATAAAATTATTCAACCTATTAGTATTTATATTTTAAAATCAATAACAAAACAAATACATGCATAATTATGACATTGTATTTAAATATTATGCATCCGTAATTAAGAAAACAATAATAAAGTGTATAAAAGTGAAATTGAAACCACTTCACTCAACAAGAACAAGTAAAAACTTACAAATTTTTTAAAGAAATGTTATAATCGTTATAGTTAACTGTGAAAACAATTGATCCATGGAAAGTGCATAGAAAGCGTGCGCAAGAGTCGATACCGCGACCAGTTACAAATGAACCGTGCTACTTGATGTTTTAACTAGATAGTTCATTTTTAACGTTAAGTAAGTTTGAGGAGGTTAGTGGTCAACCCTGGAGTTGGAGGTTTTAGACCGCCCCAGGGCCTCCGACATGGTCTGACTGATATTATGTACCCTCCAGTACTAAATACTTTAAACTACAATCTATATACTTAAACGGGATATCACTATCACTACATATTATAAAACAAAGTCCCCGGCCGCATCTGTCTGCCTGTCTGTTCGCGATAAACTCAAACGGTACTGCACGGATTTCGACGCGGTTCTTTTAAATAGATAGAGTGATTCAAGAGGAAGGTTTATGTGTATAAAAAATCTCGAAATTCCAGCGGGAACGGGCCCAGCGCGGGTAAATCCGCGGGGCGCTGCTAGTGTGTAGCTGATTTTCCAAATGGACAGTTAAACAACAATTATAACTAATTAAGCGTTGGTTAACATAAATCAAACAATTAATAAATAACTAAAAAAGCGGTTCTTCTTTTCCGATTTCTGATTGAAGAAATTTTACGTTCGTACAAAAATGTAATATTCACCGCGCCTCGCGGTATTACCCGCGTTGTATCCGTTCCCGCGGGAATTGCGGGATAAAATGTATTCCATGTTTTATTCCGATGTATAACCTACATTACTGTAAAGCGTAATCCAAATCCGTCCAGTAGTTTTTTCGTGAAAGAGTAACAAACATTCCTACCTAACTCATCAATCCTCACAAACTTTCGCATTAATAATATTAGTAGGAAGTAATAGTAATAGCCTGTAATGATGCCATATGAAATAAATATATGGTGTCGGTCTGGTTGTTTCAATCGTCAGACCATTTCGGAGGCCTTAAGGCGGTCTAAGAACTCCGACACAAGGGTTGGCCTCTAACCAACTCCATTAGTTTACTAATGAATTCATTCGGGCATTTTTGTTCACTGTCAAAAGTATTACTTTGTAGAAAATGAAAGGAAATGAATGAAAAATGAACAGTCTGATTCCACCTGAAGTAACACACAGGCCGCGGGCATTGCCAACCATTATTTAACGTTTTCTTAACCACACACTTATCGCAACACCTGACCTAGTATAAATTAACCGATTTGTAACAGGTAGGTACAAAGCAACGGATTAACTTATAAAGGGTTCCATATCGTTTCGTACGGTATTTAGTATTTATACAGAATTAGGAGATAATACCAGTTATTATGTTACTAGCAGCGCCCCGCGGTTTTACTTGCGTGGACAAACCGCGGGTAAAACCGCGGGGCGCTGCTAGTCTTTAATAATTCAGTAAAGTATTAATATGGTCACATAGGCTTCTCATTCAGTAATTGAGTTAAGTAAGCATAACTAATAAGCATTGGATACGGAACCCCAATACACTAACAAGCACAGTCAACACCCACTGCGTACATCCCTAATTAACGTTATTTCCTAAATAACGTATCATTACTCGTGTATCGACCGAATCCTAATAACGTAACCGACCCATTATTCCGTTATATTGAATACTTTTAACTGTTATTTTTAATGAATCGATATTTGTACGGTTCTAACGTTGCTGTGTAGTAAATGAATAAGTTATTACAGTAACGAAATGTAGGAAGTTTACGAAATTACTGATATGGAATCAAGATTCCTCATTAACACTACAAGTAAATAATATACTATTCGCATCACGATCTACCCCACATTGTACCCGTTCCCGCGGGAATTTCGGGATAAAATGTATCTCATGTGCTAATCTGATGTATAACCTATAGTAATGTAAAGTTTCATTCAAATCCTTGCAGAAGTTTTTGCTTGAAAGAGGAACATACATGCTCATAAACTTTCAGATTTATAATATTAGAAGGCAATAAATGTAGGTAGTGTTCGCAATAAATGTATTCGTATAAACTAAAGGTGCATATAGACTTAACGAGTGAACACTCATTTATGACATTTATAAAATGAATGAATATGAAACTACAAAACCGTCAAATTGGTAACGTTTGAGCTATAAAGGAATGTTCTTTCATTGTTCTCTGTCAGACTTTTCCTACAGATTCTCAGTCATTTATGGTCTTTTAAAACTATTACGAAACAAATTATACAGTTATTTAATTTTTAATTTTAATAACTTTTTAATGAAACAGAAGAAACTTAGCCTTTGCAAAATCTTTTAAGAAAGTTGACAGTTTTTGTTTAACACTAAACAAATCAATTAATGGATTCTCTTCTTTTGAATTATTTTGGGCAAAAACTAACATTTTGGCTCCATTGATACTTAATAAACAAAGAGGGCCACAAAACCTCGTTAACCACACATATAAGCATGGCCATAACCTCTTAGCAATTAAAGGCGTGAATTGGCATTGAAAATATACAATTACAAAACAAATTTTCATTGTTGGCAACACTGCGTTGCGGTAGTTAACTGAGTTTAGTTTTGCAATGTTAATTAGTCGATAAAAAGTAGGTGTAACGGTTTTGTCTAGACAAGGGTTGATGTCATTCGAGGATTAAAACTATATCTACTAGTGTGGTAAACTTCACGATTATAGAAAAAGTATTAGCCTGTAATTTCTCACTGGGCAAAAGCCTCATATCTCACCGAAGATAGTATAACAGTGAGGAGGATTGACGTTTATAAACCTCTTTATTTTTCTGCACATCTATGGCTGCCCTCTTCAAAATAGAATCAGCACAGATTGTCTATGTGCAGCTACCTATTGTTCCATAATCACTGGGATACAAATTGGCTTACACTATTAATAAATACGACTAAAGTAGATAGTATATACCCAAACACTTTATGCATTAAACTAGTACCGTCCCGTTGATAAACTATTATTACACCCGTTCCTGTAGGAATTTAGGAAAAGAACCTATAATTCTTAATAGTTATCACATACATCTTTGACACTGACTCTTCCAGCCCTATTCTAAATATAAGTTTTAAGTAATTCAAATAAACTGATTTTCTCTTTGATTGGTGTTAATAAATACAAAGTTTTTGGATACTATTATAGGGATCTAGTAACCAGTTAGTACATTTCAAGGTAAATATTTCAAGTTTCAAGTCTCCAAGTTCAAAGTATTTTCATTCTATTAAAACAAGGCTGGTCTATCCAGTTATAAAGGTTTTTATAGTCTATAGGGCTCTTTAATTCTTAACAAAAACTAGTTCTAGAATTAATTTCCAAGGATCGCTTTTAACGACCTGTTCCCAAAATAAATAAGTAAATAGATCATGTTTTGACATTGTTTTTATGTAATATTATCTGGTTTTCAGTCGCTATTTGATATTAAGATAAAGTTTAGGTTTTGTGGCCCATCCTGATATAGGTAGTAGTTTTATCTCAGGAACACCCCTGAGACATACTAGTATAGGTAATTGCTATGCATATTGTCCTAGTAAGTATCAGGGATCGCGTCCAAATCCTGCAAAAATCGTCTTTGAAGTAGGTAGCGACCACGGTAGCGACAGAACGGTAGATAAGTACACGGAGAAAAAAAAGTCATTCCATTAATTTCGAACATTTGACATACCTTTGAATGATTCTTGAACCTCCGTCGTACGTAAGTTCCCGTTTGAACAAATAATAAAGTTCGTGACGACTGTACTGATAAATACGCACTCAATGACGCTTGTCTGTATTCATTCATTACAATCATGAATCAGGGTCGCTGGTGATAACGCATCTAACTTTGATAATTTTTAGTTTTATTAAAGTTTGACATTTAGAGTGCCGTGCGGATTTCCATTGACCAATCACAACGCATTAGGAAAAGATTTTGACAATGTTATGCGTTGCGATTGGTCGATTAAGCTTCGAACAGCTCCGCTCCGTTGCAATCGAAAAGCACCCTTATTTCCATAGAAACAAGGACAAAAGTTAATATACTATCTTAGATTGCCGATCAAAATCTTTCGTATTAATGTAATTTCATTATGATTGTCTAAAAAAAACAATGTTATGGAGTTATCTTTTGTTATCAAAATTACCGGATTAAGGTACTTATTTTCGAATTAATGTGTCTAGATATAATTAATTAGCTAGTTAAGTAGTTACTAATGCCACATATGGCACACCTCACGTATACAATTTTGATTTTTCTCGTAAATCACACTGTATGTTGGTGTAAACATGTGAAAATCTGTTCAGCCGATTTTGAAAAAATCGCTTACATACACACGAAGTCAAATATTTTTATTCAGTTTTGACCCCATAGAAGCTTAGATCTTTTGAACGTACCACGGCACGACATAGACACGACAGCTATTGGGGATTCTGTTTTAATGATTGAGTGTTAATTAAGATACCGTTTTCCCAACAAAAACGTAATAAAACTAAACAACCGTTTTCCCATTTTCTCGTCTTCCTCAACACAATCGGTTAATGTTTCTTACTGTCGTATGTAACTTCAACGCGATGCGTTTATTTATATACAGACAGATGTGTACACGTTTTTGCTGACAATACCAGTTGTTACTGTTAATTGTGAGGCTGTTGTTTATTGTTTGGTTACAACGGTATTTAATACCGGTATTAGGACTTTGTTTGTTTATTTTCAATGAACGGCAAACTATCTTGCAAAGCAACTATCTTGGTCGGCAATCTAAGAACTATCTTTAATATAAAATGAATCGCTGAATGTGTTGCTAAGCGCAAATCTCGAGAGGAGCTGAATTTATTCATTCCTTGAAGTACAAGGATGGTTCTTGCGGTGAGGAAAAATTAAAAATTTGCCTGAAAAACTTAAAATCTCGAAATTCCCACGGGAACGGGGGCGCTGCGGGTGAAACCGCGGGGCACAGCTAGTTTTAAGTACTTATAAAATACTAGAGGCCGCTCTCGCTTGTCGGGTGGAAGGAAGGACCACCCCCTTTTAGCGGTTGAATTTCGCAAAAACTTTCTTAGCGCTCACTTACAAGTACATCCTGAAATGAACCCTGCATCAAAAGTTTGTAGGTACAGTACAGTTTGTAGCCAGTCAGATTTGCCAGTTATATGTATATATAGGTGATCAGGTTTTGACATATATCTATGTTAAATAATAGTTTCCAGCTTGATTAACCAGGACGAAACGGAGGATCAGAAAATCGTACGAAAATTCTAATAAATTATTTACGTAATTTCTAACTTATCTTAACTTCCGGTCTATCAATCGCGTGTTATTATAAAATTGAAAAAAGTACACTATTTTAATATGACTTTTATTACCTAGAGTTAATAATTTAATAAGTACTTTTTAACTACTTATTCGGTACTTAATAAGTAGTTACTTGATCCAAAAGTATGTACATGCTCTGTAAAGTCAAAGTCAATATTTTTTCAGTTTTGGTCCCAAAGTGGCTCTTTTGAGCGTACCGGAAGAACATCAGCAGCGAAGAATGGGCAAGAAACTCTGCTGGTTAATATATTTAAATAAGGTTTGTTACAATTTAAATACTTTCTATACCTACCTAGATTAAATTGTCATAAATCAGATTGTGTTGCAGGTGCAAGAATTTCACTCGAGACATCTTTGTCCTCAGTGTAATCACTGTACCTACATAAAATGTGTACACTATACTTAAATGTATGTGTATATATGTAGGTACTTACTAAGTATGTACCCAAACGTAAAAAAGACCTATAATTGTTCATTACTTCAAACAACTGACACTAAGCCATAAATCCACTTAACTTTTTCATATATTTACATAAAAAACTGCATTGACAAATGAACTAATGAATATTTGATACTTTCTCCTTGTCACGTCAGGGAATATAACTTTTTGTCGGTTTATGCGTTTGTATTGTATAGCGATATTATTAATAATGCATGTTGTACACTAACTAACGGATAAATGCTTAACGCCCGGTTTTAATAAGAGCATGAATTAGTGACCATTTAATTTATGAGGTCTAAAGAGTTTGTGCATTATGTTAGTCTATGCGTTGATATATGAAACTAATTATTATTCCTAAATTACCAAAAGAACGGGAATAATGCAGTTAAAAAAAGGAAAAGACGCTGATAATGGTTTAAATAAATAACCTTATCCATCCTGTATGTGTTATTTTTTAGTATGTAAATAAATTTCTCCAAAAAGCGAAAAGTAATTTTCCAGTTCCTACGGGCTATTTAGTAGAAAAGTCGCTTCTTCAGGGTGCTCTAGGCTTTATGAAAAGATTTCAAAATTATCTGAATAAATTCTCATGTACTTATTTGAAATCAAAGGTTTGTTCCCAAAGCAAAATATACGCAGACGTAAACTAAGTTATAGGTTTACCATACCGTGGAATTAGGTGTGTAAATAAACAAACGTTTCACTTAATTGAACTTAAATTAAATAAATAACTATCACTGCTTCCAAACACTAAATTAAAATTAATTCTAAATCAAAGTCACTTTTCTTTTTCAATAAATCACTTTTAAAGGTCAGTTCATTCTTAATTCAAATTGACCGCTCAATTTGATGTTTACAAAGTCACATTTTAAACGAAGTTCTTTTTTCAACCATAGAGGTTTGTGTAAACTTTTTTAAATATGGCGGGTGTTTTTTTTTTAAACGCACGAGCAACTGTGGCTAAGGTTGCGATCATACTGCCTAGTAGTGAGTGGGCTGAGGGGCAACGGAGCGATACTTACTGTTGAAACCTTAAATGGTAATGTGACGTACACTTTATATATTACAAGCCAATACATGTACTTGCGTGTGAAAATATTTATGTACTGTCTACACGACAAATAATTGGGAAAATTGTCTAGATTTGTGGTGAAAAAATTGTTGTACGAATTCCAATGATTTTGAAGTATAGGTTAGGTTTCCAACTGCGTGTAAGTAAATAATTAATCAAAATATGTGTTTGATCGATTTATTTCAGGTGTAGAAAAATCCGTAATAACAATAAATAATTGAATGGAGTACCTATATAGTCTGAAATATTTCTTAATAATTGATCTGATCATAGACAATATCTTTTATTTGCGAACTTTTTTCTTGAAGAACCTTTATAAGTAGTTTATAGGTCACCCTCTATGTGGGAGTAGGGTAGATAAACTTGCTTTTAAAAAGTAGGTTTCAAGTAAGTTCATTAAAAGTATTTATCATAAACAAAACCTACCCCTACAATACAACATTCCTTGACAAGTTCTTTTAAATTTCTTGTTACCGTCTATTAACAGACCATAAACAAGAATCAATTTTTAATTTTATTTTTGTCTTTGATGTTGACCAGAACTGACTTGCATATTAGGGTTCCATATAAAGTAACAACAGGATCATATTACAGAAAGGGTCCTTCTATCAGAGGTATTGTGACCACATTGTTGTATTCCGTTGAAAATCTGCAAATCAGATCAGACCCTGGTTGTTTCAATTATTAGACCATGTCGGTGGCCTTGTGGCGGTCTAAAAACTCCGACACCAGGGTTGGTTACTTACCTTCACGGAGTTACTTACTTAGATCAAAAGCATAGCATCTTTATATGTATAGCTTAGTTCTAGTGGAAAGGCACCCTAGAGTCTCAATGCCTTCTTCATAAACGCTACTTGCAGCATTTTACCTATCAAATGGTTCGTCCCTTTCTGACATACGCTATTTTCCAAAGAGCAAAAGAGACAAAACAGTCACTAACAGTGTTTTAGTTAGAGAGCCTTTATGAATAAGGCAGTCAGTCTAATTTCATCTTTACTGGCTCTTGTGTTTCGTATTGTACCGACAATATTTATATTTCACGGAACCCTTTGGGGATAAGCTTCGCTCTTGGCCTTTGTATTTATTATTGATCTTGGACCCACTCATCAGTAAATACTTGAATAGATCAGGTTTATTATTGCATGTTTTTTTAAACTATCACTTTGCTCTATTCAATCAAATCGAGTCGATAATATTTATTTTCTTCTTACTAATTAAGAGGAAACTTTTCTTACTGATCAAAATCATGTCAAAACCGCGGCTTTATCCCATAATTCCTAGTGGAAAGGGTGAAAGCGCGGTATTGATATGATTAGTGGAGATTAAAATCGACCACAACAGTCCACATTTTAACTGTCTTAAGAATAAATAGAGTGTAGTCTCATTCTAACTTCTTTATTTAAAAACTAGCTGCGCCCGCGTTGTACCCGTTCCCGCGGGAATTTCGGGATGAAAAATAGATATGCACACAAAATTTCATGAGAATCGGTCGAGCCGTTTCAGTGGAGTTCAACCACGCACCCCGTGACACGAGAATTTTATACATATATTAGAAAGATGTCAGTAGAATTGGTTAATCTTGTTATTCCATAGTAAAATAAAGCAAAGTTTTAGCCTGTAATGTCCCACAGCTGGGTAAATGCCGCTCATCTCACTGAAGATATCAGTGCAGTGGCGGATTAGGCGTAATCATCTCGCTTGCCAAATGCGGGTTATTGATCTCAAACCCGAGCCATGTTAGAAAAGTAATTCCATTATGGTAAGTAGTAAAAACAAAACAAGATACATATTAGATAAGTCTGGGAACAGCAATAAACACATCCCTTAGGTCATAACGTAGTACTTATTAAACAGTTATGTGGCACTAGTGATGGGACGCTTTTCGGCTGTTCGGATTTCGGTCTACAGATAAGATAGCTTGTTACTTTTTTAAAGTAGCTTTCGAATACAGAGAGAATTTTTTAATCGGACTGGTAGCTCCATAGACAAAAAATCAAACTTTTTAATATATGTACTCGTAGTTTACTATTATTAACAATATAGGTAGATAGGCTATAGATATTAATTAAAAATTCGATTATTGTATTAAAACTGTGACAATTTAATCTACAGATAGTTCAATGTTAATTTCCTTTGTCTGTTTATCTACTCTATCTGAAACCGACACAATAATAGATAATATGTATATCTACTGATTAAATCTGTTATCGAAACAATTATCCTGGTTATAAAAAGGTTAGTGTGACTATGATAATAATTAACAGGTATCTTTATCTTCTAGTAATAATAACAGGTAGTACCAATCCAGATATATTTATCGACTTAACACGTTAATTAGGTATTATATCATTACCTTATTGTTTTATTATGAATGGAGGTTTTTAAAATTTATTCAGTATCATGTCATGCTACTGAAGATATCTTTGGCATCGAATGGAATTTGGAATGTTCGTTGAATTTAAGACAATATATTGAATCGGATGTGTGTGGTAGATAATATACTTATTTAGCGGTTTGTTCGTTTACCTTTATAAACAAAAACATAACATAACTGAAGTTAAATCTATACTAATATTATAAAGAGGTAAAAAATTTAAGTTTGTTTGTTTGTTTTTCTGTTTGTATGTTCGAGGTAATCTCAGGATTTATCAGTCCGATTTGAATAATTCTTTTTTTAATCGATAGCCACATTCAACGGGAAGGTCATAGGCTATTTTTTTCCCGAAATTCCCACGGGAACGGGTATAACGCGGGTGAAACCGCGGGGCGCTGCTAGTTATTGATAAATAGGTATCACAATTTTCGAAATATAAATTCAGAAATACCAAACTATCACTATAATAAATAAGATAAGGTAATAAATAGACATCGGATTATATGCACTTGCACGTTAGCATATGCAAATGAACATGGTCATATTTTTAAAGAGATTTTGCATATTTTGGTACTTTTTCATTGATAGTGCTTATTTTAATAGTTAGATATACGTTTTTGGCAACTGACAAACAAGTTTGCTGCAGAAAACCTGGAAAAATATACTATTGTTTACCGTCAGAAGAGTTATAATACGTTTATTATTTACGTGATAATAATTTATAGTTTATGTATTAAATATTATATCATGTAATAATAAATACCTATTAATATATTGTTATATACTTAATGTGTTAATAGTAAACGTAAATTCTATTCGTAAATGTTTTTTGACTGTGCATATTTTATGCATATTAATTTCGGCCTTTTTTGTGCATATTTGCATGTATACTTTGACGTTATGATATTACATATATTCCGATGTCTAGCTAATAAATAAGACGAAACTCGCACTTTCCCGGTACAGCTAAGTTCAACCCGTACCTACTTTTCGCACTTTCCCGGTAGTGCAACTCGTACCGAATCTTTTCGCACTTTCCGATAGGTCCCAACCCTAAACTACAGTTATCGGTGAGAAACCCATAAAAGACGGTAATATTTAATGCGCGGCCTCGAACGGAGCCGCGCGTCATTAATAGTGTTATTATATTGATTTGTTGTGGCACTTAGAGTATTACGTAGGTACGAGTTGTACAAAGGTGATAACATTTGTTAGATTATGGTATTTTAATGTCTTTTTCTTGAAACAGGCAGATACTTCTAATATATAAAATTCTCGTGTCACAATGTTCGTTCCCATACTCCTCCGAAACGGCTTGACCGATTCTCATGAAATTTTGTGTGCATAACGGGTAGATCTGAGAATCGGACAACATCTATTTTTCATCCCGAAATTCCCGCGGGAACGGGTACAACGCGGGTGAAACTTCGGGGCGCAGCTAGTTGTTATATAATATTTCAAACTTGACTCGGGATTGAGATCTTTAACTTGCAAGAGACAAGAGTAGTGATTACAGTAAAGATTCGGGTTCTTGATCTCAAACCCGAAGCCATGTATGAAAAGTAAAGTCTAAAAATTAAACAAAAAAATATGCCTCGTTCGACTTGGGAATTAAATCCTAAGTTTTTTCCCTCTATAACACATTAAACATAACTCCCATAATGCAACTCACGATTTTATAACTAAAAATATGCTACGCCAACATTTACTGAAAACTACCAGCGTCCCGCGGTTTCATCCGCGTTGTGCCCGTTCCCGTGGGAATTTCAGGATGAAAAACAGGTTTTAACCTTCTCATTGAATGCGGCTAGCCATTACAACAAGAATTATTCAAATCGGATTTTTAGTTTCTGAGATAACCCTTTACAAACAAACAAAGTTAGAAACTTGCCTCTTTATAGTAATACTTATAAGAGTAGTATAGATGAAAGAATATAGAATGAATAAGAATATATATAAAAATATCACAAGTGATTAGAAATCCTAACACCACAAAATATCCATCATTTGGTTCATAGGAAGTGTTGAGACCACGCGAAGTCTGCAAGCTGTCTAACCATTTAGTTCACTGTCACTTCCTAGACTAGACATAATTATAGAGTTTAACAGCCTAGTTGGTTAGTTTACATCTTGTTTCTGAATAGAAAGCTTGGGTTCACTTATCCTTAGTCCAACTAATAATATAAATGCAAACGGTTGGGAGGATGAATGCATACGTACTTATGTATGAATTTTGCGACTCTTTCACGCAAAAACTACTCAACGGATTTTTATGAAACTTTACAGTAAAATAGCTCATACATCACAATAGCACATGGGATAGATTTTATCCCAAAATTCCCGCGGGAACGGGTACAAAGCGGGTGAAACCGCGGGGCACCGTGCCGTGCCCCGGGCACGGCTTGTAATATAATTATAAATAAATGTACTTAATATTGTAATTAAGTTATCAAACGTACCACAATTATCATAATCTGATTTGGTGACAGGATTATTACGTAGCGACCTCGAAGATTAGCCAGTACCTTCCTTTAATCCTATTAAATTAGCCAAATTATAGTACTTATTACTAAATTACCTATTAGGTTTCTTTGCGTAATAATGACGTACGAGACTAACGTTAAATGAGTTTTAAATAGGTACTTATTTCTGTAATTTAAATGTTTATTCGATATATAAAATGATTTCAGTCGTTAACACAAGCTTCCCAAGCCATAATAAACAAAATAATGCATTCAACACATAAAACTACATAATTTTATTCTTTAGCAATTTAACTACTACTAACGCCATCTCTGATAATGTGCTCGAAGTACTTGCTACAAGCGGCACTTGAAATGTTTCATGTAATTCCTGTTAGGTGTCGCTACATGTTCCAACAATTAAGTTTATTCACTTTAATAACAATAAAAAGTTTTCTGTTTCTTTTTATTTGAATAAATATACAAGTAGTGCGTTTTATTATATCTAATGATACGAAGTTACACTTTCTACACATATTACACATTTCATTAGTTTATTTTATGACCTTTTAGAAGTCGTAAAAATTTATATTGTAAGCACACTTACTTAATGGTTGAAACTTATATAACTATGATATCACTTAGAATAGCTGTTATGTGTTATCTAACCTTAGTACCACTAAGCTGGACAAATATTTGAGACCAAGATCACTGTAATAGAATCTAACAGTATTCCAACTCCATACAAAACGCGAGTCATAACTACGCGCCTCGGTCTCGTTATGATCCGCACTCATATCGACGGATTTTATATATTTTTAATAATAAAGGTAAGGGCCACCCCTGTTAAGGATTGAGTTTCTCAAAATCCCTTCTACCTACATCCTCCTAAAAAATTTAGGGTCCTAGAACTTATAGTGTCTGAGGTTTCGTGACGGTGAGTGGGTAAGTATAGATTTACCTTATCAACCTTGTCCGTGGGCGGCGAGGCGGGCGGGCTCCGCGGCAGGCCCAGGTCTTCATCATCATCGCTGCCGTCACCACGGCCTCGTCTCCGAACGGCCGCTACCAGCTCAGCCTGGGGACAAATGGGGATATTGGTTAGACTGAAGTTAGGTAGTACTTGAAGCGCGAGACTTTAGTACAGACAGACCTTTAGTTAGGTTGTCTTCTGGTATATAAAAACAATGAAGAATCGCACACTACAGAGGTTTAATTGTAACTTTATTGTAAAGCAACGTGCTGGTCGGAGCTACGTGGATGGGGTGCCGGTGGTGGTATTTCTATTTGAGCGATCCGTGCTTCGAAGGGCACTCCCGGTTGTTTCAATTGTTAGAACTTGTCAAAGGCTTTTGGACGGTCAAAACTCTGACACCAGGGTCGATGATGCAATGATGGCATAACAACATTACAGCATCCCTTGATAAACCCAGGATTCACTGGAACACAGATCTTCCGAGATACTGAAGTTACGTGTTACGTTGAAATGTGTTGTTCGTTATGTGCCAACACACATTATCGCGCCATCCTGTAGATTGCCGATAAAATAGTGAGTCAACGGATCCAAAATAATGAGACCATTCAATGGATAAGAAGTTAAAATTGGCTGGTGATGCATAGGAGACGTGACCGATACTTCAAGATATAGTAAACGAGGTAAATGGAATTTGTGTGAGACCGATTTTTAAGAATAACAGCGTTGAGAAACTTCCTCGAGGATACTTATTAATGTTTTGGTTCGTCACTTCAAATCGAATCAAATCGAAGTAAGCAAAGTGATGGTATTGTTGTAGTGTGTAATAAAATAAATAATAAGAAGTAAGTCAGTTTTAAGCCTAGACTCGGAGACGCAAATTGCTTTTTTAGTAGAAATTTTAATGAGTGGTTTTTTTATTCATGTTATGTATGAAAAATTGAGATGAGATTGATTTTTTCATACAATGTAGTTTATTTTCTGGATTTCCTTGAGTGTGGCAGTCAGACTAGGTTATAAGTTATTCTAAAAGTCCGGATTTGGAAATTCCTTTGGAATTTTCGGATAAAAGTTATATCATAACCTTTCTCAATGCTTTTAAATGAAACCGAAGCGAGGGCGGGTGACTACTGGCTAGTAATTAAATGCTAAATAAAATAATGACCATCGCTGCCGGACGTGTGATAGTGGTATCAACAGCTGCTCACCGCTTCCCTTATTTGGTAGTTGTAATGGAAGTAATCAATATAATTGTACTAACTAGTGAACAATAAATTGTATGTATTTGCGTTGTGTAGGTACTACTACGGATTTCTATAAGGTTCTAACTGACTGGAGTTTCAAGAAGAGTAGTTTATTCCAATTTTTTTTGGAAATCGAGAAAAAATACAGAAAAGTCATCAGACATTGCTAGTAATAATCTGTATTACTATACTAATAACGCCTCGGTGGACTGGTATGTGCGCTCGCCTGCCATTACTGAAGTCCCGGGTTCAGTTCCCGGGTCGAGCGAAAACATGTTTCCTATTTTTCAAACATGGCTCGAGTTTGAGATCACCAATCCGCATTTGGCAAGCGTGGTGATTATGCCTAATCCTCCTCACTGTACTGATAACTTCAGTGAGTGAGAGGCCTTTGCCCAGCAGTGGGACTATACTAATATAATAAAGCTGAAGCGTGATTATTTTCTTGTTTTTTTGTTTGTTTGAACGCGCTAATATCAAAAACAAGCAATCCAATTTGAATAATTCTTTTTACAATAGAAAGCCACATTCAATGGGAAGGTTTTAGGCTATTTTTCATCCCGAAATTCCTTCGGAAACAGGCACAATGCGGAGCACTGTTAGTATACTATACTGTTATTGATATAAGAAGCATTACAAACCCATAAACTATGTAGTCTCTTCCATCCTCGACTCATGATTCCTTTATTAAATCCTAGGGCATTTTGACACACTCTTTTGGCACTTAAACTAAATGGCACTTTCCTTTGACACTTGTAAGAGACTTTTATTACACTAATTGTATTAGTACACTAATTGAATAAAACAGTCTGATTAGAGAAATGTTTAGCTGTCAGTCTTTCAGTTGCTTTTAAGGAAGGAAATCGAAATAAACTTTGTCCTATAAAAGGTCACATTTACGTCACATCATAGGCACTAATAGGTATAGCTGTCTGCACAGAATACACCAATAGTAAGAAAATTTAACTTGAAATATTGAATCCCTTGATTCAGAAGTGAAATTAGGAGTATAATGAAGGTATTAACGTAATCACCAAACTTTCATATTGACTCTTTTTCAAACTTGGCGGGATTATAAGGCAACAATGCACATGCCTGCAAAACGGCACTGTAACTTGTAATTGTATGCTAGTTCATTGCAAGTCAAAATCGAGAGAAACATCCGCCTTTTTGAAGTCGGTTAAAAATGCACATATGACATACTGGCATTTCGGTTAGCTTTACGAGTTCACATGCCAGTAAGTTTAACACAACCTTAAACACTATACACAATCAACTATGTACATGTCCTATGTACATAGTTGATTGTGTATAGTACTACATAGTATCAAACAATAATATAAAACATATGTATGCTTAGATCTTTAAAACTACGCAACGGATTTTGATGCGGTTTCTTTTAATAGATAGAGTGATTCAGGAGGAAGGTTTATATGTATTAAAATTCCCGAAATTCCAACGGGAACGGACACAACATGGGTAAAATCGCGGAGCGCTGCTAGTAGATTATATGACACAAAAACAAAATGACACAAAGACACTTATACTTGCACTACAGACACAATAGTACTTATTGATTACGAAGTATTTTAAATAACATATTATTATTTTTCTATATCATTATAAAGAACAATATTATTATATTAAAACTCCTGACGTGTTTCACATCCGCGTATAATATTACAACTACTCAGTCCATATTGGTAGGTACTTAGGTAGTAATATACGTACATGTTGACTCAGCTACTGAAATATCTAGTCAGCCAATAAACAATGTGTAATGAAGGAAAATATGAATGTAATTGCAGGAATTAATGATTAGTTATGATCAATATGTTGTGAGCATTTATTTATCTACACTAATATTATAAAGAAAAAAACTTTGTTTGTTTGGTTGTAATGAATAGGCTCAAAAGCTACTGGACAGTTTTTAAAAATTCTTTCACCATTCGAAAGCTACATTATCCACGAGTAACATAGGCTACTTTTCATACCGAAATTCCCACAGGAATGGACACAATGCGGGTAAAACCGCCGGGCGTTGCTAGTTTGTTAATAATTGTGTTTATTTTTACGCTGGCGTTGTGGTGGTCTCACAGATTGTAAAGCAAAGCATTCTAACCGAATATCTCAGATGCTTTAGAGTTCGATTATGAGAGACAAGATCTCTTACGTCTGTACTCAGAGACGTCAAATGCTTCCTTAGTAGAGATTTAATATGTAATGTAATACATTACGTCAATAAGTTATGTTTCGGTTTCATGGAAGCTCTGAGTGCTTCAATGGAAACGCACCTTTATGCTACTTCCCCCTCACCTACTTCACAGATCTTCAGTTAAAGATCAGCTCAAAACCAGTAGTTATTTTACGAGGCACATAATCCGTGAAAACCGTAAACTTACTTAATCCCCACGTAACGGTAACGTAACAACAATAAAGATAAAAATAATAAACTCGGTTCACATGTTCCGATTGTATCCTCACATTAAACGGGGGTTAAGGTACGAGCGGGGCGATGAGCGGAGCGGCGATTACGGTTGACGATTCTACATAAAATCTTCGCCCCACTATAATGCGAACAACTAAATCTGTTTATAAATAACAAATAAATCAAAAATTATATGAAAAACTAAAAATAAATTAAATTTACGTAGAGAGTTAATACTAACTGATCATTGATCCTAGAGTTCATCTTGCGTATCTACTCTAAGTCGATACTTAGAGAAGGGAGCAATTACGCAAATTAGGGGGTGACGAGGTCAAGAAAATTATTAAAAAAGTATGTTATAAAAACTTCAACGATGTTGATGTCTCAATACGCGCCAGAACGTTTTCATACTCTATTAATAAAATCGCTGCCTCCCATCCCTTGGGACACGCACCCCAAGCATCTTCCTCAGTCGGTTTGCAGATTTTCACTTTCGTGATATCAAAACTTGTCTTTTAAAAACAAGGATGTAGTATTTGGGACGCGCGACGACACGATTTATTGTTATTGTCTTTTAAAGATTTTATTGCAGGAGTTACATTATTTCTGTTCTGTTACTAACACTACGGTTTAGTTAATAGGTTTATACGAATTATGGAATACCTATAGCAATATTATAGTAGTATTGCATTTTGCTAACCCCATCACCAAAAAAAAGTTATAATACCTAGGACGTAGGTAAATTCTTTAAATACTAGATTTTCAAGCACATCAAAAACAGCCCTGGAAATCGGCTAAGTGAGCCATTTCTTTTGTTACCATTGTGGTATGCACCAATTATATCAAACTTAACCGAGACGTACCATAGCTAAGGCTGTATCTAATCCATCAATGATATCAAAGGTAGCTCAGCCAAAGCATAGCATAGTTCAGGCTAGTCCATTTTCCATTTAGCACCAAAAAGGATAGTTAACGAATCGTTAAAGTAGGATTATTATAATAACAGGTCACATGCCACATTAGATAGTTCAATCTCAACGTAATTACTTTTAATTTCAATTACAAAATATATAATTAAGATTATCATCTAACTTCTGGGTTATTTTAAAGAGCATTTTAATTAAATATTTTATTGCCATATTTATTTACATAATGATACTAATTAATTCCTAAAAGTAGATTCATAAGTAATGAGTAGGGAATACAGTTATTTTGATATATTACGTCGATTTAAATCCTTTTTCCAGCTGAGACTAGATCTGATAAAGTTTTACAGAACCATTTCTATTAAATAAGATTAATGTATAAAATATATATCTCCGATATTTCCTCTTCACTGTACTGATCTTCAGTGAGATGAGAGACCTTTGCCCAGCAGTGGGACATTACAGGCTAATACTTTACTTTATTTCCTGACTCTAAAAAGATCCGAAAATAAAATAATGCGTTCAAGATATACCATTAAGAGTTAATTAGTCAATTTTAATCTTTAAAGAATTAACGAATTTTGAATTTATTTACCAAAAACACTTTAGTAGCAACGAGCCAGGCAAAATTCCAAAAATTCTGAATCGACTTCTTAACCCATTTGTGCCCAAACCTAAAGTGGTCATAGGAAAATTAAATAAACTGTGTATAGTAGGGGATAATAAGGAGTTTTAATAAAAAAGCAAGGATATTTTTATTTTTTTTTAAATTTAGTAATAAAAAAAATGCCGTACTCAAATGGGTACACTGGGCTCATTCACTATGAAAAATTTCAAAACATGGCCTCTTAATACATAAGGTTTTTTGACACTTTGCATTGTCAACGAGCTCTAAGATGGCAAACGGCACACCGCAACTGCTTTGTCAACTTTTCCGGGTAATGACCACAACCATCAAACTGCAGTGACGGGACCACAGAGGCTGATGGCCTAGCAGGTGTCTCCATATTTTGCCGTAGATAGTGTCTAGCGATGCTACGGTGAAATTGTAGGTAATCCATCTTTACCTCACAATCCAGCATTTGTAAACGCCATGCATTGCTCAAAGTCAGGTCCAGAAAATAAGTGAATAACACCCACCACCATTTCTTCCCGCGTATTGCAGTACGATATAAAGATATCGATTGATCAGCTTGATCGACTCCTCCCATGCCCTTATTATAGGTCACAAATAGATTTGGGATATTGATGTCTGTTTTTCTTTTCTCCACCGAGTTCCACCGTTTTACTTTTCCCAAAAGAAGAACAGTGTCGTAGTTGGTGCCCATAGTACAGACGCTGTTGTCTAACCAACGCACGAATTCATTTGCCGTATCAAATCGATAATCATAATCAGCACAGTTTCTTCGTCGCTGCTGCTCCAATCATCGTCATCTCTATTAGTAAAAACCTCGACACGTCCAGGAGTATCTCTCGGTATTACGTTGGAAACGGTATTATCGTCATCCCCTTCTTCTACGTCAGTCAATACACTGGGTTCAGGAGGTATGGCCACTAAGTTGACTTCCAAGTCGGAGTCATCTTCTCTCATTATAGCTTCTATAGCCTTCGGAAGACTAACATAGTCCTGGATTGAACTATGTTAGTCTTCAGGAGGCTTCAGGAGGCTATACAGGTGAAGGAAGGGACTTATTAGCCATTTTGGGTACTGTAAAAAATCACGATATTTTGGTACGCTATATGCCCGTTGTACTCAAATGGGTACACCAACGTAAATATGTACATAACTTTCTATATATATGTATACTGTGACTTTTTTAGTTATATTATGAACTCTGTAATATATTTGTTATGATTATATAAAATAATTTAAAAAATACCCAAGTAAATAGGAAAAAAAAAGTACTTACATTTTTATGATGATGATGCTTCCAAAACACTCAAATAAAAGCTCAATAAAATAAAAACCGTACGATATAAATCTTTATTATGGGTTTTTAATTAATTACACACAACTAGTCTTTACAATAAAAGCTTCGACGACCACTAAACTTATTTACTTTCAAAATTGGGGGTAGATTTTTGACCGTACCCAAATGAGTACGGCAGGCGCATATGGGTTAAACGAGCGTCCCATTTTACACTCACTATTATTCTAAATTCAAAACACTGTCACTTTGACATAACACTATAAAAAACGCGGCAATTTTCACTACAGATAACTAATATCACATAAAAAAAGGTTTCATTATTCCGAGTGCAAAATATTAATACACAATCTACACTTTTTTGCACTTAAAAATTTAGAAACAGATTTAAATTTTAAATACGCGTTGTTGATCCGAGAGCCAACAAAATACTGTAGGTACGTATAATTGTTAGTACATTTTACACAAGAGAATTTTGGAAAGTAGATTCATACACCGAGACGATATGAAGCAATTTTATGAAACAGAGCTCTTAAAGATGCTTCTACACTATTAAGAGTTAGACCTTACATTAAAAATGATTAAAACAACACTTTCGCGATCATATTTTGAATAATAGTTGACAATAAACGAAGTTTAATAGAAATTAACGTAGAAACTAATAGCTTAGAAACTAATGGCTTCTTCATAGTAGTTTTTTATTTGAGATCAATTTTGATTGCGAAAGTTACTAATAATATAACAGTGATTAATCCAGGCAGGGTTTTGGTTAAGAGCTCAACTCTCAAACAAGCAAAATCATCTTAGTTCTCTCATAAAATTTTTCTTTCGATAAAACTTACCTAAAAAGGGTAACATTCGTCAAACCACTATACTGAACCCACTACAGGACGATATTTCGGTAGACACCTATTCGTTAGGGATACTTACCACAAAATAGAAATTGTATTCGTTTAGCAAACCGTTATTGAAGTAGCAGAGTTATGTAAAAGTCTTTATATTCAAATTGTACTTTCTAAGAAATAACTTTATGTTAATTAATAATTACATTTAATTTAATAGTGAAATATAAAGTTCGTGATACATACAAGCAGATTAATAGTCCTCTATATACCTAGTTATAGTTATTATAGGAGTAACAGACAGACAGACGAATACACGAGTGAATGTATAGAGGTTCTGATTTTCCCTTTGAGATATGCAACAACTTAATATAGGTCCTAACTAATCCTAACTAATATTATAAATGCGAAAGTAACTCTGTCTGTCTTTCTGTTATGCTTTGACGCCAAACTACTGAACCGATTTAAATGAAATTTGGTACACAGTTAGTCCAGAGTCTGAGAAAGGACATAGGTTACTTTTTATCGCGAAATACCTGCGGAAACGGGTACAATGTGGGTGAAACCGCGGGGCGCTGCTAGTACGAGTATACATATATATTACGTTCTATATAATAAAGCTGAATAGTTTGTTTTCTATTTGTTTGAACGCGCTAATCAGAAACTACTAATCCTCATTGAATATTTCTTTTGTAAATGATAGCCACATTCAACGAGCAGATTATAATAGGCTCCTTTTCATCCAGAAATCGTAACGGGAACGGGCACAACGCGGGTAAAACCGCGGGGCACGGCTTGTTATAATCACTACATAGTATAAAACAAAGTCGCGTCTGTTTGTCTTCTGTTTGTCTGTATGCTTAAATCTTTAAAATTACGCAACGGATTTTGATGCGGTTTTTTGTAATAGGTAAAGTGATTCAAGAGGAAGGTTTTTATGTAAAAAAAATCCCGAAATTCCCACGGGAACGGGCACAACGCGGGTAAAACCGCGGGGCGCTGCTAGTCTAATACTAAAGAGTAATTTGATATACTAACTCAATCGAAAACGTTCACTAAAGCTATATAAACAGGAAAATTACCTATATTTCTCGGACATGCGATATCCTGTTTAAATTTTACGTGCATTAAGTACGAATAATTATAATAAAACTAGCCACGCCCCGCGGTGTTACCCGCGTTGTACCCGTTCCCGCGGGAATTTCAGGATACAATGAATCCCATGTGTTATTCTGATTTATAAGATTTATTACTGTAAAGATTAATCCAAATCCGTTCAGTAGTTTTTGCGTGAAAGCGTAACAAACATATATACATACATACATACATACATCATCAACTCACAAACTTTCCTATACAAATTATTCCCCTTAATTTACCGAGGTGTAAAGTACAGTACCTTATATCCTCTTTTGTCCTATTGCAGGGCAAAGGCCTCTCGTCTCACTGAAGATATAAGTACAATTATGTATAAATATTGCTAATAGTAGGTACAATCATCATAAATGTATTTTTATGTATAAAGTCAGAAGAATCATAAAAAAAGACAAATGTAACTGCCCACTCAGAGACGTCCATTAAATCGCCACTTAACAGACGTACTTTTTCATACACTACACGTCAAAATCACTAATTAAATCTCTACTAAGGAAGCATATGACGTCTCTGAGTACGAGAGTATTATTAAATTAATCATCAGATCAATAGTTTATGTTATGAGAAAACTGATAACCAACTTACATACAACGAAAACAGAACCTCCTTTAATAAAATCGGTTTAAAAAGTCTTTCCCTTTCAAAAGCTTATCTTTATTTAATCTCTAATACCTAGATCAGTGATAACGCGTACCTAGACTAATCCATAACTTAGGTATTACTCTAGTTTTATCTTTATTTCATCTGTAGTACCTTGGTTACGTGTACCTAGACAAATATTTAACTTAGGTATCACTCTAGGTATCCTAACTCGACTAGACAGTGTATAAAGCAGTAACACCAAACATTCGATCGCGTAGGCGTCGTGTGGGATTGAGTTTTGGTTGCGAAACGTTTTATTTGATACGTATTGAGACACCAGTACTGTTAGTTTTATTTTATAGCCTTTTGAAAGTTAAATTAATTCTCCGTCTTTCGTAGTAATCGCCGCAAACATTGTCTATGTCTAGTATTTAGATAGAGACAATTGTCTGTCTAGTATTTAGACAGATTTTTTCTTTTTCTCGTATTTAAAAAGAGATATCTTTTCTTTGTCTAGTACTTAGACAGAGACAATTTTTTTGGGGGCAGTAATTAAGACCTTCAACAAGTCTTGCTTAATGCAGGTAGGCTATAGAGCAGAGAAGAAGAAAAGTCCCAGTTTTATCTGAGCGCTACCGTGCTGCGGAAACCACTTTTAGTCATTGGGTTACAATGTACTAGCTTACAACTCAATGTTGTCAATACTGATTGTCGTAACACCATACCTGCGGTCTTTAGGCGGTCTAAAAACTCCGACACCAGTGATGGCCATTAACCTACTCCACTTACTTTATTATAAAGTTAAAAATTACAATTTCAATGTTTTATACAAGAATTAAGGATCACTCCTATTTCCCTAATATTATTAATGAATTTCCGGTTTGCGTCTGTCTGTCTATCTGTCTGCCTGTCTAGGTCTAGTCGCGATAAACTCAAAACTACTTAACGGATTTGCATGCGGGTTTTACCGATAGAAAGAGTAGAATATGTAATGTAAGTACAGTAGCTGTAAAATGTACATTAACCTAATGTCCCCTTAAATCCCACTTTGCAATCTTCAATCGTAGTTAAAAACTATATAAATGAATTTCTCCTAAAATAACTGTAAAATTATGCATTTTTGCTTTTATTACGCATATTGGGATAAAATAATTAATTACATAACTTATGTTTATTTATAAGGCCATTATGACTACCTTCTAGGGCTTTAATTCATTTGGTTATTAATAGAACTATAATTATGTGTAAGTTAACTGACAGTGACAGTATCACATATTCAAACTTTTGTAATTAGAACTACATAGACAGAAAACTTTTTAATAAAAATCATTCATATTTCATTCGCAATTTAAAATATATTCTAAAATGAAACCTTCATAGATCAACAAACGAGTTCCTATCTACGGAGGTTTTATTATTGGAATTTAAAAGTTGATCAGCGTTCGAAGTTTGTAATGTGTGAGATCCAATGTCAAAGAACCAGTTTATCGATCAGATGAGTCACTGAACGATGGTTATTGCCATATTTGAAAAAGTGCCAACAATAATACTATTACATTTTTGGGTTAATTTATTAGTTCCTGACGTAACGTGATACGTTTTTACGAATTACTTATTTGTCTACTAAATTTGATTTTTTTAAGCTTTTGCTGTATACGTTCACATTGAAAAGTCAGTACGGAAAGTAACAAAATATTAAACTTTCTAAGCTCTTATCATGATTCCATCAATTTCAACTTGTCAATTTGATAACATGACGAATGTCAGCTATAAAAAAAAACGAATAACCTTTTAATATTTATATGAAAACTATCTCTCATCAGTTTCACTTAATTTAGCATAATTTCACCGATGAATACATAAAATGTAAATTCTGTAGCTATAAATTACAACACCTCATTATTTTTCTTTTAAAAATAGAAACATGATGTAAATATTCCCACTCCTTATTCAAAATGCGCTTGAAAACTCCTTTTATAAAACTGACAGATAAACATTCCTTCAAATAAACACTGGCCACTCACAAAAACACAAATAAGGTTTCACATAAAGTTCGAACGCGTTCTAAACTCCTTGTTCAAACTAGCAAAAGAGTTCAACACCATAGAGTTTATCGTGATTCACTCCGGGAAAAAATAAATAAAATAACGCGCGGTCCACACTTGCGTACAAGTCGGCGTCTGATTTCGCACTAAGATGAACCAAACCAGTCCGGTCTGTATGACGTAATCAAAAGCTAAAAGCTTATAAGTTGTGCATTTTATTGAGTCCAATATGAAATAGCGGTATTGTGTGATTTGAGACGAAACTAGTATGAAATCTAGATGTCTGGGCCCAAATTAAATTATTATGTCGCGTTTAGACTAGGATTTATTATGCCAAAATTAATTACGTATATGTTGATTTAGATTTCAAATGAAAGCCGAGAAATGGTTTCATGATTTCATTTACTTTCCTTAAAAGTCGGTTAAAAGACTTTTCGTTTTTTAGTTTATGTCCCAATAAAATCGATAATTTATGTATTTATTTAGTAATTTCATTATATTGTAAAAGGCACTAGTTATTCTTGAGATTTAATTACGAATGAGGACCAAACCATATAGGTATTATATTATCTTGGACTTCGGTATGAATATTTATGTACTAGCATTTAGTTATGGCATAGGTTTTCCTTTGAATAACCTTGGTACAGTTATTCACAGTGTTTATTAGTACCTAACCTAAGTTTTGTCGTCTTATATTACCTAAAAACATAGTACCACTATCATTGCATAGTATATAACAAATCTTTAAAACTACGCAACGAATTTTGATGCAATTTTTTAAATAGTGATTCAAGAGGAAGGTTTATATGTATAAAATTTCCCGAAATTCCTATGGGAACGGGTACAACGCGAGTAAAACAGCGGGGCGCTGCTAGTATTATACAAAATTAATTTAATATAATAAATGGCATTGCTTACCTTTGATTCATTTCATTTGATTGAAAGCGACTTTGTATTATACTATGTGTAGTGATGATAGCCATATTGAAGACGAAGGCAACTTTCTATTATCCCGATATTCCCACAGGAACGGTATATCTCTATTCATCATTCTCAGTTCTCAGTATCCTCTATTCTCATCTCCAAACATTACCTACTCCCAATAACGGTTTTTCTTGTAACTTTAACTAAAAAATACTTCGATTTCAACTCAATTTGTTTCCAATTTCCACGTTTTTTGGCAATTTTCCAACGAAATCATTTGGTAACGGTGCCCGATAAGACGCCATTACAGATCAGAATCTGCTTTTAATATGATTTGTAAACGTACGGAGTAAATGGAGATGGTTGGCTCGTATTTTTGGAGACGCTCGGCGAATACGAACAGAGTAAATATTATTAAAAGGTTTCAAGGAAAAGAGCCTTCTCTTTTTTAAGTTGTTCAGAAAATATAGCTTTACTTACCAAAAATGGAATAAAAGTCAGAAAATAGTAATGACATATTAAGTAAATCTCTTCGTATAAAAGTTACTACTACAGGCCATAGGTGACCGCGCCCCTTTTTTATTTAACAGGTAGAATTACAAAATAGGCAAACATCAATAAGACCTCTACATTTACGTAGGTACTTATCTTAAAATGATATCAGAATAAATACTTATAGGGTATGTCATACGTACACCTCCCTAAATACAAAATTCTAAATAGCAATTCAACTCAAATCGCCATTTTGAACATACCTAAAAATTTTCAAAACGAGAACCCAGTCTGTACCGCGCGTTAGTAAATCCGCTCGTTAATTGGTTAGCGATAAGTATTACGTTCACAGAATACCTAACAGTTAGTATCACTGTCACAGATTACAGTCAGTTGTTTGATAGTAACTCTTTACTGGTATTCTCAGACCAAATAGTTTAGGCTACACCACAAGCATGCAAAATTACCCGAGTGTTATGCACACGGTGTAATTTTGCCAAATTACACCTACTTTATTTGTTAAGAGGTTTGTCAACTAAACCTAAGGTAAACCAATTGCGCCCGCACTCATCAAAAATCAGAAACGTGAAATGCTTCCATAGAAGAGATTTAAACACTTTTAACATGTAATGTATGAAAAATTACATCAAATAATTAAGTATCGATCTGACTGCAGCAGTTAGAATGAGAATAAACATTGTTCATACGAATACATTACAAAACCGGCTTCACTTCCATATTGGAACGCTCTGTATCTTTTTATTTGGTCTAAGCTGCTAATCCGCTTTGAAACCACGAGAGCAGAACCGCGGCACACGGCAGTGACACGCGATAACTCATTGAAATATGTTGGATTCTTTCGTGAATTACAGTCGTGATGTCTGTCATGTGATTGGAATGCAACGTTGTTATGAAAATGTGACTTAAAAATATATTGTTATGCAGGTCACTAATCTTTGCTGTCCCACAGAATGATTACTTTGTCATTGTAATCTAAAATAATATTATAAAGCTGAAGAGTTTGCTTTTGTTTCTTTGAATTATTATCTCAGAAAGTACCAATCCGATGGGCACGTTAAGCCGTCGGTCCCGGTTACTTTCTACGGATAGTAATCGTTACATGTGCCATGTCAGAGGCCTTTGGCGGCTCTATAACTCTGACACCAGGATTGGTCAGGCTGGCCATCCACTCGATGAAGACCAATCCGATTTGAATTATTATTTTTGTAATGTATAGCCACATTCAACGGGAATGTTATCAATACATAGTATAAAACAAAGTCGCTATTTTTTCTGTTTGTTTGTTTGTCTGTTTGTCTGTATGCTTAAATCTTTAAAATTACGCAACGGATTTTGATGTGGTTTTTTGTAAAGGTAGAGTGATTCAAGAGGAAGGTTTTTATGTAAAAAATAAAAAAATCCCGAAATTACCACGGGAACGGGCACAACGCGGGTGAAACCGCGGGGCACTAACACTAATATAACAAAGCCGAAGTTTGATCTTTTTGTTTTTATTTGTTCGAACACGCTAATCTCCGAAACTACCAACCCGTTTGAATAATTATTTCTGTAATGCATAGCTACATTCAACAACTTCTTATTTGCAGACAGATTAAACTTTTTATGAGCAATATCATAATGTGCGCCAGACTAAAACATCCACAAATAGAATTTTCAATTAGATTCATTTGCGAAGCTCATGTTTACGAGTATGGACGTCTGTTCGTGTGAGTCACTGGTGATTCATGTCTGATAGTCTTCTCTGAACTGCAGACTATGATATGCTTCTGGTTGTTTATAGGGATTTGGTATTTCCGAGTATATTTCCGTTCGTTATGATTTGAGAGTGTTTTGATTGCAATGTTTTACTTAGAACTTTCATTTATGTTTATTTCTATAGTGGGTTATATTGGCTAGAGGGAACAGGAATAGTTTTTTAAGTACTTTAGGTTATGTTGACTCTTTTAAAACAATACAAAAACGTTTTTTAAATACTTTGTTGTTGATTTCATTTTTACAGTAAGTAGGTAAGTTCTCGTAGGTTAGTAGCTAACTGATGTTGCAGTTTTTAGACCTCCTCAAGGCCCCCATGGTCTGACGATTGAAACAACCGGGATCGACCAATAAACGTGCCCGTGTACGGTAGCGCTCAGATAGAAATGCCAGCGGTAACTGTTCCCACGGGAATTTTGTATGGGCTGAATGTATGTGAGTTTAACTGATACAGAGAGTAATTCAAGAGGTAGGTTTTGAGCTACTTTTAATCCTCAAATTCCCACGGGAACGGGTACAACCGCAGACCGCTTTTAGTCCCCATATATCTTCCTACTTCATTTTTTCCTAAGAGATTTTCAATCGAATCAATTTTCCAACCGAAAACGATTCCTTTTGATGAGGAAAAATATTCATTTCATTCCATTCTTAAGCCATCACTGAACCCGTTTCTTATAGAAGAAGAAAATAAAAAAAGAAGAAGTTGTCTTTGGTCAAAAAATCAGTGATGATACTTAGAGTTTTAGCCCTCGTAAGGAAGAATAGAAATTACCGGGAACTTGGTTTAGTTTACTTAACAATTATGTATTCAATATCAAAACGGATTTAACCAACTTTAAATACGACGTGTATTTAACAAATTATATAACTTGTTAACGGAATAACATGACTTAACAGTTTTTGATACTTTCTAATTATTTGCAGAATCATGCTCAACAAGTACTGTGAGCAAACAAAGAAAATAAACCAAACACTATTGGAATAAAAGCATATAAGTAGCATGACAAGCTTTTTGCTGGCGGTACTGAAGATGCCTAGCTTAGGGTGCGTTTCGAACGAGGCATTGACATTGAGCGCCCGGCTCACTATTGTTTATTAGTTAGCCCATAGTAGTAACTCGTGTTTGTTCGCGGTAGAAAGTCTAAAAGAAGTAAACTACTTCATTCTTATTTCGTGACGTTTCAAGTGAATAACACCTCTAGTGATCATGGGCGTAGGCATCGGAGCTGCGAGCTACCGCTGTGGTGCGAGGGTTAGCGTTCCAAGTGTTTGAATTACACATGGTTGGCCCTAAGTACTCCTAAGAACCAATAAACAAATCCTATTTCGAATGGCACATATCGCTTACTTCACAATTCTACCCGGATCAAAATTCCGACAGATCCCACGTGACCCGTAACCCGTATCATACTTCAGACGGCTCTCACGTGATGACGTAAGCATCAGTAAATACGTTCGGAGGATTCCTTGGTAATATCGGATTACGTGACGTCATAGTTAGATTTATAGGATCTCTGGACTCTGGACGATCGCTAGTATTATATGTAATGTAGAAGTTGTATGATTTATTACGTGTGAGAAATGTAATGGGGCTTTTACTTATTTTATTTTAGTTACTTAGGTCAAACATTATTATGTGCTAGGTGTTGGCGCGGTGGTTCCATACGCGTCACCAGATGGCGGTAGTATGAAGATTTTGTTGATATCGCTTACGTTATTTTTTCAGTTTAAGGCTAGGATACCCCAGCCATTTCGACATTTGAGGGGGTGAAGCAGGCGGTGAAGCCGGGGAGGAATAGTACGCGCAGCGGCCGTCGCGGCGGCGCGGCGCTGACATCACTCTATGAGATACGGGGCCCGCGTGCGGTCGTTTTGTAACAGAAGATTGCGAAGCGCTTAATTATCTTATTCACATAATAAAAATCAGTAGTAGATATTGAATTGGGTAGAATAGTCATCACATTGATAAAATAGATTCCAACAATCAACATTTTATCGCATTTTGTATTTATCTAAATTACGTACATATCCTATCCTACTAATATTATAAATGCGAAAGTTTGTGAGAATGGATGTATGTATGGATGGATGTATGGATGTATGTATGTTTGTTGCTCTTTCACGCAAAAACTACTGAACAGGTTATACATCAGAATAACATATAAGCTACAATTTATAATGACTTTGTGTAATTTTGGTCGTAATAAATAAGTATTTGTAAAGCAAGTCGGAGAAAAATCACCACCGTACTGGTTTGACACATGTGACATGGTCGCCATGCGACGGCCTCCGTATGAGCACGAAGCATCGCCGAGTAGTTCCGATATACGTATGTCTTATGTTTTAGTCGTTAATTTCAACGTGTGACGTGTCGTTACGATAGCATAACATTGCAATTAGTGAATGAAACCTAAGTACAGGAAGAATCATTTTGCTTATCTCGAAGGCCGCGGGTTCGAATCCGAACATTACGATTCATTTTTATTTTCTCACATTAGTTTATCAAAACTCTTTTTCATTTGAGGTTGTGTAAAGTACCTTAATATCTTAGAAAAAATCTTAAAAAATATGCTGTATAAAATAAATTAACAAAATCGAAACACCTAGGTATTTTTCGTTTAATTAATTTACCACTTTATCTATTGACTACTTTTGGAAATAAACCGTCTTATAAAATTTTATCCTACTAACCTACTAATCCTACTTCCTACTTCCTACTAATATTATAAATGCGAATGTTTGTGAGGATGGATGTATGGATGGAAAAAAATCTGCCCTCTAAGAGCTATCTTGGCGTGCGCTGCCTAAACTATTGGAGTTACACAAAGATGATGTACTAGTTTGTCTTTCGCATTAAGTCAGTGGTCGGCAACCTTTTGACAGGTAGCCAAATAAAGTAAGGCGGGCCGCTTTTGTGACATAGGGGTATATGCGGAACCAAGAGAGTGCTACAATACGCAGGTGGGAGTGTGCTACGACGCGGAGGTGGCTATGATGCGGAGGTAGGAGTGTGTTACGATGCGGAGGTGGGAGTGTGTAACGATGCGGAGGTGGCAACGATGCGGAGGTGGCTACTATGCGGAGGTAGCTAAGATGCGGAGGTGGCTATGATGCGGAGGTGGCTACGATGCGGAGGTGGGAGTGTGCTATGATGTGTGAAGGTGGGAGTGAGCGACGATGCGGAGGTAGGAGTGCGCTACGATGTGGAGGCGGAAGTGTGAAGAATATTAGACACATAATGTCGTTGACCAAATGATAGTTTGTTGCTAATGGTGGTTCTACCTACTATGTTTACTTCTTTAAGATATTTTTATATTGCCACAAGTGACGGCCACAAGTGACGTTTACGTGCGGGCGAGCAAGTAGTAACTAAAATAGAATAGTAAATTAAAGGAACTTGGGATACTATGGAGCCTGGCCCAATGCACAACAGTGGCATGACTTATTTACAAGCGGCGCCTCTTTTTGCTTCGGTTTACAAAAGGCGCCTCTTTTTGCTTCGGTTTAATAAAAAAATGTTTTAAACCATATACATATCACCAAACTTAATGTGGCAGACTAAATTCCATGCGAGCGAAGCCGCGGGCAAAAGCTAGTGTTTTATAATAACCTATTTTGAAAAAAGTTTATTTTTATTATAATGTCACAATAATCACATTTAAGGCGGCCCTTAAACGATCAATTATATTGCGCAATATTGAATGTTGTGCAATATGATTGACCGTCTAGGGCTAATATTGAAGACTACGCAATGATTGAACGAAAGTTTGAGCGAGTTTAATTTTTATTGTACAATATTTAATATTGAACAATATTGCTTCGTGTAGGGTCAGTATTGCGCAATATTTGACATGTTGCTCGGGATCAAACTATCCTCCGACTGAACAAGAAAACATTGCACAATTTTCTTATTGTGCAATATAATCGACCGTTTGGATCCAAACGCAATTCAATCTTATTGCACAATTAAATATATTGTACAATGTTATTGTAGGTCTAGGGGCCGCCTTAGCAATAAAATATAGAAAAAAAAGACGTATGGCACTCGGGGACTGCCGCGGTAAAGCTATTGCATAGTTATTTTTTCTATCACTAGATGGCGTTAGTGGGGAGCGTTAGGTTTGTTTTCTATCACTAGATGGCGTTAGTGGGGAGCGTTAGGTTTGTTTTCTATCACTAGATGGCGTTAGTGGGGACCGTGGGTTTTTTGCGCGAGGTTTTTTCGTTACGGAATTTCTGGATTCGATCCCCGCGCTCAAGGCCCGCGATAGAAGCTATGCAATAGCTTAAAATATAGAATAAAACAATAAAATCTCAATGAGAAAACACTATGAAGTTTCGTAGCACTGGAATGAAAAAGCGACACACGTCCGACTAGCACGGCGCCTCAGCGCATACTGTCACTCTGGGTAGAAAAGAGCGAGAAACACTACGACGCGAAAATGGTAATGGCGACTCATTCGCAAGAATCTACCACTTTTCGTTGGAAATTTATTTTAATTACAAATATAATATTGAAACAAAAATTTTACTCCAACAGTCCTGAGTCATAGTTTATTTTACATCACTCAAATTAATTTTAGAAATATGCGTTTGAAATTGTTTAACAAACTAAGTGTTTAAAATTCACAAAGTAAGGTATAAAAGACCCAACTTTGTGATTATTTTCTATCGAGGAAATTAATAGTCATCGTGTTTCGGAAACAGTAGTATCATTAAACATATGATCAAGATTAAAAACAAACAAAAATTGTTCTTGTAACGTTAAGACTTTTGGCTAAAAAATTGTTTAAAGTAGCCCGTTTTAGGAACTCATAGGCCCTTAAGTGGGGTCGCTCCCATACATTAATTTGAGCAGGGACAAACCTTCTTGTTTATGAAAATTGTAACGATAAAATAGATACCAGTAAAGATTGGAGGAGATTTTACGCAGACCTTTGTCCAAATTTTCGTCTACTATAGACTGATGAGATTTATTTGACAGCGTGGAATTGGTACCGTTGTGGCTATGCTATGGTCCGCAAAGGTCCGACTCCAAACCGAAGAAGCATCCTTTTGCCAATCGAGTTATCCTAACAATAGGGATTGTGCTGTTTCGCTTCATGTCCAAATCATGATACCATATAGTTCCACTCAATACGGAAACCTAACGAAAAGATCATCATCAAAGGCAGTACATTTTCTATGATTACTTGGTAAGCACGCGTCTATCTGTATGTGCGTATGTTTTCGCAGCACGTCAACATTAGTTTTCTAGGTGTATTCTGTGTACATACCCGATGCGAGGAGGCGAGATGCGAGAGCGCGTGCGCAGGCGTCGCCCGCTCGTCGCTCGACTCGTCGCCCGAGCGCTCGCCCGTGAACACCGAGTCGTGCGACACTGACAGCCCGCTGCCGTAAGCGCCCTCTCTGGAACAAGCGAGGAAAACTTTCGTTAGTTGCGTGTGAACGCCGCTAGATGGCGCTGCTTGTTATTGAACGTAGTTTTTTTGTGATATTCAGTTGGATGTTTTTTCTTTGTTGAATTTTTTCATCAGTTTTTCGGACAAGCACCAAGCTTATAGACAGAGAAATGTTATATTTTTGTTTGCTAATGCTAATGGGACCTTCAATTTGTCAAGACAATTCTATGTAAATTGGATTTTTCAATGTTAAGAGGTGCAGACCTGCAGTGTAGATGACCCACATAATGAGATACTTCTTACAAACTCTCCCGGCATTGGTACAGTACAGACTAACAAGTCAAACCCCACACTGCTATCTTCAGTAAGATGAGAGGGCCCATGCAGCAGTGGTAGGTACCTACATTACAGGCTCACTGTTCCAACTTAATTTCTCCGAGCATGTCGGTCAATAAAACAAACTAAGAAACCAGCTAAAATACATCATTGAACCCTAAAATCCCGTGAGTTCAGATATATCTGCCCAGCCCAATTATAATTAGGCTTATTCTGCCCCCGATAGTTGAAAGGGCGCATCTAACATTTTTTGCGAAATTGAGTTATTTATATCACCGGAATCAGGAAAAAAAGGCGCATCTATCTGTATTTTTAATTTTTTTGTATCTTGCACCGTTGCGATTTTACCATAGCGAAATAGGGCATATTTACACACTTTATACTACCTATTTGAAGATATAAAGGCGTATTTAACGCAAACTTAACTAAAAAGGCGCATTTATGTAGGTATGCCATAATACGTGACGTTTCATTTTTAGTTTTGGTAATCTAAAAGTCGTAAATGACCAGTTGCGTCTTATGCACTATTTAAAATCGACATTTGTACTAAGATGAAATTTCAACATCTGCCATTTGCGTCTTATTTACTTCAAACAGTTTGATTTGGTTTAGGCGCATGTGCCTTTATTGTATTTCTTTTGTTACTCTTATTTGATTTTATAATTGTTATTATAGTTTTTATTTTTATGTATGTACACCTTACTCTGGGGTTTCTCATCCGATTAACGTGATTCTTTTTTTGTTCGATGCTGTAGACATTCCCATTGGTCCCATTTAAAGTTTTATCCCAAATTTCCTTAGGGAACCTAACTTAAATTGAAATAATATAACGGAGAGTATAGAAAAAATCATTTATCGGCGTGCTTCTGTGGCGTGCGCTGCGAAAACTATAGATGATACATAAAAACAATGTTCTATACGTTTAAAGAACTAATTTTTTTGCATAATAAAACCCGCGGTATTGTAGGCCTATCTATTATAGTTTACGTACAATAACCACTTCTAGTTAAATTTTTTCAATTTAAAAAGTACTCATATTATGATTATAGAGTTATTTTTTGCTTTTTAGTTTTGAAGTCGGTTTTTTTAAACGTAGTTTTATTTAATTTTATTGATTACGGCTCAAAGTCTAATTTTAATACATAAATACTTAATTCTATTAAGTAGGTTTTATTTTCTAACACGCAGATAGGCTCTATATACTTTCTCTTTAGATTTTCATGGAAAAATACTTTCTAAATTTGGATGCAATTTGTCATCCATATTGTTTATTATCTGAAATAGCATAAGATACATCTCTTACCCTGCTAATCCTACGGGATAATGACTTACGCTGATTACGTTGCGGAGCGCTACTTGTGTTAAATACGTTTTATCTTAGAAATAATTAATTACACAGTTTTAAATACTAAATAAAAAAGGCGTATACAACCAAATGCGCCTTTTTTTCATAAAATATGAATAGTGGGTCATACCCGATCCTTAGAACAAAAAGACTTTAGTTGCATTTTTGAGATTGAAAGGGCGTATATGGTTATTTACGTCTTTACAATTTAGTATATAGTATTTTTATCCAACTATTTTGCTAAGATGAAATGGTTTTTTTATATTTTTATATAAAAAATTAATAAATATTTATAATATTATTTATCAAAGTGAAAGAGTACCATCGAGGCCATTACTTGCAATATATAGTATTACATTATTTTAATATATGTAAAGACAGCACACGATTTCCCGATTCCGTCATTAAAAGTCGATTTTCTCCATTTTGACTTTTTGTTACATGCGCCCTTTCAACTATCGGGGGCAGTATTGTTCCCACCACAAAATAGAGAAGTGTAACCATTAAGTGCTTCGTCTCCGTGGTTCCAACTTACTTCCTCCGAGCATGTCGGTCTGCGTCAAGCAGTTCACTGGTGGAACAGCTCTTGGGGTCGGGAGAGGCATCAGCGCGGGTGCCGCTGCCGCGCCTCTTGAACATGCGCCGGAGACCGCGCAGGAACCGCCCCGTGCGACCTTCGCCTGGAACCAGAACAAGGTACATATTTTTCTTCAGTTCTACTCATTATCATTAAACTAAGAAACTTAGTCCTACAGGGAAAGCGATGCGACTTCATGTCTACTAACAAACAGTCGATTTATTCTTCACTAGCAGCGCCCCGCGGAAAATAGCGTATGTCAGAAAGGGACAAACCATTTGATAGCTAAAATGCTGCTATGGGGCCGTTCACAAAATACGTTCGCGTTCAAGGGGGGGGGGGGGAGGGGGTTTGCTGAGTGTGACAAGATGTGACAAGGAGAGACGGGGGGGTCTACGGCAACGTGATGTTCGCCGATCATTAAAAGATTTTAAATTATTTTTCTCAATTTTGATCATGATTCAGGGGGGGGGTCTTAGTTTTTGTGACGAAATATTTACATGGGGGTCACAGAAAGTGTGACACAGTGTGACAATAGGGGGGGAGGGGGTGAAAAAAAGTTGATTATAGCGTGACGTATTTTGTGAACGGCCCCTATTAAGCGTTTATGAAGAAGGCCCTATGTATACCCCTATACTAAATAATACTGACCATGGTTGTGTGCGTCTGTGTGCGGCGCCGGCGGTCGATAGGGCGGCTCGAGCGAGCCCTCGCGCACGCACGACATGAGACCTGCGCCGGCGCCGCCGCCCGACATCCGCCTCTGTGCCTGCAACAATATACGAGACAGGTTAGTCATTGTTAAAAGCAAGTGGATTCGTTTGACTGAGAAGTATTATTCTATCTTCTTGCGTGAGTTGTTTCAATCGGTTGCTTATCGTAACCTACGTTCGTTAAAAAGTACACGATATGTTACGCTGTTAATCCTATCCTATCCTACTAATATTATAAATGAGAAAGTTTATGAGGATGTATAGATGAGGATATATGTTTGTGACTCTTTCACGCAAAAACTACTGAACGAACTTGGATGAAACTTTACAGTAATATAGGTTATACATAAGAATACCATATGAGATACATTTTATCCCAAAATTTCCGTAGGGACGGGTACAACGCGGGTGAAACCGCGGGGTGCGGCTAGCATTCACATAAATATGGTTCTTATAAGTAACTTTTATAACATGTATCAACAGATTCAAAGATGAGACTTCAATATCCTAAACATTTTCGGGGACCACCATTCATAATCTTCCCATCAATCTTTGTCAACAAAAACTGTAATAAGTTACATTCTATATCCCTCCCCATAGAACGTAACATAAAGTTGTCCTGAAACGAACGGGTACTGTCGTCGTGGAATCAATAAGGAACTCCGATTGATTGATTCTATACGTTTAGCGGATGGAGATTAAGATTACAAGATGCCAGTTAATAGGAATTGTTACTGACTTTGGAGAAGAGAGGTTGTGTTGTTGTACTTAATTTTCTCACTAGTAACGAAGAAGTCTTACCCGAGATACACCCGTTTCTACAGCGGGATAAAATGTATTCCTGTGCTAATAATTATATTTAGCTAAATTACTGTAAAGTTTTATTCATTAGTTTTTACGTGAAAGAATTACAAGCATCCACACAAACTTTCGTTCATTAGTTTGGTAGGTTTTCTTAAGAAAATAGAGTGCACAGTAGCTAAGAGAATAAAAACCCTAACTGTATGCGTTACTAGCTCCACCCGGTTTTACCCGCGTTGTGCCCGTTCTCGAGAGAATTTCGGGATGGAAAACTATACTATAAACTATAGCCCTTCCTGTTGAATGTGGTTATCCATAAAAAAAAGAATTATTCAAATCCGATTTGTAGTTCCTGCGATAAGGGCGTCCAAACAAACAAAAAATCAAGCTATTCAGCTTTATTATTTTATTATATCAATGTAGATCTTTACTTTCAGGTATCGCGCAGAACTAAATGGAGGTTATAATCGGCTTCTGTAACTAGAGGAGATAATCCTCAAATCCTTCAGAGAGCCGGCTCCTTGGAGCTCCTTCAACTGACTGCTGTCACGAACATCCCGGATTCAAAAAGGGTACAGTTTACAATAAGGAACTTTTGTCACAATATAAGTTGTGCTATCATTACATTTAAATTTTAAAATAACTTATTTCAATGATTGGATCCCATTTATGTTAAGCGTGCGCCCGTCGCGTGCGCACGTAGCGGGCGCACGCGTCTGTTCACTTTTGTATGACACCGCACGTGACGGGCGCAAGCGACGGTTCACTTTTCTATGAAGCCACACGCGAAGTGCGCACGCCGCGGGCGCCCGCGGCGGTTCATTTTTGTATGGAACCGCGGCGTGCGCACGCTTAAAGCAATGTCGGCCCTTAGGGTGCCTGTCCATTGATGGCGAGCGACCTGGCGGAGCGGTGAAACGGACAAATATTAACCAATAGGATTGAATAAAATATCTGACTGGAGATTTTATGCAATCCTATTGGGTTATATTTGTCCGTTTCTCCGCTTCGCAGCCTCGCTCCGCATCAATGTAAGACACCCTAACTCTCGATCGTGTTTGATAGTAACCCCGATGAGTTTGATACACAACAGACAAACCACAACACTATACCTATAGTTTTACTCGTCAATACCCTATCCAAAGGACGAACGGCTTACATACGGATTACAATGGGCTGTAATGACCCTTTAAAGGGATAAAAAATACATTCGACAGATACCTACCCTTTACGAATATCCTTTCAAAGGTTTTCTGAGTAATTGAAGGGCTAATGCCTAGTTTATCAAATCGTATAGAAATATATTGATAAATGTATTGCGATTTAATTAACTAAAATTATAAATCAATACTAATATTATAAAGAGGTAAAAAAATTAAGTTTGTTCGAGAAATTCTAAACAATTATCAGTGCGTTTTAAATAATTAATTTGTACTAGATAACTACATACATTCAACGGATAGGTTATAGGCTATTTTTCATCCCGAAATTCCCACGGGAACGGGCACAATGCGGGTAAAACCGCGAGCGCTGCTAGTCTTAAATAATTTGTTTTGGCAATAACGTACCTATTTGTTTATTTTCGTAGTTTTCACTTCTAACATATTCTGACTTATTCTAAAACAAAGAGACGAAAAGATATACTTAATTTACTTAGTTGCTGGACCCAACAAAGAACTAGCAAAAACACTATTAAAATCAATGGGTCATTCTCATAAATTACTCGACTTGCTTCGAAAAATAGGTTACCTAGTAATACTCGTATTAACTGTACAGCCGTACTCAGAGACAAAGATTTCACGAAATACTAGCCAAGAAATGCACTATCTGCTAGTAAATTTCACCCAGAACAATGAAATTCACTACCTAACCTTCAGAGATTAGTTATATAGGTTAACAAGTTGCCTGGATGAGCTGCTTCAAGGTCAAACTCCTCAGTATCAAACTAAATACTTATAAAAGTAAAGCAAAAATCTTGATTCATATTCGCACTAAAACTATCAATCCAGCCGCCATATTGCAAAGCATTCCCCTAACTAAAAACGAGTGTAAAAACTGCCTTCATCCCGCAAGGAACCTTCTCCCAAGGTTTCATAGTACAAGGTTACTATCAGGTCAAGGTTACCTTCGGGATCGATACGGATGCTGTAGACAAGGACAGAGCAACTTTATCCCTACGAGAGAAAGGGACAGATGCTGCTAGTAATGGGACTTTACAAGTTATATGATCGACTTTGAAATAAGAATGCATTTTCAGATAGGTATTGTTTTTTTAAGGAGGTTCTTAATTTAAAAAGGTGACATGTTCAAAAGCTCTTTGAAGCAAAAACTCAATCAAAGTTATTTGACTACTAGCCAGTGCCCGTGCAAATTTCGAGAATTTTTATACATAAAAACCTTCCTCTTGAATCACTCCATCTATTTAAAAAAACCGCATCAAAATCCGTTGCATAATTATAAAGATCTACGCATACATAGGGACAAACAGACAGCGGAAAGCGACTCCGTTTTATACTTTGTAGTGATAGTAATATAATAACATTACTATTATTTACGTCGTTGTATGTACCTATTTCCATTTTTAATTTTCCGAATGCTCACAGAATGGTTTTGCTTACCAATATCATTACGGTAGTTTTTTGTTTCGCTAAATGTTATGACAATAAGAATGCATTTCAAATCGTGTTTTGTTTCGATTTTAAATGTCAATTGTTCTTTTTATTGTTTCCTGGGTCTTTGAATTTAGAATCTTTGTTTAAGGTTATGATGATCGAAGGTTATTCTGAAAAGGTTTTATTATGTAACCATTACAAAAAGGTTTTTATGATATTCTTCTGCGTGAAAAGGCTTCAATATGAATTCTTTATTTACTCATAATAATTTTTAAATATTATTAGTATTTGCTATTTGTATAGCAAATATATCTATTCTATTTGCTATACTAATAACTAATCTAATTTTGTTTTGTTTGTTTGAACGTGCTAATGAATAACAATCCGATTTTAATGATTATTTTTGTAACGGATAACCACAGTCCACGGGAAGGACTATTTTTCATCCCGAAATTCCCACGGGAAACACAACGCTGCTGGTAGGTATACGAGTATTATAAAAACCCTTGCGACTTGGAAATGTCTCGAATCGAAAACCATATTTTCTTAACATTGATGAAAGGAACCAAAACTTTCGTGAAATGAAAGTTATGAACAGCAGTACCTTCTTTTAAGTTATAACTCTATGTTTGAATGTAGTTTTGTAAGTTTAAATTACGGCCCTGATGAAGAAAACGGCACATCAAAGTTTTCGCTTTGAATTACAAACATTATAGAAAATTTTATAATTTCCCTGTAATTTTCGCTGCCAAACCACACGTTTCCAGATATAATAAAATTCAAAATATTATTTAAGGGCTACAGGGTATTAGGCAACTTTGTTGCTAGCTACTTCTGTTGATAAACTGTTAAAGTATTGCTATGGTCATTGGCATCGCCTATTTCTACACCTCTTACTATACTTTAAATTTAGTCATCCAATCCAATATATTAATTACTAGCATTGCCCCGCGGTAATACCCAAGCTGTGCCCGTTCCAGTGGGAATTCCGCGATGCAAAATAGCCTATATCCTTCCCCTTGAAAGTGGCTATCCGTTACCAAAATAATTATTCAAATCATATTGGTAGTTTCTGAGATAAACAAAAAAATCTAACTTTCAGCTATACATATTACGTTAATAACTACAGACTCAATTCACCACAACCGAACAAACCTATACCACTCAAACCATCCACAAAAGTTGCCCAGTGTACCGCCAGCCTATCACTTACTTACCTCTACAATAATTACATGCCCTGAGAACTGGGCTACTCCGCGGTCACATAGTCCGCGTTACGACACACTATTGTCCGATTTGTAACTGAATTAGTTTAGTTTTTGTTGTACAACTTTTGTTACTAGATGTAAACGTGTATTGAAGACTTTGTATGGTAATGTGACGGTGATGCTAAATATAGTATCGCATAGATTATACTCTATTTTTCTAACGAGTCCTAAAATGTGGACTAATGTCGTCAATTTTCCAACCGAAGACGATCACTCCTGAAGAAGAAAAAGGTTTATTTATTTTATTCCATTCTTACCCTATCTCTAAGAGGAAAAAGGTTTATGGATTTTATTCCATTCTTACCCTATCTCTAAGAGGAAAAAGGTTTATGGATTTTATTCCATTCTTACCATATCTCTAAGAGGAAAGAGGTTTATTTGATTTTCTTTCATTCTTCCCCTATCTCTAAACCTTTTTCATCTTCAGGAGTAATCGTCTTCAGCTTAAAAATTGACGACATTAATCTACATTTTAAGACTCTTAAGAAAACATTGAGTTTACATGATAGTTAGTCTGAACTAATTAAGACGAAGATTCAATCAAAAAGTATTGGGCGCGACCCCACTTAATCTGGGAAAATAACGTGAACACAATCTACAAAATGTTTACACTAGCGCCATCTATTGGATGCTTCACTTGATATCATTAGTGTTTGCCAAATCTAGCATATAACCCTAAGGTTTAACAGAATTGACACAATTATATGTGTCAAAAAACAAGACGTTAGTTTATAGACACTGAAGAAAATACCACACGAAGACATTTACTGCATGTAAATGTCACACACACACACTAAAGAGATAGCTACAGACTAGATACAGTAAAATCAGATAACTAAATGACAGATTGAGCATAACCAAAGAAAAACAATAATGCGATGTATTCATGTTTGCAAATCAAGTGGTCATTAATAGAGCATGCACGGCGCAAGCGCATAGTACCTCAGACCATATAAAAAATTAATAAACAGCATCGGACGATATGGTGACGCAGGTACAGTCACAGGTGGAAGTTACACCTTGTGCCTTCATCTGAGGACTTTAAAATATACTCACTATTTTTACCTATTATGCAATTTGAAAATTATTTATGACTTGTTCTTAGTTGCAGAAGTGTGAAGATGATAAGTTAAATGATCAACTTTTTTAAAATTCCGAATGTATTTACACGGCCATGTATAACCAAATTACACCACGTTGATTATTTCGAGTGCCTTAACATGCATTATGCTTTGATCATTGTCGTTCTACAAGGCTTGTGTAGTTTCGTAGTTTCGTTTTATTACCATCCTCATGCATGGTAATAAAACCAACTTCACTTCACGCTTGACTGCGTTCTACTTGGACATTTTATTTAGTCTAAGGCACAGTAGTAATTATGGACATACACATACAGCTAAAGTTAAACTCAAGTTATGTCTCAAGATATCGCATTTCTATTAATAACTGTGGTCAACTTTCTATATAGACCAGTCGATCTGGTCGATAATTATTAGAAATATCTAATAGATATAAATATAACTGGTCCAGTCGAGTCCATTAAAAATATCGTGTAAAAAGGCAATAAAGTTCTTGGTTGTAAATCCTAGCTTTGATCTGAATGAGATCTAGTCTCGCGTTGCTTTCTTATTATGAAAATATCAAATAATATTTTACTGGTCGAAACGCAAAAATGATACGAGTATTTGCGTTTGCTAGCAAGACCATTCTAGATTAGATCAAATCACCTGTGATACTAGGCAGATTAAATCAGTTCAAATAAATAATCCATGATGGAGTGACAGTGCCATAGACAGCATAAATAGACGTTTCATGCTCTATCTAGTTTTTTTCTCTACACAAGCACGAAGTCTAAATAAGATTCTTCCAAATTTAAAAATTCTGCGCCCAAGACATGGATTTAACATAAAGTCCTTGGCCCAACCTAAAATCTTAATTTTTATAAATACAGACCGAGTCGAAAACCTTCTCATTCGATGTTTGAAGTCGTTTAAAAAAACAAAGAAAATCTCAAACAAAAGACAACGTAAGCAGAACACGTTCGAAATCTTAAATTCAAATCTTAATAAATCAAATTAAATGGAACGCCGCCATAATTGGTAAGACTTTGTAAGAGAGTAATAAGTTCGCGCGGTTTAGTCTCAGGTGTACCGCAGTTTCATAATAAGGATGTCTCGGTCGGCCATTAAACTAATGCTTATTTATTGCTCTGTTTTGTATAGTCACCGTTAGGCTTCATTGAGTTGGACTTATTTCTTCAATTGAGGTTGGATAGCTGACTTTGTGAGGTAAAAGGTACTAAAAAGATTTTGTTTATCTATACTAATATTATAAAGCTGAAGAGTTTGTTTTGTTTGTTAGTTTGTTTGTTTAAACGCGCAAATCTCAGAAACTACTGAACCGATTTGAATACCTAATTCTTTTTGTAATAGATAGCCACATTCAACGGGAAGGTTATAGGCTATTTTTCATCCCGAAATTCCTACGGGAACGGGTACAACGCGGGTAAAACCGCGGGGCGCTGCTAGTCAACAATAAGCACAATAAGCGCGGTGGGTTGATATGAGTTTCAAGTGTGTATATATTCGTGTGTGAGCCTCTGGCATTGTAGCCATGGAGGTAATATGAACTTTATAAAACTCTTTCGTAGCTTCGGAACGGGTAAACGGTATTCAGAGGTAAGTAAAGAATACAATAGATTTCTTTATGTATAATGCAATCTAATTTTAATATCCATTGTGTCCATTTTTAGGGTTCCGTAGCCAAATGGCAAAAACGGAACCCTTATAGATTCGTCATGTCTGTCTGTCTGTCTGTCCGTCCGTCTGTCTGTCTGTCTGTCCGTATGTCACAGCCTTTTTTCTCCGAAACTATAAGAGCTATGTTGTTTAAACTTAGTGTGTAGATGTATTCTGTGAACCGCATTAATATTTTCACACTAAAATAGAAAAAAAATAAAATTTTAGGGGGGTCTCCCATACTTAGAAATGAAAAAAATATTTTTTTTTTCATCAAACCCATACGTGTGGGGTATCTATGGATAGGTCTTCAAAAATGGTATTGAGGTTTCTAATATCATTTTTTTCTAAACTGAATAGTTTGCGCGAGAGACTCTTCCAAAGTGGTAAAATGTGTGTCCCCCCCCCTGTAACTTCTAAAATAAGAGAATGATAAAACTAAAAAAAATATATGATGTACATAACAATGTAATCTAACACCGAAAATTGGTTTGAACGAGGTCTAGTTAGTAGTTTTTTTTTTACGACATAAATCGTAAACCGCAAAAAAATACTGATTATTCATTCAATAACTCAAATGTAAATAAAAAAACATTTATTTCAAGAACTTCTTTATTATGTTACTCGCTGCTACGGAACCCTTCATGGGCGAGTCCGACTCGCACTTGGCCGCTTTTTATTTTTAACTTTTTAAACCTAGAAGATACCAAATCCAAAAATATCGAATAAAAATATGTGAGGCACTTCACTAAAAACTCTAAAAAAAATTTCAATTTCTATTATCAACTGACACAATTCCCTAATAACATATTAAAAGACTCCAAAGGTAACATTAACCTTCAAAACTTCCTTCCAAATATCAACTTTTAACAAAGAAAACCCAACATTCTGATGAAGCGTTTAAGTTTTAATCCGTACTTAACGGTGACATTCAGAAAATGTAATCTTTACGAGGCGACGAAAAGTAATTACTGGAATAAGGTTTCTTACACACTTGTTCGTTGGGGCAGTGTTTACTGCGGAATGACATACAAAATACAATGACACCACACTCACAATCAATTTTTTTAGATGATTTTAAGTGTGTTATAAAATGATCGATTTTCCACCAAAGAAAATTAAATTTAATGAGGCGAAGTTTACCAACTTCTTTCCTTTGTTATCCATCACTGAACTCTCTTCCTGTATTGAAGGAATCGTCTTTGATTGAAAAATCAGCTAAATTAGTCGACGATATCCAGATATTAAATCTCGTCATAAATATTGCCCTATACTACACTTTTTCGCTCCGGTGTCGCCGAGCGGCAAGGTCGATAATTGCCGGCCCGAATAAGTGTACATCTACCCTTACGCCAGTCGCATTGATAGACGTCGCTTAACGGAATGTTTGGGATAAGTATTGTGTGTAATTTGGGCCTAAAGGAATTGAATTGAATTGCCAAGCCATTTCACTTCGCTGTACAAATAGTTTTTTGGGAAAGCTAAATATACAGAACCAATTCTACTATATGTAAACACTTTTACATGTACTGTACAGCGTTGTGATTGGTCGATGGAACTCTGCACAGCTCCGCTGCTTTCAACGCGCTCTTAGGGTGCCTGTCCATTGACGCGGAGCGAGCTGGCGGAGCGGAGAAACGGACAAATATTAACCAATAGGATTGCATAAAATATCTGACCGGAGATTTTGTGCAATCTCATTGGTTAATATTTGTGCAATCCTATTGGTTGTTATTTGGCACCCTCGCGGGGTTACCACAATGCATGATGGCGACCAGAGACATTTTGAAAAACGAACAAGCTTTTATACAAATTGTAGCAGAAGAATTGTATGTTTCACTCTGGACAAGCCTCTACTCTCGCTAACTGGAGATATCAGTACAGTGAAGAGGATTAAGCATAATGATCACGTTCTCCACAAAGACGCACTGACTCCCAAGAAAAAATACCCTGTCTACAAGTTACAAAAAGCGCTTTGTACATTTTATAGCACTTTTAATTTCATACAAACCTTACAATTTTATTACCAACTCATACATTTAGAGAACAAAGAGACATCGATAGCAAACAGTTGTACAAAACGCGCAATTTATGACGAAACTTGTGTGAACAGATGGTCGGATGTGACAATACCTAGGACGGTGGCCGACCTTGTTTTACATACATAACATAACGTAAGTGCCTTACTATGTTACAGGCAAAGCATGTAATGAGCAACCATAGTGCTTATACTTACTCCGCCTTTTTAACATGCGCTTTGTAACTAAAACACTGTTATAAAGTGTTTTGTCCCTTTTGCTCTTCGGCAAATTGCGTATGTCAGAAAGTGACAAACGATTTATTATACATAGCTTATTTATATTCTTAATACGCGTTTATTATAAAAATGCCAAAACACGAACAATGATCAAGTATTCGCAGTTTCTCAGGTAGTGTACGCTTTTAGGTAGTATTCTACCCTATGTAACCCCCTGAGGAATACCTTACCTACTCAGAAATGTCTATTAAATCTGGTTTTCTTTTCTCTATCATCTACATCGAAAGAAGTAGTTTACTGACTGACGTTATAAATATTAATGTATGTAAGTTATGTCTAATAACTATTCCAAGCTCCAACTACAAAACGAATGTCCAGTCGCGTCGTTGGTATTGAGTGTCTAGCTATGAGAGTGAACCCAATAGAAGGAAACAAACACGTAAATATTCAATGATTGTAAATGATTCGTTTACATGTAGTTAGCGCGCTCGATATAAAAGACCCTTTAGATATTTTTTTCAGTAGAGACAGCCACAATAAAGCGCAAGAAAGACATAGTGCGGGTGTGAGTCACTTGTCTTTGGATTTGTGTCTAGGTGTCCCGCTGGCCCGTTGCGCACTCGTTGCGGGCCGGGCGAAGGGCGAAGAACGAACACGCGACCCGCACCCGGACGCAGCCTTACTAGTCTTGAGCTTGAGTCACATCAAACGTTTTGTTACATGTAATATGAAAAATGTCCATAAATTATTTGAGCCATGTAATCTACACTAATATTATAAAGAGGAAAACTTTGTTTGTTTGTAATGAATAGGCTCAAAAACTACTGGACCGTTTTTAAAGATTCTTTCACCATTCTAAAGCTACATTATCCACGAGTAACATTGGCTATTTTTCATCCAGAAATTCCCACAGGAATGGACAAAACGCTGGTAAAACTGCGGGGCGCTGCTATGGTGTAATAAATTAAGTCTATAAATAAGGCAATATCTAAAAATACTTCAGAGAAAAAAGTTTCATTCATAACTTTAGTAAGACAGCTATTAAAGAATTCAGATAGCGTTATAATCTGATCTTTCTTTCATATTGTCTTCGTAATAAACGTAAGCAACATACCAATAAGAAATCGCAGAAAAATGCCGAATGACGTAAAATTAACGTCATTAGTGCGAAGAGAAAATGCGTGTTACCACAGTGCGTTGATGTTTACGCTCATCGTGCATACTTTCGCAATTATAATATTACTTTATTACTAAAGACAATTAACTTGTTGTCTGTCTGCTACTATGTTTCGATCGCAAAACGTGGCGAGTACATAAAAACTGGAGTAATTTATCCAGCGATTTGCCCAGTCTATTATGACCGAGTATTTAAATTACAAATCGTCGGAAAAATATACAGTTTCTCTCAGATAAGACTCGGTCTCGTATTAATTATCTTTGGACAAAAAATAAATCTTTTTTATTAATATATTCAATACTTCGATAGCATTTTCTCTTTCATCGTTTGGAAGAATGAAAAAAGGAAAATGTTGTATTTTGCTGTCCGCAATTAAACTTTTTCGTGTTGGATCCTTTGTGTTATATTTTGACTCTTGTTTCGTCTCGGAAATCTCAAGTATTCACGATTTTTGTTTAACCTTTTGTCTGTTCCTATAGGGAATATTAATATCCCATTTGACTCATTCAGGAATCCCATACACAAATTCCATTTTGGGTAGATTAGACATATACACCAAAGAATGCAAAACAAAAGACGCTTGCACAAATATTAACCAACTCTTCTTAAACAAATGAATATCTCAATTTAAAGTATTCCTTTTAAAAATTCATTTCCTGCCTTGTCCAAAATTCTCCACCCATAATACTATAATATCTTCTACAGCAACAGATAGCACACCTCTTCCCAATGATAAGCGCCTGATACTTGTTGCATGAAAGGGGTAGCAAAACAGAAATACCAACCACGTCACAATAAAATGCGAATGTCAATGGGTTTACGTCACGAGTATTGAGCGTAATGCACGGGGTGAGACTGACCCCTGCCCTTTGTATATAGGTCGGCTAGGTCAGGGTGCCCTGGATGCATGGTCATTGATCAATAGGCAATAAATCATAATTTGATTGAGTGTTCGAACGACATTCTGTTTTCTAGTTATTGAGGACTTGTTGTTCAAGATATTGTTTTGGCGTGATTAACTTATGCAAGTTGTATTTTTGGGAAAAGATGACGAAAGATTTTAAAGCCTTAGATCCGGTTAATATACCAAATCATTCAATTATTAGGTAGCCTAAACCTAGAACCAAATAGAGCTCAATAGTCCACTGGCTGTGTTTGTAAAAGGTGGCATGACATCTTGACCGCACAAAACTTGACCAATAGTAGATTAGTCCAAGTTGTCTACTTTTAACTCTTACCTACTAACCTTACCAAAAACGGTAGTAGTCATCTCCAACTTGAGTAGCCAATAGTCATATCTACCATCATCGGTCGAGTTACTACCGTAGATACTATAATTCGATACACAAATGAATGAAATGTGAATACAAAAGCGTTCGCGAGTTCTTAGAGATTACGACAATTAGTTAAGTGTCGAATTAACAGACGTCTCTGAGTGTCAGATAAAGCTTTCGATATTTCAGATAGTTATCCAGCTGTTGCCACAAGTATAGATACCGTAGCATGCTTCACATTACCCCTCTCGGTCAATCAACCCTTAATGACCCGACACACATAAATAAACCTTCAAAGGAAGTACATCCTTACCGCTAGTTCCAGGGGTTTGTTTCAGCGACGGTTGCCATGGTAACCGCGGGCCCCGACACGACCTGAAACCAAGGAATACGGAAATGAAGCCATTTTCAGTTTATGATGATTATAGGAAAGTTTGGGGAAGTAATTATGGTTATTATTGTGTTGCCTTCGGACTGTCTGACTGGACTTCATTTACTATATGCCTGTGCTATATAGAGCCAGTTTTAGACTCCGGACACTCATTCTCATCCTCATAGAAGTCACTAGGCCTCTCACTGGATTACTTCACTGTAGGTGCAACTTCCCCTTGTCCCCGTGGATGGAACGGCTAAGAAGACCTTGGTTATTGCCCTTTTGGTCAAATTGAGGAAGAATTCGAAGAGGGGTAAAACTAATAGCTATTTTGCCTAAAAAAATCTGTTCTGTTGCCATGTCAATGGAGTGAAAACATCGTTCTCCTCGACATACGGAGAAACAGATAAAGAGGAGATAGAGGCATCGGCTTATAGAGGGAGATAGCAAAAGTTTCAATTTTGTAGAAATATGACTGGCACACTACCAGTGTGAAGCTTACACAATATTCAGTGAATCTATATTGCATACTAGCTGTGCCCCGCGGTTTCACCCGCAGAGCCCCCGTTCCCGTGGGAATTTTGAGATTTTTATTCCCTATAAACCTCACGGAGCCCGAGACCTTTCCAACGAATGCAAAACCGTGGAAATCGGTCCAGCCATTCACGCGTGATGCCTTGACCAAGGAAAACGGGTTTCATTTTTATATATATAGATTAAGACACTGAGGCATTTAATATAGATCGCATACATTTAACGAAGCGAAAGTAGCTAATCTAGTTACTTTTAACCTTTCGCGACTTAAGCGCTACGTTGAACCTGAGTTTAGATGTAGGATATTTCAATTTAACAGATGTAGGACAAGCTTAAGCACAAACGTCGACAAACAAGCTGTTAGCAAGCGATTGTAGTCAAAACTTTCCTGAGGGATCTTCAGGATATTTTGTACTTAATCGCACCTAATAAAAAGTAAGTAAAGTAATAGCCTGAAATGTCCCAATGCTGAGCAAAGGCCTCTTATCTCACCAAAGATGTCAGTACAGTGAGGAGGATTAGGCGTAACCACCACACTTGTATCATATGCGGGTTGGTGATCACAAACCCGAGCCATGTTTGAATAGTAGACATGTCGCTCGACCCATTTGAAGCTTATTATTATTTAAAATTTTAGCAAAGCTTTTAAGAGTTGTTGATATAGTGCGAGTTTACAAGCGATCCAGCGGGTTGAATACAAAGCGAACACCACACATTATCACACTGTTGTCTATTAAATTCTCTCGCAGTTCGCAAAACCGGTTAATGTTATTAACACTAATGAACGGGAATCAAAATAATCCTCTTATTTTACGTAACTGATACAAATAACACACAATTTATTTATTCAGCCGTGGCCGAGTACCATCCAATTAGTGCGTAAAGGATCCTCCCAAGGTTAATTGAATTTATTACAATAACATTATAATATTTTCTTAAGCACCGATTCTTATAATGGTATTAGTAATTCTTAAGTAACGTACAGACTCACTCGTAAAACCTTTGTCTTTGTTATACTCGAGTACACCACTCTGTTCGTGGTGTAACTTGATGGTTATCATCAGGATTATTAAGACTTGGTCACTATTTAGATGGGTAGCCGATAGTGTCATATCTAATAGCGCTACCTTTGTTCGGAGGGCAAGTTAAATGATCAGTCCAGGTTGTTCAATCGTTAGACCATGTCGGAGAATTTTAGACCGTCTAACTCCGACACCAGGCTTAGGGTGTGTTTCCATTGAAACGGAGCGGAGACCAGTTTACAAGCACAACGCATTTGGATTGTCAAAATCTTTTCATAATGTACCTATTGTGATTGGTCAGTTGAGCTCCGCAAAGCTCCGCTCTACAATGGAAACGCACCTTAACCACTAATTCGAGTTCACTTTCAGTCCTTTAAATCCAATTTCAACGGAAAGTTGATCCGATTTCTATATTTATATCTTGTGTCAAACAGATTAACGATAAGACAATACAATAATTCAAACCCGTTAATCACGGAACGTTAATGAAACCTAGAATCGTTACTTCTTATCAACCACCTCGATTCATGCGATACGAGTAGAAATCACACAAACCGGTACAAATGATAATAACAACGCTTTTCAAACAATACTGGTGAATCGCGTGACGGAACACAGCGTTCGCACCATACCAGTTTTTATAGAAGCCATTGAACTACAATCCGAATGAAATACTACCTCCTTATTACCGTGTAATAAGACTCATTTTCAAACTAAAACTAAAAAATTATCTTCGCTCTACGTACATAAGTACAGCAACAAAGTGCATCCAGTAATGACGTCTATTGACAGGTAAATAGAGACTAGTTTACTTTAAAAAATCTAGTATCGTGAAGTTCAAGGTTGGTAATTGCTTAGAGAATATTTCTTGCTTGATTATTTTTATTAGTGTTGTTTAATATCTGTGTAATTATATCTTCTTGTGTATTTTGATGCAACGGATAAACTTGGAATTTTAAGGGCCGTCTAAGACTGAAGACCTGACAGTCAAATCTGTTTTAGTCAGGCTAAGAGTCGTAACAGAAAAAAAAACTGCGACTGTCGAAAAAGTTTGTTAAATATCTTTTTCCTAGTATGTATGCTCTTTAATAGATTTTCCATAGCCCAGAAGATAGTTAATAAGTCTGCAAAGATTCTAACTCCGACACTAGGTATGGCCACTGACCTAATCGAAGTGAACTATGAATGAATGAATGAATGATGAATTGCTGCATTCGATCTTGTTGTTTCGGTCAATTTCGATCACCCTGAACGCAATCTTTCCATACACATAGAAACCTCTTCGCTAGTATCTATGGTTTTTCCACGAAAGTCCTCCTAGCATTCGTCCGTCGCTAAATTCAGCAGACTATAATGTTCTTTATCATTTACACTGTTGCCTATTAGTTTATTTACACTTTTATTCTTAACTTGCGAAGTAGCAACGTTAAATAAGGCTAATATTAGTATCAAAAATTCAACATGAATACACCCAATCCATACAAACTTGGTTGTTAAAGTTTAATTCAGAAGATTTTCCCCCAAGAGATCGTTATTGCACGAAGAAAATGCATTTCTGTACTGTGTTAGGTGAGTATAATCCAATATTAGTGAGTAGCAACGGGATTAGTTTTCTAAATGAGTTTGAAATAAATTGCTTTTACATAGTTAACTTGTAGGAAAATACTACCATTTCTAACTAAACAGCTTTGTTTTGGTACCAACTGCAGCAGCAGGCAGCAACTGCTAATAAGCAAGCAGCAGTGTCGCCGCTTTTGCCGCTTATAAAAAAATAGTATACATAACTATAATTTTCCAGCCGAAGACGAATACTCCTGAAGAGGAAAAAGGTTTAGTGATTTTATTCCATTCTTACCCTATCTCTAAACCTTTTCCCTTTCAGATGTAATCGTCTTCGGCTGGAAAATTTACAACATGAGTATCTTAAAACTCATAATAAAAAATAGAGTGTAGTGCTGCTTGCATTCAACAGTTGCGGCCTGATGCTGCGGTCGCCACCGAAAAAACACATTTAAGGTATGTTTTGACATTGACCGCAGACAGCAGTGCGGTCGCAGTCATCCGCAGTGTATACGGTCGTTAATTCGAGTGCGTTGTTAACAAGCTGAGAGCGAGTTGCGAGTTGTCGGCGAGTTAAATGGAGCGTCAATAACGTCAAATAAATCTTGTCTTTAGTCTCCGTAGCAGACAAAAGACTTTGGTGCATCGCGGACTTTGTCCGTCAAAATGGTTTAATAGATATAATGTCAATAATGTTCTTTTTTCATTAAATAAATACGTTTATTCTTTCTTAAACTCTTTGAACGTTTAAAAGCAGAATTATTTTCTTTTCATTCTTTCATCTTAAATTATTTATCGACACTTTAAAGTGCCTACATCACATCTCGATGCTTCTTCGAAATTGATCCAATTTCTCAACATCCAACGTTAAAATGTCAGAATTTATGAAACTCCGAAACAATTTAGAATTTAATCCGTTAAAATCATAATGAAGTGAAGTTCATTTTATAAGAAGAGTAATAGCATTTGTTAAGCGACGTGTCCCGTGAAGAATGAAGAGACAAGCACTTTTGATCGGAACATTTTCTGAAGAAAATCTCTTCGAAAGAGGCAAAACATTTCTCGAATATTCTCGAACAAATTGAAGGGTTTTGCTGTAATACAATTTATTTTCGTTTTATTATTCCTGTTTATCATTTGCATTATTTTGGCGGGAAATGAATTCTCTTTAACACTTCTACGCTTCAAATACGCTACGATATTTTATGTTAATCGTTCTGTTGGTCTCCGACCTTGTTTCAATCTACTTCGGTCAACGAATGTCGTCTTCTATACTATCATATGGTATACTATTGTTGGGACATTCAATCTATTGTTTTCCTCTCAATGAAAGCTTTTCTTCGAGATTTACAATGTGGGATCTCTGGATCTCTCTTTTATATTCGACCAACTGCAGTCAACTAACTAGGTGACAGCGGCTGTCACTCGCCGACAGCTGCAGTCGACGACCGAACTCAATACACTGCGGTCACCGCACGTTACATGCAGAATGACTCAACATAATGTGTCTTAAAACAACTAAACTACACAAGAGCAGACAATAAAATAACATATAATCTTAATGCAGCGAAAGTTGACCTTTAGAAGTAGATATGTAACCGAATTTGTTCGTGAAGTAGACAAACAAGTACCTCATACTAATAGGAATCGTGATTGACCATCCTAGATGATATCGATTTGCCCATAGGCTCCTCTTATTAGACCTTAGGCGACCATCCTAGATGATATCGATTTGCCCATAGGCTCCACTTATTAGACCTAAGGCGTGACGTTTAAATTTGGCGCGTTCACAAGCTGCAGCGGAGCAGCGAATTCAATAGAAAGAGAGCGCTATATTACTCGCTCGCTTTTGCTCTATGGAAGTCGCTCGCTCATGTTCTATGGAACTTGCTCGGCTCATGGCTTGGAAACATTCTTAAGTAATTGCTGTATTTGCGTATTTCAAATGACTACGTAAAAAGCAAGAGGATGCTATTGAAATTCGTGGAAAATTTTTAATGTTTTTAACCTTTGACGCAAAAAATTAGGTGTTGTGTTATGTTTGTGTCTGGGGTAAGAAATCATGCAGAAACTACAGTGTGACTCGATCCTTATATCTGAGATGTTAAATGTATTGCAATTGTCATTACGTCATAAAGTAACGTCGAATTCGGTCTAATGCAGTCTTTGTCTTCTGAGAACTGGTCCAAGGTTGTTAATATTTTAGTTTAATTGCTATATAATAACGTTAGTATGTACTTTAGAAATTGAGGCACTTAAATAAATGTACGTGAAAGATTGATTTAAAATTGGAACGTAATGGTTTGCTAAAAAGGTTTTATATGTTCGGATAATTTAAACACAACTTATTCAGATTCTCTTTCACATTATTACAGAAGATTTGCCTAAATAATAAATTCGCGAAATAAAGAATAAGTAAAAAAAAGAAAAAGTAAAAATACCAGCAAAAAAACGTTATTTCAGTGAAATTAAATAAATATTTCAGTCAAACCCCACTCACAGTACTGGAGTCAACAACTGGAAAAAACTCGTTAATAAAATTTCCGATTCTACGTAAACGATGTACGCGTACAGACAGTCAGACGTATCTCTCTATACTCTGTACGTCTTTCCCCGAACAGATAAATTACATGTAATTCAACATGCAAATTACGTAAAATTCCATCACGTTCATACCATACATACGCTCCGTATGAAGTACTATCGGGGTAATATAACAGTACACTTTATCAGATCATTTTAATAACGAAATATTCTAATCGTTGTTATGATAATTCTGAATTAACATTGTAATTATTGTATTCTTAGCGTTGTATGTTTTCAATTTATGAATGTGAATTAGGTTGAATACGATGTAAATGAAAACAATACGCAATTAATACTTAATCTATTTGTTGTTTTATTTTAGCTATGTTTGCATCTCACATCAACACTTTTTTCTTTAGATTTTACTTTAAATAACGAAATCTTATATTTGTAAGTACCAATGGTCAAAAAATTATCAACTAAAATAGTAAATAACCGTGAAATTGAAAACTCGTCATCTATTTCAAAATCTGGCCAATCACAGAGCCATTAAAGTTTAACTATATATTTCCCTGACAGTCCGGGCAGTTCATTCAATCATGGCCGCCGTGATAGGCGGGAAATAGGATAGGTCTCGAATCAATTTCCTATGTAGGACGTGTGACAACGTGTGACAACGTTTGTATGTTAGGTTTGGACACGCGCCAGCCTCCAATTGGTTTTACTTTTGTTTCCATGAAATATAGCGTCCAGTTTAAATCGGATTCGGTTAACGTGTCTATTCCAATTTGGTTAGCGGTGGAAATTGAAGAAAAATCGCATACTTTTTCATCAATCAAAGCCTATACCACTGTATGCTGTACAACAAACTCTGTGACCCTACTATTAATGTTTACTTTCAGTTGGATCAGGGTAAAAGCTAACGCCCGTACTCAGAGACGTCAAATGCTTCATTAGTAAAGATTTAATGAGTGATTTTGACATGAATAAATGTGTGTTAAATTAAGTTAATTAGTTGCTTGTTTCTTTAGGAAGCTCCCAAATATCAAACTATCATTAATTCACCAAAATTCAGCCTTCAAACTCAAAATCGCCACACGAAATCATAAACAATGCGCTACTGTTTCATACCAGAGCGTGTTCGCAACGATAACTGTATTGAAAACAATGGCCCGTTTCTGTCTGTAACTTAATCCTGGGCAAGTGCGCATTCCTGCCTCACCGCAAATAGACACCCTCTCACATACTTCAGAGTTCAAATTCATATGCGACGGATTAATAGTGTTAGAGAATATAGACTCATTTGTTTTATTAAATGGTTTATGGTTTCAGAATAAGAATACGCGTAGAAATTCTCTCATATAATAACCTTCTTGATATGAACTTCTTCGACAGCGAGTGGTGAGAAACCGTTAGGGAGAGGGAAGGTTATTGAAAGCGTTTGGGGGAGACCTTTGCTCACCAGTGTGACAATACAGGTTGAAAAAACCCTTCTTGATAAAGATTCCATAAACCGAAGTTGGTTCCGAATTTGTCAAAATTATTTCTGTTTGTAAAAGATTATGCTAACAGCATGGGCTAACAGAATAGTTCAACTTCTGACGAATATAAAATGTGTCTAATGCCCGCCACTCAGATACGTCAAATGTTTCCTCAGTAGAGATTTTATGTGATTTTGAATGTATTGTATGAGAAATTACGTCTGAGTGCGTCAGTAATCATGATAATAAGTCTAGCTTAACGGCGTTATTTTGTATTAAAATGTTATGTTAAAAGGATTGTAACAACCGGAACCGGCCATTTAACGTGTTAACAAGTGAATAATTCATAGTAATGTATGTAATAACTGACGAACAAACACCCTTAACTGTTTGCATCGTTTATGTATTAATATACGATGCGACACGCAAACAAACTACATACCACTGTAACATAAAGACAAGTTGTTAACAATTTATGAACAAAAACATAACCAAGTGATTGAACTGTGCAAAAACGTTACGTGAAGTTCATTACAGTAAATAAGTGTTTAGTCATGAATAAAGAATAAAACTATTTATAGAAACTGTCGTTTATTTTCCGCTAGCTGCGCCCCGCGGTGTTACTCACAATGTACCCGTTCCCACGGGAATTTCGGGATAAAATGTATTCCATGTGTTATTCTGATGTTTAACCTATATTACTGTAAAGTTTTATCCAAATCCGTTCAGTAGTTTTTGCGTGAAAGAGTAACAAACATACATCCATAGATCCATTCTAACAAACTTTCGCATCTATACTAATATTATAAAGCTGAAGAGTTTGTTTTGTTTGATTGTTTGTTTGTTTAAACGCGCTAATCTCAGAAACTACTGAACCGATTTGAATAATTCTTTCACTGTTAGATAGTCTATTTATCGAGGAAGGCTATAGGCTACATTTTATCCCGAAATTCCCACGGGAACGGGCACAACGCGGGTAAAACCGCGGGGCGCTGCTAGTTTATAATATTAGTAGGATATATAAGTAAAGTGGTCTAACTATTAATCTATATTAAGCCCGACTGGCCTTAAGACTATTCTATCTACTATATTAAAGCCGCATTTTTACCTGTTTCCCGTGGGAATTTCAGGAGAAAGTAACTTCGACTAAGGCCAACACGGATTTTATACCGCCTGAAGACTTCCACATGGTCTGGCAAAGGCTTAGCACGGCAGCGCTCAGATAGAGCGCCAATGAATGTGGTTATTAAGTTTTTTCATTCACTAACTCTATACTAAACTTCAAATCATATCTATACTGATATAATAAAGCTGGTTTTTAATTTGTTTAAACGCTACTTATCTCAGAAACGACTTATGCAATTTGAATAATTCTTTTAGTAACGGATAGTCACATTCAACGGGAAGGTTATGAAGGTTAAGATTCATGGCGAAATTCCCACGGGGACCAGCTTAACGTCGGTAAAACCGCAGGGCACTGCTAGTAAATTTACATTATTGGTCCATCCACTAATACGGCCGTTCAGTTCAATTAAAATCATTCGATAAAAACTAACAATAATATTTAAAAAACACTCTCCCTAAACGAAATTAAAAATAAACCGCAGCTCCAGTTCGTTTTAATGTTTAAATACTTAACACGCAAATTGCGTGCTTGAGGCGGCTCAGGATGATTTGTTGGCCTGAAACCTGATCACAGCTTCTGTTTAACAGCTCGCTTTGAGCAAATGGAAGGTCTAAGTACTTCAGTAAGTACTGACGAAATAGGAGCTGAAACTTGTGACGTCTTTATTTATTGCCTTTGTAGGTTTGTTTTGAATTGTAACCACGTTTACGGATACACTTTTTTTACTTTTTTTACATTTTTACACACGCATTTTTTACATTTTTATCTGACGTTGTGACGTAAACTTAAGAAACCAGTTAGTGGGTTTGGTTTGAAGAAATGGAGATACAATGAATTCACGTGAGATTTGGTCGGCAAGGGGTTAGATGAGCCATGACTGAAGAGTTTAAATCCTAATCCTAACTAATCACTACATAGTATAAAACAAAGTCGCGTCTGTTTGTCTGTATGCTTAAATCTTTAAAATTACGCAACGGATTTTGATGCGGTTTTTTGTAATAGGTAGAGTGATTCAAGAGGAAGGTTTTTATGTAAAAAAATTCCCAAAATTCCCACAGGAACAGACACAACGCGGGTAAAACCGCGGGGCGCTGCTAGTAATATTATAAATGTGAAAGTTTATGAGTATGTTTGTTACTCTTTCACGCAAAAACCACTAAACGGATTTGAATGAAACTTTACAGTAATATGGTTATACATCAGAATAACAAGTGGGATAAATTTAATTCGAAATTACCACGGGTACAACGCGGGTGAAACCGCAGGGCGCAACTAGTATTTGTGTAGTTTAAAAATAGTTCTTTCCCAAAGAGCTCAGATCTCTCAAACTTGTGTCACATCACTACGTCACGGTGCGTGACGATTACAATCACAGAGTGATGGCCGAGAGAAACTGTTATGACGAATGAATTTATAATTACAACATAATGTTATGAAGATCTGAACTTTGACGACTGGATCCTACGTATGACTGATTCCATGGTTGAACGGAGTTTGTTTTTACTTGTTGAAAATATCCTAAAATGCAAAACCCACCCATTATTCAAACAAGCTCACTTTAATTCAACATTAATCTCGTCCCGTTTTTCCGTTAAAATGAGTTTTTCAGCGTAAATTTTCAATAAGTTTTAAAATTCAAATTCCGCTCTATAATAAAATCAGTAGAGGAATTTCTATTGTGAAGGAAAAATCCAACGCAGTATTGGAAAATTGTTGTCTCTCATTAATTTCAGAGTTTGTTTTGTTTTGATTCGGCGTAATGGAGTTTTAAGTTTTGAGCCTAAGGTTGCCACCAAAACTTTTATAACACAGCTCTCAGCCGCTTAAGCAATGGCTATAGTATGGTAAATAAGTAATAAATAAAAGCTGATGAAACTCCGCGCATCGCTTTCGCTCACGGTTGGTTAGGCGTCGCGGATGGACGGCGCTTCACCAAGGTTACTGCTGACCATAATCATGATGTTTCTAAGTTGATGCGTTATTGTTTTTTTTTAAATTTATTTATTTAAGGTCGCTTAAACAACTTAGTCATCAGCGACCGACAACCAATATGTACTAACGTATGATTAAATGAGAACTTGTTATTGTTTTGTTGGGTGAGGCGGCATTTAATTCAAAGTTTAATAGAAAGCTAGCGTCACACATGCCATGACAAATAACTCGCTCGCTTCCGCGCTCGTTTTATTAAACTCTTGAATAAATCTTAAAGAAAACACTAAAATGAAACTAATACATACTGCACTAATTCATATTAAAATAGAGTATTGGTTTAAAAGAGCAAAATTTGCTAATTGAGCTTTGATAATTTGTAGGCGGCATTTTGATGCAGGCGACCAAAAAGGTAAGATACACACCAAACAATATCTCTTCTATCTCTATTCACATTGAAATAGAAAGACAAAGATATAAAATAAAACCCTTTTTCTTGACGCCTCGGTGGTCTAGTGGTATGTGCACTCGCCTGCCAAGACTGATGTCCCGGGTTCAATTCCCAGGTCAAGCGAAAACATGTTTCGTACTTTTCAAGCGTGGTGATTACGCCTTATCCTCCACTGTAAGAATATCTTCAGGCCTTTGCCCAGCAATGGGACATCACGGGCTAATACGTTTACTTTTGGTGTTGGGTTCCATCTAAGGCCTGGAGGTTAAGAAAAATGGCGACAGCATCAGAGACTCGTCACCGTTGTCTCAATACTGGCTTTCCCGCACGGTCGGTTAGTCGCCAGTCGCGGATGGTCGCCGCCTCAGTCAAGGTTACCGGTTGTCCGTGAGAGCAACGGCTAGAAAACAATAATTTTACGCTATTTTACGAATTTGGGATGGTTGATGATTTGTGGTAGGGTGACATTGTTTAGTGAGGTGCTGAACTGACACCCGAACAAAATATCGAGTCTGACAGACATGCTGGTTATTATATATAGCAGCGCCCCGCGGATTTGCCCGTTCCCGTGGGAATTTCAGAAGTGTTTATACTTAGAAATATTCTTCTTGAATCACTGCATACATAGGCACGGACAGACAGCGGAAAGTGACTGATTTATACTATGTAGTGAAGTATAAATTGTAATGGCTAACTTGTATCTGAAAGTTACCAACAAAGGTAAGGATGGTGATAAAGGGTTCATTCAAACTATAGAAGAGTGAAGTAGTAAGTTCAAACAGATCGACTCAGAGAGAATCCAGTGATAAGTCCAAAAGCGGGATTTATAAATCGTTTAAAAAAACCGGCCAAGTGCGAGTCGGACTTGAGCACGGAGGGTTCCGTACTTTATAAAACGGCAAAATATCACGTTTGTTGTATGGGAGACCCCTTGAATATTTGTTTTATTGTATTTAGAAATACATCATCTGTGAAAATTTCAACTGTCTAGCTATCACCGTTCTTGAGATACAGCCTGGTGACAGACGGACGGAAGGATAGCAAAGTCTCAGTAATAGGGTCCTGTTTTTACTCGTCGGGTACGGACCCTAAAAAGAGTTTTCGGTCATCGAAATAAGGTATAAACTCCACAGTAACTGTACACCTCACGGTTACATAAACAATACATTGTTTAAGTAAGAACACAATAAGAAGACGACTGTCTTACAAAACCAATAGATAATGTTCACAAGTCCATGTAAATATGTAACTCATTAGCATATATTATTTAGTTTAGATAAGAGTTCCAAAACAAGAGAGGCGTTGAATGGTCGGTCTTTGGGTTCCGAGAACTGAATCCAATTGTTTTACTTATCTTCGTCTATGTTTAAAGCTGAGTATGCACGATGCGATAATCAACAGAGAATAAACATTAGAATATTTGTGTCTTTGTGTTCTTTTTTTAATTTCAGTTTGCTTTTGTTTTGGTTAAGCGTGGCATCAAACCAATAACATCAAACAAAAATATTCAAATATAGAAGGAATATATTATTAAAATTAGCACAATTACTTAATAAAATCGACCCACCAAGGCTGCAAATAAAGTCAAAAGTCAAGGTACACATTTATAAAAAACACATCAAACTTTCGCATTAACAATATCGGCCTTTTGCACTAAATAACACGACTTCAAAACCGTTACAATAGGTTTGTCACAAAGAGTATTGTTCGAGTTCGCACAAATAGAAGGAATGGAGAAAAAAAACTTGCCCTGAACAGCACGCCTTGCCGTGAGTCATTGGTTCGCATTGAACTTGTGGAACGCAAGTTCACCACTCAGTATGACTGTGTTACACGCTACGCGAGAACTACGGACGTTCGAACCGTTCATGATTAATTATTCCAAGGCTCTAAAAACCGGCAAGTGCGAGTCGGACTAGCACACGGAGGGTTCCGTGCTTTAAAAACGGCAATAAATCACGTTTGTTGTATGGGAGCCCCCCTTGAATATTTGTTTTATTTTATTTAGAAATACATCATCTGTGAAAATTTCAACTAACTATCACCGTTCTTGACATACATATAGCCTGGTGACAGACAGAAGGACGGACGGTACGGAACCCTAAAAGCTACATCAATTATAACCTTGGTATCATTTATGGCATTTTCGGGGGAGAACGACAAATATGAAAAAACTAATACATACCTACATACAACACTTTTCCGTTGTTATAGTTCATCGCTATGCTACATCCATGTTAGCATACGTTTTACGTGATAGTTATCTTAACCAAGGTAACTTTAATAATATATAACTCTTAGAAAGGCTGTTATTATGAATTAAATTAAACATTACATTACGGAACTGTGATGTTTAATTGAATAGCATATTTCTATCACTGTTGTAATGAAGATGAGCTACTTCCTTAACTCTACATGTAACATAGCGTAGTTTAACTCAGCAATGTTAGTTCATTGCGATTGATAAGCAACGTACAGCTCGGGCCTACTTGGATGGGTGGCCGATAGTGGTATTTCTATTTGAGCGCTATCGTGCTTCAAAGAGCACGTTAAATTGTCTGTCCCATTGTTTCAATCGACAGACCATGCGGTCTAAAAACTCTCGACATCAGGGTTGGTCAACCTACTCGACTCGAACTTACTTTTAATGAAATAGCCTTAGATCAACAATACACGACTAGATGTCGGGTCAGCGCAAAAAATACGTCTCGGTGAATAACGCCTCATTTGAAAAGTGAGGCGTTATTCTCACTTATACGATTCATAAGATTTGCTACTTTATGGTAGGTGTTACTAGGTGTCATGGTTGTAATTAGGTTGAACTTCGAACTGTTTTAAAACTTTTTTTTTCAGTTCGGTAGTAAACAAAATAAGCTGTCGCACGTCATCCACGCGGACAGTATTTAGCTTTGATTTTGTTCGTGACCCGATATCTAGTTGTGTATTGTTGATCGAAGGAAATAGCGCTCGGATCAAGATCTGCGTTCCAGATTGGTCCAATCCAAGCCCTTCCTCCGTCTCAATCCCAAACCCGCCACCTGCTTCATCCATCGAACTCCATTAAGTGCAACATGAGTTACATCCGACGTTGGAAGGAAGCCAACACCTCACTTCAGTTCATTAACATAAAACTTTGATTGTCTTCCCTCTGTTTGTTCTGAGTTTCAGTTTAATTAAACATGTGGCAAGAATTGGGTTATTGGGACGTAAGTTTGAGTTCGTAAGTTTTTTGTAATGCCGCAATACTCAAAAGTAATTCAATATTAAGCATGCATGCAACTTAAGTTGTAATTCCTAATATGATTAACGTTTCAGGATTTGAAAGTACGTTGTTTAGTCTGTAAGCTCTTTTAATAATCCGGTCAAATTAAACCAAAAAATGAGGGTGAGTTTGCATAAAGTCCCAACAAGCTGAAAATCAGGAAAATTGTTGAAAACATAATTATAAACAATGTGTAAAAGTTCCCCATCATTCCCGTGTATGGAATTTTTTTTATTCAAGGTCAAATGTCAAAAAAGAGTGTTTTTCGCGAATATCTGAAAAACGGTGCAATGTAGCAAAAAAAAGTGTATGATGAAATGAAAGCTTATAAAATTCTCTATAACTTTAATTCTATCCACTTTTTCCATATTCCAAACCGTTATTGAACTACACGCTCCAGAAATGTCAAAATTAAGGACCTCGGGCAGGTAACTATGGAGCCTGCCCCAATGCTCAACAGTGACATGACCCATGTCATTTGAAAGGTCTTGAAGAGTTGTACAAGTTACTCCTAGACAGTTATATCGAATTCGATGGCCAACTCGGTGTTTTCGACCACCGAAGAATTACCACTGGAGGTGCTGTGGAGCCTGGACGGAATGCTCAACAGTGACATGACTTACGCATTTGAAAGCTCTTACAAGTCACTTTTTGATAGTTATGTCGAAATCGACGCCAAACTCGGTGTTTTCGACCACCGAAGAAAAAACACTAGGTGTATGTGCAATAATGTGCAGTTGACCCTGATCGTATTGCTCAACAGTGACATGACTAATGTCATTTGAAAGCTCTTACAAGTCACTCCTTGGCAGTTATATCGAAATCGACGACCAACTCGGTGTTTTCGACCACCGAAGTATCGACACTGATCGTATTGCTCAACAGTGACATGACACATATCATTTGAAAGCTCATAAAGAGTTTTATAAGTCACTCTTTGATAGTTATATCGAAATCGCCGTCCAACTTAGTGTTTTCGACCACCGAAGAATGGAGTTGGGCTATGCCATACCCAAGTATCGACGCTGATCCTAATGCTCAAAAGTGACATGACCTATGTCATTTGAAAGCTCTTGAAGAGTTGTACAAGTCACTCTTTGACACTTATATCGAAATCGACCGCCAACGCGGTGTTTTCGACCATCGAAATATCGACACTGGGTGTATGTGCAGTTGACCCTGATGGTATTGCTCAACAGTGACATAACTTATGTCATTTGAAAGCCCTTGAAGAGATGTCCAAGTCACTCCTTGACATGTCTATCGAAATCGACCGCCAACTTAGTGTTTTCGACCACCGAAGAATGGAATTTTCTCAAGGTCCTTTATTAACTAATGTGTACATATATTTTTTTATTTTTGGTTAAAAAACACCGAGTTAGCCGTCGATTTCGATATAAATGTCAAGGAGTGACTTGGATATCTCTTCAAGGGCTTTCAAATGACATAAGTTATGTCACTGTTGAGCAATACCATCAGGGTCAACTGCACATACACCCAGTGTCGATATTTCGATGGTCGAAAACACCGCGTTGGCGGTCGATTTCGATATAAGTGTCAAAGAGTGACTTGTACAACTCTTCAAGAGCTTTCAAATGACATAGGTCATGTCACTTTTGAGCATTAGAATCAGCGTCAATACTTCGGTATGGCATAGCCCAACTCCATTCTTCGGTGGTCGAAAACACTAAGTTGGACGGCGATTTCGATATAACTATCAAAGAGTGACTTATAAAAATTTTTAAGAGCTTTCAAATGATATGTGTCATGTCACTGTTGAGCAATACGATCAGTGTCGATACTTCGGTGGTCGAAAACACCGAGTTGGTCGTCGATTTCGATATAACTGTCAAGGAGTGACTTGTAAGAGCTTTCAAATGACATTAGTCATGTCACTGTTGAGCAATACGATCAGGGTCAACTGCACATTATTGCACATACACCTAGTGTTTTTTCTTCGGTGGTCGAAAACACCGAGTTTGGCGTCGATTTCGACATAACTATCAAAAAGTGACTTGTAAGAGCTTTCAAATGCGTAAGTCATGTCACTGTTGAGCATTCCGTCCAGGCTCCACAGCACCTCCAGTGGTAATTCTTCGGTGGTCGAAAACACCGAGTTGGCCATCGAATTCGATATAACTGTCTAGGAGTAACTTGTACAACTCTTCAAGACCTTTCAAATGACATGGGTCATGTCACTGTTGAGCATTGGGGCAGGCTCCATAGTTACCTGCCCGAGGTCCTTAATTTTGACATTTCTGGAGCGTGTAGTTCAATAACGGTTTGGAATATGGAAAAAGTGGATAGAATTAAAGTTATAGAGAATTTTATAAGCTTTCATTTCATCATACACTTTTTTTTGCTACATTGCACCGTTTTTCAGATATTCGCGAAAAACACTCTTTTTTGACATTTGACCTTAAATAAAAAAAATTCCATACACGGGAATGATGGGGAACTTTTACACATTGTTTATAATTATGTTTTCAACAATTTTCCTGATTTTCAGCTTGTTGGGACTTTATGCAAACTCGAATGTCTAAATTTACCGGGGTATAAGGAGTTCTTTCTCTGTAGACGTTTGTTTAAAATATATTAAGGAATGAAAAAGAGATTAAATACTTAAGAGCCAGAACACGCTAAAGTCAAAACTGACTGCCGTCTTGTCTATGAAAATACTAGCTGTGCCCCGCGGTTTTACCCACAGCGCACCCGTTCCTGTAGGAAATACGGGATAAATAGTATCCTATATCCGTCTCCTGGTTCTAAACTACCTCCCCACCAGTTTTCAGCCAAATCGGTTCAGCCATTCACGATTTATTAATAGTGTAACTAACACGACTTCATTTTTTAAATATAGATATGAAGTAGCCCACACTAGAGAGAAGACGTCTACGACTGTCTCTTACATACTTTTTTGATGAAAAACAAGATTCTATACACAAAACAGTTGATAGACTGAGTAAAGACAGATTTGGTGACGTCAGTAAGAGTCCTTTATGCTCACTGAAGTTATCAGTAAAGAGAGCCTCAGTAAGAAAGATTACAATGGCGCAACAGTTAATACCAATACATATGAAACAGTTAATTCACCATATCCCATACAAAACTAAGTACATAAGTACAGTCTTCTCAATCTCAATAAAGTGAACAATTAGGTGAATTGGTTAAACATCGCTTGAGTCGTCATCGGTTCGCGTATCAATTGAGAGGTACGGTCGCTGATGAGGTAATGGTGCTTCGGACGATACGAGACGCTCGTAACCTTGAGTCTGTTGATATGTAAAGTAACAAGTAATTTCGAGTAGGTTAGTCCAACCCTGGTGTCGGAGTTTTTAGACCGCCTAAAGGCCTCCGACATGGTCATATCGAGATCTGACATATACTCATAGAACCGTATTTTTTCACTTAGTTTCGCTAAGTGAGAGAGAATGTTTAATTTGTTCCTGTTATGAGCGAAAATGGTCTCTGAGTATTTGTTTTGAAAAAATGTTCGCTCAACAAACTAAACGCGACTTAAAGCAGCGTTTTATATTCACTTGTCTTTTATTACCACAAAAAAGTAGCACTTCTTTATCCACAAAGGGCTAAAACATATAATCCACATTTCTACTTCATTATCAAACAAAGCGGATAAACTTGGGACTTCATCACGAAAAAGCGCTTTAAACCGCTAGAAGTAAAACAATTTTGAACTGAAATTTGGATTAAGAAAACAATAAAACGAGTAGTAGTTGGCTCCGTAAAGCCACTGTGAGCTAGGATAGCCGTCTAAAAGCTCATGAAGTGACGCTGCTAATATAGCGGGCGAATAGGCGGGAGCGGAAAGCGATATAATCTACACTAATTATAAAGAGGAAAACTTTGTTTGTTTGGTTGTAATGAATAGGCTCAAAAATTACTGGACCGTTTTTAAAAATTCTTTCACCATTCGAAAGCTATATTATCCACCAGTAACATAGGCTATTTTTCATTCCGAAATTCCCACAGGAATGGACACAACGCGGGTACAACCGCGGGGCGCTGCTATTACAATTAAAGATAAGCGCATACTATTATAATAAACGAGGGAGACTATGTAAATTGTAAAGAATACTTTTAGCAAATCATTCAACTTAATTAACTTATTCCAGAAACAATAAAGGGAGATTGATCTGTTTTTTACTGAGATTTTACTACCTACTGTATAAACATCATCGCTTAGGTAAGCGGTCTCCGGAAGCTGCTACTTTTATTATCGATTAAAGCATTTGATTCTATAAATCTCTAAAACATAACCCGAAACCGATTAATTAAGTAAATTCGCATACTAAATGCCCGTAGAAAATAAATCACTTTCGCTAATGAAACTCTATCGTCGTAGTTAAGCGCAAATCAACTAATTTGTATACAAATCAATGCATTTATACAAGATTGATTGAGTCACTAATTGTCTAAATTAAAATATTAAAACTATAAAATAATATTTTCTTTTCTTTGACGTTTTCAATCAATTATACTATTATAATTCACGTTTTCATCAATTTTATTGGTTTTTTAATTTACATAAATAGTTAGACTAGTCAAGAATAGTAACTTTTTTTTTGCATAAACACAAGCTAACTAGCAATGATTATACTGGACGAGTTTACTAGCAGATGGCAGCTAACCTTAGATAGTCAGTAATTAGACTCCAAGACTAATTTACTTTTTAAACTCACACGATTTGCACTCATTATACTAAAAGAAACGGGTCTGTATCGCGTTAGATTATTTAGCGTATTTTACTAAAATACGTACCCGAAGTTTCGAGCGGATTACACCGCTCGTGGTCACGGGATAACTGGCTGGAGAGGCGAATGTTCACTGCGTACACAATATTGTTTTTCCAATTACCCGCACAAACTACCCGCACTTAATGTTTATCACCAAATTGTTAGTCATTAAAGTTGGCGACACACCACGCTAATCAAAGACTAATTGTACTAATAGATTCAATCATACATTTAAATAGGTATCTCATTTCGATATGTAGTCAAAACATTTTTTTTCCAAAACATTGGTAGATATCACATTCAAACAACTCTTCCGCCTTATTATATTACCGGCTTATTAATAAACGCTCTATAACTAAAACACAGTTATAAAGTGTTTTGTCTCTTTTCCTCTTCGGAAAACGGCGTATGTCAGAAAGTGACAAACGATTTGATAACTAAAATGTTCTCAGTGGCCAACCCTTTTTACCCAAACATTCTTCTTCTTATTCATCGAGTGGATGATCAACCTGACCAATCCTGGTGACAGAGTTATTGAGCCGCCAATGGCCTCTGACATGGCACCTGTGACGACTTCTATCCGTAGAAAGTAACCGGGACCGACGGCTTAACGTGTCGTCCGAAGCACGGAATGTTGTTAATACGAGTTTATTAATATGACCCTTACTGTTGTGTATGCTATATTATTATGTTTTCCGCTCATTCCATGGCCTGACATGTCAAAGTCGTCTTGACACCGACTGTGATCTCACTTTAATTACTTCTTAACGATTCGACTGATAAAAACTGAATGGAGAAGCTTTCACTGCGGTGGCTTCATAATGTTTCACTCAATAACTTCGATTGGACCGGTTTTAGAGGAATTAGTCTATACTACTTATTATGAAGAGGTAAAGTTTCCAACTTTACCTCTTCATCAGAAACTACGAATCCGATTCGAATAATTATTTTTGTAATGGATAACCACATTCAACGGGAAGGTTATAGGCTATTTTTCATCCCGAAATTCTCACGGGAACGGGCACAACGCGGGTAAAACCGCGGGGCGTTGCTAGTCTACGATAATTTTATGTTTCAAGTATGAAAAAATATACAGAGATATAGCATCTCTCATGTTTGTGAATATACAATAAGTCTATACAAAATGAATGAATGAATGATAACAAGATGTTAATTATGTGTTGTTCACTCAGATTGATTTCAATAGGTCACGAGCAAGTGAATGAGTTATTTGACGCTCTTGGTCTAATTGTGCTTTTGTACTCGCCACTAGTCTTCTCGCATCTTGTAAACTCGCTCAATGTTAACGAGACCGAATTTTCACTTCTAAGCTATTTTGTTTGCTCGTTCATTAAACGTGTAATAACTTTTCTATAAATTTCTATTTTTCTTTAAAACTTTTGATTCTAAGCTAAGCATTATTATTCGTAAGAAGCAGTATTCTAAGTACTTACAAAGGTTGGTTAAGTTCAACCAAGTTCAAGTTTGTTTCATTAAGTTAAAGTAAACTTGTTTAGATCAAGTTTTAAGTCGATTTTAACTTGTAGATTGTTTTGCATACCTGTAACAATAAAACAGACATTAAATGAAGTATACAGTTATTAAACTAATAGTAAGAATTTATAAAAGGTTTACGAAAACACAGAATTCATTAATTTCGAGTAGGTTAGAGACCATGCCTGGTGTTAAATTTGTTTGACCGCATACAAGGCCTCCGACATTGACGGTAGAAACAACCGGGACAGACTGTTTGACGTGCCTTCCGAAGGAAAATAAACTCTTCAGCTTTATTAGCAGTACATTAATCATAAACCATTTATTGAAATAACAAGGCTAGTTAGACCTTAAATAAGAATCTAAGTAGCTGACATTATGAAATAAATATTAAACAACAAATACTTCTTCTTCTTCTTTCGAGTCAATGGCGCAAAATAATTTATAGTATTTATATTTTCCCGGACCAGTAATTCCCAAGAGAGAGGGCAGTGTCTGATACGTTCAATAAGTCCTTTTGAGTGCAGGTGGTAAGGCACAGAGAACAGGACAAGAGGTGAACCATGTCCTAGTCTGGGGCACCGCAGTCACACTCCGACTTAGTGGATGAACAAATACTAACATACATATAAACAAACTAATAACTAAAAACTTAACAAATTATACTGAGACATTTTTAAAATGAATAAACAAAGTCAATACAGCCAAAGTTTTAGTAACGTAATAAACAACCGCCTACAGTTACACGCTTTTGGCTCCATTCAGGGCCTAAAATTAATATTTCACACAATACCCAGAAACTTAAGAACTACTCCGCAAACAAATCCTCCCGGGACCCAACTATAAATGAATAAATAATCCTGTTTTTGGAAAAGTTATTTTGTTGGTTGTTGGACATTTGCTTTTATTTTTCGACTAAACAAATACTTTAGGTTAACATCCACCCACTATGTACAAAAAACTTCGGTCCTGAACGTTAGTCTAAGAGACAAGACAGTCCCTCGACTGCGGTCACCTTACTAGTTGACTGCAGCAGTCACTTGTCAAATGCAGTGGATTACCACATTCTTAAAATTGTCGCTCGCTACACGCAACATGCGATGACAGTAACAGTTAACAAGATTTAAGTTCTTTCATTCATTTCGAGTAGATTAATGGCCAAACCTGATGTCGGAGTTTAAAAGACCGCCTAAAGGCCTCCAACACGATCTACGACAAGATTTAAAGTTGAATTGTAGCTGTCAATGCATACTGCGTGCGGTAAGCGATCAAATCGCACCTCTGCACTGTTGCGGTCACCGCATGTAGCGATCGACCTACTGTATACGCCTTAAGAAACTTCCAGTTAGCAACAATACATTCTAAGACAAGTGCCCTTTGAAGTAACCTTTGGGAAATGGCGGCGGACGGACGTTACTCTTTGAAACTAGTCGGCTACGGTTGACATTAAAAGCGTAGATAACGAAAATATGTGAGAATCAATTAAAATTATTACATAAGGCAAGAACAAGTGTTTGATGATTGTAAAGGTCTGATTATTCTGAATGTTATTTAAACAAGAAATCGAAACAAGCTATCCCAATAATAAATATCCGTCAAATAGCTCAAAGTTTCATATTCACCGATACTTTGTTATTGGATTATTTCCGCAGAGTTCGCTTGAAATATTGCCGGTTACAGAAATAGAACAGCAAACATGGGCACACTCAAAATATCCGAAGAACAATGGAGTTATTTAAGACTAGCGACCCGTGGTTTTACCCGCGTTACAGCCCGTTCCCGTGGGAATTTCGGGATGAAAAATAGCCTATAACCTTCCCGTTGAATGTGGCTTTTCATTACAGAAATAATTATTCAGATTAGTTGGCAGTTTCTGAGATTAGCGCGTCCAGACAAACAAAAAATTCAACTCTTCAGTTTTATTATATTACTATAGATACACGTTAGGTTTTATCTGTCGAGTTTACCTAAGCAGTGCACCTGTGGTGGGGCGTATATGCGGGACACCTGAGTATGCACATTTCCACATCTACACATGTTCATTCTCTAATAAGCATGCAATTGTTAGACGTCTATACTTGCACAGGCTAACTCGAAAGGTATACCTTAGCATGTAAGCATGCCGTTAGATGTCATGAAACTCATCAAGTTACGAGTGTATTAAAGTATTTAGGTACTCCCTTTCAATTGATAGAGTAGTTAGTTGACCAATTAGTGGTTGTCATATATCCTTTATATCATGGCATTAATAATGATGATTGATATTCATTGAACTTTGAAAATAAGGGCAGTTGATAAAATATCAAGTTTAGATCCTTAGTTGAGTTTATTATTACTTCATTTACATTGACAAACTGCAAAAAAAATATCTTTCATTGCATCAAAAATATATGTCTATCGCACAATTATATCAGGTAGCCTCGTCAACCATCCCATAACTCATAACAATGTCCTTAGCTCAAAATGCCCAATAAGTCCTTTCTTAATACACCACCTCGTTACAAACTCTCAGTAGATCAAAAAGCCCAAGAAACACCAGCAATCTAACTTACCAAAACATCCTACAAGTTCAAAAGCATCTCTTCACTTTACACTCACGACACAGCGGTGCAAATAGGCATATTTAACGCTGCAGTTAATGTTTCTACGTGACATTTCGCACTGTTAGACCTCGTCTAACTAGGCCCCAGAGTGTAAAGTAAATAGGACACGACGGAACAGCTCACCAACTTTGCTGTCAAGAGATTTGAAGGGTTAAATGTTGTTTTGTGTGCTTCAAATGGTTCTTGATGATTCGCTTTGGGTTTTAGGCGGTTCTTGGAATGTTTTATGGGTGTAGTTAGGACTTTATTTTATTATTTTTAAAGATAACAATGCGTCTTGTTAGATATTTTAAATGTTGCAAGACAGGTAGCACGTATTATATATTTTCTGGGAGTTTTAAAGACCATAAATTCGTTAATAAATATTTGCCATGGCGAATATTGGAAGTATGGCAGAATGCACGCTGCATACTTTGGCTTTGCAGTATGTTACCATTTGTTAAACGGCAAAATTTTAAACTTTATGGAACACTCTCGAAGATTAACCTAACCTATTCCCAAAGGCCCTAAATCCATAACTGGTCAAAGCAAAAGCAATAAATCCGTCATCTCCGTCCACTCCAGAGCAATGCAAGAATTCCACACATCGCATAAAAATTCCCAACGTTTCCGCTGCAAGCTTTGCACCAGTTACATGCATCGTTTAATACAACCTCAAGAATTGTTAATGGATCCTTGCACCGGATTTTAAACTTTAATTATCGGTAACAAGGTTGTTGTTGGCTTGTAATTTCGTGGAAAAGGTTAAGTGCACTTGGCTACAGGTGACGGGCCTTTTGCGTTACTTCGCCGGTTGGAAACATACTCGTGTTTTACAAAGATGGCGATGTAAATTATGTGTCCTACATAGTTAGGGCATGTAGAGCCTCTTATGAAGCTTTTGCTTTTAATTATGTGCGGCATTTTTGGGTTATGTTTTGTAAGTATGTACTTGAGTGTGCCAAACAGCTGTTTATATATATGTACCCTATTCTGCCTGGTCATCCGCGCAGTAAGTCCCATTGTCGAAGATTTGTGACGTACGCAGGTTAGAATGTTTTGTTTAATGCTTGTCTGAACGGGGTTATCTTAGAAACTACCAATCCTATTTGAACATTTTTTTAGCAACATTCATCATAAAGGTTATACGTTTTATCTCGAGATTCACACAGGAACGGACAAATCACGTAAAACCACGAGGCTGCTAGTGCATTATAAGGCTTTATGATAATACCTCCTTGATACGTCATCACTATATGGATTATACCCCAAAAACAATCCAGAAGAGAGCATTCAAGGGAATCATCTCGTTATTGGGTAAAGGATTAAGGCTTCCCGCTTCGTTGATGCTATGGATATTATTTTTGACAAGCCCGTTGGCACAGTAGTAGTGAGGGGGTTGCGGGTTCGATTCCCGCCCGGAGACAACAATATGTGAAAACGTATCGTCGGATACCACGACTGCTATGTTAAGTTTGAGTTTGATACCAAAGATAGCCTAGCAACAAGTATTTCTGCTTTGAAAGTATCCTAAATGAAGGAGTGTGTGCTTCACACACACACTTGATATGTTTTAGAGAAACAGTCTCCTACAATATTCAGAATTTTCTGTACCTCCTCTAGCTGCGAAATCATTGAAAAGTTTATAATACCATTCGGTATGTTTTGTACAGTTTAATTAAATCCCAATAGAAGTGTGTAAGACCGCACTGATTTGAAACTCGTCAAATGCCAATAGTTTTCAAACATTGTTCGGAGTTGGAGTGTGGGTATTGAGACATAACTATATTAGATTCCATTCAGAACTTTGGTTTATTAACAAGCAATGTCATGTGACATTATTTGTGGTACGTTCAAAAGAGCCTCTATGGGGCCAAAACTGAATAAAAATATTTGACCTTGACCTTGACCTTGGTAATGTTCTGACGAGGTTAGCAGGGTGACAAACAAGATTTTTTTTTCAGACATTTAGCACAAAATATGAAACACCATATTTCCGTGCTTCGGATTGGTTAGGTTGACCATCCACTCAATGAAGAAGAAGAAGTGTAGACACCGAGCCAGAGTAACAAAAATACAAAAATGTCCACAAAGACAACAGTAAGAGCCTGTGATGACCAATAGCAATTCCTTAACATAATCCAACGTATTGATTCCGACATTTCCTAATACAGATCGTATCAATCGTTTGCTCAAAGGGCCGGCGGTGATGCAATACTCTCGCGACGCAACCTTCATGACACCGCGAACAAAGAAACGGTATCATACGTCGAGAATATTGACAACAAAGGATTTATATGAATTGAAATAAAATGCGTTTTGATGTTGAGGTGTACAGCAATATACTATTATTATAAAGAGGTAAAGTTTCTTAATCTGTTTGATCGAGCTAATCTCAGAAACTACCAATTCGATTTGAATAATTATTAACGGGCACAACGCGGGTAACCTGCAGTGCAGGGCGCTGCTAGTTAAGTATATAAAGGGTTATTAGTTATTTGTTTAATTTGAAAACAGATACATTCATATCATACTTAACATTCAATAACCAAGCTAAGTATCACGTTATTAATTACTCCGATAAATCTGCCATTTCAATTATTTGTAACCCTATAATATCTATCGAAATATAGCGTTATTTGAGTGGTAATTGATTTAACACTCAGTGGGTACTAAAGGTTAATCGCGGTCACAATAATTGAGCTGCAATTCTGAGGTCAGAGGTCATAGAATCGGGGACGAAATCATTTCGTGCTTGAAGAGGTTGGGAGCCTTTGCTCGAGCTATGCTATACTGAGTTGCTGTGCTAAGTTTGATGGATATCCAGTAATACTTAGCGATGATGGCGGTATCTTAAATGCATATGTTTCGTTTCATACAAATGGTGGAACACACGAAAGATAGAAGTACATAATTTCAGGTAACACTAACCTTCAACAAAATTGCTTGAAAACGAAACGAACTTAATTATTAATTCAATTATCATAATTAACTTTTGCTGACCGATATTCTGGGAAATCCCTCTGCCCTTATATCATGTGGGTACAGTCAAACACGTGTAGTGACGCAGAGAGATTAGGTAAATATTGCCACGTGGCCGTCTGGAAACTACCACTACATACATAGTATAAAACTCAGTAATAGGGTCCCGTTTTTACCCTTTAGGTTTGGAACCCTAACAAAGTCGCTTTACGCTGTCTATCCCTATGTATGCTTAGATCTCTAAAACTACACAACGGATTTTGATGCAGTTTTTTTAGTAGATAGAGTGTTTTAAGAGAAATGCTTATATGTATAAAAATTCCCGAAATTCCAACGGGAACGGGCACAACGCGGGTAAAACCGCAAGGCGCTGCTAGTGTTTACATAAAACATGGAACTAAAATCAATTACTTTAATAACAAGTCCTATTATTTCCATACTAGGACTCGGCCATATTGGATTCCTCCAATATGGCCGATTTTCTAACCAAAGACAATTCATTCTATAATAGAGGAATAGATAGAATAACTTAACTTCATATAGACCCGTCCAGAAGTTTTGATATTAATGAAAAAATCATGTCGGTGTCTGGAAAGAGTAGTTATTTGGCAAACTATTTACTTGAAAAGAATATTACAAGATAGGTTGTTTATTTATTGGGACCAGGCCGTTTGAAGATTCACCCTAGGAATATAAACATGATCATAATTTGACAGAACTTGACCTATTTCTAAAAGTATAAGACACTTTAGTTAAAGACTATGGGACAGAGGTCTCCGGGTCCCCATCTTGAAAAAGGACTCTCAAAACTTTGAAATTAATCTTATTTTCATGTAAATGACCTTTTCAGGGATCTCTGGACCTTTCGCTATAAACATTAAATATTCGGTTCTATATAAAAACCTATGTATACCTACGTCGCTTTTAAGATGCCATTCAAAGAACATAATGGATTGAATTTTGTGGAAACGTGGAAGAAGTTTTTTTTTCATTTGAAGGTTCGTTCGTACCCTTTATTAGCAACCCTTGGAATATTATACCCACCTTTTCGCAATCTCACCATATTTCGCACGGAATATTTTGTTATGAAATAAGCTTTTGTCAATCTACGACTTTTGATCTATAACCGCTATGCAGACATGTGCAGAGGAGTAGTGATTCTGATTACAAACGAATGTTAGGAAAGTCTTTTTATAGGTTTCTTAGCTATGATCATAATTTTTGAGTTGTAGAAGAGTACATTGTATATTTAGTGATGGTTACAATATTTTTAATTCCGATACGTGTGTAACCTCGTTATTCTATCAACAACGTTATCATCCTCTATTCTATTTCTTAGGGGTGGCATCGTATTGCAAATAGGTCTAGCCTTTTAAAAAATAAGAAGAGAAAGTTTAATGTTCTTTATTCAAATATTATACTAGTATCCGATTGAAAACATTACTAAGAAATGATAGATCGTAACTACACGCTGGTTGCAAACCATACTTATATCCAAACCATACCTTTGAAGACATTGGGCCACGTGTGCTACCTAACTACGCAGTGGATTCCATCCAGCCTCCAGATGGATGTTGATGTTTATTAGCGGTGCGGATATTATTAGAGCTAGGGAATTACGCCGATTGTTAGCACAAGTGTTATCATTGTAATGCCCAAATTGAATGTCGGTCATGTCTCAACCGCTGCCTTCAGATATGTACATACATTGTTGTTCGATTGCGTTCTATTGTATGATTATTTACAGGTGAAGCCAGTGGCTTCCCGCCCTTTTTTTAACTCCAGTAATGCTCTTTAGATATTAGTACTGCGACATAACTAAGCAAATGGAAGATTTAAGAGGACATGTTGGAAAGGAAACGAGATTAAGGACATTATAGCCACGACTATAAGTAAGATAGTTGTCTGGTCTATGAAGGAGCGCACACTAGAGGTCTTACAAATATTTGTGTCTGTGGTCTGCTTGTCCACTGAATTGGATCGAGAACTGGAGTTTCTCCACTGCGGAATGGAGAAACGGGGAAATATTAACCAATAGGATTCCATAAAATCTTTGAGCTGACAAAAGACTGTTTGCGTCAAACGAGCCTGTTTATATACTGTTATGACCACGAAATGGAGAAGCAGTAAGCATTTCGCTCTTCCATGTTTGTGGCAACAGTGCACGCATGCTCTCACGCCTTAGTTCTGTTACTTTTCCCCGAAATTCCCTCAAATGTAATGCAAATAAAAGCTCTAGAAACAACAAAGCAAGGACTTAACCCTTCAGGCTTTTCAACCATAACATCCTCTTTGCTACCAACACTAACAACCTCTTTACTACACTCCAACAACTTATTTTGCTCGTCCCGTGAACCTACCTCAAACACCTCATTGCTATTCCGTCAGCGAAAAGGTTCTTTAGTTATAAATCGAGTGGAAAGGCGCCGCGATTGATATTTCGCACACGAATAATCTGGTTTAGTTTGTAAGCAATGGCGGATGTAATGAAATCGAGTTTCTGTATCCCCTCAGCTGTGATATGCAAAATGGCCGATCTGTCGCGTCTGTGGCGCCCTGAGCGGGTTTCGCCACAGGCAGAGGTTTCTAGACGCCCAGCATACACTAAAACTGCAATTTCTTGTTCCTTGGTCATGCAGAAGCCCTTATAAGGATCTGAATCATTTTGAAATTAAATTTTCTACCTAGAAAATAGTACTTTTGTAATATATTTGTCGGTAATAAAGTTATACGGCTAGCATAATTACTGGGGTACCTAAATGTTCAGTAGATTTTGGGTCATATTTTAATAATAAACCACTATTTAGTGAACCAAAAGTATTTATTTATAATCTTATAATACTATTCACAAAATAATATCACACAAGTCATGACTCTCATACAATTATTTTTCATAAACAAAGTTTTAAGTACAGAACAAAGTGCCTTGGTCTCGACGCGGCCGTTATTTTACTGGCCGTTTCGCGGTCATTCCTTCTTTACCGAGAACTCAAACGACGCTTGCTATCTGTCTTGCTCTACATAAACGCGTTTTTAATATGATAGACTAAGCCAAAAGTAGTTTTATCGCTGTGTTTGCACATTAAACATGTGTGCGTAGACAGCGCCCCTGAAAGGGTCGCACCACAGAAGCGGACTTTTGACGTGCGACCCGTTGCGGGGTTGGCCACAGTTGAGGGGACAACCATGGATTAAAAAACTTCTTCGCGTTTGAGCGTTCTAACGCAGACATCTCATGAGAATAGTATTAAAAGACAATTCAATTGCCAATGCCATTTTTTTAAGTTTGAAACCTAAAGAGGTTATGTCTGTGTTTGTACCATCATAGCTCGAAATGTATTGACTGATTTTGAAGTCACCATTTATTATTTGAAAGGTGCTTTTAAGGGGAGTGTTGTTAGCAAATAAGCTTTAAAAATCTTAGCATATTTCGATCGAAAAATAAAATACAAAAAAAAACAAAACTTAATACAAGAAATGTTAAAAGAAGTTCTACCTTCCTTCTCTCACCTACTGCTTTCCTTTATCAAACGCATACATTCAATATCTTGTACCGTATCTCAAGTTACTTTCACCGAAGTACGAACGAGTCCCAACGGTCAGTCGAACATTGAACTCCTAGTAAACCTACTTCCATAAAGCAAGGCCACAAATTTTAACAATAAATACTCTAGTATTGACGATAATGTAATGGTAACACAAAGCATAGACAAAGAAATGGCAGAAGACTTCGATATTATCTTTTAAATGGGAATGAAGTTTAAGTAAAATATATGTACCAATTAAAAAAATTGTTTATGGTATTTTCATCGTTCTCTTTTTATAAAGAAACTAGCCGCGCCTCGCGGTGTTACCCGCGTTGTTCCCGTTCCCGCGGGAATTTCGGAATAAAATATGTTATTCTGGGGTATAACCTACATTACTGTAAAGTTTCATCCAAATCCGTCCAGCAGTTTTAACTTTCGCATTTATAATATTAGTAGGGTTGTAAGAAGATAAATAATAAATAATAACCGTGTGCGTTATTCTTTTGTTTATTCATATAAATAAATCGTTCTGTATTTAAAATAAGTGATTCTTCTGCTGGGGCCACACTATCGCGATAACGCGAAGATTTGCGTTGTCGTGACACGTCTGGCCAAAGTTTTCGTCCTATCGCGAATCATCTTCGCGAATACGAATGCCCTTCGCGCCGCTGTCGGTAAATTGCCGCACATCAAAGGGTTTTGTCGCGACAAAGTTCGTGCGGTTGGCTACACATCGCGCGCTTTAGTTGACTGCGAGACTCCGAGCGGTTTGAACGTGTTTCAATTAAACAAAAAACTAAACATTTTCAGCGAACTTGTCATGGATTGGAGTACCTAATGAGAAAATATTATTATTCATACAAAATTATGAACCATCGCCTTTTATTCCTCTTTTTTAACCTTTTTATTTTTGTTCAAGTAATAAAGATGTAGTTTATAATTATTAGCCGCCATGTGACACAGCGCAACCGCCTCTTCCATGTTTCCCGCGAAATGAATTATCGCGACGTTCTTGATTATCGCGACGTAGTGAATATGTGGCCAAGCACTTCGTCATGGATCGAACACGAAGTTTTTATCGCGACAACGGAACAGGAATTATTGCGCGACAGTGTAGCCGTAGCATTAGACTTTTAAAAAACGTAAGATTTCCGATATACACAAAGGATTTCACAGTATACCGAAGAGTATATATGAACACCAGTCTTTAGTACAAGATTTAATCTCGAAGTCTAATATCCGTAGTACTCTTGTTAGCGTACAATTATTACTCTTAGTAATATCTATATTATCTCCTCCAAGACTATCATTAATATCTCTGTCCAAGTGTTGATAAATACGTAGTTAAGTTCGAAGTGTCTGACAGCCGTCTAAAAGCAGGGTTAACGAACTTTGGGCTATATCGGTCGCGGAATATCTAGGGATAGCGTCTTAGACATTCCGTGGTCACCAACTATTTGGTCCGTTTGAGGATTTGAGTACAAGTTTGGTAATTAAAGTTGTTTTTATGAGGTGAACTTAGTTTTATAGTGTGAGTGTGCTTTTTCAATGCGAAGAGACTTAGTACAGTACAGTCAATAGTTAGTTCGAGTAAGTTAGTGACTATCGCTGGTGTCGGAATTTTAGACCGCCTAAAGGCCTCACGTGGTCTTATGATTGAAACAACCATGATAGACAATTTAACTTCCGAACCACGGCAGCGCTTAGATAGAAATGCCACAAATTTAAACCCAATGTTTAAGTATAGGTGAATGTTTGTAGGAAGTTGTGCTTTTTCAAAGTAGCTGCTGTTTCACACTCTAGTTTGATACACATTTTTATTGGGTTAAGTTCGTTTACTTCTAAGCGGGGTGGCACGGTGCCGGCGGGCGCCACACAACACGTGTACGAATAAAAAATTGTGTAAGTGTATCTATACTTGTCTTGGTCAAACATGACAAACCATGCGACAGGTAAGTCAAACTATTCTCTTATAAAACCGATCTTCAATTGTCAAAACTTACGGGAAAGAAAATGTGTAGGTAGAGGATTTTTTCGCGGTGGAAAATGTAGAGTCTCGAGTGAATTGCACCACTCGTGGTCGCGGGTGACATCTCTGACGATCTTCAATTATTAACTAAACTAAGTAATTTATCTCCTTCATACTTTTATATTCCATTAATCATTGGTGCTCAGAAGTCTATCCAAATAGTCCTGGTGCTTAGAAAAGTCTTACCGAACAGTATATCCAACGAAATTTATAGTCCCCAACACCGACCCGTGAGGTGACAATCAAATCCTTAAAGCTGATGTACAATTGAGGTGTTTATGTTTATCTTCAGCCAGAAGGGATTCAATTGCAGAGGTCAGCTCGGCCAACCCCGATTGAGTTACAGCGGGATTCCAAGGGATGCGATAAATCTTAGTCTCCATGTTTATTGAATGTTTTCCTCTGTTAATGGTAGTTTTGGTTTCTTAGGATTCAATCAAAGGATTTACCTGTTTTGAACACCTGGTAGCTATTTACTGATTACAGAGCGGTTGTATTAACTTCGCACCTGATGTGACGTTATATCGAAAAACTGCGTCTGCATATTAGATTGTCTACGTTAACCTAATCTATGTATACTCTATTTCTTTTGGATTGGCACAAAATGTGGACCAATGTCGCCAATTTTCCAGCCGAAGACGATTGCTCCTGAAGAGGAAAAAGGATTAGTGATTTTATTTCATTCTACCCTATATCTAAACCTTTTTCCTCTTCAGAAACAATCGTCTTCGGTTGGAAAATTGACGAAATTGGTCCACATTTTGTGCCAATCCAAAAGAAATAGATTATACATATTTGTGGTGCGGAGTTAATTCAACCGGGTTGTACCTATGCTTAAACTTCGAAAAGAAGGTAAGTTTTAAGTTACGATGATAATTTGAATAGAATTCAGTAGAATGTTGTTTCTTTTATACCGTTTCAGATGAACAAATTTGAAATTCATTTATACATTCCAGATTTGAGATAAAAAAAAGCTCAAGACAAGTCTGAGCTTCTGAAATATTTAAGGAATAAACTGTGGGTCCATTTCCGTTCGCCCGAGGAGTCAGTCGAGACAGAGCGAGCGCTACAAATAGATGAGTCCTGTCTATACCGAGATCACGGAAATATAGACTGAAATACTGCTTCAAGACAGCTGTAGGTTAAAAATATTTAAGTCCTTAAAGTAATTCGTAGTATCACGGACGCCAATCTACTCCAAGATGACTTAAATGCTTTTTCCGCATATTGCACGCTCAACAAGCTTCAACTTAACGTCTCAAAATGCTCCTATGTTACCTACTCACGTCAACGGTTTGCTATCCCTACAACTTACAAATTATTAAATCACTCTATTGATAAAGTTAATTTTATTAAAGATCTTGGCGTAATTTTCGATAGCAAGCTATTATTTGATAGGCACATTGATTATATCGTCAAAAAATCCCTTAAATCACTTGCGTTCATACTCAGGGCCTCGGCAAGCTTCACTTCATTAAAAACAATCAAAGTACTTTACTGTTCTTACGTTCGCAGCCACCTTGAATATGCTTCGCAGGTATGGAATCCGCAATACCAGCTGTACATATCTCGTATTGAGGGTATCCAGAGAAAGTTTTTGCGTTTCCTGGACTTTAAAGCCAAGGTTTATTCCGAGGGTTATCGTGATAGATGTCACCGGTATCACTTCTTGCCATTGGAACATAGGCGCATGGTTGATGACGTCTGTTATCTGGTCAAAATTGCCAACGGTTGGATTGATTGCTCCCAATTATTATCATACATCACGCTGCGAACCAACCAGTTGAGCCTTAGGCAACGCCCACTATTGGAAGTACCATTCTCGTCCGTCAACTACAGAAGGAATGCCTTCATTCCCCGAAGCTGTACAAGTTTTAATAAGCTACCTCTGCATTTGGAGATTGATCTTTTCTATACTAGTTCCAAATCAGTGCGCAACAAATTAAATAAGGAGTTTTTCGTATTAACATCGTCTGGTAGGTAACCTACAAATTTATTTCTAGTCAGGTGTTTGATCATTTATTTTTTCGTTGTACAATTATTTTTTTTTGTTGCATTTTTATTTCTGTGATGTTTATTTGTATGTAGTGTGACTTCTTTTCTTTGCTGTTCACAACCTTTTTCTTTACTTTTTTAATTTGTGAAAACTTGTAATAGGCAATAAGAGTTTTAATTTGTTTTCTCTATTTATTTATGTTATTAGTCCGTAAGTTTTCTTTGTAAAATAAAATAAAATAAAATGGGATAAAATAAGATGAATTTCGTTTCAAGTGAAATATTGACTTCGAAAAGGTGACTTGAAGAGATATAGCAAAAGCTTTAGTCGTTTATCGATACAAGATTGGTTGGATTTCGATTTTTTCAGTTTTTGATGGAGTCAACTACGGTACCTCTTCTGTTCACACTGCCGTACTCAGATACGTCCAATAAATTGACACATATGTAATCGACGTATTATTCATACATTACAATGTCATGTCAAAACCACTTATTGAATCTCTACAAAGAAAGCATTTGACGTTTCTGAGTAAAACCAGAAAGAGATTGATAGAGTCTAGTATGCACTTTATTTTTAATTGTCCTACACAACGTGTTTCCCTCACTGCATACAATGTTTTCTAGTTCACAGGTTTGTTGGAGCTCGTGAATAGCCATCCAAATCTTTTGTCTCATTGTGAGAATCTAGGCTAAAGGCTCGTCCATATTGTGATTAATGTATGAATATCTAGTGGAGCGTTAAATCGACACGTTAATCGGTCCGATAAACACAACTAACCTAGTTGCTTGTACTGTTTATTATAGAGAATAACATAGTACAGTAACAGCCATTTTAATTGGCATACTTCGGGAGCAAGATGGTTAATGAAATTATCTGTAGACTGCATTACATAATAGCGTCTCGCAGTGTTACCCGCGTTCCTGTTTCCGCTCGAATTTCGGGATACAATGTTTTTATATTTTGATAACCTATGGTACTGTAAAGTTTCATCCAAATCCGTTCAGAAGTTTTCGCAAGAAAGGGTAACAAACATACATACATACATTCTCACAAACTTTTGCATTTATAATATTAATTAGTTAGCAGTGAGTAGGATAACTTCCCGATATGCCTATTAAACAGACAAGCACTGTACTCTACAGCAACTGCAGCACCCATTCCAAAATGTTTTGATAGCTCCGTAAACACCGGTAGCGAGTGTTTTTGTTAGCTTACGTTTTTCATTATTGTACGTAATAAACATTGATGTTTAACAAAAACTAATAATGCAAGTACGTGCACTCATTGTTAGGAACTGTTTGTGGAAAGAAGCATTTGTGATCGTAGAGTTGCTTCACTGGATGTGGTGTTGCATTAAATTGTGGTTTAAGATACGGGTTGCATCTTTTCTCGTGGGAATTTCGGGATATAAAAGGTGTAATGCATCTACGTGTCATTTTTCTTTATAGCATTTTAATGTTGTAAAGTTACTGAGCGAGTGAGCGAGTAATCCAACAAAGACACTCCCGTTCTTTTGAACTATCTGTGTCAGATGGTAAACTCGCTCTAGCTAAGTGAAAGCTCTAGCTAGCTAGATGTTTAAAACAGGCGCACATACAGAGATTTTGCGTTAGTATAAATTATTCGTGGTTTCGTCCATTCAATTAAAAAATCACATAATTAGTGACAATAAGTGTCAAGTAAGACCGGCGATCTCATGGTAAACAATATTCCGACGACTTATTGAAACGTTCACAACATTAAGCTAACGTTAACCTGAATATACCTCATTATCACAGAGGTTTATTATAAGGCTAATCTTAATTTTCCATTTTTGCTCAAACAATGACGGGTAAAAAACTATACCAACCTTTTGGGGATGCCACGGTACCGTACTGGTACACCTGGATGGAGACGTCGACTAGCGAACTTTTGAAAAACAAAACACTGACGGTTCCGAGATTTGCGTTTAGGGGACTTAACTCTGGTGAGGTTTGATGATAGGTTACATAGAGGGGTAAATTGTTTTTTGGAAGAACTCCGAGATGATTTAGTAATTGTGGGGGTATGAGACACACTTAGCCTACTCTGAATTAGAATACGTTGATCAGGAACAAGACCGGATCGTGTATAAGATACACTGTTGTACAGATCAGCGAAATTTAATTACCACGCTTGACTTTTGAATACGTTACCTATTTCGTTCTCAGAACTTAACAATTAATTAATTTCCAAGAAAACGAGGCCTAATAGTACCCTTATCTACTCTTATTCTAATACTCCAAATAGTCGAAAAACCGGTAATATTAAACTCGCGCCGCTCCGCGGTCTAAATAACCAACCATGTGTTAAATTCGTTGTTCCGACGCAATCCTCCTTAGAGGCTTAACCTTGGCATTATCGTTACAAATTACAATGGAACTTGGGCTTCCTGAAGTCATTTAACTCGTGTTATGAGTTGCACAGACCAAGGACTTTTGTCCAATCATCGAGTGTCCGTCAAAATGATTGGTGACCGATAAAAGAACAACATTTAAAGTTAGATTGAATTAACTTAGCGTAGGGCACGCATAGTGCAGCTTCGGGCACGCATAGTGCGCTGAAATATCATCAAATAAAATTGGTATTAATACTCTGTGCAAAATTAAGAATGTTAGTATTGTTAGATTTTATTAATGTAGAGCACCTAATTTAAAAATTATACTAAGGAATAAATTTTTAGGCTCTTTTTACATAAAGACTTCTGTCTCAATCAAAAAGTAACAAACTATATAATGCTGTACAGTAAAACAGATTTAATAAGCAAGTACCTCACTCTTCCATGGAAGACACACGAGAAAACTCAAAAATTAAATTTGGAATATTTCAGAAAACTGCTTTTATCCTTTACGGTACATTGTCTCTCGTTTACTCAAGCCTAGTTAGTCATGTCTTCAAGGCCATTCGTTTGAGATAACCGGAGCAAACATTGGTAGCGCTAATCTTTTGCAAAACAAGACGAAGGATAGCTACTCTGACTCATATATTCTGAGCAATTTATCTTCTTTGGTAGTCAAAGGGTCTGCAATTTCCAATTTCCAAGTATCCCTACCTCCTATACAATTATAAACAAAGCCACGCGTCAGTCTGTCTGTTCGTGATAAACTCAAAAACTACTTAAAGGATTTGCATGAGGGTAAAGTAGATAAGCAGTGATTCATAAGGAAGGTTTTGGGCTAATCATCGTGAAATTCCCACGGGCACGGGAACCGTAGGGTATGTTATAATACAAAAGTATTTAAGTTGTATGTCAATTACGTTTTAAGCCTATTTTAATAAGATGATGTTAGGTAAAAAGATAATATGCTTTGCATAGTAGTGCAGATTGTCATTTGTTATTCAATATTTATATGCATGTAACGATTTAAATTCAGAATACCTTCTTTCCTACTCGGAAAATTAAAATAATAATACACCACACTTATTTTTACACATACATATATACACATACACATGTATACATACTTAAATAACCAGTGATTGTAAAAACAACATTGAACTTGCATTGAACTTTAATTAACTAACTCATATTAAGGTCGTGCATCCAAGGCACAACACATTAAAGAACTATTCACAGGATGATACTTATTCCGAGGAAAACATCGTAAGGAAGCTTTTCATTGCTTTCAATAAAAAATAATGATAACCTCATTAAAGTTCTCTTATCATTTTAGGAAGAAATGACATGCTCTATATAACAAAGTCACTTGGAATGTTCTTCTTTTGAAAAAATAACGTATGCGACTATAGAGTATAAATGAACTTCTTAAAATACTCTGATGGGAAGACAAATTATTCAAAGGTGTGAAAAATAAAACAAGAATTGCTTTCTTTGTGTTGGCTACTCTATTACTACGACTCTTCAATTAAATCTAGGTTCTAAGAGCATTCCTTGAAGGAAGAAAAAGAAAATCTTTTTAAAAAAAAAAAAAAAAATTAATATTTGTATTTATGTATATGAATTACAAGCCTAGAGGTCAGCTTGTGTCTAATTAATCGTAAATAAATAATTTCATACAATTTACATATACACTCGCCAAAACCGAGGTCCCGGGTTTAATTTCCGAGTCGACCGAAATGTGTTTCACCAAAAAAGTAGACACCTCACTGATATCTTCAGTGAGATGATTCCCTTCCACAATACACTACCAAAACTCCCCACGTATTCTGTTCGTTTGTTCTCTCCCAAACACTGTAATTACGTCAAGTTGATTGAAGTGAGCCGATATCTGCAGGCTGGTGTTTATTTACTCCGAGAGTCAGAGGTGATTGCGTCTCGTGTAATTAGGTCACCTGGTTCGGTAACATGTGTTTTTCATTGGCATTTTTGTTACAGCTTTATTGATAATGTTTCTGGGTTACGTTGAATGTGCTAGTGAGGAGTTTGTAGGTCGAAATGTTGGGCAATTTGATGCTGTTCGAATTGAAAATAAGTATGAGCTTAGAAATGGGGCAGTAGCATATATTTATGTTGGCTTCACTCTACATAAATTGGACTACGGCGACTATTTGTAGATAGCACAAACTTTTACTGCCTTATTCATAAACGCTCTCTCATTAAAACTCTGTTAGTGAGTGTTTTGTCTCTTTTGCTCTTTGGAAAATAGCGTATGTCAGAAAGGGACAAACCATTTGATAGCTAAAATGCTGCTAGTAAGCGTTTATGAATAAGGCCTTTAGTAGTTAGAGCTAGTTCTCATTTCCATTTTCAAAAATTTGCTTCGAGCCTGTGCCAAAGCAACCTTAATAGAATCGGACTGACATCAATGAGACATGACTTTGTTAACAAAGTACCGTTTAGTCAGGAATCATATCTACATAGCCTCTACAAAACCAGCCGTCCACTACAATCCATATTCAAATCACACAACTGCACACACTATTAGAACAATAAACATATCAATAACATGCAACAAACAGCGCAGTCTGTTGATTCAGTTAGTATTCCCGTCACGTACGGTGTAACAAGACTGAACGTTCTGCGAGCGTTTATGTTGAATTCGTAACTGTCCGTGATATATTGAGGAAGTTACGCAACGGTGTGAATAGGGAATTTGAAATATAATGAGCGGTGATGGAATTATGGAACTGTGTCGTCGGAGAGAAGGGCTGTTAGGTAATGTGGACTGTAGGTGGTAATTAAGTAGATGCCAAAATCTCTATCGGGCCATGCCCATAACATAAAAGTAGAGAGTTGTATGTTCCCACGCAGGCAAAGGCTTACTAAAGCTTCCTGAAGTTATTAGGTATAGCTTACCTTCTGCGGTCTATGGTAGGACGATCAGGACGCCCACAATCTTTATGTCTTAGCATAAACATAGAGTCGTACTTATAACCGTACGGATTAAATCAGTTTACTATTTTATTTGTACAAACATAAAACAATAACGTAAACAAACGTGATAGTTCTTCTTATGAAAGAAGTCTAGACTTGTGACGCATTACAAACGGCTGAAGATTTAGATCCTTCAAAGATCTGACACCTGACTAGCCTAGCACCTGGAAGGAAGCCACTAGGACTCTCACTAGGTTGCGGGACTCATGGTTCAGTTGCCAGGGCTCTAGGTTATTGGCTATCTTGTTTAAGGAGACATTCAGGCCTGGGTGTGTGTCCGGCTCTCCTTGGGGAGATCTGGAGGGATCAGTGTAGTCGTAAACCAGACTCACTCATCATTTGGTGGACAAAACCACATACTCGATATAAAAATCGTTGAAGTTTCTTCTTAATATCAGTATTAGTTTTGCAACTATAGAGAACCTGCCAAGCTAAAGAAAGAAAAAGTCAATGCTCACGTTATAAGCATGTTGCAATAATACAAAGATATGAGTAGTTTTATTAACACAAAGAATTTGTAAAATGCGTGTTGAATCATGTCTCTAAAAGAGTACGTTCTGCTATCTATCTGTCCGTGACTAAAAGACACTTAAGCTACCGTCAAACCTTCAATTAACCAATGAGGACCAAACTGCACCGTCTGTTTACTAACGTAATGGTTTAAGTTGATAAGCAAAAGTGTCTAATGACAAAGACTCCTTGTTTAACATTTTAGTATAGTTTAACAAATTAAAAGTAAATTTAAGTACTAGCTTTCAATGTCTTAGAACGGAGAAGGAATTACGTTTGGAAATAAGTTTCAAAATAAAAGTTAAACATTATTTTAGTGAGTTCTCCTAATTAGACATTGGTAAACAAGATAAGTCCTAAGTAGGTTGATAATTACTTAAATTGCAAAATGAAAGTTCTACAACCGATTATCTTCCCTTTAGAATTTCAACTATTTAAAAGTACTTAGTTCCAATCTCTTTAAAGTCAATGAATCTCGGGTTTATCTCCAGACTCTTTTATTTACATTATAATTATTATGATCATGCCAAAACAGCATTTCAAAATCCCTACAAATATCGGCCTATATTTCTATTTAAAAGTACCCATGCGAGTAACGGATTAGTCTAACACAACATGTATCTATCTATTCTATCTATCCATACAAAAAACCTGAAGAATTTTTTTAAACGCTCTTCCCAGGAACTACCAGGCCGATTTAAATAATTCTTATAGTAATTAATAGCTACATTCAATAAGAAGGCTATAGGCTACTTTTTATCCTGAAATTCTCTCAAGAACGGGCACAATGCGGGTAAAACCGCGGGCACTACTAGTCATTGTAAACTCGTATTCTGATCGTGGTAAGTGACATAAGTGGCCTGTTGCACGCGGAATAGGAAATGATTGATTGTGCAAACGTTTGGAGGAAGCGATAATATGTAATGTATATGTTCTAGTTGGGTTTGATTCTATAATATATACAGAAAGTTTTTGAGGAACTACTTAGTAGCATATCTAGTGATTTAAGTTTGTATGCGTCAGTCAAAGTAATACTACGGGCCTCATCATAAACGCTTATTAACAGTACTTTAGCTATCAAGTTTGTCCCTTTCCGACTTACGCTATATGCCAAAGAGCGATAGAGACAAAACACTTTATGAATAAGGCGGTAAAATGGAAATACTACGTTATTGCACAGCGCAAGTGACGGTGATAGGTAGTAGATCTAGCAATTATTTTGAAAAGAGAACACATTAGCTTTATATACTAATCATTCACTCTGCGACGTATCAACTTGTTTTGGAAATTAAGTATCACCACATATGTATGCCAACTGAATTAGCTACAACTGTACTTGTTGCAACGTAGATATGTGTTTGTTTAACTTAATACTTAATTAGTTAAGTAATGTTGACTTTCATTGATAACAGTGGAAGGTCACCTAATTATAAAACTTACGTAATTTTAAGTAATTAATTTCCTTATCAATGTTTTGGTTTAAAGATTGATTGAACATTTAATTTTAACTAATTAAAATTAATTTCGTTTTACTTTGAAAATTGCCAACCACTGTTAGGACTTCATTATTGGAATAGTTAACGAAACCTTTGACAATAAACTTGAGTTATTTCCTTTAATTTTCCGCCCTTAAAATAAACAGAGTGTAAACGCGATTTGGAACTTCTAAAGTTGCCGAAATAATATGTCGTATTTAGAAAAAATCTACCGAACCGAACCTACTTAATTTTTCCCATACAATATAATACCGAAGAAATTGCATACAACCTTTTTGAAATCGATTAAAATTCGATCAACTTTTTCATGTGAATAATCTGCAACCTCTCATTTTCAAATTCAGATTAAAATACGCTAATTTTTACACCATCTATCCAATACAACTAAGTAAGTCCTTGCAACTCAGACGCAATACCATAAACAAATTGTAAACTGCACCAAATAGAGTACGCGTCTACTGTTTATGGATCGGTGACGTGCGTATGACAGCTGTAACGGAGAAGATCAAATCATAATAGACATCAAATGGCAAGGTCGATGTGTATGACATTGGTTTATATAAGGATATGTCATGTGACGTAGAAATTGATCCTAATACAATGTTTGTTAAGACCATGTGTTACGTTTTATAGCATTTGCGTTGTACTGCCCTTCTCAGAGAATCCAATGTAAATCGACAATTAACAGATTAAAGTAATTTTTAATACATACGTGTGCCTAATATAAAAAAATCACTCATTAACTCTTAGGGAATCAATTGACGTCTTTGAGTACGGCAGTTAACTAATAAATTGAAGCTAGTTTGTATTTTTTTAAAGATTAATTTTTGTTGAATGATAGTCACATTCAAGAGGAAAGTAAAGGTTAATTTTTATCCCGAAATGCTCACGGGATCGAGTATAATGCAGGTAAAACCGCGGGCGATGCTACTGTCCTAAATAAACAATAACGACAGACATACTCGTATAATACGAGTATAATGCAGAGCACCTCTTGACTGAAGCGACAAAACATCGTAAATCCCAATTTAACTAAATTGTGTCATTTCGTAACTCTGCCTTAAATAGCTGACACTCGAATGGCCGCTAAAGCCAAAGAAATATAAACTCTAACCCATGGCGGTAAGGTTTATTAAAGAGTTAGTTAAAAAGAGGTCAGATTTGCCTTTGATTTTGGTGACAATTGAAATGCGTTGGTTTGTGATTTAGTTGTCAACAGTTACTGATGTTACTCGTGGGGAAGAGGTTACGTGAAACGGTTACGAAATTATACTCTTAATTGGGTTTACAGCAAGACCAAGCTTAGGAAAAACAACGACAAATCTATCCATATAGGTATCACAAAAAAAAACATTTGTAATGAAATTATCCTCATTCCAATGATTTCTGTTTATAAAAAACTTAAAATCAAATTCGCTTCCATTTCAATATTGAATGAGAGTATCTAATCAAATAACTGTCATAAAATCCTATAAATATGTTAAATAACAGCGTTAGCACAGTTTCTAAGCTTATCTCAGATCTTAAAATAAAAATATTTTTTACGTAACTCTTTCAAAATATCACACAACCCAAACTTTCTTAATTACAACCGAATCTAAATTGAGTTTAGCTCTCAAAATGCAAATCAACGTTTTACAATTTTATCGATAAAATCAACAATGGGTCGTAAAGTGTGTCGCAACACTACTCGCGCGACTCCGGGGTCGTCATTAGTGATGTAACCGTGATTTATTGGTATCGATATAACGAGCGTTTAGATGTTATCGACTTTTGAAATTAGTTCAACTTCAAACTTTATTTTTAAAAGCTTTGGTTTCAATTAGAATGTTTTGGTTCGTTTCGGCTAGTTTGAGCGTGTTTGGATTTGATAATTTTGGCTAACAAAGAATTTACATACGTATTTTGGTATTTAAATAGTTCTGTTGGAAGATCATTTAAAGATGAGACCTTGATATCGTATTCATTGTGTTGATTGTGTTATAATCATTGTGTTCACATTACATGGATGTTTAATTATTAACAACCACTTCCTTATAACAAGAGCAGGTTCGGGGTTAGCAACCAACCTTGGTGTCGGAGTTTTAGACTGCCAAAATACTCAAATAAGTTCCTTCCTTGTATATAACTAAAATAAAGAAATAGTTAAACATAAATACCCGGACAAATTCTCACATGGTTGATTTGACCCAAAATAAGCTCTTAGCTTGTATTATGGAATCTAACTCACCGATACTATTACATAATATACATACACAAACCTTTATAAGAATAAATTCAACTATGTCTTTACATATTGTTGACTCCTGGCGGGAATCGAACCCGCAACACCAGACACAGTAAGCGCTCTCGCACTGCCACTGTGCCAACGGGTTCAAAAGTTGAAACCATAGTCTACCTATATGTACCTACGTAAACTTTAATCCATAGCCCCAAGAAAACCGATTTCGTAATCGCAATACTCACAGGATGCTTTGCAACGACATTATGCACAACCAGAGTTTGAATGCTATTACATAATCCATTGTTTAGCTTGCTGAAATAATGTAGCAACGTTAACCTAACGGATTTCGAACAATTCGATGGCGATCTTATTACTGCACCGTAAATGGAAGAGTTTAACGAAACCTTTTTGGAACATTCGAATTATTAAAAAGTAAAACAAACTGACGGGTTTACAAATTATTTATCGAATCTCAAAGACCGAAATAGTCTTTTGTTTTGAGAATTGATTAAAAAACTGTATGCCATTCAGTTGCGTTCTATATTTGAAAAGGTTAAACTGTTAATTTGATTAACCTTTTTGTGAATTTTATATACCTAATGTAGCTTTCGTGATTAAAAAGCTGAAAAAGTAAAATTGGTGGTAAAACTTGGAAAATGTTTGCACAGTAGTAAAAACCGTAGGGATAGTTATCAAGACTTGGTGAAAATTGCTTGACCCTGTATTTACAAAACTTCAACAAAATAAATAAAAATCGTCTAAAATTGGTCAACCATAAAGGTTTTATTCGTATTTCTACCTTAATAATAAAATATCTTAAATATTTTAGTAAAATCAAAAGAAAAATACTATTCTAAACACAAAATAGAGAAGCCCTAGTTCGGTCTTCCGTGATACTAAACATAAAATTTCTTTCATGTTTGTCCCTCAGTAATCGAAGCTATTTTTCAGTCTTCGATAAACCTCTACGCTTTTGCCTCGCAGTGGGACATGATTAGCTATTTATTATAAAAGTTCTTGTGTTAAAAACCCTACAAAAATAAAAGTTCAAAGTTCACCCAAGGATAGAAGAATCTGACCCTCAATTTATTCGGAGCCTGACTAATACGGGACCTCGGACTACCCGCATTCGTTACAGAAATAGGACCATTTGCGCTCGTTATTCTGGTGGCTATCATCGCAGGCGTTATTCGAAACTAAGTACCTATTAGTGGTTATTATGTTGTTAATTGGATAAATTTCTTTGAGGTGACCTTCGGCTTTCGGCTTTGAATGAAGAGACAAAAATTTCTTTGAATATATTCAATAAGTAAATAGTTTAATTAAAAATTTAATAAGAAATTCTCTTGATTCTCGACATTTACAATAAAGAATTACAAACCTGAATTCATCAGCTAATTAGTCCTACCAAAGGTATTTCCTCACCAACTGGGTGCTGAAATAAGACTAAGAGTGGGTACACACGTACGTACATGCGCGACGAGCATGTTTCATCCGAGCATGACTATCTACAAACTTGCTCGATCCTGCGTCTACACGTAAAAGCTTGCTCGAAGAACATGTTTAATGTGCGTTGAAACTCTCGTTTCAATCTTGTTCGAATCGAACATTTTGGTTGGCTTCGAGCACTTGTCTTGAGACTTGCATGGTACACATGTTCGTACTTGCTCGAGATCGAGCAAGTTTATCGAGCAAGTACGTACGTGTGTACCCACTATAAGACCCGAAGACGACTAGAGATAGCGTAAGAACGAAATAAAATCACTAATCCTTTTTCCTCTTCAGAAGCAATCGACTTCGGCTGGAAAATTGACGATATCTTGGGACAAGTAAGAAAAAATAAAGATACCTACTATGTAATTACATTTATCCCAGTAATATAAGAACCGAGCCAAGTAGGTAATTACTATTAGTAATTACCTACGAAGCAACAAATACCAAACGAACCCACAGTACCTAGTTAACTAAGTAACCGTGATCATATTCAATATCAACCTAAATAAGCTCCTCGTTGTACAACTAATCTAATTTCTGTGTAAACTCCACTGAATTACAGCTAAGTAGATTACGTTCAAATTGAATACTAGAGCCTATGTACTTAGGTGAAATATAATACGGGAATCGGGTTTCCGACGAAGGCCGCAAGTTCATAACCACAGGTTTACAAGTTATTAAAGAAAGCCTACTCGATGTAGCACACGTGTTAAAATCGATTTAATAATCCTTGATTGGTTGGCACACCTATTTAGAGCTACAGCTTTTGCCTGGTCAGCAAATGGCAAGAAAATTGATAGCAACACTATTGGTTATAGTATAAGATCCGATTAAGATCGTCCTTCACTTAATTAGTGGGCAATACCAATGACGTCCCAAACTAATAGTATTATTCTAAAATGACAGAAAGAAGTCTGAACACTGTATTCAAGGATGTACAATGATTCCTTATCATTTTATTGAGTGATTTTTTACATGTTATTCAGAAAAATCAGCCAATTAATAGTTACATATTGTTATGTCTAAGAATCTTCTTTGATTTAATTCATGTCTCTGTGCTTTTTTTGGCAGTCAGCTAGTGTATTGGGTTGAGGCCTCTCAGTCGTTTAATTGAGCAAGTTTACAAGCCGTGAAGCACGCATTTATATTCGCCGGCTACACCAGAGTCCGCGCCCACGAGTGGTGCAACCCACTCGAAACATCGAAAAAAAAAGGAGTTTAAGTATTTGCTTTATAAATTAAAAAGAAACCGTTTGAGTACATTAATAATATAACATGTCACATAACAAAAATAACTTAGCCCAATGTTGTGACGCTCTGTAATAACTTCTCGCTTCTCCTACGTTTGAATTTCTTCTCCATACTGTGATTATAATTGGCGAAACTACAAACATTCGGAATTGATTAATAGATTTATAGATCAACTGTTAGACCGTGACGGAGAAAGAGGCATAAACTTGTCATTGTGGGATGGTTCCAATTTAGCGTCTCAAGATTTCATACTAGTACAATATCTTCCATGAACTTACGCTCACGCGCCAGTAAAAGTTAACGCAAAATTTCAGTGATAATTCGAAAATGAAAAGTCGAGGCTTTCTACTAGCTAGCAGCCCGGATAACTTTCACAGACTGTCATTTAAGTTTTGAACGACGCTTATTACATATCGTGAACTCGTTAACGAACGTATGTTACGTTAACCAACTGTTTGAAACAACTCACATCACTCATATTTTTGTAATCATAAAACAAATCCCCATTGGATTTGGTTCGAAAAGAGACGACAGTTCCAAGAAAATTATTAATATGCGACCCTTGTATTTCGACACAAATAAGGTAGGTCTAGACTTAGATTATTACCTAAAGTTCTATTTAAAGAAGATTATTATTCATAGATTATTGAATGACTAGCAGCGCCCCGGGGTTTTACCCAAGCTGTGCCAGGTCCCGTAGGAATTTCGGGATGAAAAATAGCCTATACCTTCCCGTTGAATGTGACTATTCATTACAAAAATAATTAAAAGTTTGTCGTCGATGTCTGAAATTCTGAAATTCATTATCTCACACTGATGGACCGATTTTGAAGCGTTTTTTTTTTCATTTCAATGCCAGTTTAATTGTGGTAGATCTTAGTAATGTTAGTTAAAAATAAGCTTTTGCGTAGGGGGTGTTTTGTCTTTTACAATTTTACTTGTCAAAGATAGTACACGGCCGATACATTTACTCGTCGACCTCTGGAGGACGATAATCGTATAGCTTACATTGTGTTTTGTAACCAGTTGCAAAATTACAGAAAATAACATAAAAATATTTAAGATAACAAAAGCTACTAGCCAATCTGCCCAGAGAGGTCGAAAAACTAGAAAACGTAATGATCTTATTTCCTCTATAACTAGAACCATACCTACCTATTACCCGCCATTTACAAAACTCCATTATTCCATGGACTACATAGTAGAGCGTGGGTAGAAACCATTGAGCTATCGATAGACTGCACTAAATAAATAGGAACCAGCGATTACTAGAGCCATTACCAAGAAGTTTACAGTGGGCTACCCGTTTTGGGCAGTTATTGCTTGTTAGTCTTTTATTGCTATTGTTTTTTATATTGGAATTTGGGGCATAGAGTTTACAGTTTACCTATATTGGTTTTAATGTTCTATAATTGTTGGTAATAAAAATAATGTATGCAGAACGTCTGTAACGTACTACTTTATTGTATACACATACATTTTATCTATCTAGGTAGATACCTAGATATTTATTTTAGGATCAAATGCAAATATACCCACCTACACTACTAAGTTTGTGTAACAAGATTTTATTAGGGAATAAATCGTAGTCTACTATTGGCCTAGACTAGACTCAGGCACCTAAGTGGGTACCTAAATATAATGAAGTAGTATATGATGTTAGTAATTAACTGTTTTACGCACTGATATATGATAATGAATCTGTATGAGGTACGATTCATCGGAAAGCTATTTTTTACTAAAGAAGTTTGTGCATTTACAAATCTCCTCTCGCTGTATTCTCAGTAAGTTAATAGCCGTGAGTTCCACCCGCATCCTTATCTCATACCTACCTCTTAAAATAAAAAAGTATGGCTTTATTCTGTATAATTTTGTTACGACCCTTACAACACAACAACAAAAGTCATTGACTGAAAATAACGGTGCTTCTCAATCAAGCCTGCATTAAACGTCAAAACGTCAAAACGTTAAATTATTAAATCATACGTAAATTCCGATGTTGAACTGATTAACATAACAACTCGCTATTAATAACAATTTAACTATCATTCGTTTGGTATGTCACGCATGCAGCACTTTGTGGGTGAAAATACACAACTAATTATGAAGTAGATAAGTAGATATCGTGCTTAGGTTTTATAAAGATTCCTACTTGGAGAATAGTTAGGTAATTAAAAGAAAGTAAACCCTAGGACAAGTAGCAAGGGAAACCATTGGTACTACTAGTATACGATTCCGATGTATTATGACCTCTATAGGTACTCTATTTTTTCTTACTTGTCCCAAAATGTAGACCAATGTCATCCACTTTCCAGCCAAAGACGCCTACTCCTGAAGAGGAAAAAGGTTTAGAGATACGGCTTACCCTATAAGGTTAAGTGATTTAATTATTAAGACAAGAATCTTATTAAGACAAGAATGAAATTAAATCACTAAACCTTTATCCTTTTCAGAAGCAATCGTCTTCAGCTGGAAAATTGACGATATTGGTCCACATTTTGGACTTGGTAAAAAAATTGAGTATGGATGAATGATGACACGAGTCTGAAGTCAGCTTTAACTTTATTGAAGTAGCTGTGGACTGGATACTCAGATAAAATATCGTACAGGGCCGGATAACAGGCCGGCCTTAAAATACCCAGTCTGTTAGCACATCTAGAGGCTCTGGATAGAAAGACCACTAACATGGTGCCTTTATTTGTTGCCCAAGAGTCAATTAATAAATCCTTTCCCCCGTTTAAAAAGCCTTCTCAATTGAAAGGGGCTTGGGTAATTCTGAACTCAATATAATTCATCAGATAAAATTGGTTAATTTAAGCAGTGTTTCTCCACCGAACTTCCAAAATCGGCTTAGCGATCTAACCGTGAAAGCGTAACAGACGAACTCAACAGTTACACGAAGTTATCTTTGCATTATTAAGTAGGTTTAGATGAAAATATGACGTAAGTAAAACTATGTTGTTACTATAAAACTATAAAATATAAAATCGTACTAGGTACCTACTATAAAATCGATATTGATACTTTAAGTAAGTAATCTGGGATCTATGCACTACAAGTGAATGCATAATAGCATTCCCCATCCATAAAAAGGTATCTTCCATAAGTCGTTGGGTAGGTAATGGTTTTTGTCGGGAAATATGGGTAAATAAATAAAACGATTATTGAATTAAGTCTGAATCAAACTGACTCAAATGTCAGTGATTCTATTATGGGTGGGGTGATTCCTGCCGTATGTTGTACTTTATCTAAAACGCACCATATAGCACAATGCCACGAATAGCTAGACCCAGCTGTAATGCTGCCTACGTATAAAAACCTCTAACATCGCAAGGGAAGGTGTTAATGTAAACCCAACAATTTCCGGAGCATTTGGAGGCTAGATCCTTGTACAAAGGGTCTTATGTACCTACACACTAGAGTTTCGTGAATAAATAGCAACCAATAAGTAAGTACATAGGTACCAAGGCCTATCTTCCTCCTTGCCTATGGACTTACATTGCAGGTGGTCTAACTAAATAGGTACCTACTTAACCTACATAAGGATTGTTTCACAATAGGAGTCTACCCTGTTATTGATAGACTTTTGCATCGTCCTTTTAAACCAAAGATTAGGTAGGTAGGTAGGTATCTACTTGTCAAATATTTGCTAGGTAGGTAGGTACTAGGTACCTACTTCAATGTTAAACTGCAATATTATAATGATCACAGAGCAGCGAAACGCGCACTCCTACTGCGCGTTTCGCTGCTCTGTGATAATGATACATATGATCAAAAAAATAAAAAGTTAAAAATACACGGGTAATGAATATCAGACAGAAGCCAACATGTGGCAGTCATATTCTAATGTGCGTTAAGATTTGTACCTACCTAGTTAACATTAATTACAAGCGAGCAGTGAAGCAACGCCAGATAACGGTGTTTGTTTTGCATTATCACGGCAATACGTCTTTAATTGAAGATAAGGTCAATGAAAGGCGATTTATTAATTGGAAAACTTGACATATTTTTTCGTTGTAGGTGTAAAACCGGCTTGACTGGCCGAGACTCAACAGGCAGGCTACATGCAGGGCACTGACCCACAGCTACCAAGTATGCATGCCTTGAATGACACTAGCATTCAGCTGACAGAACCAGTGCACCGATTAATGAATTATCGATTTTAGAAAGCGATTTTTGATTGGCTCTTGAGGGGTTCGATTCGACCAACACATGTCGTCACACGAACACGACAAAAAAGAATACCCCTTGAGCAAGTGAAGTGAGCGCTCGGAGGTAACGTGACCGAGTAACGATAAATTAAAGTTATGTTATTTGATCAGAAGGCGTGTGCGACGTGACTGCATCTGTTTTAATACAACTTCACGATAAGATCCTTATCAAGATCACAATTACTCATTAACGCCGACCGAAGTGAAAGATGTTTTAAATATTTATTTACAAGTAGTAAACACAGCGATAAAGTAACTGTAAAATTTTTAGAGTAATTAACTAGGTAAAGTGATGCCGCTCACCTTCTCGCAAACTGCAGGCGAAACGAGTAGTTTCGAGCTAGTTGCAGCCGCCCGTGTCCTTATGAACTTAACAAAGGTTTACTTTCACCGGCCGACGCAGCCCCAACATTCAACTTTACCATATACGGCCCTCTAGCGAAGATCGCGACTTTACTTACGCATTTTTTATCGAACAAAAACAGTAACGTTCGATACTAAACGGTAAATAGCGATTGAACAAAAAATAGCACTTCACAACACTCGTATAGATCGTGCACTTCCACCTCACTTTTGTGTTTGATGACAAAAAAAATAGTCTCGAAACTAGGGCCCGTACTGTAAAAGTTGGTAAACTTTTCGAATGGTTGTTCGTAGTCGAGCGCGCGCTACGTCCGTCGAGAGGCGAATCCGCCGCACGAATGGCGGCCGACGGAGCGGCGAGAGCAAAACGACTCCGAGAGAAGCAGAGCGTGCACCCGAGACAGACATACGCACACCCCGCAGGAGGGAAAGAGACAAAAACGAGAACCGTTCGACCACCCCGCTTACCCCCGCATGCCAAAATTAAAAGGGAAGTAAAAACACCTGCCTTCAAAAACTGATTTTATTTCCAATGCATTTCGTTAATGTATGCATTCTCAAAATTGTGGAATAGAAAGCTTCAATAAACCAACATATACATAGTTACATAATAAAATTACTTAGTGTATAATAAATTAAGTCTAGATACAGGTATCCTAGATAATAAATTGATGTCGGAGAATAAAATAATAAATTAGATTCGATTCAGTGGAAATTAAACCAAATATAATTATTGTATTATGCGGTCTGAGAAATAATAAGGTAATTACTAAGGTTTATTGATAAAACATAAATAGGATAGAAAAACCCTGTATACACCATCAATCTAAAATGATTAATGTTAAAATGAAAACCAAGTCAAACAAGCTAAGAATACTTTTCAGTCGATACTAAAACGATAATAACTAAAATTAATTTCACTCCTCCAACTGATACTACCTTTCTGTGCGATGGACCGATGGTACACAAATTAGGTCTAATATTCATAAAATGTGATGTAACAAGAGAGGAAATAAATGTATGTAAAATCTAAAAATAAAATACAGGCACCAATTTTTTTGACAGATCTCAACCAATACTATGAAGGATATATTAACATAAATAATTATAAAAAAATATGATTAATGGAAAATACAATTTATACAATTAATAATAATTATTACAGAATTATATTATAATAATGTGTAGGTAGAAACTGCATACCACTTTTTTCAAGGTGAATCAAACCAATACCCCATGGACAAAAAGTGCTCTAAATAATTAATAGAAAATATTAGTCATCAAAACATTGTTTTTTTCTAGAAACAACATTTATTTTCGTTCTGAATAATATACAAAGATGTAGGTATATAGGATATTTTTGTATTCTATCATTTCATTTACCATGTTTGAACAATTGTATTCTTATGATTGTCGCAATCATTTTATCACATTGAAACCATAATTTTTTGTCAAATTTTAACAATTCAATTCCCAGTGCGGCTTGTGTATTTTCTTAAATTAAATAATTATTATAAAAATAAAGGAATGATTCCTTTGTTTACAATATTTTTTTTACCTTCTTCCTTTATTTAGAGTAATTTTAATCTTGGGGACAATATTTTGACTCACACTGTATATCAATAAAATATTAAGCAAATAAAATACTAGCATTATAATAACAATTCTTACTGTTATCAACAATTTCATATACAAATTCATTTATATAAAAATATTTGACTCTTAGTTCTACAATTTAAAAATGAGGTGGACTTATTTATAGTAATCAGAATTTGGTTATTATCATTGTCTTATTAGATCTACTGGAACACTTAATTCTGGAGTGACTAATAAAGGATTCGTTTGAACATGACGCTTTGCCTCAAACATCTGTTTCTGCACTAAAACATTGGGTGCAGCTTTACCAACCAATCTAGTCCTGATAGCTAAAACAATTGAATTAATAACACCAATAACTACATAAATACCACTGATAATAGAAAATAGTCTTAATGTGAACTGTAGCACATTTTCCCGCTCCTGATATACTTTAACTTTTAACGCAGCCATGTCATATTTGAAAAATATTCCCGGAACACCATGTGACCCTTTGGCATGACTTATTGGTCGTTCTAGCTCCTTGACAGAGTACTGGAATGTCCTTATTGTCTCAAATGTAGTGTCTATGTCAGTTGGAACAACCTCAATAAAGTATTGATAGAGCATATTCTCTTCACTGGTCGTTTTCTCATCTCCTTCTAATGGGTATATTATGCCATTTGCGGGACTCCCGAAGCTGAGTCTGTGTATTCTATGACTGAAGTTCTGAGGTGTGTCGTCAAATAACATGTTCAAGTGTATGTGACCTCTAGGGAGGTGCAAACTTTTTCCTGCTGTAACATGGAAGTTGCCAGCAACTTTATTTAAAATGAGAACACCATGGAGTCTGCATGCGTCTGGTCTACGGTTCGGTTTAGTTTTCCGAGCAGGTACCGTCGCTCGTACTGACCCATGGCCCTTTTTCCATAGCAACTGCCATACAGAATGGTACTCTTCTCTCAGATACGAGTTGAGGTACTTAACTGCTTCAAAGGAGTCCTGTTGTTCCTGTGTCAGCTCGAACCAAGTATCCTCCTCTTGCAATTCACCGAATCCAAATACACTTTGTGATGTAGAATCCAATATATCCGCTCCGATATTTGAACACGGCATAGCAACTGTTACATCTATGTTTATTTGTAGTTTCTCGTCCATGTCTGTGTCTGGCATAAATTTGAATACTAAGTTGCTATCTAAATAATACGTTACTTCACTGTACACTAGCCATAAAATAATAATGAACGCGATAATAGAGAAAGTCCCGCCGACCGGTGTGCTATCCACGTATTCTTCTGGAACTTTGGGAAATGCGTCCAACTCCTTTACTTTATCCAATACTTTTTTCTTTCCGCGGTATCTCAACATTTTTCGTGATTTTAATTTTAGTTAACTAGCGTTTTAATTAATTAAAAATGTAATAAAAACTTGTAATCTGTTTTCCTTTTTGTTTGGCTTGGCATGACGTGTTTTGAGTTTTGAGTTGACTTTAGAAATGTCAATTGTCAAATTTGTCAATCAAACTTAGATGTGTCTCAAATGTCAGAATAGAAATCAAAGCTAAAGCAAAAAAGGAGGTAGGAAAACATACATGTTGCTGTCAATTCAATTTGAATAAAGTCACACTGACTTTGACAGTATTACAAACACCCGGTATTCTGTCATCGATCACAGCTGCTCGATGCTGGTTTGCTCACCGTTCGTCGTAATTTTTTTGCAATTCCGTTTCATTTAGTTCGTGTGATCATTAGCCGATGTGAAACAGTGGTATTATTTTCTATTTTTAACCGCGTCGAAGATAATAATACAAACATGCAGTCAGACGAGGAAGACTCGCCGCTGCATTCATGTTTCGACTCGATCAAGAACGCAGTCATGGGTTGCTGTTACAGTTTATGCCACAAAGAAACTGATCCACAGGTATAAAGCTTGCCGTATTGTACTCATAATAGCAGTATTGTTTTGCAAAGCTATAGCATTGTATGAATGCAGTTGTTGTTAGTGAATATAGCTTCCATTTTCTATTTTATTTGACTTCCTACATCTTTGGTGGCAATGACATACAACATTTTAGTAAAATGGTTATCATTATTTTTATCTCTTGATGTTTTGGGTTTCTATGTGTGTTTGTTTAGTGTATTGGTTATATTGTTTGTTTGTTATAGGATATGTTAATTTCCGCCCACATTGCGGCAATACGTGTAGTCTTATGAGTAATGTTTTCTATTTGAATAGCTGCTTTGACTATGTAGTAAAGAATTTTATAATGTTTCTGAGTATTATTAAAATGTGGTAACTATAGAATGAATTTGTATATTCTAAGCATTGCATAGTGCTTATATCACAGATTATTTTTTTAGGATATAATATAAAACCTTATTGACACACTTTAAGAAATAAATGTACAATATTTAATTATTCCAAACACATTATATATTACTAGAGAAACTTTTTAAATTTATCTATGTTTCACATACATTAATTTGACCTCCTTTATTAATAGAATATCTATCACACTAGATTTTGGCACAAATTACACAATCTAGATATATTTCCATACTAATAATATTATAAAGAGGTTTTGTAATTTTGTTTGTATATTCGGGCTAATATTGGTAACTACCATTCTGATTCAAGTTATTATTTTTGTATTGGATAGCTTCATTCTGGAGAAAGGTTATAGAATATATAATTATAGGATTTTTTCCCGAAATTCCTACGGGACCAGGCAACCCGAGGGGCGCAACTAGTCCATAATAATAATGAACTCTTCAAACTCAACCAGGCATGTTTTCATTCAAACATACAGCTAATTACATAATGCTTCTTTAACTCCAACTCCAGGAGAACACAGTGAACGAGCAGACGCACCTGTTACACGTGGCGGAGCAGCAGCAGGAGACGCCGGCGCCGGCCGCCTCCGCCACCACGCCGCCGCGCAAGCCCGACGAGCAGAGCGCGCTCAATAGGATACTCTCCGAGACTGCCAAGTAAGATGAAGACCGGTTACAGGTTGTTTAGTGCGAGTCTTCAAATCATAGATATTTTATAATCTAGCATATCTATACTAATATTATAAAGCTGAAGAGTTTGTTTTGTTTGTTTGTTTGTTTGTTTGTTTGTTTGTTTAAACGCGCTAATCTCAGAAACTACTGAACCGATTTGAATAATTCTTTTTGTAATGGATAGCCGCATTCAACGGGAAGGTTATAGGCTATTTTTCATCCCGAAATTCCCACGGGAACGGGTATAACGCGGGTAAAACCGCGGGCGCTGCTAGTTTCTAAATAAAAACATTTGCTCACTTTCTAATTAAAGACAAAGAAGAAAATAGCTTAACCTAGAAAACACTTTACATTTTCGTATTGATTATATTTGTAAGAAAAGATTGCATACTGGTGTACAATTATGCACGCAGTTACTATCGACTTTGTTATGTGGGATGCGCCTCCCGATAATTATATATTTTACTATGTAGTAACTGAGTTTGTGAGATTCGCCCTCTCGCTCTTTCGTGTATTCGGTGGGCCATTTTGGAATTCCACTAAACTTGTTGATTGTGTGTTTCCAGTAACGTAATCGACGTAGGCGCGTTAGGGCCGTACGCGCTGGAGTCGGGCGCGTACAGCGAGCGCGTGCGCGCGTACACGGCGCGCACGGCGGCGCTGGGGGCGGGGGCGGGGGCGGGGGGCGCCGCGCCGCCGCCGCGCCTGCTGGCCGACGTGCCGGCGCCCGACCGCGCCGCGCTGCTCGCGCAGCCGCCGCTCACACAACAGGATAGGTTATATGTCAGTATTAACACTTTTTTCCCACTATTATTTTTAAAGATCCCATTGAGTGGATATGCAAACAAAATATTTGGTGATCTGGACTCTGGAGTCAATCCCAATCATGACAGCGTGCTTACACTATTTAAACTATCACGATATGAACACATTGTAAACACTAATCTAGACGGGACTTAATCGCGAATAAAACATTTTATGCATACCTCAACGTTTCGATCGTATCGCAACGGCCGTGTTCACGAGAGTACTGGATTGACTCGCAATCCAGTACCCAACACGGCCGAAACCGAAAAACCGAAACGTTGAGGTATGCATTAAATGTTTTATTCGCGATTAAGTCCCGTCTAGATTAGTGTTTACAATGACAGCGCGCTCTTCAAAACCGACACTAGCCGTCTATTTCACTCAAAGGCCGACAAATAAGACCATGTCTTTCACTGTAGTACTGACTTCGATGTCCCGTTTGTCTAGTCCTGATGAGTAACGTCCCTGTTGACAGATATCGCTCGCGGTGAAGCGCGCCGCAGCCGCCATTTCGGAGCTGCGCGTCAACCACCTCGAAGAGCTCGTGGTGCCGTTCCGGGTGCCCTAGCGCTCCGCCCCCCATAAATACACGTGAGACAACTATTATCTTAAAATTTATGTCCTTTATCTTTGCAAAGAACTAACAACGCCCCGCGGTTGTACCCGTTCCTGGAATTATGGGATGCAAATGATGCAATCCCTAACCTTTGTCTTGCAGCACAAAAGAATTACTAGAATCTGACTGGTAGCTGCTGAGTTTAACCCATTCACAAATGAAAAATATCTTCAGCTTTATTATATTAGTATATTTTATTATTATTAAAGCCTTAAGTGTCCCATTGTTGGGCAAGGCCTCCCCCCGTTTCTTACATCCAGCTCTATCAAGAGCTTGACACCCACCAGACAAGTACATGTCAAGCTATTAGTATAGATAAAATGAAGTCCACTGTGGCACCTGTCTGTTTGTCCACTATTTCTTTAACAAGGCTCTTTCTTGGCACTACATAAATACTGAACTAAACTGTATTATTTATTTCAGTTAAATGCACACCACACTATGAACCATCAAACCAAGATATTAGAATATAACATTTTTAATATTTATAGATATCAGACTAACTTCAAATTAAAATTATGATATACAGAGGGATTTATAAATTTCACTCACTAAAAAGATAAACTAAGAAGTTAAAAGCAAGAATGTAATATATGTATGTAAGTATAGACCTGCTAAATGGAGTAAATGGAATTAGTATGTGATGGAATTTTTATGTAAGCTAGTGTCGCCAAAACGTCACTACCATTCGGACATTAGTGTGTCACTTCGATCTCTATTATTTTTATCACAAGGGAAATAACAATCAATGAATCGCGAACAATATTCTTACTCAAAGTACTAAGAGAATCAATCAATCACAGATTATATACCAACTCATAATTTCATGCAGTGATCTGACGTTTCGTAATGTCAACGCCTAAAGTACTAATACAACATTCTTGTGAAGAGTACACAGAGTGAATGATATATTTCTTTCAAACAACGTCCATGGTATTATGTATCATAAATTGAAACATATCGAGAGATCCTACATGTTTAAAAAGTCAAAAGAAATCATGATAGAGGTGTCGCTCACATACTAACTCATTTTTACTAAATAGTACTTCGGTCTTCCTATACATATTATTTATAAATATATAGTACTTATAGATAGTGTTTATATCCAAAGCTTGAAAAGTCTGATTTCTATAAATTTTGATATTTTTTTACTCAATAAAGTATTTGAAGGGCGCTTAATATAGTCACATGAAGGATATACTACATAAACTGCATTAACTTAAATAATGATTGTGAAAACAGTAGGAAGTAATAATTAATATAATGTCCTGAAAGTAAACTTCACATGGCCAAAACTCTGCAAAACTTATTTTTTTCAGACTCGAGTTAAAAATGACAACCATTGTATGTAATAACAAATCTGTTAAAATATAAATTTAAAAGTTAATGCAATATATACTAAATCCATCCTATTTACTAATGACGATTTTCTTAACAATCATATTGTCTGGCGTAATCAACTGTCAAAGTTTATCGGGTACTTTTGAATTTGACTTATAATTTGACATTTGACTGTCAGTGTCAAAATTATTGATAGTTGATGACTGGAAAGTTTAAAAATACTTGAGTATTAGGCACAGAAATTGTTTATGAAAATCGTTTTTAGTAAGAAAAGGGGTGAATAAAATGTTTACTTTATTCAGTATTCTTCAATAATAGATATTGTTCTGTGTCATTTTTATTGAATAATTTATCTCTGTATGTATGAATACCGCCAGCAATGAAGACCCACCCTTGGTATTCTAAGGGCGTGTTATTATTGTTTTTAATTTGTAATGTTTATTTGTTTTAAGGCCGCTTCAAATATGACGGTAAATGCTGAAGGTAAAGTTACAAACAAACGCGCAATCTGTTTAGCATTAAAGGTTGAATGTTTTATTGCTAAGTACCTTTGCCCTGCGGTTTCGCCGCTACCCTTACCTGTGGGGCTAAAATGCATACATTTTACAAAGAAAAAGAAGATTGTCTTCCAACGGCCGGCCGTATACGCGGCCTATCTCCCGTCAAATGTGAAGCGACCCTAAATTGTCATTAACTTGTTTATGTTGTAAACATGTCAATATGACAGTAATAATGCCATATCAACTATGTTATACAATTCTAAACTTAAAATTAAAAAAATTAACTGATTGACTTTTGATTGAAAATACTGTTTACAAACTAAAAATTTGACTGAATTTTGCAATTTAATACCATAAAGATCTGTCATCATGACAACTGTCAAATGTCCAAGTATAATATACTTATGACAACTGTCAAATGTCAAAGTATAGTATATATGTACTACTAGCGACACCTACATTTTCTAGTTTGCCAAAAATGTCTACGTCAAATGAGAATTTGCTAAATGCCTTATGCTGGGGCCACACCTATGCCATATGCCATAGAATATGACATTAACCGTAGGTGCAGCCACGACTATGCGTCATAATTTGACAATAGCATTGACAATGCCATTTGGCGTATGCGATAGCTCGAGTGGCGGTACATCAAAGAGATTAATGCGAGAGTTAAATGCATGAAGCGGCCACACTACGTATTGTCAGTGTGCGTACTGTGCGTCGAGAGCGCAACGGGTTCGGACGTATTTGATTATTACGGCGGATTTGCCTCAAAATCGCACGTTTTTGTCTATACGTACTATGGCGACAGAGTGGAGTAACAACAAAATTATTACTTTTCTTGAGATTCTGCAAACATGGTCTCTTTATTCGATAATGATTTAATAAAGTCAAATAATATAAATTTACACTCATGAAAGGCTCTGTCGACGTCCATCTTGCCTGAATTGAAGTAAATTCAATGCCGTTGTCAATGTCAAATTTTTCCAATATATGAACATTGACATTGACAGTTTAAGTGTAGCCACCCACTATATTGCATTGAAAATTATTGCATTCAATGGGCATTGACATTGAGCGTAAGTGTGGCCCCAGCATTAGAGTGTGTGTTGTTTAAATGAAAACGACTGACTGTATTTTAGTTAGTTTTTGTATATAAAATATATTATATAAAATGTCGATAATTTACTGATAACATCGCTCGAACGCGATGTTCTCGGTGAAATACCTTTCTAAAATATATAAGTATGTTATATCAAAATTATTATTAGAAGTGGTGATGTTTTAATCTGTTACATTATGGCAGTATCACTATTATTTAATTAGTACAATACGTGACCAATGAACTTACTCGTTGAATTCAGGAAGTTATTTTTGTTTTTGTAGAGCCGTGACCTACATTTTACCGACCAGTATGTCCTTTGTATCGTGAGTATGTTATAGATAACACTGTAGATAAATTTAAATAAAAAACCGCATTGAAATCGGTCCATCCGGTTTAGAGTTACGATGCCACAAATGGCACACACACATAAAGACATCGACGTCCAACTTATAATAACCATCTTTTTGAAATACACGACTGAATGTTTTTTTTCCGAAATCAACGAGGAACGGTATTAGCCGCTTACTATACCGGTCAGCAGCCAACGGCACAAGCGTAACTAGATTAAAACATTATCAAGATGTACAGTCGGTGTATGAAAATGTTGGACTTATTGTCATATTTCAACTTCTATAACGCCTACAATGTATCGATGAGAATTTTTGTAATTTGTAATTTGACAAGGTACTGAAGTGTTAAGATTTTCATAGCCGACTGTACATAGAAATATAACTAAGAATGCTGGTGATGATAGTTTAAAGAATGTTAAGTTACGAATGTTTTTTAATTATATACCTACCTACTTAGCTAGATTGTGAGCTTAATGCGATATATTTCAATATATAGATGCCATTTTCTATTTAAACTTGAGTTACTTTTAGTTTTTAATACTTTCAGCTCTAAAATATTTCCATTTTGCATCCATCTTCTAGTATACAGTGTGCATATTGGTTAGAAATATTATCTACTACATGGTCGGCCATGTTTTATAACTACAGTACACGGCCGAATCAGTTACTTATCAACCTGACACAACGATTGACGAACCAGTGACAAAATTATCACCAGTACTGTGACAGAGTAAAACCCTACAAAATTATAACCAACGATGGGTAGTTATTCCGGCCGAGTTACTCATTTTATTACATTTGTTAATCTATGCATCAATTCGACACGTTTAAGTGTTTTTTGGACTATGGAGTACACAGTATTTTTCTTTTAAATTCGGTTTAACAATTCGGACGCGGCTCGGACGCGACCCAAGCACGTCTCTTACGCGACCCAAGCCCGTCGGACGCGGCCCGTGCTGCCCCAGTATAACGCCATAGTATAAAGAGAGGGGAAATAGGTTATCTTCATGCAAACGCACCGCGCGCGGCTTCTATGTGTGCGCCAAAGTATCCATGCGTCGCCGCACGCACTGCGGTACCGAATTAAGCTAAAAGTGACAACCATGAGACAGTAGGCAATTATATCGATATTATAGGATTGGGCCGGAGATAGCCACTTCCCCTCTCTTTATACTATGATAACACCTTAGTGCGTTTCCAAAACGGAGCTGTGCGGAGTTCAATAGACCAATCGAACGCATTGAAATTGTTAAACAATTCATGGACATTCGCAATGCGTTGTGATTGGTCGATTCAGCTCCGCTACGCTTCAATGGTAACGCCCCGTAATGCTCCATGCAAAATAAAGCAATTATCTTTGTTTCAATAAAGATCTAAAAAAGCGCTGGAATTTACATTATTGTCAATGCCTACTCTTATGGTGGTAGCAAAACATCTAGTCCGATCTGAACACGAGGCGTAAACCTGCGCAGAAGTGAAAAATGGGTATCAGCGGGGCCCCCCTAGCGGGGAACATGCCACGTGACCGCCCTTGACAAATCACAGCATAAAGCGTATTTTCATTAGTGTGCTTTCGTTCTCTGTGTGTCGTAGTCACGTTCGCTAGCTCCACCCACTGAGTACAGTCGCGCGCGATATTTTTGTTATATAAACTTGTTATTGCGTATTAAAAAGATTATTATTTAAGATTATTAATTAAGTATTTACCTATATAGTTTAGCACTATTCGATAGGAATCTAGAACAATATGTACCTAATACCAATAGTCAAAATAATTAATTATAAAAAATATAATTCGTACATAATGTTGTTGCACTTGACTGTACCGTCGCGGGCCGCCATGGTGCAACTTCAGATCGGACTAGATGTTTTGCGATTATTATAACTGTTTAGTGGTTTAGTCTATAAAAAATGTTGAGCGTTGTAGTACTTTGTCGCATTATACTTACAATCTGAATTTTCTATTGACATGTTAAATGGTTTAAATATTATCGAAGTTTGATTGTGACAAAGTATTACTCGTAAGCTCAACATTGGCACACTTTTCAGCATGAATTCGCACTATAGTGAAGCGTTCGCTACTAAATTGTATTCGAAATTCATACTACTTATTTTTTATTATTCCACGTTTGTCGACAATTTGTTTTTTCTTGTAAGCATGATATTTGTTGCAAAATATTATTGTTTGTTATTATTAAGCACATAATGTAAAATACTAAATAAAGTGATATTGAATATTATTAAACATGAATTATTATTTCAATTTCTAATTCTAATTCTTGCCTTGCCTGCCTGCATTGTTAATAAAAATTGACTAGCCATTATTTTCTAAAAATATTTATTTATTTTAAGGCCATTATGTTTGGCATAAAGCCTCAACCAACACAACACCAAAATAATTATCATGATCGGCAACAGGTTCACAAAAAGGACTAAAAAACATACATACACTCAGAAATAAACACTCCTATTTTTACAGTCGGTTAAAGATCGAACGAGCCAAAAAAATCTTGTACCTCTATGGTCAATAAGTTATTCATGGAGCTCGGAATACTCTAGTCTTCACAATACTTATTATCTATGGTTCCCATTCCCAAAATATTTGACATGACAAGTATTTTTCCAATTTCTTGTTGATTTTTTGTATTTGAATGATTCCGCACATTTCATAACAACGTTAATTTATTTTCATAATATTAAATGTAATTTCTTTATTTTCAATTATAGTTTTACGTAAAGAACATCAACATGTCGGTCTTCGATGGAGAAATTGAGTATAGATCCGTTTATATGGTTGATTTTGTGAAAAAAGAGAAACCGTAAGTTTTAAATTTTGTTGTTCAGTTAGCGTAGGTATTTAATAGTAGTTTATGCAACTTTCATATAAGGAAGGGTATTAAAACACGAGTGTGAGTTTATGAAACTCGCTGCGCTCGTTTCATAATAGTAACGAGTGCTTTAATACCCGTGTTATATGCAGTTGCATACACTACTTTATCTTCACTAATGCAATTAATCAAACAACAAGAGTAAAAGCTGACAATAGTTTTTCACGCGTACGTGTATTGTCACAGTGAACTTGCCGCCATTAAAATCTAAGCAATGAGAGCGCAGCTGCGCGTAGGGCCAATCAGGAGCGAGCGAGATCTTACCAAAGAGTTTTATGTACCTACTAGCACAGATTAATAAATAGTTACTAACGTAACAGATGCATCACTCCCATACAAAAGCGAAAATACCTACTCTAAAATAGCCTACAAAATCTTAAATAATAATACCGCTGCTCAAGACGAGAAGAAAATGTACCATAATTACGCGCACGTAGAGTTGAGACTGTGTTGGCCACCGTGCGAGTCACGTGCCAACGCGTCATCGTAAGAATGCGCTAGGGTTGTACCTATGATGATTATTGTAATAAAACAAATGTTGCGAATCAACTATATTTTTTATTAGTCCATCAAATATGTTTTAGTTTTATATAATGATTTTTAATTTATTTCCCTTCTCGGAATTCTCTGTTATTAAATTTTATAGTAGAAAATATTCTAAATCGCGTAAATAATTTTAACAAATAATCATAAGGAAAACAGGAGCAAAGCGACGGAAAATCAACGGTTTTAAAAAGTTGTAATATGGTGCTACCAGGCCGATTCATTATGACGTTGTCAAAATTATTTAAAAATACTTTTTCCAAAAAAGTAGGTTCTTCGTTCGATCGTCAATAATACTACGCGGGAAACGTGCGGTGCGCGCGCTCAGGCGGGCGTTTGGCAGCCCTCTGTCGGTTGTATCGTCGATCGACGATACGCCGAGCGGTAGGCATATAGCGCGTGACCTTGAGCGAGTGACGGAGGCCTGCTACTAGCGACCCGCCCTCGCTTCGCTTCGGGTAATTAAGATTTCATGTAGGAAAATCGGGATAAAACATTGCGTGTCTCCCGCAGGAATATACACAATCAAAATTTCAAGTGGGAAATTGGGGATAAAATATTACATGTCTCGCGCGAGTATATATGTATACACAATCAAGATTTCATGTGAGGAAGAATTCGGGATAATACCTACATAGCACGTCTTCGTCGTTCGTAGTTCGTAGGTAGGTACGTATATCCCCGCGCGCTTTGACCGCACGAAACAGTAAGTACCTAGCCATAAGAGACCCGCCATCGAGCATTACTATTTTGTAAGCAGCGCCCCGCGGTTTTACCCGCGTTGTGGCCGTTCCCGTGGGAATTTTGGGAATTTTTTTACATAAAAACCTTCCTCTTGAATCACTCTACCTATTACAAAAAAACCGCATCAAAATCCGTTGCGTAATTTTAAAGATTTAAGCATACAGACAAACAGACACGAAACAGAGACGACTTTATTTTATACTATGTAGTGATATTTGTCATCATAACTCTGAAACTAACTGTCCGATTTTAATAATTTAAAGAGGTACACAAAGAAACATAATTAACCTTGATTGTAGAGCATTTATTTTGATGTAGATTCATATCATCATATGAATATCATCAACTTAAAATTACACTCCTTTTTTAACTAATTAATTTTAACTTAAAACGGTTATTGTGTCTTAACTATAATAGTTAGACATATGCCCTCGCGAACTTATTTGTTCGCAATGATATGTACTTTGATTGTGTAGAACATTGTTTTTGTGTATCATCAATAGATTTAGTAGCGCACGCCAATAACCAATTTTTTTAGGCATGTTTTTCATACCTTGGGTTACATATACCCGCGTTGTGCCCGTTCCCGTGGGAATTTCGGGAATAAATATAGCCTATGTCACTCAGGGATAGTGTAGCTTTCGAATGGTGAAAGAATTTTTTAATTCGGTGCAGTAGTTTCAGAGCCTATTCGAAACAAACAAACAAACAAACAAAAAATCAAACCTTTCCTCTTTATAATATTAGTATAGATGTAGTTTCGACGAAGTTTTCACGTATAACCCAACTGTTTTCAAAAGCCAGCCTAATATCAAAATTTGATACAACTTGTATGAGGATTTTGACATTAAGGCTCGCCAGGTTAATTGGTCGCGTTTTATTGATGTTATAATGAGATTTTACGATATCGATGTGGATACTATACCATCATGTGAAATTGCTTAAATTGAGTGTTTTGTTGTCTGCGCTATAACAGTAGTAATTATAAGTCAAGTATTGGAAACATAAGTAGAATGTTACAACATTAGTGTAGATAAATCATATGTATTATAACACTAGCAGCGCCCCGCGGTTTTACCCGCGTTGTGCCCGTTCCCGTGGGAATTTCGGGATAAAATGTAGCCTATAGCCTTCCTCGATAAATAGACTATCTAACAGTGAAAGAATTATTCAAATCGGTTCAGTAGTTTCTGAGATTAGCGCGTTTAAACAAACAAACAAACAAACAAACAAACAAACAAAACAAACTCTTCAGCTTTATAATATTAGTATAGATATAGATAGTGGTGTTTGTTCTATGTATTGTAAAAAGTGCAAAACTCCGCACGTTTATAGTAACTATTTTGCAAATGTAGTTCCAAGATCTCTAAGAGACGTTGTGCTTCCTCTCTCTTCTCGTATTATGACCTAGGGGAGCTCCCGGGATCTCATCTTCAAAGGTACCTCCCATCTTCAAGAGGATGAGCTCATCTTCGAAGGTACCTCCCATCTTCAAGAGCTCCACTGGGTGGGTGTCCAAGTACTGTCACTGGGTACCGCAGGCAGTAGCAGGGAAAACCCAATAACTACACCCTCCTGTCCGTTACGGCCGAGGGGGGGAGGACGAGGAGAGGGGAGAGCCTCGGGGGTCCAAGGAATGCCTCTCTGGGTCTACCTGAGAGGCAGTAGTCCATGACCCATCCCGTATGCAGCGCTCAAAGAGATCTAGAAACTACATCTGTAATTTTAAACTTAATGTATTCAAGCGCACTCCGGCAAATAATATCGTTTGCGCGATGCAGGCCTGGCACTCTGATTGGCTAGATTATGTGACGTATGGTATGCGTTGCTTACGTCCTTTGTGTTTGCATTGCACTGTCAACTGTGGTCATTTATTATAATGATGACTAATTGTCCACCGCCGCCGGCACCGGACCGGCACCGGGAACGAGATTATTTCGGGCCGATTTTATTATGACGTGACGGCGATCGTTTGTCCACCGCGACCGATTTCGCCGGCTCAGTTTGTTCCAGCTGGCATGCGTGGTAGTCGCGTTTTCGAAGAAATAAAGTGATGGCTAGGTTAAACCGGCGACAACTTCTTCTACTAATTTTGTACCTTCGAAGGCGCAGGAAATTCCCACAGGAACGGACACAACGCGGGTAAAACCGCGGGGCGCTGCTAGTCTACTATACAGTGCTATATAATGATAATTGATGACAGACAAAATAATAACTGAGCTCGTGTACGGTGCGACACGGCGACGGCAGTGTGTGGACAAGTTCATATGTTTTGTATTGCCGGCACATCGGCCCATTAAAATCTCGGGCCCGGTTTAGCGGTCACGCCGATTTACTCGCAAATTCGGCGTCCGGGATGACGGCGCCCGGTGACGGATGTGCGGTGGACACGCGGCTAAAGCAAAACGCTCTAAATGTATCTACCGCTACTTCGGCGCCGACATCTCGTTACCGGTGACGGTCCGGTGCCGGCGGCGGTGGACAAACGCTCACGGTTTGTGAATGTCAACCTAAGTAATTATTTCATTACTCATTAATTCCTTGTTCATACGGTTCATTTAGAATGCCGTAGAACATTCATTTAAGTACAATAATATGCCGAAGAAGGAGCAATTGCTCTACAGTTAATTTAACATAAAAAATAGTAAAAGTAATAATTTTTATTGTGAAACATGTGTATTCTGTGATTAAAGTATTAATACGGTAGTGATCGTTATCTATCTCAAGGATCGACAATATAACATAATAACAAAAGTGATTGCTATATCCAGTGCTTTTCCAAACAATATCTATCATTATACTATCTATTATATTATCTATCAATATCTATCATTATACTATCTATTATATCTATTATATTATCTATCAATATCTATCATTACCTACCTACTTACCATTTCTCCACAAATATACCTATACTGACGATCTCAAACTATGCATTAAAGGGCGCTCCACATTCTCTCGAGACTCTCGCGAGAATGTGGAGCGCCCTTAAGTATTTGGTTTGTGTTTGATTTGGAATTTGGATTAGTGAAAGAAAACATTTTGGGATTTCAAAATGTACATTAAGTTTTTGGCGGGCTCGCTGTGTTTTGCTGTTTTAACGTGCTACGCCATCTGTATAATTTGCGCTGAACTACTTCTTACCAGTTTGACAACAGCAGCTGTGACAACAACTATAATTGTTTTCACATAAATTTGGTTCTTACTAAACCCGCAAGATGGCACTACCAGTATCTGCTCAGTGTACTGGGTGTTTAAAGAAAATTGATAGCCGCCATTATTTAATATGCAGTTTCGGTAATGTTAGTGTGTAACGTTACTACAACATGATGACGGCAGAGCATAAAAAAAAACTGGAAATGTCAGGAATATATAAGCAAAAAACCTAAAATTGATAACAAACACTCCTGCCAAACTGGACAGAAATGATACAACGAACCATGTTAGGTACGTTACGAAATAAGTCTGTTACTCTGCTATCGGCTTAAACTACAGAAGAAATTAACCAGGGCGCGGGATGTTATAGTTTAGTGTCAGAATTACGGCTCCTCCGAGAAGAAATGAAGGCTTCACGCATTGAAATGTACGAATTCCGGTCTACCATAGCAAGGCTCACCGCAGCGCTCAACATGTGTAACACACGAGTCTACGAGCTCACGGAGAGGATCGATATTTTGGAACGTCAAGATATCCACCTGCAATGTCGCCGAGCTTCAAGACAAGGTCGAGAGACTACAGTTAGATCTTAAAGATCGGGATCAGGAGCTCCTTCGTAACGACATAGAGGTCGCTGGTGTTCCTGAAGATAGCAACGAGCGTCAATTACATATAGTTTAAACCGTTCGTTACATATAGTTTTAAATCGCTTGTACTTTCTAAATTCAATTACTGCGACACCTTATATAGCGTGTACGAAGTGCATGTGCGCGTTTTTGTTTCCGAATACCTGCCAGGAGTCATGTCTCGCCATTCTTAAATCAAGCCAAGATTTTGAACATGTCGTCCAGACGCTATGTCCACCTCGCTTCTCTTCTTTCTGGTGTCATCGTTAATAAAAGGCCCTCGCAGCATTACGCTGAGCTGGTAACCTTTTTAGTTAAACTGTTAATTTTTACTTTTGTTTGTCCTATTTCTATTAATTGAAACGTACGTTGATGTCATTATTATTTGTTAAAACGGGAACTGTTGTACTTTTCTAACCAAATAAATGTTTTTTTTTTCATTTCATTTAATTACAGATAAGATTTGTGATTATTGATAACATACATACATTGTGATTATGTAACAGTAAGAGTCCTCGTCGTAAACCCCTGGACGACGACTGCCTGGTGGTGGGCGTCAGCCGGGACGCCCTGAGGGCCCGGACACAGCCCAGGAAGTTACCCGACCTCCTCTGTCCCTTACAGCACGAGTACTACAAGGATGCCGTTAAAAGGGTAACTTTCAAATTAACTTTTACTACTAATATTATAAATGCGAATGTTTGTAAGGATGTATGTATGTATGTTTGTTACTCTTTCACGCAAAAACTAGTGAACGGATTTCGATGTAACTTTTCAGTAATATACTTTAGGTATAACATCAGAATATAATATACATGGGATAATTTTTTCCTGAAATTCCCTCGGGAACGGGTGCAATCGCGGGGCGCGGCTAGTAGTACATAAAGGTATCTTTTTAAAGTGAGATATGAGAATTGTCTTCAGTTTGCAGAAGATTACCCGACTTTGACAAAGACCTACATGTCAAAAGACATCGACCCAACGCCCATAGAGCATGAAATACAAGACCTCAAACGGACCGAGTACCTGACCAAATTCTGCTCGAGAGGTAACGCCTAGTTTCACTTAGCTAATATTACTCATACAATGATTTTGATAAAGTTTTTATTATTTTCTTAATGGGTAGGTGTATTATGTATGGGTAGGTGTATTATGTAGATGAAAATATTTCGGAGTCTACTATAAAGCGTTAAGCTTAGCTTATCGATATCTGAATGTAAGGTAACTGGACGCTGATTTTGAATTCGAAAATTTGTAGCTATTCTTGCATGACCAATCCTTCCTATATACTATACTATATGAGTGATTGTATTTATACTATATTAAACATCGGTGGTCAAATGGCTAATGCATTTGCCTGCCAAGACTGGGTTCCCGGATTCGATTCTCGGATTGACCAATTTCAATTTCAAAAACAACTTTGAATTTATTCAAAAAATCATGGTCTTGGCTAGCAGTAGACAAACGTAGGGTTACGCCTAATTAATCTCAGTACATATTTTCCCCGAAGATATGTACTGATATATTCGGGGAAAAGAGACGCTATTGCCCAGCAGTGGGTGATTAGTGTCCTTAATTTTCTATCTAGTAAAATTCTGCAAGAGCAATAAAATATTTTCATGTATCTGTGTCTGGTCAGAGCTTCCGTTCATGTCCGTGAACCTGGCGCGCCGGGCTCGGGCGCTGCAAACCCTGCGGCTGCCTGACGACATTTACATCCCCGACACGAGCCAGAAGGGGTCCTACAGAAAGCCTGGACCAGAGAAATACAAAGAGACGCCCAAATCACAGTCTCTTAGACCGAAGTTCGATGACTCATTGAGACGTAAGTTGAGATTTTTTGATGTTATGTTGACACGTATGTTGTAAAGTTATGACTTGACTTCATTGTCTCTTCCTAAGCTAGCTTTTGTTTCCCGTATCTAGGTTTAAACTAACTAAAATAGTTTGCTTTCCTTTTGAATCCGGAAATTTCATTCTTAGGATAACTCGGATCTTCACAGAACGAAATCAGTTTAGAATGTTTAGACTGTTATTAAATGCCCGTCTGGTTTGTGTCAAGAACATCTTGAGAGAGCTGAATGGAGTAAATAGACGACTTAGCTCAAGGGCTTGGCCTATAATACAGTGGCAACACCCTCATAATAGTTATGTAAATTTGTATTCAGTCAATGCCTTTCGAATTTACCCTAACGCCCGTACTCAGAGACGTCGAATGCTTCCTTAGAGACTAGCCACGCCTTTTTCCCGTTCACACGGGAATTTCGGGATAAAATTGATCTCATTATTCTTTTATTTACTTATAACCTTTATTACTATAATCATCCATATCTGTTGGGAAGTTTTTAGGTGAAAGAGTAATAAACATACATTATCCATCCTAACAAACTCTCACATTTATATTCTAGTAGGATAGGATTTATTGAGAGAAGTGATTTTGACATGTAATGTATGTTAAATTAGCAGAAGTAAGTCACCTAATTAAAAGCCTAAAGAACGGGAGGCTTGCAATTGCTAAGACTATCCAACAGAATCAAAGTCTCAGAAGAAGAGCAACACTATAACATTGCTATCCCTTTCCAGAGGAGCTGCGTAAGATCTTGCGCATAGGCACGGGCGACAGCACGTACAACACGTGCCACGGCCTCCTCGCGAAGGTGATCCTCAAGAACGAGCCCTTTGGGCCGGCGCGCGAGGAGCCCAAGTACGGACGCTGGAAGAACAGATACATGTACACGTACAGGATCTGACCTATTGGAATACACAATGAACTTGAACTGTTGTTTTATTGAGTTTGTTACTAGATAGACCCCCACAGTTCTACCTAGATATCCATACCCAAATCGCTTAGTTTCTCTTTCCGATACTTCCTGACTTACCTACTCAAATACATTTCATAACGCTGGTCTAAGAGCTAAAAGAAAAGGAACATCCAAGGTGAAAATATTTTAAAGGTTTTCCGTCATAATAACCATGGAATACCCATTTATAATGTTTTTAATGTCAGTGAAAATTGAGTTAGATTCTAACCATGGAGTTAGTATATATTAAATCCATGATTCTAACTCAATGCTTGTGAATTAAAATAAAATGGTCGTTAAAACCTCAGTGGGGTTTACACAAAGGTTTCATTTCACGTCTATGCTCGCTACTTTGCTAATTTTATATCTACTCCTTGTGTTATTATCAAGGACTTTATATTCAATCCATGGTTATTAATTATTAAGGTGAACGCAGACTTGGGCCGCATTCGAAATATTTACTTATATGAAGTTAATTGCAACCTCGCACCTACCCGCGTTGGATTCGCCGCAGTACCTGAAGCGGCCAAATTACCTAAGCCGCAGCTGATGACGTCACCAACACCAGCCTGCCCGCATCGGATGCAGCGGGCGCTGCTGGTGTCAAAAACAAATTCAACGATCGGCCATACCGATTTATTTATGAAAGAAATCCAGTGCGATGCGTGCAGCGGCGCGGACAGACAACAAAAAGTTATTAATGCGGCGACTGCGGCGCGTGCAGTGCGGCCAAGTCTGCGTTCACCTTTATTATACATATTTATCTATGACTCCAACCTAGACGTCAACAACCAAAAAATGACAAAAGGAATAAAATAATTCCACTACAACAATTTTTACAATTGTAAATAAATTCAAAATTTTTAGTAATATGGTGTAATAGTTTAGGTTGGCTAAGCCTAAGAACCAGGATAACAGTAGAACATAGAAGATAGTTAACTCACTAAGAAAATGGATCACTATTTGACTACATATAGGAAGGACTACCTATGGCCCAACCTGCCGGGCAGCGGGGGGGAGACGGAGGGTGGGGGCGCGCATGGGGCGCCGGCGGGAGCTCAGTTAGTATCCTATATTATTATAAAAAAGGAATCTCTATTTCCCAAACTTACAGCCCATAACTTAGGCCTGAAACTGCTCTAAGCGGGCGCCGGACGGTCAACCGTCGCGTGGATCCGCGCGTCCCCGTCACAAGCGGGCAGAATAAAACAACTAGTCAACTCTACCACCTCTGCCCAGTGACCCAACAATCACAGAATATAGGAAATCTAACAGTGCCCCGCGGTTTTACCCGCATAAGGCTCGCTCCCGTAAGATTTTTAAGATTAAAAAACCCTTAGCCTAACCCTTTGAATGTGGCTATCCATCACAGAAATAATTATTTAAATTGGTCTAGTAGCGCGTGGTTAGCGCGTTCAGACAAATAAAAAAACGACGTCTTCAGCTTTATTATTATAGTATAGAGTGGTACACACAAGCCACCGCCACACTATTGTAAACCTTCTTCCGTGGTTGTAACACCAGGCCTTCCAAGCTGTCAGGCCAAGAGATGGCATTCTACCAGGCCTGCATGCAACACTCGCGGCCCCCGGACTGCCGCTGTCCGCAGTACTCGGGGGGCGAGATGCCGCAGCTACCCCCTGGGAAAGAGGGTGGCTGGAGCCGGAATGAGGTACCACCATGATTATTGTCAAATGTGTAAATAAGTATTAGCCTTTAAAGCCCCACGGTTGGGCAAAGGCCTCTATTCTTACCGAAAGTATCAGTAAAATGAGGATGATAAGGCCTATTGCAGGTTAGTGAACTCAGTAGTAATTTACAATGTTGAAGTTTTTATAAAATTGCAGCATTGCTATAGTACTTAGCTTTGCTATATTTATTGTTAAGTCAAGAGAATATCTACCAGTAGGTATTTATTACTTCATTTAAGCATTAGCAAACCCGAACCAACAAATACTAAGGGCAGAGCAAATAAAAGAAGATAGAACAACCACAGGCATACATATGATAGGTCTAAACAAATATACCATCTCATTCCTATGTCACCCATGAAACATTAAGCATATTTCGAAGCTTCTATAATTCCTATTTATTCTAGATAATGGGACAAATGCTGGATCCAAAGTTGTACCCGGTGAAGGTAGCCGCGAGCCCCGAGACCCCCACATCCAAGTACAACCAGCCCAACGCGTTCCTCGACAAGGTAAACTATTACAACATTGAACAATGAACGAAATGAATGAATGACCGAAATAGTAGTACGAAAATATTTAAACATATTTAATACTTCCGCAAAAGATATAAGTTTTTAGTAAAAGTATGGATTTTTTTTTTGTATTTAAGTAATAGTCATGCGGAATCATTTATCATTAATCCAGAAATATCACCCGCGTTGTACTCGTTCCCGCGGGAATTTCGGGATAAAATGTTTACCATGTGTTATTTTGATGTATTACCTATGTATAGTACTATATAAAGTTTAATCCAAATCCGTCCAGTAGTTTTTTTGTGAAAGAGTAACAAACATAAATACCTACATATGTATATACATAAATACATCCGTACATACTCGTATATACATTGTTAGAATAGAATTTAATGTCATTTAATATTTTCCAGCTACAATCAAAGTATCCAATGCTGTACAGCATCCTGCAGAACGAAGCGTCTCCAGAGTTGAAGCAAAGGATAGACAGAGACAGAAACAAGACCACTTACCAGGTGGATTATTGCGAGTCAGGTTAGTTCACTTCTTACATAACTTCACTTTGGCACCACAATCTTATAACCACAGTTTTTGGAAAAGTTACACGCCACGTATTTGTTATTCTTGACGTTTCGAGTGAATCGCACCACTCGTGGTCGCGGGGAGACCGAAGACATCGGAGTTACCGCTGTGATGGGAGGGTAGGCGTTCCAAATTTGAAATTTAAAAATGCTTTGACATTAGACTGACATTAACAGGATCCTGGTACTAGGTATTTTCGGCTTGTTTATAAAAATGTGGAGTTAGGTTTACGTGCTTATACGTCCTTATTAACCTTAAACATACTCTTTCGCCATTAATACGAAGTAGTCCATCGAAAAGTTACATTTGGGGTTGCGTTTTTTAGAGGACGCAATTTTATTTTTTTGATGTGTAGGGGGGGTCAGTATAAAGCTAAAACTAAGTTTGTGGGGTCGCCACCCTTGTCCCACGGCTGCCATCTTGAAAATAGGGGTTGAAATGGTTTTTACGCTATATCTCTTAAACTATTAATTTTATTTAAAAAAATTGTTAACATTTTTGTTGCAAATTAAATTCTCTACAACTTTGGTCCAGTAACTTTTTGTCGTACAACTATAAATAAAAAAGTTATAAGCGAAAATGTTAAGAAATTCGAAAAGTAAAATAAAAGACCTAAGGGACATTACAGCTGCTGCTGATGCTAATACCGATCTATCGAAGGTCGTAGTTCGATTAGGTGGGTTCCATTTGCTCATGTCGTTCATAGGTGCGATTGGATATATCATGTCTGGTAGTGGACTCGAGGATATCTTCAAATTAATTTATGCTGAGAACTGTGTACAGCACATAATGTCTGGACATGCTTATAGTAGGGCTGTACGTGCTCATTTGCTAGTGCATTTATCAGTAACAAAAATATTTATGGATTTAATAGAATTTACAGAAGAAGAACGAGATTTTCTGGAAGATAATAGTACTATAGCCCAACCATAAGCATGTCCAGACATTATGTGCTGTACACAGTTCTCAGCATAAATTAATTTGAAGATATCCTCGAGTCCACTACCAGACATGATATCCAATCGGACCTATGAACGACATGAGCAAATGGAACCCACCTAATCGAACTACGACCTTCGATAGATCGGTATTAGGATCAGCAGCAGCTGTAATGTCCCTTATGTCTTTTATTTTTACTTTTCGAATTTCTGAACATTTTCGCTTATAACTTTTTTATTTATAGTTCTACGACAAAAATTTACTGGACCAAAGTTGTAGAGAATTAAATTTTCAACAAAAATGTTAACAATTTTTTTAAATAAAATTAATAGTTTAAGAGATATATCGTAAAAACCATTTCAACCCTTGTTTTCAAGATTGCGGCCGTGGGACAAGGGTGGCAACCCACACACTTGTTTTTAGCTTTACACTGACCCCCCCTACACATCAAAAAAATAAAATTGCGTCCTCTAAAAAACGCAAGGTTAGGCCTAAAAAATGTAACATTTAGATGGACTAAAGAAGAAGACAACTATTATGAATTACTTTATCATCTACGCTCAGTTCAAGCTCATACGACACGACACGATATTTGCCTCTCTCTCTACACATTAAACCATGTCAGACGTGGCCAAAGACAATATTTTCTATCTTTTATCTCTTTTCTTCATACAGAAATAGACCGAGAGACATGTCTTGGCCTGGCCTTGCAGGGTTGTCTCCTAACCTACTCGATGTTATATTTGATAGCTGACCAAATTTTTATTACATTATATTATGTCAAAATCACTTTGTCAAACCATTATATTATTATGTGAACCTGTAACTAAGCATTTGGCGTGTGTGAGTGCGAGTGTAAGTGCATGAACTGTGTGATGTTTGTCAGGGCCGGGCGCGCAGTTCGAGGGCCTGCAGCGCGCGGCGGACGAGAGCGGGTCGGGCCCGTGCGCGCAGCCCATGCGCCTGCCGGGCGACCCGTGCCGCGTCGGGCCCAAGCCGCGCAAGGCGGCGCCCAAGACCATCAGCAAGCAGGGCTCCGGCGGCTCCAGCGACTCGCGCGCCAAGTGCGGTAAGTACCTCATATTTTTTTGCCAATTTTGCCACCAAAGAGCCTCTTGTGAAAGTTCCAAAGGAATCCATAACTCCCACGGGTATAATACAGTACGCCAACCCCACTGAGTTTCTTGTTAGTGCTTCTCAGTAGGTGGCGCGTTGCGAACTAACGTAAACTGACGATTAGTGATAAATGATTTTAATGATTTTTTGGGGCAAAAACTGAATAAAAATATTTGATTTTGACTTTAAATGGTTTTTAATATTTCTAGAAACATCGTCGGCGACGCCGCCGTTGGGGAAGACGGAGTACCAAGACGGGGTGTCCAAGTTGGGCGCCATCATCATGAGGGACAAGCTGCACCGGCGGTAGCGCGCGCCGCCACACAATCATGGAATAAACTATTTGGCAACGGACCTGTGTTTCCTTCAAGCGATAAGTTAATTTTTAGGATTCCGTAGCTTAATGGCAAAAAATGGAACCTTAAATATTCGTCATGTCTGCCTGTCCGTCCATATGTCACAGTCACTTTTTTAAATTATGAAAATCAGTTTTATTCCGAGATGAAACGAATGGTATAGAGCCCGCTCGTCATTATCGCCGGTAGGTTCCAGCAAAATGTGCTGCCTAATCGAGCGTTGGCCTTTAATGCATCACCACGAAATGGAGACTTGGCCAATAAAACGAGATGAGGAGATATAACGAATATAGACGAATACTCTTTACACTCTCGTATTTGGCAACATTCGTCTAGTTTTGGCATTAACCCACTAGAACAATCATGATAAAAACCATTTCCGTTTCGGTAGAGGTCCTCCGTTGATTTCGTTAACCTGTACCATAAACAATATAACATCAGTCTCATCTCACAGCCTCCGTGGTCTTGTGGTCTGAGCGCACGGCTCACGATCCCGAGGTTCCGGGTTCGATTCCCGGTGGGGACAACAATATCTCTCAAACATATCTTTGTGAGACTGTCCTCAGTTTGGTTAGGGCATTGCAGGCTGAAACCAGATTGCCCGAAAAGTTACATGCTGCGTGCTTCGGAGGGTACGTTAAGCCGTCAGTCCCGGTTACTTTCTACGGGTAGTAGTCGTTACATGAGCCATGTCAGAGGCCTTTGGCGGCTCAATAACTCTGACACCAGGATTGGTCAGGTTGACCATCCTCGATGAAGAAGAAGTCTCATCTCTGTTCTGGTATAAAGAAAGTCAGGCTGATAAATAGACGTTTATGTATAAAACACGTAATACAATATCATGTGGGCGGCGAGCGCGCGCTGGAGATCAGCTCGCCTCGCTTGTAGAGCTTGTCTTCTCTCTTGTCCTCCCGCCGCTCCTCCCGCCGCTCGTCTCTCCGCTCCTCTCTCCGCTCCTCCCGCCGCTCGTCGCGGCGCACGCGACTCCGCACGGTCGTCTCGTCGTGTTGTCGCAGCACGACGGCGCGCGCGTCCGACGTGTTGCGCTCTCTGGGGGACGAGTTTGGCTTAGGACCATTTTAGGACTTATGGCTTATTACAGGGTCAGTAATTATTTGAGGACTAGTTCAGTGACAGAGCTATTAGTTGGTATGCTCTATCTAGGGAGCAAGGGATCTCTAAGATGAGGAAAGTCTAAGAGCTACGGGCCATGAGGAGTTCTATCGAACCGAAGTGGAACAGAAAAGTTCACGTTTAGACTGCAGAATACAAGGAGCACGCAACTCAGTGTAGATGTATTCCTAAAGGAGGTGATGAGATACGAACTTGCTGAGCGCCATGAGCCTGTCGATGTCGGTGGTGCGGCGCAGCTCGCCCGCCGTGACGGTGACGCGCAGCGGCGCGGCGGGCGGCGGCGGCGACGCGGCCGGCGACGACGCGGCGGACGACGAGCCCACCGCCGAGTCGCGCGACGCGTTGGCCGACGTGTTGGCCGACGTGTTGGCCGACGTGTTGGCCGAGGCGCTGGAGCCCGAGGTGGAGCGGCGGCGCGGCGGCGCGGCGGGCGCGCGCGCGCCGAACGACGCGGGGATGTGCAGCGACACCTTGTACACGTGGTCGTCGTCCGACCCGCACGGCGGCTGCACCGGCACTCATATTAGCGTCTTGATCGACAAGTGACATCACAAATGTACCGTACCCCCCGTACGGTACATTTGTGATGTCTCGGAAAGGTACCAAACTGAGTTGGTCGAGGCGAGTTGTGGTACTAAAAGGTTTTCCGTTTCGAGTAGGGCTGCCGGTGCTACTCAATCTTTTCTGCACCACCAGTCAACACCGTCTGCGGCTGAGCTTTGCGGCCCAACTCAAAATGATCATAACACTGGCATGATCTTCCGATTAAAAAACAACCGGGCCGGACAATTTAACGTGCCTTCCACAGTACAAACGTCACGAGCACTATTGATCATGGTAAACAAAAACCATAAAGCATCTATAGTGAAACCTTTCGAGTACACTTGCTTAATTCACGGATGTCGGGCCGGATTTTAACCGGGCGATCCAGTACCGGAACATGTTATACATGAAGTTATTCGTACTTGTCGTAATGTGTACAGCGTTTCGGCCTTTTAACATAAAATAGAGTGATATCCGATTGTAAATTGAATTTAATATGAGGGAATTGGTAACGTACGTCATTGTAGTCGCTGGCGGAGTCGTTGGAGTCGGGCGCGGAGTCGGTCCGCGGCGCCGACGAGCCGCACGCCACGCCGCTGCTCGCGCACTCCTCGCTGCTGCGGACCCTGCGCCACCACACAATGTACAACATCGTATGACATCCTACAACATCCTATGACATCGCACAACATCGTATGACATCGTACAACATCGCACAACGTCCTAGGTACAACATCATGTATCATCGTTCATCAACGTGGTGTATAATGTCTTAATTAAAATATTATCAGTGAAAGCAAGCAATACATACATCACGCAAAATATCGTGTAAGCTTGTGTCTACAAATGAGTGTGTACGTGGTGTGTACCTTCGTAGCAGTCCTGAAAAAATATTATCGCGTTTTGCATTTATTTTCGTAGCACGTGGTCGCTAGTTGATCTTCGGGGTGTCTTTATTTTTTTATACGTGTGTGAGTGTGTGTTGTGTGTGTGTGTAGTTACCGCGTGACGATGGTCATGGCGGAGGAGAGCGAGCCGGACGAGGCGTCGGAGTCGCGCGCGCGCCGCCGCCCGCCGCCGCCGCCCGCCCACTCGCCGCCGCCGCGTCTGCAATGCAATCACTTACTGCATTATTACTATTACTTATACATACTCGTAGAAGACACGGATGCATCAATGCTGAGCGAGTTCTATTGAACAGTAAATGAGGGATGAGGTAACAGAGTATCAACCAATATATAGGTGCATGATATAGGTGTGTTGTAATGGGTGTACCTGTGTTGTGCGTTTTCAGGCGCGGGTCCGCCGGTGGCGGCGGCGCCGTGCAGGAATGTCTCGCGCGACCACACGCGCCGCAGCGCGCCCGCGCCCGCCGCCGCCCCCGCGCCCGCGCCCGCGCCCGCCCCCGCGCCCGCTCCGCTCTCCGCTAACACGGACGCGTTCGCTTGCTCTGCGCACCTGCAACGTCATACATACATGGTCAGGCAGGCTGCGAGCTGGCGCGAGGTGTGTTTGTGTACAGTGTTATGTGACAGAATATGGCATCTCATTTCACTGAAGATCCCAGTAGATTGGGAATACATACTCGTAGGTGTACAGCCTCATTTACATGACGCGCGGCAAAATATTGTGGATTGTAAAAAGTCTTTGCACGCAGCGAAAGTACATTGCTGAGCTGAAATACGTCACGCGAACCGATCTGATTGCTATTTGCTGAATAGAATTTCCGAAGGTTTTTAAGTGCTCGGCAACTTGCTTAGTGTCATCAAAAAGGGAATTCATGGTTTTGAATACGGGATGGATGCTTACATGAAGATTGTGGCGACATGAGACAATTATCGTCGATAGAAAAGATAACACGATATCTGTGTACGAATATGCATTGTATGTGTGTAGAGAGGAAGGTGTGGCGGTGTACTGACTCGTGTCGCGCGCGCAGCAGCGGGTCGAGCGCGGCGGGCTGCGCGTGCGCGAGGTGGATGTAGGCCTCGTGCAGCAGCTCGGCGGGCAGCGCCCACAGCTCGGCCTGGCGCTCCACCAGCACGCGCACCACGGTGATCACGTCCGTGCGCTCCGCCAGCTGCTCCGCGCTGCAACCACACGTCACACGTCACACGTCACACGTCACCTCACTTACACACTGATACTTAGGTACTACTTTACACATCTAAAACAATAAATTGTATGGACAGTGTGTTCCAATTCTATCTTGCATCCTGGTGCCATTTATTGAGAAATGCGTCGTGGTTTATAAACAGCTAGTACTTACGAGTATTCCATAATCACATTAGGATTCATAAATGCCTTTTGAGTAAAAGACTTCACTAGATCTTGATGCTAATGTCGTTTTAGTTCATATCTATTCCATCAAAATTATGATCTCTAAAGTTTTTATTAATAATTTTCCAAATAGCAAAGCTAATAAAAAATTCAAGAAGATACAGAGTACAGAAAGAAATGGAGAGAACTCCATCGTCAAGAGCTTACCTCTCAATTTAAGAAGAAGAAACTTATAAAAAAACCTGGCTTAGTTTGGGTCTAATTAACCTTGTTATTTAAATAAATGATCCACTTATTATTTTCGAAGAATAAACAAAAAAAGGAACCATAAAACTCACTTGCTAGCCTCATTTGGCTTATTCCTATGCAGTATATTGGGCGCGAATATAGTGGCGAGGTTGGTCGCCGTCATCTTGTTGCCGGGCAGGCGCGCGTCGTCCGCGTGCGACGCCAGCTGCGCCAGGAACGACAGCAGCGCGCTCAGCGTGTCGCGGTGCGCCACTGGCAGCAGCGTCACGATCAGCTTCAGCGCTTCCCACTGGAACTGTCGGTTGTGGAGCTCTGGGGACATGAGGAGCAGGGTGAAACTGTGCTACCATGACGCAAAGTCAAAGTCAAATATTTTTATTAAGTTTTGGCCCCAGATGATGCAGTCACCCTGGCGAAGTTCTGGGCTGGTTCAATTTAGTGCCACACGTAAAGAAGAAGGCCACAAAGAGGCTCTTTTGAACGTACCAGATGAAACCAGAAAGCTTAATGTATGTAAAAGATATTGATGACTGCGCACGAAGGTACTTAGATTTAGGAATGTTTTTGTGTTCAGCTGTGAGTGCTTGCATATGGTAATCTCTTACTAAATGCTAGCATCGGATTTGTATTATTCTAGTGTGTGTATGCGCATGTCTAGTTGGTGTCAACTGTCATAAGAAGGTCCTAGGATTTTTTTGAGATATTGTTAGATGTCGATGATTAAGAAAGAGATAAACTAATGATCGCCAATCAGATTCGATTCTTAAATAAGTTACAAAAGGTTCTTGTAGACGTAACTATATCTTTGTTCTAAGTAAATCTGTTAATGGGATCTATTAACTGCTAGTTTACGATATCTGCTTCAGAGCCACCGACAAGAGCCGACCTCTTAAATGTATGATGATGAGTTCATGAAGTCGTGTACTCACTCTGCGTGTGTAAGAAGGCGGTGTAGAGGTCTCTGCAGAGCAGCGGGTCGGGCAGGTCCCGGAAGAACTCCTTGAGCAGGTTGGCGACGTCGTGCGGACACGCCGCCGCGTCCAGCGCCGCCTCCTGCCGCACCTCCCACTCCTCGCGTAACTGCACACCAACAGGCCACTTGAAGGGTGTGAAGCTTTAGCCTTATAATGGACCCGAATACCTGAATGGCTGAACCCTTTTGTGTTGGGCTTCATTCACAGCGGCAAGGGCGCGGGCCGTAAATTGACCAATAGGAAAGCTTAAATTCGGAAGTCAAAATCGTTTCAAGCACTGCGATTGGCCCAGTATGCTGCCGCTACGATAAATCCCTGACCTCTATTTAGCTTTATCATACTTCCAGATAAATTATGATCGAATTCAATCTTCAAACACACCCTACTTCAGAATGTGTGCAGAGAAAACGTTGCGCGACATAAAACCAAACAGTAGTTCGGTAACAAATCACAAACTTTGTTAAAACTAAATATTATGTTGCGGGTAAACAAATCACGTGTGCTGACGTCACGTTTCTATCTTCGGTACATTGTTGTAGAACTTCGTGTATACTTAGCCGTAAGTTTGTAAAACCAACGAAACTAGGTCGCGACGAGCGTACAATCTGATGCTATTGATAGATCTCTTATTATTGGTTTATTTAAAGTTTATCGAGAGCTTGTTACGGATCCGATTAAGAAACAGAGATTTTTCTCTTGCTTTATTTAAAGAAGTTATGGGCTATTGAAATGTTTATTGCGTCGAGGTGCGAATTTATGGAATTGTAACGAATAAGTACGGACTCTGTTACTTTTCCTAGTAATCGAAGTAATAGCCTAATTACTTTTTTATGAACTAAATAACTGTTCCATCTTAATACTGTGTCTAAATTTAAACAATAAAGTGACGTAGTTTATCGAAGTGCCGTTAACTCAGCTTATCTTGCAGCTCGGCCCTTACTTGGGTGGTCGATAGTGTCATTTCTATCTGAGCACTACCGTGATTCGGTGGGCACATCAAATTGTAAGTCCCAGCTGTTTCAATCGTCAGACCATGTTGGAGGCCTAGAGGCAGTCCGCCAGGGTTGGCCACTACAAGAACTTACTTGCTACCAGTCCTAGAAAATAAGTTATTTTAGGTCTAGCGGGAGGAATCAAATACCAACCTCTCGTACTCTCTTCATGGCGGAGGAGACCCTGAAGAGGCCGACGGTGTGCAGGCCGGTGCGGCGCAGGTGCGCCAGACACGCGGTCACCAGCGACGGAACGCGCGGCCCGCCCGCCCCGCCCGCCCCCGCCTCCTCCAACCCCGCCCAACCCCAGTCGCCGGAGTCGCACGATTCACTCTGCAACACAACAATACACACCCTTAAACTTACATTAAAAAAAAATTACAAACTTTAATTTTTATCATTATGTTGTATCGTCATTAGAAGTAAATGTATCGTAAAACCGGTTCAATCAGACTCTAAGAACTACACCGGGACAGAAAGAAACATGGCAAGTTGAATAACATTATTTACACATCAAAATAATTCATTAAATGGTAAAACTTAAAAGACACTTTTAACTAAATGAAAATAAAACAAATATAAAAAGCAATCCAAACATTATTTCCAAACATGAGTAATATAATATAGTAATATAATATCAACGCCGGTGAGTGTGTCGTCGGCTCATGCGCCGGCGCCGGCTCCCACCGGCCATACGTCAAAACGTAATAGCTTTCAACATTATGGGCGTGAGGTGTTTATTCAATCATCAATAAAACTGATGTAGGTATTCTTTATAACATCTTTAGAGATCCTTCCCAAAGGGTAAAAACTGAAACCTATAACTTTTACTAAGAATCCGTTGTCCGTCTGTCTGTTATAGCCAGACAGTTATTTTTTTCAAAAATGATGTATTTATGTTGCCGCTCTTACAAAAAATACTAAAAACAATAAAATAAATATGATTTTTTTGCCATTTTATATATAGGTTATACGATAGTACAGAACCTGCGGAAGTCCGACTCACTCTTGATCAGTATTTTTAAACTTTGGTCCTCACAGCCATCATCGGGATAAAGGTAAAGTTAAGCTAATCATTGATGAACCTCGATTCAATAACCAGTATACTTTATATCACTCAGATTATTTGTGTTCAATGACATATTTGTAAAGTAAAAATTACAAGAGTGCTTAGAGAATAATATAATTCTTAGTCACATGATACACTATAGTTACGAAGTACGATAAATTATTAAAAAGTAGCCGTGATGGTATTCAGTAGAAATGTGTATGAAATAAAGTCTTCATTTTAGGTATATACTTTGACCACCTTAAATCTATATCTATCGCCGCCGAAGCCATTGAGACCATTGTAAAGCACTCTATAGTAGGCAGTTTTCTATCGAATTATAATAGTGTAGTTATTTCGAGCACTGGATAAGCCAGCGGTGAGCGTCATACGATAAAATTATCCCGCCATTAATGAAAGCATGGGAAGGCCGGCAGGTAACCCAACACCGGTGACGTCATCGAGCCGTGACGTCACGACGCGGCGAGGACGCGGCGACACCGGCGCGGCAGTGCCGGACACTAGCATTTACTATTACTAATACTATTTACTATTACCAGTATTATTGTCAATATTGATAAAATGTAAAACTAAGATTTAAGAAGCAAGAAAAATATAGCTATTTAATAGCAATGAATTATTAAGAAGGCTTGTTGTGTTTGACACATTTTTTTATCTCTCAGGCCTATCAGCCTGTAGGCATGTTTCGATAAGATTTTTTCAGGAATGCGGTGGGCATAATAATATCTACACTATAATCTAATATGTAATATAATAAAGCTGAAGAGTTTTTTAATTTGATAGTTTATTTGTTCTAATCAATGATTGTTTAAACAGCTCCAAGAGGAAGGTTATTTCTACTTTTCATCCCAAAATATCCCCAAAACGAGTACAATACGAGTAAAACCACGAAGCACTGCTAGCTCCACTACAATTCTTTCCAGAGGTCATCATAACTACGCATGCCACTAAAATAAAGCGCGTACGCAGCTTTGCGCACGTTCGCAGACGACTGATCTTCATTTGTTTATAAGTTATAATCTCATAACGCAAATAATTGTATTCACTTCTGTCACTCGGCGTGATGTATGACTTGTGTGTCAGGGTTGACGGACGCATGTCATATCAGAGACGCCTACTGAGCCGTCTGTTAAGCGTCTGGCCAATAAGACTTAGGGGAAAATTGATTTCGTATGGTGATTGAATTAAATGTTTAAATGGTTGAGGTACTTATTTGGTATGATTTTGCAAGTGTATACAACCTTAATTAACAAATATTTTTAACAAAATAACAAAACCGTCTGAATAAAATGTTTATATGGAAACAATACGAGAAATGTAAATATAACACAAAACAATATAAATCCATCTTTAGTTGTATGGAGAACGAATACAAAAAAGGTCCCGCGTCTGCCTGGGTCACCTCTGTCTCTCTGAGTGTCTGTGTCTCTGAGTTCAATGAAGATATTAGTATTCATTGGAGAATCAGGAGTAATCTCATTTGATCTAACTAGATTTCACCCGAGGCATGTTTGAAAGTAAATTAGAATTCGCTCAATCCGAGCCCTGGTCTTGGAAGGTAATATACATTCCACTAGCTAGACCACCGGAGCATAGTTAGACTAGACTAGACTAGACTAGAATTAATAAGTGCATCGGTAAGTTCATGATTTGAATACACAATAGGTACCATGTTTTGTGGCAACAAAAAGTTTTAAATTCTAAAATACACATTACCGGGCCGATGGTAACAATGTAATTTATGTGCAGCATACATTGTTTCAGTCAGTTTTCCAGGAAATCTAGACTTTCGACGTTGTTGCGAACACTGGAAAGTTTCGACACTTACAGTGTTTAAATATTGGTACTGATATTGTATTATAAACTTCTAGCAACGCCCCGCGGTTTTATCCGTGTTGTGCACGTTCCCGTGGGAATTTCGGGAATTTTTATACATATAAACCTTCTTCTTGAATCACTCTATCTATTTAAAAAAACCGCATCCAAATCCGTTGCGTATTTTTCAAAGCATCCATAGGGACAGACAGAAAGCGGAAAGCGACTTTGTTTTATACTAAGTAGTAATAAGTCTCGGTAATAAAGTATAGATCACATTACGCGAGAGATTAGCGAGTGAATTGACTAGCTGCCTACGCTAAAAAGTAGTCATGTGTCACCAAACTCAGTCATTCATTCACTTAACATTACTGTGTTAGTATGATTTCTGTGTGATTTTTTGGCCAAATCAGCGAAATCACAATCCATCCATCACAGCATAGTCTTTCTGAATCAGAAGTAATAGATACAGCCGTCCAAAGTCACAACAATGCTGAATATACTCGTATAGATGTATATGCTAAAATTCGTTGTTGGATCAAAAAAGTTGGCTCAAATAATGCAAAAACGAATACACAAAAATACTTTTCAATTTAAGTACTTATTGTTGGACGAAACAGGAAGTCTCACACAGTTATAATGTCGAAACGGTAACAATATTAATACTTAGTAACAAGATTTAGATCAAAAGTTAGCGTTCAACGAACTATTTTTAACGTAGGTATCATAAAACGTGAAGCGGTTTTCTTTAAGAAACATTTGCAGTTGTTCTTTGATCTCGAGCTATCAATTGTTGGCAAACAATTACCTGATTTTGTTTAAAGAACACGAGCTCGTATTGTGCGTAACCGCGATTTGCGAAATGCGGCAACTTATTAAGATTAAATGGATGCTAAAAATCTCTTTTAACATTTATAGCAGATATACTGAATACTTTATAAAGTCAGTTTTTTATTATTTTATATAGTTAACAAATAATCTAGGAAGATCACTTTGAGGTACAGTGCGTAGGGTGTCCACTGTCCGCCCTGTGTCGGTAGTAACATAGCAAGCAAAGTATACTAAATTAGGTTTTAGCAATGTTTGAAAAATCTCAATTATATCAATTAATTGCATAAGAATTTTATGCAAGTTGAACTCTAAATAAATCGCTACTTAAATCATTACTCATCAGTAAACAAACTTTCAGTTTATACATTTTAAACACAGACTTCTGTCATAAGCTTCAAATAAATATCAAGTGACGTATGAATTATGACATCAAAATAATGATTAGCATGCGGTTAACGTATAAATCAGGTGTTATCACTCAGATAAGATCGCAATCTGTATGATAACCAAGTTTACGCGCGTCTTGGCGTCCACTGCAAACTATTTCTGCCCGTTGAAATGTCGGATGACAAACACCGCCGATAAAAACCAATATAACGAGACCCGCGGTTGTTTGATTCAATTACTTCAAATGCGATGAGGAATTTCATTTGTTTTTGTTTAGGCTCGGCTTGATTGGTGGCATTTGTACGCAATAGAAGCAGTAATGTACGGTTAGGCAATGAAATTGTATAGCGTATTTAGATCTATGTGAAACGCAAATTGCTATGTTAACGACCGAAATGATAGTGAGAATTAAAAAGCATAATATGATAAAGTGCTAAATTGCATAACATTTTCATGAATTGACTGTACTACAGAAAGTAATGTGTCTCGCGTCGGAGAGAGAAAGAGAAAGGGAGATGAATGGTGGGTCGACTGGTTTCAGTTTGTAGAGCGAGGACTTTGTCACATTAGCGGTGTGAAGTTTGTCGATAGTAGTTCTAGTAGACAAGCCCGTTCGAACAGTGGCATGTAAGAGCGCTTACTATGAGGGTAGCAGGTTCGATTCCCGGCCGGAGTCAACAATAGGTCTAGTCCAGATATACGTGAAATAGTTGTTGTCTGGGTGTCAATTATATATTCATATAAAGTATTTGTATTCATAATACAAACTTAGAGCTTTCTTTGTCTTAATATAATTAACCGTGTGTGAATTTGTCCGGGTGTATTTATTTTGTTAGTAAAACGCTCAACATTTTCATTTTCATATAACGTAAATTATTATAAGCTTAAGATGGATACAATAATATTTATTCTAATATTAACTCGAAGACTGATCTAATGCAAATAAAATCGAAGGCCGAAACTAAAACAAGCCGTAATTTAACAGCCTCCGTGGTCTAGTGGTTTGAGCGCTCGGCTCACGACCCGGAGGTTCCGGGTTCGATTCCCGGTGGGGATATCTCACAAAAATCACTTTGTGAGACTGTCCTCAGTTTGGTTAGGGCATTGCAGGCTGAATCACCTGATTGCCCGAAAAGTAAGATGATTCCGTGCTTCGGAGGGCACGTTAAGCCGTCGGTCCCGGTTACTTTCTACGGATAGTAGTCGTTACATGAGCCATGTCAGAGGCCTTTGGCGGCTCTATAACTCTGACACCAGGATTGGTCAAGTTGACCATCCACTCGATAAGAAGAAGAAAGCCGTAATTAAACAACAAAAACGCGTAAACGTTTTAATTTGGTAAATATTACTGCTGTACCTGTCCAAAGAAACCGCGTTAAACAATCATTCGACTTTACGACACACTAGATTGATAGCTGAAATCTAAATCAGGCCCCTATTGATAGATTTTATTGTATTTTTATGCGTTATTTATATGTAGATGGACCCCGAGCCGCGATATAAATAATGGAACCGTTTATTTCAATGTCCGTCTGCGTCATCGAATGAAACTTTACAGGTGAAAAAGTCTTAGGTATCCTCTTTTTGAAATCAGTACAGAGAAATCAATATAATTGTAAAACATATGTGGTTTTACTCGCGTAAATCGAGTGACTCGTATCTTCCTTTTTTATATAAACATAAACTTGTCCTGACAATAACGAATTCAACAAAAATCAATCGTTAATTATTATACGAGTATATAATACATTCCTGTGATAATTTTAATTTACATAGAAAGATGATGACCGCTACCAAGGATGGTGCAATCCACTCGAAACGTCGGGAAATCAAAGTAAGTTTTTTTACTACGTTAATAATGTGTAAAAATCGCGAGATTATGAAAAAATATTATTGAAAGATGGGTTACCCGTCAACGTCCTTGTAAGACCTGAAAATTATGTATTTGTATGAACTTTCGATACCATTTTGATCTAAGGCCTCAGGAATTAATGCTGGCTAAGATACATTTTCATACACTCCCCTTAGGCCCCATAGGAGCAGAGGGGAAAACAAAATGCAGATTACGCTAGAAGACCAGTTAGTAGCTGGTTTTGGATGTATTTACTATGTGATAATGTTGTACATCATAACTCACATCGTCTCCCTTCTCGAGCGTGCCGAGGGACGCCAGCGAGGCCCGGGAGCCCCCGTGCTGCCGCCGCAGCGCTCGTTCCGACTCCACGCACTGAGAGAGAGGTACTCCGAACACGCTGCCGCCGGTACTCTCTGCAGAAGACATTAGAATTAGTTGGGAAGAGATGGGGTTGAAATTATTGGCAGTATTACATAAATTATGCAATAAATTTTACTCAGAAAAACATTATAGAAGGTAGCTGAATTCTGTCTTAAACTTTCGTTTTATAGCTATTTTATTCATCTGCATATACTTATCATAATGTTACGAACAATCAAAGTTCAAATCTAGCCTTTGAAAGTCCATTTCAAGAGAGAGATGATTCGAATTGAATGAAAAAGTAAGTAAGTTCAAAATTTTAGAACGCTTTAAGGTCTCCGTATTGAATATAATTGTGTTAATTGTTGATATCTGTAGCATTCAATGATGATCTCATTCTTCTTCATTTTTAACTGACTTCATTGTACAGTTTCAGTCCAATATGGCATCTTTACTCAACAAAAGCAGAGTAGACATACTAGTACTTGCCATAACAGCTGCTAGCACGTGCTACGTGTAATATTTAGTACTATTCATACTGTGCTACAAGTCTATCTGACTAGTATACGTTGACTTACGTTATTTCACAGGCATCTGTTGCTAAGTAAGTGATAGTGAGATCAGAATTTCAGTTACTAAGCCCCTTCAACGCGTCAGAGTATCTCTGATAACGCAAGTCCAGCCAGCTGCTCATAATGCGAGATGAGCCGCTGGGAGCAGGAGGCATCTCAACTGGTCAGTATAATTATTAAAGGCCGCGCTATTTCCGTGCGGCTATTCGTAGCTGCGTTAACTAACAATAGGTACATGTAACTATTTATTAAAACGCGTCACGGTGTCTCATAAAAAGCTATACTGTTCAAAAAATCCAATTTTAATGTCACGTCACGTGTTTTGTAATGTTTATTGTATCAGCGACGTCAGTTCTTTGTTGTAGTTTAGTTGATTGGGTAGTAAATATTAGTTATTAAAGTTTAGTGGCTTTTAAACGATGTTTTTATTGTTTCAGAATTATTTTACGACTCATTATTCATGGGAAACCTAATCTCCACCTCTTTCTGTTTATTTTATGAACTTAATATGAAAATTGTCTTGTTTTTATTAGCGATGTGTTTACAATACAATAAATAAATATAATGATGAAAATACTAACTGGCTACACTTTTTCTGTTGAACCTACGCCGTCGCCTGTCCCACAGCTGAGCAAAGGTGTGCCCCCAAAATCATCAACCACCCCTGTCTACTCCACAAAATATAGAACTATTTTATGTCTACACTTACTTTTAAGCAAGTAAAATAATTATATGGCAGCGGATAACAGACAATTTAATTTTATCTCTATTCTTAACGCCATAGATGTTATTATCATCATATACCTAGGGTAATCTTAACAACGGCCATTCCACATTATCTCTTGTTTTCAATGAGCAACGACAGAAGAATTCGCAGAGATGATTCATAGCTCGCGAAATGTATCCAACTACATGTTCCCAGCTTTAGTTAAGGGGGGGATACACGCGCGGCAAACACTCATAAATTACACAAGACAAATCGTTTACAATACAGTTTTAAAACTAGTCTTACAAATTTTTAATCTAGATAATAAATAGGCCGTTTGATTTAGGTGGAGAAACCAGCATCATATTGGTTAATGACAAAATTTTAGGATGTTTAAAGTTCTGTTTCCTTTATTTGTTCAATTTAAAAAAGACTAAAAGCGACCCGCGGTTTTGCCCGTGGTGTGCCCGTTCCCGTGGTAATTTCGGGATGAATATTAGTTATAAACTTTCCCGTTGGTTGTGGTTATCCATTACAATAAATAATTATTCAAATCGGATTGGTAGTTTGCGAGATTAGCGCGTTCAAACAAACAAACTCGGCAGCTTTATTATATTAGTGTAGATGGAAGATTTATTTAATTCCTCTCCTGTGTCTAGCTTCTAAGTAATAATGACTTAATTAACTAAGAGGGGTTAATGAGACTTAGTTTACGTTAAGGTGTGTTTTCGGTACCGACTACCGCAGCAGGCAGCAACAGCCCACCGCAAGCACCACTACAGGTTTCTATAAATCTCTATGAAATTTCGAGTGTTGCAAACAATGGTGGCTTGCGGTCAGCAGTTGCTGCCTGCGGCGGCGGTCGCTACGGAAAACACACCTTAATTTAGAAAAAATCTGTCAATTAATTAATTGTCGATTTAATAGACATCTCTGAGCGTGTCAGTAAGTTTTAAACAAACCAAATTATAACACAAAGCCGTATCTGATTCACAAGCACGGATCGTTTGTATTAAAAATACCAAAATATCTATACACATTTTATAATGTTGTCAAATGTTTGTCAACCACAAACGTGTACCAACAAGCGGTGCACGATTCAGACGCTCCCATTTAAAATAAAACTGTATTCTGTAAACAACTATCACAAAATAAATAAACGTAAATTGTAAACAAATAGAAGCCACGATATTTCGCAACACGCGACCTACATACCGAATGTAATAAGGAAATAGGTGAATTAGTGTAAAGTAAAAGGTAAAATATTTGCCCAATACATTGTCCCACAAAACAAAACCCACACCACTGTCTCTCATCTCACCGAAAATGTTTAATAGTTTTACATTTCGGATCGCTGACAACAAGCGGCAGCTGCAGACTGCATTTTGTTCTAACAATCTCTAAGAAATTGATTCCAAGTCTCGCGACTGCGTTCTGCAGCCGCGGGCGTTTAACGACCGCAGACTGCAGTATCAATTTCATAGAAACCTGCAATCGTCTGCAGTCTACAGCCGTCACTTGCAATCTGCGCTCGGTCTTTGACTTGTACTAAGCATTGGTTCTCACATACGAATACACATACATTACACGTGTATTACATTCTAAAATGAAACCCAGGGCAAATACCTCTCACTCACTAAGGGAACACATTATCACGATTGCTTAATAAGAGTTAGTGTCTCAAAGTACAAGGCTTTATTCAAAAGTGTCATTTGTTGATAAAATTAAGGGTTTTTTTAACAGCGAAAAGTGCTGGACAAAGACCTATTTATATAATAAAAAAGAAAGGGGCGAAGTCATAGCGCTTGCTTATTGATATTTAAATATACAGGGTTGAATAAACTACAGTTTGACAACAAGACATAAGAATATTGTTAAATAAACAAGCCGACTATAACTGGCGTATCCCAAAAGCATATCCACGTATCCTATCACGTTATTTATCAGTAAAATCAAAATAAAATCGATCTCGCGCGATATTCGTGTAGTGTGTTCTCTTGGCTCGACTTCAGAACATATTCTAAATATTTGTATAGCCCGCGCCCGCGCATCCAACTCACTTTCATCTTTAAATTAAACTGTAATAGCTTATTTTGAAATGAGTTGACATCTCCATCAAACAACCGACTACTAGTGAGGTTCACGCACAAATACATTATCACGTGAAAAGGATTAATTATAGACATCACACTAATTTTTATAAATTACAAAACGTAAGTCATAGATCTAATACCTATATTTATCATCAAAACCAAAACGATAAAGAATTCAAAATTAGTAAAGAATTAAGAATCGCCGTAGCCCTACGTAGCAATTCGTAGACCCTCTACGAGCTACGAGTCTACGGGCTACGGAGTCCCTACAAATGACTACGAACATTCGTAGCGTAGTAGAAAATACTATTCTATCTACTTCTATGAAACTAGAGGGCCCTATTAAGGACTATTATTGCTTAAATATTTGTAAGTTTATTCACCTTTCTCCTTATCAGCGTCCTTGGTCCGGCTCTGGTCAAAGAAGCCGGTGGTGAGAGCTTTCCTCTTGAGCAAGTACGCGCGACGTTTAGGCTTCGTACTCACTACAGCATTCTCTGCAAAAGTTATAATGCAATACAGTGTTTTGAATTGTAATATTTACATTGGGATTGGATGGTGTAGAAATCTAAAGTGAATTTGTAAAAAGGTACCTATTGGAATATTAATTATATGGATATTTACATTGCAATTATTGCTATAGTGTTTCTCCTCGGAGTCACGGGACAAGCCCGGTTTTTTGAGAGGCATGCGAGAGGATACGAAACTCGTAGAGGCTCTTTGGAGATGTTTAATGTCAAGGATCACAACTGCAGGGACACACCACATCAGTACAACATGTACAAATTTGTCCCTATTATTGTATTAGCCTCAGGTGTCTCATTGTTGGTCAAAGACCTCCCTATTGCATCTCTCTTTATCAAGAGGTACATCAGTAAATAGTTTCAATTTAATATGCGTAGATTTCTTAAACCAAACAAATTGTGATCTCTTATCCCAAAGAAACCACAATCGCTTGTTTAACTCTTGGAATACATTCTAAGTACTTCGCAAGTGTATGTTTCAATGATATTGGCAGTGGCCGGCGGGTGATACCGCGCCGCAGACAGCTTCACGCGGGGTCGGGTGTCGGCTCCGGTGGCTTGTTGTTCAAACATTTCTAATTATATTGTCGTTTGTGGAAAGTTTCTTGGTTTCGTGGATTTGCTTTAATGTTTTGGGACTATTTTTCTCATTGAACAGCAAAATACCTATGTTAAGGAAGGAGTTAAGCAAAATGTGTTCTAAAAGACATTTATAGGGCTTGATTTGAATTGAACTCGGCGGTTTGCAGTTTGAAAAGTCGCACATAGTAACAATGCTAATCAATCAATATACATCTCTATATACATTTTAACTAGAAAAACTGATGTGATGTGTTGAACTGAGACTTTGCTAATAATATACAATTTGATACTTTTATGATGCCGCAATATTTAATGAAAAGGGCGAAACCCAAGATTCCGCCTCGAGTACGAGTATGTAGGTACTCGCACATTCGCAGTCGTAACCGCTCCGTTCCTCAAATACACCTTTACTTCACACGTAATAAAATGTCGGAGAGGTGTGTCTGTATATTGAACATATTTTTGGAGCAGTATAAATGTGTTGTTCCTGATTTTATTCCAAAAATAACATTATGGAATGTATGTGTTTGCAAAACGCTGTCACGAGAGGCGAGCTGCATTTGAACTGTGTTACGTCAATACTTTGTGTTTGGTTGTGATTACAATACAGTTTCAGTGTGTTTTGTATTTAAAATAAAACATACTAAATAATAATTTATGTAAAGCGTTGTTGAGACTGCATAGAGCTGGGGAGTTAAATAAGACTCAAGCGAACCACAGAGTTATTTGACATGTGTGATCTGCGAAGACTAGGTTATCCAAAGAGACTGTCTCCTGGTCTATGAAAACGTAAGATCCTGAACTATCTTATAATTAAAGTCTAGCAGACTATTTTATCATTGTACTAATAATTAAATTGTAGTAACAACTGTTGTAAGAACGGTTAAAGATTGTGAGAAAACTTAACTTAAGATAACTTGACTGCGTGCGACGTACAAGTTACGGTGAGTTGTTACAAACGATTGGTTACATACGTTCGTTAAAAAGTCCACGATTAAATGCATGCAAAACACACACATACTGCCAACAGAAAGGCACATTTTTTCATTTTAACACGCGTTCAATTTCTGTTAACGTTTACCGGTACGTAAACGTAAGCTGAAGCAACTTGGTTAGTCGCTGTCTGCGGTGGGTCTAATAAGAACTTTGTTCACAGCTATAAACTCATTCACATGTACAAAGTCTGGTCCACGATAGCTAATGAACCACCGTAATAAAACATATGTTTTACAATCGTAATCTAATAACCGTAATCACGTTCAGGCTTACAACTAAATAAAATATTTTACAACTGAAAACCGGAAGATATCATTAAACGGGCACAACCACGTGAAATGATTTATGTTAATGTCGGCGTGACGTTGAGAGTCATCATAATAAAATACTGGGAATATAACACTAGTTGCGGCCGCGAGGTTTGGTTGGCTATTTGATGCTTGGTATTATATCGTCTTACAAGAGTTAAAATTCAACCCAAAATGGCTGACTTTTCAACCAAAGAAAACTTCCTTCATTGAGGAAAAGTATTGGGATAGGAAAGAAATGAAATAAATTAACTTTCCTTCTCTTTCACCTTTTAACCCTTGTAAGAAAAAAATAGATTATAGATAGTTTCACAACACTGTATCGCTTAGACTCAGCGATTTAACAAACAGCAAGCCGCCTAATTCAATAGAGCGTCACTATTATGACGTCAGACTAACAACAACAATCACAACATAAGCTCGTTTAAGAAATAACATAGATAATCCTTAAATAAAAACCACAGACCACAAACCACAGAGAGTAATTTAATAATTATATAATCGGGTTATCGGGTTAAAATTAATTTAATGAATTTATATAAATAAACGAGTCTATTAAAAGCTTTGTTGAACATATACTTGCCTAAATATACCAACATCAGTTTAGAATGGAAAAACAGACATCTGATCACACTTTGTTATTAGTTACTGTCTACCACAAATATTTAATGAAGTAGGCCAGACATTTTTTATATCTCTTGTCTCTGTTTTGTAAACTAAATCTGATACGATGTCTTGGAACTGAGTTAAGGTCAACTAAGAAGTAAAGATTGTTAATAGGAATGTAGATTTATAAATTAATCTAAGGGAGCGTTTCAATAGACGCTAAGCAGAGCGTTGCGGAGCCCGATTCACCAATCACAGCGCATTGGGATTGTCAAACAACGCATTGACAGTGTCAAAATCTTGTCGTAATGCTTTGTGATTGGTCAATTCACGTTTCAAGATTGCGCACCCTTAGATTGTTCTTATGCATATCTATACACTTGATTGATTTTGATTTCTCTACAATCATTAGAATTTTTAAGCAAGACGCAGTGGTTTGATGGACACAACTTATGCTACAAGAAGTTAAAGGACCATTTAAACACAAACTATTTCATATATACTGATTCCTTGATTTTAATTGAAAAATCAACAAGCAAATTAAAAACATAATACCCAGTAAATAGGTAGTATAAACTGTATGTTATTGCAGAGGTGTGTTCACTGTTCAGTGTTAGTCACATGACTTTTTAATATAAACAAATTATTTAGAATACATTTATGATGTCAGTAGCTCTAGGCTAAGTATTAATATCTAGGAGAAGAGCCGGGCGTCTCTGAGTCACCACAGATGCGGTGATAAAGAGACTTTTGAAAATATTAGCCGCGGTGATATTCGTTATTGTATCGTCAGTTTGTTTGCCAATAATTTTAGTGTGTAACCGAACTTTACTATAGACGTGTTTCAATATACAGGTTATTTTTAGGTTACTACGTTTTTTGGTACTGCCGAAAATCTTACATTTATTATTGTGACCTAAAGAAAATCAACTTAATTGTGATTTAATTACTGTACCATTAAGTATATTTCAGCTGAACCAAAATACCATACCCCTATTAACGTGAAACATTGGGTTCACGACAGCAGCGCAGGTGCAAAGCGATTTGTATGAAAAACGAACACATATTTAACGTGCTTACATTCGATACCCCTTTTCCATCTAATTTAGCTAGTAGCACCTTTGTTTAAGCTGAGCTCAATATATAAGTTTCAGTCACAAATCAGATATATTAAAGGGTATACGAATACCACCGCAGGACAAATTTAACTACCAAATATTAGTCATCAGTCTCAATAACTACTGTACACATTTATTAATGGTCGAAGTAAATGCCAAATGCAAAATCATTTAATAAGATGTAAGTAGGATCGGCGTGGGAGCCGTTCAGTTTTCCCTCTAATATTCGAGCTAGCCGTGAATCACTGGGTGACACATCAAACTGTAGGATGAGCTGAACAATTCGTTCATTTACCTTCCAGTTTAGAGGCAAATCATTATCTAGCTTTCTCAGGAAATGCGAAGGAGCTTTGTGAAAGTTTAACATTAGATAGAACTATAGTCACTAAACATTGTACTTCTTAAACCTATAGGAACACTAGCGGTCGCCCTCGCTTCGCTTCGGGTCGCTTCGGGGAAAGGGCACCCCGCTGTTAGGAGTTGAATATCACAAAATCCTTTCTTGGTGCGCACATCATGAAAGGAACCACTGTACCACAATATATTAGTCAGTAAGTCAGTCAGTCAGGTTTGCCTTTAATATATACAGATACCTACAGCTTCATTGATATCTTCAGTCAGCATAAAAGATATCCTCGCATTACATTCTTATTAGTTAATTAAACTTCTTAAACGTACCATAAATTAGTTGTATTATACTATAATAAGTAGGTGAAATCATAAATAAAATATATTTATCACTGATGTGGAAATAAAAATTGTTTAAATAAATTATTGATTTTTTTCATCTTCATCCTAAGTACCGTAGTAATTTGTACGAAGGTGGCTACACTCCGCATACTCTCCCGCCCGAACAATCCACAATAAACATATGACAGCGTGTCGTCAGGGCGCCGGGAACGCCGGCCTAATTATAGACCCGCCCAAATTACTCACACTTAGGTATTTAAAGTAAACCCGCATTCTTCGAGATGTGAGATAAATGCATACAACGTACGGAATGTTGGTGGTATTTCAGTTAAGAGACTATAATATATTAAAATGAAAGTATACTTTAGTACGGTGCAATGTACAGCGAATAATTTAAAAAGAAGAACAATTACTATAAGATAATTATAATTTTGTGTTTTTCGCCAGTACCGTGGCATCTACATTTTTGTATTTCGACGATAAGCTTACCGCATTTTATGAGATAACGGTAGTTTTTTTTGTTTCAAAACACAGGTAGATCCTACATTAAATATTGCCGAAGGTACCTGCAGCAACTACTTTAAGTTAACCTTCGCAAAATCGTTAGAACAACACTGAATACGTCAAATACATATTAAATAAATATAATAATATTGTTTCTGTTGAATAACAAAGTGGTACCTAAACATTCCTCGCTTTAAAATATCTCAACGCAAATTAAATGCCGAATTTCCTGTCAAACAATATTGTCTCGTAAGCCGTGTAACACGACTACTTACGGGCTACATTTAGGACTATAAATATAATGAAAAATGACATAACTCGAGACAATACAGACAGACGCCCACACAAACATTCACAATCAGAAATAAACTCACAACAAAGTCTTCGTTCGCGAGAATCATGTGATTGGCCACGTCTAATATCAACCGTTTTATAAGGACATATTGTTTGCCAAATTATATGCTATTAGCTAACGAGTATTTATTATTAGATTTAGAAAGAGAAAGTCGCAACAAGAGTCGACTTTCTGAATATCAGAATATCGGATAAATTGTAATGAAAGATATCAATTAATTGAAGACATGTCGTCTTAGGGTTTACGATGACAGTGGCTGAAATCTCTTATCCTCAAATTAACTGTTCCGTTTATAGATAGCCTAATAGCCTTTCATGTCCCACAGCTGGACAAAGGCCTCTCGTCGCACTGCAGATACCAGTGCCGAGGAGAGAGTTGGGTGTAATCACCACGCTAGTCTACTACGGTCTCGTGATCTTAAACGCGAGCCATATTTGTAAAGTATGTTTATGTTATAGTCCATTAAAATAAATCAATTATAAACCATCTCAAATTAATGAATCTCTATAAATCCGTACCTATTCCGATGTCAGAGGTGACGCGCGATGACGTAGTATTTTCGTAACGCGTGCGTCCGCCATGTTGGAAAACAAAATGTATTCCCTGTCATCTTTGTGTCAAATTATTTATAGCGCAGTCACCTGTAGGGTTGTAAGTGTAGACTGGCCGTAATGTGGGTCATGTTAGCCGGTTGGCAGACGGCGCGAGTGATGGATGGCTTGCAGAATTTGTTGAAGAACGTGGAATAGTAACGTACTCTTAATAACATAAACGGTCTAAGAACTCCGGGTAATAACGACAGGGTTGGTCCCGAACTTAGTTGAACTTAAAAATACTGTTAAGGTTTATTTGGTAAAGAAGTTTAGAGATGCCTTGTTAGTGGATGTGCTATGCTTCGTTTTATATGATTGGTGGATACCACCATAATTATATGTTACTTTACTACGCTCTATTGGACTGGCAGCCTACACATAGCACTTTTGAATCATTCATTAATACAGTTGAAAGCTTGAGGTTCAATTTTCGCTACGCTTAATCATTTTGGATATGCTTACTGACAAATGAATATATTAAATCGAATTGATTATGTTTATCTTTGAGCTGTCACGGCTAGACCAGTGAACTAATTTTGATTGTTGATTGAAATAAGCTACAGCTCAAATCTACTTTCAATTAATAGTGTAGTGTATTGGATAATATACTCGTAGCACGTAGGTAGAAGACTTCAACACGGTTCAGAATATTAATTTTCTATGATTGGCTTTTAATTATGTCTCCACTCATTTTATTAAGAGGTAAAGTTCTATCTGTGTTTTTTGAAAGCGCTAATCGCAGAAACTACCAATCTGATTTGAATAATTATTTTTATAATGGATGCCCACATTCAATGGGAAGGTGATAAGCTATTTTTCATCCCGAAACGGGCACAACAGGTGAAACCGCGGGGCGCTGCTAGTTTTCTATAAAATGTCTAACTGGCTGAAGGAAGGAACAACTCAAAATCTACAAACTGTACAAAAGCCTCAATTCCCGAATGTTAAATGCACTTGAGTTGATGTAAATAAACAATCATAAAATGATTGAATCATATCATTACACCCGCGTTTATATAAACACACATTAATTTCACAGTTTACGAGCCTTTTAATAACCTTATAACTATGCTATAAAGGTTCAAGTTCGCGTCATAATTCATTGAAAGGTAAGCCCTCTCGTGCATTGAGCCAGCGCAACTATTTTATATTTTGCTATAAATTACTTCTAGCGAATCGGTCACATAAATCTGTTTTATCTTAAACAATTCTAGCTATTTTAATGGCCGGGATAGACAAAAGTGTGGCATTATGACAATATTATTGGCTGGAGACCAATTCTCGTAACTTGTCGTCACGGTGGAGTTTATCTAGACACCTACATTATACCTATCGTAATAGGTATCTGCACACAGGTCTAGACTACAACGGAAAGTCATTCGGTCGGTGTATGTTATTCACAGCTCAGGATTGGTGTAATAATTGAGTTTCATTTGATGTATTCTGTCCGTGGTATAATTAGTATCAATGATCTTATTTCAGATAAAATTGAAAAAAGTTTGTGTTTTATTTCTTTTCAAATACAAGTAACAGTCGCCTTCGCTTTACAGTGGTATCCTCCAACTCACTACTCCTAGCTGAACAGTCAGTCTATTGCCTACTGCGCTTGACTAACAATGGTTGCAGTCTATTTTAATCTACTCTACATACAGCCTAATCCCAGATACTTTCAGATCTCCGACGACTCTGAAATGGTCTCACGATAGAAACAACTGAGATCTTAAATGTAACAAGTCACCATTAAACATGCATCATCTATATACATAGTGAGTGTTCTTACCGTCAGGTATCTTGACGCTGATGCCGAGGATCTGATGCAGGCGCGCCAGCGCGGCCTGCTGCAGCGCGCGCCGCTCCACCTCGCTCAGCGTCAGCAGGGACGTGTCCGTCAGCCGCACGCACCGTCCGCTGCCGTCTGCCCACACACAACTGCCCTGCCCACATAACAAGACACGTCATCACACCACCTACTTCGATCACCTATTGACTCGATTCGGTGGGAGGTTGGGTTGACTACGTGTTTAGAGGAGTCACGGTGTAACGACGGCGACAGCGACTAGCCAATTTAAATAACTTTTTCAAGCTTCAGAAGTTTTAATAAAGACCATAAACAACGGAGATATATGGTGACGTTCATAGACAGTCGAATTGGGAAACTCTTTTGGTTGTTCTTCTTCATCGAGTGGATGGTCAACCAGACCAATCCTGGTGTCAGTTATTGAGCCGCCAAGGGCTCTGACATGACTCTTTTTGGTTGCTTAGATTCACGTATTACAATTTAATCTTGTAATCTTTATTCAATAAATTGCTAGTTGCTGTCGCCGCCATTATACCCTTCTACCTCTGTAAGAGTTGTAAGAGCCAAAAGCGGACAGTATTTGGTTGGTTGGTTGGTTGCTACAGCAGTAAACAATAGTAAAGTATTGATGACATTGAGTTTAAACATCGCAATTCAGTGAGTTCAATAGAAAGTGATCAAAGATCCCGTATATAAAATCAATGTCTTGAATGACACTCGAGAATGGCTGGATCGATTAGGCTCATTTTAATCTTATAAGTAAAATGTTATTATAGTATAGAGTATTATAAATAATGAGAAGGTTTAAACGGTAAGAAACCACTTTTATCAGCAGCGTGCTCTCTCGCTGGGTCAGCCAGTTTCAAATAAACTTTTGTCTCTAGCATTCACCGTACTTTCAAGCTTCGCTCAATGTCTCTATACGAGTACAAGTGACTATCAATACGTAATAATGACTCCTAACAAATGAATATGAACACATGATGCCTCTTAACAAGTGAATATGAATACGTCAGCAACGTCGAAAGGGTACGATCGGAACAAAATACTTTTTGATATAAATATAACCAATGATCATTAGCGTCTTCAAACGAATCGTGTCAATGTATTTTATTTCATAACCTCTCGCGTCGCGGCGATATTTATAATATTAGTTAAATGATTTGACGGGAACACATCTATTTTGTGAGAGTGTTTTCATGATTTCCGATAGTGTTTGTGAAGAACATATACTATTTTACTATTAATTGAAACGTACGTTAATGTCATTATTATTTATTTAAAACGGGAACTTACGTACGACGGAGACTACTGTCGAGAGTCTCTCCCCGCACTGTGAGTGCGGGGAGAGACGCTGTCGCGAGCGCTTCACCCACCTCCTGATGAAGGCTACCGTATGTGGCCGAAACGTGTCGAGGAACTCTCGACAGTAGTCTCCGTCGTACGTAAGTTCCCGTTTTAAATAAATAATAAGAACATATACTAACATATGCTAGGATATTTTTTACGTGAATTTTACGTTGTACTTAACTTAAAAGATTATGGAATGTGATAAGACTTGACATAGTGGTTAATCGACGGAAATGTATGATTGCCGATTGATTGACACGAGTTAACCAATGCATAAAATAAGTAAGTGTGGCCGTACGAAAGTATAACATGGTCAGTCGAAACAGGTGGCAGCTGTAATATAATAAGCTGATTTATAAATTTAAGTAACCGTTTTTAATTAAAACTACGTTTACGTAAACACTTCGCTTCATTACAATCTATTGATAGATCAATGTCCTTTTAAAAATCCCATCCAAGAGAAAGGCAACTTCATCAACTTCCCTAAAAGAATCATTAATGACTCCGAGAGTGACTGTTAGGTAAGTAGTACTTATTGAAATAGCTAGGCTTGGGCAGTATTAATATTCAACGAGTTTACAAGCTGTGAATTGAAGAATGGAAATGAAAAAGTCTGCAGTATACTGTGACGTAGGCTTGCGAGTTCAATACATCCATCGTTTAATCGTAACGACACACCTATACATAGTACATCTTTTTTAAGAACTTTTTGATCGGAATCATACCGTATTTCATAAGTGGGTATAGCAGTTTCTCTGTTTAGTCCGAGAGGCCGTTCCGCCCACGCGACGCGCTATCGAAGTGTAGTGTAGGAGTCGCGGAGACACAACACTGCTCGCGGCTCAGTGAATCATTGACACTATTGTTTATTTGTCTGCTAACACTTAGACACTCTAATCCAGTTGGATATTATATCGAATTTAAAAATAAGGCTTTCAATTGGACTGTGTTTGCTTTCTGTATCCGACCAAAGCCAACATAAAACCAAAGAAGATTCTCACTTCGGCTGTATGTTTCTTCTCCTCAATTGGCAGCAAGCCCCCGGTGGCTTGTCCGTACCTCAAGTAATTTAAAAAATTGCGTTACTCAAGAGTTAAATAATGTTTTTATAAGATTCTTCTTATCCGATATCTCCGTCCTTTATGAATCGATTCCGATAATTCTTTCGGTATATAAAAGGGTATATTTACAAATTAGTTCCAATTTAACCAGATTTGAAAAAAAAGGTGGTATGTTTTTTTAATTAAATATAGCTAGTCGTCGCCATTACTGCACCGTGGCATCCCCTTGTTGTGTTCTTGCTGATTAAGTACTCATACTCGTGTTACGTTTACATGTTAAGTTACGCGATATTTCCGGCGATTATGAACAGGATTTGACAATTCTCTTTGTGTGGTGGTCATTGTGATCGATTTTCACGCTTATTTAGTAGAAAATTTGTCATATTCACGCTCATGTATTTGGCACGACCTATATGAAGGAGAATTTGATAACAATGCTTATACAAGCGTTTTATTGTACGCTAGTCGGTGCCCTCTTCTACAAAACAAACAATTAAGTATAATTCTACTAGTGATCATTTAAAAAATAGGTGTCTACATACATTATTGTGGGGCATAATTTTGATGAAAATTTTAAAATTTTTAGAATTGTACACTTGTAAAATATTGTTGGTGTTACATGGAGATGGTATATGGTAAAATGTTAATACAAAGGAAAAGCTCAGTTTGAGTTATTGACTTTCTTTCTTATCGAGTGGATGGTCACCCTGACCAATCCTGGTGTCAGAGTTATAGAGCCGCCAAAGGCCTCTGACATGGCTCATGTAACGACTACTATCCGTAGTTATTGACTTGAAATGTAATATTCTGTTTTAGTACATAAGTTAAACTTTTAAATATGGCAAGATTCTATATAATCGATTCGACAGCATTTGATCGACAGCGTAAACAAATAATAAATAACGTTAGGTGGAAACAAGATTTCGCTGATTTTGACAAATAACACACAGACAGTGCATTCATGTTAATAATTTCCACCGCAACTGTATGAAAATGAGTTATGTTCGCGATAATTTGAGCAATATGTTTCGAAGTGAGCTCGCAATGAGCGTGGCGGAACGACGCGCACTCCCACGAACAGAAATAAACTTTATTACCAAACTATTACTTTACATTTTGTATTGTACCATTCATATTTAATGGTCAAACCTTAGACCGAGCAAAACTGTTAATTTATTTATTTACTCCGATTGATGATTTGTAGGAATTTACCAAATCGATTTCATACCGAATGACCAAAATAAACACAGAATTTGAAAAACAAACTACTAAATATTGATATTCTAAGAAACGGAATCGATTGACTGAGTGCGAATCGATTCCAGTCTACGGTCCGATTTATTGGTTCACACGAAATAGGCACAAATCGATTAGTGGGAGAGATCCACTTAAATCTGTCAATCGTATCAAAGTAAAGCTGAGATTAATTTTATAGCGGTTATCATAAAATAGCTACCATTTAAAAAAAGATCGGAGAAACTTTAACTTTCATAGGAAGGTTAAAGTACATACGAAGTACATACGAAGAGGACAAATATCTGACTATGTGGGTACTTAAACTTACGTTGATACAAAATGTTAATTAATTAGTAGAAAATGAAGCAGTAGGTAATAACTAGGATTTTGGTCAATGATTAGATAAGAAGATGTGTTTAGTTTAGGGTTGACTTGATGTAAATCTGATGAAAACGATCGCAATGGGAGTCAGTCTACTTTGGAACCCCCTGTAGGCGGGGGAGGGGTTATACAGGGGCAGTAGTAGCTCTTTCAATTTTATAATGTAATATATCGTATGCAAAACGTGTTAGGTATAATGACATGAAAAAAATGATATCTACACCCTACAAAATGTTCGAAGTATACTCGTATAGATACTAAGAAGTACTAAGATACTTTGTTATAAATGGGTCATGCGTGTATGAGGTAAGTGTGGGAATATATAGCGTTGTGAGTGTTGTGTATGATTAGAAGGGCATTCAGAGTTGAGCCGCAGACCGCAACCGTAGGCGGTTAGTGGTGCAGTCTGCGGTAGCGGTCTGCGACCAAAGTCGGAGGAGTACATTTAGTGTGTTGTGTAAGTGTGTGGGTTAGTGTATGTATATGATGAGCGTGGCGTGCGGTAGTGTTGTGTTGAGTGCACGTGTTGACTGACCTGAGGGGTCCAGGCGGCGGCGGCGCGGCTGGAGCTGCGGCTCCGCGTGCGCCACAGCCGCTTGCTGACGCTCTGCACCACGCTGCTGGAGGAGCGCGACTTCTGCATGCCACCTGCGGACACCGACACGCTACACCCCCCCACCGCCAGCAGCGACGCCCCCGGGGACGTCGGCGTGCTGGCCACCGACGCGAACTGCAACTCCCGGTACGACAGGATCCAGCCCTCGTCCGTCTGGCAACCCTTGTGCGGCCCGTCGTCGTCCACACCGCCGGGCGCGCGTGGCTTGATGTTGCGCAGGTTCTTGTCGTAGTTGATGCGCTTGAACTGGTCCGCCTTGTCGGCGTCGACGCTCTTCTTGCGCGCCATGCGCAGGTAACGCTTGATGGTGTCGCTGACGGACTGCGACACGTCGTCGTGGTCGACGCTGGAGCGGCGGCGCCCGGGGCGGCGCTCGGGCGGCGGCGACGTGGGCGACGTGGGCGCCGTGCCCGCCTCCAGCTTGTCGCGGTAGGCGCGCTCCAGCTCCAGCAGTAGCTCCTCGCCCAGCGGCGCCGTCTGCGTGCCGCACTCCACGCCGCCCTCCTCCAGCGACTCGTGCCGCACCTCGATCAGCGGCGGCGGCGACAGCGGTGGCGAGCGCGGCCCGTCCGTGCCCCGTCCACGCTCCGGGCGCCGTAGCCCGCGCCCGCGGCTCGCCGCCGCCGCGCCCGCGCCCAATCCACCCGTCACGACGAAGGGGCTGGAGCCGAACCCGCCCGGCGGTCCGCCGCCGATGCCGCCACTCCTGGCACCGCGGTAAGGTTTCGGCTTCCGGAGATCATGGTACAGTCTTTTGAGTGAGTTCCTATCGTTCAACAAGTCCTGAAGCACCTGGTCGGTGTTGTGCGCGCGCGCGTACCGGGCGAAGTGTTCGTGCAGCGCGCGGCGCGCCGGGTCCGCGTCCCCGTCGGCGGGTGCGCGGCGCTGCAGCAGCTCGCGCAGGCAGCGCTTGAGGTCCGCGCGCTCGCGCTCCGTCGGCCGCTCGGGCGCGTCCTCCTCGACCTTGAGGTGCCGCCGCAGCAGGTCCACCAGGTCCGACTCGTCGTCGTCCTCCGCTGGCGCTGCGCGGCTCGCGGGCGGCGGCGCGGCGGCCGGCGCGGGCGCGAAGAAGTCCCGCCGGAGCTTGGCGATGTCGAAGCGGCCGCCGGAGATGTGCGGGATATAGAGGTCGGTGGGGCGCTGCGGTGGCGGCGGCGCGTCGTCGGAGGGTGAGCGCGCGCGCACGGACCCGCCGCGGGCGCGCTTGCGGCGCCGAGGCCGCGGCAGCGCGCCTGGGTACGAGCTCTTGCGCCACAGCAGGAAGCGCGGCTCCTTGGCGCACACCTCCTGGAAGTAGGCCTCGATGCGCGGCACGTCCTCGGCGCGGTTCTGCGCGCCGTCGGGGATGAGCCGCCGGCCCGCGTCCGACATGTACTTCCAGGTCTTGCGCGTGAGCAGCCATCGCTCCCGCGGCTTGTCGCGGCGGCGCGGCACCTTGGTCATGGGGTCTGCTCGCGCGGCGCGCCGCTCCATGGCCGCGGCAGTCACGCGCGCCGCATGCCGCGACCTCCCTGCGGCCCTGCCCGCACCGCTGCTCGCTGCTCGCCGTCGCTCGGTGCTCGCCGCTACTCGCTGGCTGCTCGCCGCACCGGAGGAACGCGACGCGCCGAAATAGCACTCCGGTTATAGAGCGGCCGTGAACTGGACCGGGGCGCGCACGGAGGACCGGCGCTGGCGGCGGCTCGGCGCGGGACTGCCGCCCGCCCGTAAACAAACCGCGCCCGCCCACATGCTGCCGCTCGCCGCTCTGCGCCTGCGCACTGCGCGCGCACGCCGCCACGCTCCGCCACGTGTGATTGATGATGGTCAGGGTCCGGCGGCTCCGCTCCACTCCTCCGCTCCTCTTATCACTGCACATCATGCCGGTCTTCTGATACAAGGTCACGTCGACATCAAACTATTTGCAGGCGTGTTTCATCACATGATGGATTACCCACAATTCATTCTCTAGTGGTTTTACCTACACAATGGATGAATTTCTTTGAGGAAAACTTTGGCACAGACCTTACAAGAACCTACCGAGGCATATAAGAAGTCAGAACTCTACACGGTATCTAGGTCCTTACGCCAGAGAAGCCAGAGAAGCCACGACCAGTCCGCGCCAGACTAACAGATTTGTTTGAAAAGAAACATTCGGACCTAAAACCCACGATCAGTGTAAGATTTATAAGCTAATCAACGAATGTTTATATCATTAGTTATCAAAACCTTGGAGCAAAAATATACTATTAGAAATATATCGGCTGCGAGCGCGGGCTACACCTGCCGCAGTTGGTTTCCGTAGGGCGGACCGCGGCGTGGTGGAACTTTCTGGAGTTTCACATTATTGAGCTTTAAACCAGCGACGACATCTACCTACATAGATACAACAAAATGATAAAAGAAAGGTCTGAGTGCTTCGTATTTCTCCTAGTATTTAGTGTCAATCAGCAAAAATAAAAAAAAAACCACTTACATACAATGAATAATGAACTTGACAAAGTGTGAAAATGTTCACAATTTGGACGATAGGTCAGACAGAGAGTCGCCATTGATCTAAATCTATTGAGTGTTTCATCAGCGAACAGCTGGTTCTACCCAATTATCTATTGAAAGATATAAACATTAGGAACTTTCCCACAGTAAACACGAAAAACAATTTATAAACATTTTATTGATGTAATAAAAACAATAAAAAAATTGCGTAAAGTGTAACGTCGAAAACTCGAGATTGCACCGCTCATTCGACTCGTTTTGCATGAGCGTAGGTACTTCCTAGGCCACTTATAAAACGCTCAGTTTTAAAAATAAAACAGCGGCATAACATAAACAAAATGTATCCGACGCGTGTTCAACCTACTACTACCGGCATCTAGCGGAGGCCAAATTAACCAGGGAAACGGTAGTAAAACGTTTCAGATCATGGTTCGAATATGAACTGTAACATTACTTCATAAAAATAGCAAGAGATGGCGTTAGCAGTGCACTTGGTAATGACAATAGTTAATTATACAAGTTTATTATTGCTGTTGTTATTTTTATGATCCGGACCTGTTTTATTTTTGGTTTAATGTTTAAATATAGTGTTTATCGACGTGCGCGGATAATTTAATGTGTGACGGATCGATGGAGACATCGGTTCGATTACATGTGAATAGATATCGTTAAGGCGGGTTGTGTTTTTGGCGTGTGTATTGTGTTCGCTTCCATTGGGCGCTACTTAGAATGGGATGCACAATGAATGGTTATTGTCTGGCGGACAATGGCGCAGACATTGTGCCAGTCGTTCATTGCATTACTAATTAATTGAATTATTAAGTTACTGATTAACATGAGCCAACGACATAATTTAGTCACCCGTGTCAAGTAGTTAGCAACTTTGTTGAAGAAATTCGAAGACGCCAAATACGTCCCGTACCTACTTAAAGTTTAACTCAGAGAAAACTAAGCGAAATTTCGCAAACAAGTTTAGATACTATTTCGTGTTTTTTTTTTCATGGCTGATTATAGATTTGTAATATAAACTAACCATACAACCTTTTTCTAGCCCTGCATGAAATAACAGAAGGCGGTTGCACCCCTACCAGCCGCAGATACAACAGTAGTCACGGTACCTACTTACATTTCTCGCGACGGGGTTACTTAGCATTTTTGTAATTTTATTTATTTTGAGCTTATGGTTACGTAACTTGGTTAGGAAAATGGATAAAATGAAAATTAGTTCAGAAGGTTCAAAAACTCTTAACTAACTCAAAAGGACTTTTTCTCATTGAGTTGATATCAACCAGCACACGACAATAAGTACTTAATTTACATTTGTATCCTACATATTTTAGTTTTTATAAAAAGTTCCGTGACCGCTGGAGCTGCTGTAGAGTTTATGATACACATATTATACGAGTTATAATCGTAGAGTTTTTACGTGCCTTAAACTCAAGGCAGAGGCAGAGCTACCGTATGTATAAGTACTTAGTACGAACAGTAAAAATATACTTTAAATAATCATTACAAACGAACGTTAAACCTCTTTGATATCAATGTATTTACCTAATTGAATTAAGAAATAAAATAAGGAACAAGATTATTATTATTGAAGTCGCAAATCTCAGTTAGTTCATTAATCCGCACGAGGTCATCGACCCGACACGTAGGTATCACAAAATTATAAATTATTCTTGTAAAAATAATTGTGACAACGCGATTTATCTTCCATGTTTAAAGTTTCTATTTAATTTCGCCGACTTCAAGCGTTCCGAGTTAATTTTGTTTTAGTGGTCATTATCGTGACTTTTGTTGTATCGCGTCCATTTTAATTTAATACTAATATGTTTGTGGTCTATATTAAAGCTATTAATATTAATAAAAGTTATTTTCATAGAAAAAAAACGTAGAAATGGAATAGAAGGGAAGTTGAAGAATTTTGGCGGGAGTCTGTAGCCGCCATGTTATTTTGTTTTATATTTTACATTGAAAAAAAAACGACCTAGATAGATTTGATTGTGTAAACACTAAGAAGTTACTACTAGCTCAACAAAGAACGAATTAATATACAATAATTATTCACGCGTAAAGACTGTGAGTAAAGTGTAAAGTCAAGAATTGGATCATAACAATAGCTTGAGCTGATTGATTAGCCCACTGCTGTAATGCTGCGTAGGACTAGGTTCACATTATTTAGATTAGGTACCTTTAGTGGATGCCAAAAGTAGCATAGCCTAGCCATGGAAGGCAAGGCACCAAAGTACTCAAATATGACCCTGACTTTAGGACATTTCCACATAAGAAATCACATCTCAAAATGTAAAACATTGAAATGACATTTATTGATTACAAAACATAGCAAACAAGTGTTTTATTTTAACCGTTTGTTTGCCTAAACTATTAAATCCTCGCGGGCAGAGCTAAATATTTTGACATTATGTCCAAATGGCGCCAACTTTTGACAGGTGAATGACAGTTTAATTTTTGTGACGTCAGAACACGGTCGTCTTCTACTAGGCCATTTAATAAAACCACACTGATACATCTTAAAGGCTCTTTCAATTTAAGCATATTTAGTCCTGCATCGTGCCGCGCTGATGCACACACGTCTGCGCGCACAGATAAATATAAATATACCTGTTCACACACGGTTAAATAGACCCAAAGTAAGCTCTATGCTTGTGTTATGGAATCTAATTAACTGATACTACTACATATACATAGGTACACAAATAGTTTTATAAGAATATATAATTGACACCCAGACGTCGTCGCCAACAACTATGTCTGCACATATTGTTGACTCTGGGCGGGAATCGAACCCGCAACCCTCGACACAGTAAGCGCTCTCACTGCCACTGTGCCAACGGGCTTGTCAAAATGTTATTTTATTTTCATATGCACGTAGCTACTTGAAACGCTTCATTTGAATGCCCTCAAACCTCGTTCAATTAGTATCTTCGAGGTCAAACTAAATAAAATAAAACCTCACTTTAACATTGACATTGACTAACTTTCACATTGTTCATACTAATAAATCTTCAATAAATTGAAATTGCAGGACAGTAGTAACTAACCAAGTAAAGAGAGACCTAACTATAAACCAACTCTGACTACTTTTCAGACCAGTCACAGTAACAAATGAAACATCAACGCACCTACAACTATTTCATCATGAATCCAACAACAATCGAGCAACAATCATGGCTTAAAAATCAAAACTTGAAATTGTAAATCCACTTATCGACACCAACATAAATATTTTTCCAAAATGATTCTCATTCATTTTTCCATATTTTCTTACATCTAACCAGTATTTAGTATATTTATGTCCATCCCTAATCCCTAATCCCATAGGGGATTATTTTTTTGATCCATTCCTCTTTAGCTCAGAAAAGAAAGTACATTCATTTATATATCACATGAATTGTCCATATCTGCTGGGATTGTGTTTTGCATTTGTAATCGATGGCATCCTGTTGATATGGTGATCATATCTAAATTCGTTTATCCTCCATGTTGTTAATATCTTTGTCCTTCTGTTGTTAATTTCTTCTTTGAACATTTAGCCAGACGGACCGCAACAAGGGCATTTCAATTATAAGGGAACATTTTACAACAAGTAAGGTGCAAGTGATTGCGATGAGCGATATTTTTAAAAAGACTTAACCATCCTTATAGCTCAAAATATAGCTCATCTGCTCATATACATGTTCTACATTTTGTGCTTATACTATGTTCTTATTTATATTATTTTTCCAAAAAAATCGCTAGTCGGCGTCGCTTGTCGCAGCCGTGGCATCCATATGTTTAGTCCGGGAGTTGCAAGTCGCTTATAAGTCGTGAGACCCAGTTAGTTTAGTAACTAAACTAAGTAGGCCAGACGCGAGTCCACTCGCTAATGAGGCGATAATTCGAGCCCGTTAGCTCGTCACGCCATGACAGTGAACTTACGTACTAAATTAGATGACAACATTTCTTAGTATTTTCTTGTCAAATGCAATATTTAAAAATAAACCAAAGATTGAAAAATAACGTCCCAGAAATCTAGGAAAGTATGCGCAAAACAAAAAGGCTGCTATTGCTTTCACAAACAAATTCAGTAAATAAGACCCTACGTTGCATGTATATAAGACTCAAAAGCTGTCAGCTCATTTTATAAGTTTCTTCTTGACCGCGTGCATACTTATCTGGCGTTATTTCGTGTATTTTTTCAGTAATTTCTTGGAAAACGAATGTTACACGACGAGGTCGTTTGCCGGTTGAATTGTAACCGGAAAATGTTAACTTGTCATCTGGTTATTATGGGGAAATATGAGTAGTCATTTAAATTCAATTAAAAAGAAGAAATATAGTATTTGTTAAAAAAAATTAAAGACTGGAATACGCATGGGTGATATTCTTTGGAGTGACAATTGATATTTTAGCAATGGAATATTGTGCACATATTTAATGACCTAAAAATTACTGTTAATACAAATTGTAATGAGGTTTAAGAGCCATATAAGTATTAATCTTCAGAATATAAATAAGTATCTAACTCAACTTTAAATGAGGGACACGCTATTTGCGCCTTTGTTGCGCGCCGGCCAGATGTAAAGAAATTAAAAACAACAGCCGTAATTTTTTGATCAACAATAGTAGCTTCGTGTTTTGCGCATTTTTCCTTTTAAGGTTAAACCTCACAGCGTCAGTTCTCGAAAACATATCTCTACTGGTTATCTCAGATAGTTGATCAAGTTTTGACAATCCGTCCGTTGAACCCCCAATTTTTTGACATATATTTACATTTAAAAAAATGATAAACATGATCTACTATCTCAGATAGCCAGTAGGAATAGGTTATTAAAAACTGTCATTAAGCTCATCATTAGCTTAAGAGCCTGCTGGTCAAACCAGTAGTTAGTTCAATCAATGGTCTAAGAGCCCGTAGCATATTGGTCCACTCTGTTAAAAGTGATAAAACTTACATGCACTTGTATTGTAATCGACAGTGTTCTCAACTTGTATTCCCATGTTTGTGTCACAGCGACATCTAGCGATGTCCACAGCGCACTTCACTTCACATGCTCACTGCACTGCACTCACACTGTTTCACTACACAACACTTTTGTTCTTGACATTACGAGCTTTTGAGTTCTCTCCAACGGGAACTGGAATCAGGAAAACAATGGTTTTAGGGATTACAAAAGTAATAAAACAAAGTAAAGTTAAAGTTATAAATAAGTACTCGCAGTGACAATAAATAAAAAAAGTGTTTTGTCTCTTTCGCTCTTTGGCAAATAGCGTATGTCGGAAAGGGAGAAACTATTTGTTAGCTAAAGTGCAGTTAAAAAGCGTTAATGAATAAGGCCCTTATTGAATAAAAATATCTTTCTGTCCTTGTTTGTCATTAATAAAACAAATAGTATATGTAATCACCTGTCCACAATCATGTCCTTCCCGTGTCACCTGTGGACGCGCCGGCTCATGTCGCGCGTGTCTGCGCCCGCGCAAACCACTCGCTATCACGCCAAGCACTGAAACATGTACACATAACTGTTGATCTCATGTGGTCTAAGTATCGTTTTGAGTGTTCGTATTGGACATGATGTTTACATAGAGAAAAAATCATTCATTTCGAGTAGGTTAGTTAGGCTACTCGTTAGCGAGTTAGGCTACTCGAAAAAAACTGGTGTCGCAGTTTTTAGACCGCCTAAAGGCTTCCGACATGGTCTAACGATTGGAACAACCGGGAGCGACTATTTTACGTGCGCTCCGAAGCACGGTAGTGCTCAGATAGAAATACCACTATCGCGCGGCCACCCATCAAGTTAAGTTAGTTAGACAAACCCTTAGTGCTAAAATTTTTGGACCAAGAGCCCGTGAACCCCAGACCTTCGTTATTTTATAAATGCTGAAAGTTTGTCAGCGCATGCTCCCACACACAGGTAAGAACGATGGACTATTATGAAGTTTGGGTTATCGTGGCTTTGGCAGGTATACGGCACTAAAGGTCAATGGTCGAAAACACCAAGTTGGCCATCAATTTCGATATCACCGTCAAAGGGTGACTTGTACAACTCCTCAAGAGCTTTCAAATGACATAGGTCATGTCACTGTTGAGTTTTAGGATCAGCGTCCATGGCATAGGCCAACTCCAATCTTCGGTGGTCGAAAACACCAAGTTGGCCGTCGATTTCGATGTTACCGTCAAAGGGTGACTTGTACAACTTGTCAAGAGCTTTCAAATGACATAGGTCATGTCACTTAGGATCAGCGTCCATAGCATAGGTCAACTCCAATCTTCAATGGTCGAAAACACCAAGTTGGCCGTCGATTTCGATATCACCGTCAAAGGGTGACTTGTACAACTTGTCAAAAGCTTTCAAATGATATAGGTCATGTCACTGTTGAGCATTAGGATCAGCGTCCATAGCATAGGTCAACTCCAATCTTCAATGGTCGAAAACACCAAGTTGGCCGTCGATTTCGATATCACCGTCAAAGGGTGACTTGTACAATCCTCAAGAGCTTTCAAATGACATATGTCATGTCACAAATCACACTTTATTATTTGATGAATTTAGATCGGTATTTTACACACCTTTAGTACCGTTTATCTGCCAAAGCCACGATAACCCAAACTTCATAATAGTCCATCGTTCTTACCTGTGTGTGGGAGCATGCGCTGACAAACTTTCAGCTTTTATAAAATAACGAAGGTCTGGGGTTCACGGGCTCTAGGTCTATTTGGAATTCTCCCAGAAATTAAAAATTTGGCGAACAAACCATTAATTTATGAAATGTTGTTTGAGCAAAATACAAGTTTTTGAGATGACGAATTGGCACCTAAATATTATCACTTGTCCATCAAAATCCAAAAAATCAGACCCATTTTCAGGGTAATGGCTCTCTAGGCAAACTGGAACACTTCGGTTTCAATCTAGTGTAAAAACTAATAGTAAATGTTATAACTTATCAATGTGGACACAAAATATTAATTTTCAGGAATGATTTCAAAGAGCTACGCAGATAATCCTAGAAATCACAATAACTTACGAACGTTCGGAGGTATAGCACAGATTTATGTAATAAATTAGTTTGATGTACCAATATTTAATAATCCCCGCCCACTCCTCTATGACTATGAATACTGCTTGCTTATTGCGTAATAGAACGTAAAATATCATGTGAATATGTACCTAATTTAATCATAATGTTTTACTTTTCTCGGGCCATCAGGTGGTGTACAGTAAAATACCCATATTTTTTAAATGACTGACAGACCCAAAGCCGAAACTTTTGGGCGTATGGAGCTGAACTTTGGCATATATCTTCCTTAAAGAAGGTAGGAGAGCATTAAGAGAGATTTCCCCGAAATCGTCACGGGAACGAGTACAATGTGGGTAGAACATCGGGGCGTGTCCTAACGAGAAAATATTCATGTTATGTTCATGTCATATGTTTCCCTATGTTCGCCATTATTGAGCTTGGAGGCTGATAGTCTTACGATGACGTTTATAAGGTTGAAGTCCTAATAACGTTTAAATTTAAATAATATTTAATATTCAAAAAATCGTTACTGGCGGCCAACTCCGAAATGATGAGTAAACCAAACTCTGCCACCACCAAGAATCGACACACACAATCGGAACATTTGAAATTGACACACAAACGTCTCTATTTTATTATGTATTACTAATATTGACGTCATCGCCACGTCAGGGCTCGCCGGAGTCATTGAGAAAATATTTTAATCTCGAGTCGATGCGAGGCAGTCACCAGATGGCTCGCTGATGAAACGATACACTGTCGAGATTACCTAAATATATATATATGTATAATATGTACCTTGTGTAGCTATGTGCGTTACTTTTTCTTAGGAGATACGAAGTAATATCAGTTGGTTTGCAAAGGACAATACTTTACTAGTTAACACCAAAGTGGCGTAGCGATTAATTAATAAAAAAAATTACCCTTCTGGACAAATGCCTCCCTGTTCTTCGCGGTGTTCCACCACTCGCTGTCAAAGGAGACAATGCTGTTTGGTTTAAGTAGGTAAGTCGTCAACTCTACCGCCGGAGTTTTTAGACCATTTGAAGTGAGATCACACAAATATAACATCCAGTTGTATCTTTTGTCCCCATCTGCTTTGCACATACGCCACTTTCCTCTCGCACTATGTACACACTCATACATAATAAAAGCTCAAGTTCACATTGTATAAGGAAAACAATCATCAAGTGTGTTGATTGTTCGCATGAAGAGTGCATCATTGTTGACATACAACCGCTGCCCGCCCGCCCCACGCCGCGCCGCCCGCCCAGACAATTGTCTGCGCGTTATTGTTCTAAAGTCTGAACCCGCGGTCCCCTGCCAACCGACACATACGTGATAACACTTAATACAGCTTATACTTTCAGTTTAGTTTATTAAGAATTTGGTTCAACATCTTATGGCTTAATTTGCCGACTGTGGATACCTAATTAAGAATGCTAAATGTTACTTACTACCTTTCTGCCACAATGTGTTAATTATTATCATGTTACGTGCGGCGAACGATACTAAGGATAAAAAACTGAAATTGTGATGAGATGTCGGCTCTATTTTGAGTCGTTGAAAACCCTTAATTAAATTAGGATCGTAAAGATATACGTAGCATGAAATTAACAAAGTAATAAAGGGTCGTTGATCTGCTTTTTAAACAGAGTTAGTCAGAAATGTCAGATTAAAAGCTCTAACTAATTTACTGCAAGTGACTTACATATCTCTACAAAGGCATAATTTCCTAGGATAATCCCGATGGGATCTTACAACGGTACCTAGAACAAACCGCCATAAAACCGTACTATTTATTTATTTACAATTATTTTATTATTCGCCTGTTTCCTCGTCTTTTATCTAAGAGTTGATGGGCTTTGATGTGAACGCGGCGTTACGTCGTAAATTATTTTAAATGACATATTTAATTAGTGTAGAAATAAAATATTGTAATGCTTATTAGTATAGATGGGTAAATTTTAATATTATTAGCTGTTTATATAGATGGAACTAAACTTTTCGATATAAACCAGTAGTTATTTGAAGTCAGGGTTTTTGAGACCAAAATGTTAACAACGCTTTACAAAACCGTGACTAGCCGACCTCTACCGTAACCGTCTGACCTCTGACTACGAGAATTACTACGAAAACGCTACGGCGTAGGTCGCGTAGACCTTAATCGCCTACGAAGTTATACACTGAAAAAAAAACTAAATGAATCACAAATCGTTTTTTATTTTAGAAACGAATTAAACTCAGCTTTACAGTTTAAAAAATCGTCTCTTTAACCCAATTTATCATATCAAAAACACCTTCAAATAATAAATTGTTTTAATCTTAATACATGTTTCCTGGAAGCCAACACAAATAGGAAGAGTTCCTTATATTTCGGAGGTGTGACGCAAGCGATCGCTCCAATATAAATCCATACTAATATAAGAAATACAAGAATCTGTTTGATAAGCTTCACGACAAAACCACCGAGCCAATTTTAATGAAATTTGGGATGAAAATAGTTAAAAACCTGAAGTCAAACTTATGGTGTTATATGTAGATTCCCGTATTACTTGCGTGTTATATACCGGTGACGGGTACGGTAAAGATATTAACGTACTACACATATACCCCACGTATATACCACAGTCAGTATGTTCGAGAAGGTAAATGGCCAATCCTGGTGTTGAAGTTTTTTAGACCGACCCCGTAAGGGTTAATTCCGCGGGGAACAACTAGTGTGAATATATTTAAATGTTGACGATGTGTCAAGCGACCGTGAAGACTGTTTCCCGACGGATGTCTCATTGGCAACTCGTATAACGGGTGGATGCGTCGCTGTACAAGACTTCGCGTCGCCAGGAGGATCTAATTTATTTCATCATTTCATTTTATTTTCGCTCTCTCATTTGGGGTGATTTATACGTCTCCGTTGCTTCGGCGATTCAGCGAAATGAATATCACCGACTAGCTACCTCGTCTCACATAGCATTAATATCCTTCTATCGTAATCATATAAAGAGGTAATATTTGTTTATGTTCGAGCTAATCTCAGCAATAACCAGTCCGATTCGAAAAATTATGTTTGTGTTGTGTAGGTATATTCAAGAGAAAGGTTATAAGGCCATGTTTTATCCCAAAATTCCTACGGTAACGGGCACGATATGGGTAAAACCGGTAAAACCGTGGGGTGCTGCTAGTTCTGAGTATTAATGAAAGGATGTGTGTGAACGGTTTGATACCTTTAATTGGCTGTGATTCATACAAACAGTAATTATACATACATGTAAGTACAGCAATGGGCGTAGTATCCTGCTCGTTATCTTTATCACCTACCTATGTAAAGTTGGACCTACTGAGACAAGCAGACAAGACAAAATATTACTAGACAGATCTGCTACCAACTTCACACTGGTATGTGACAATCACTCATGACCCCGAGCGAGGAGGATGACCTGCTGCCCCCTGCTGTAAATACAATAAAACTATTCGGATTACTGATCTATCTTCATACGCAGAAATCTCTACCAATAAACGATCAATTCACAAATTAACTTCACTCATTATTGTGAGTATCGCGCCGCCTGCTGCGTAGCTCGGTAAGGGCTATTAGTCACGATGAATCACATCGCACAGTCCGTTTGTCTCACTATTTATATTTAATACTAACAGAATACAAGCGAGTAACAACATATTTTATTGAGGCCGACTTGGTAAAGAGAAAATGCTCAAGAATTTGTTTGATAGATTTCAGGAAGTTGGGAGTTAAGACAGATTTGAATCATTCTTGTTGATGGGAGCTCCGGTTATAGAGTAGACAATTTTATAATAGTTATTTAACACGTTATTCCCTCGACGCAAAAGAGGGGTTTTATAAGTTAGACGTCGATGTCCGTGTGCATGTGACTATGGCATCATAGTTTTCAAACGGGTGGACCGATTTCGATGCGGAATTTTCATTCGTAGGTTGTGCTTTGTGATATTTGTGTCCAGTAGTTTGAAAAGTATCAGCTCTTTCCCGAAATGCCGAAATTCCCATTTAGTGGTAATTCGGAAAAGAGCTGATTCCGGAGAGAGTACGGGTTGGGAGAGGCCCTACTACGGGTTGGTGATATCAAACGCGAGCCGTGTTTATGAAGTAAATATTAAACATGTTCCACCAGTCTTATTAACTTCGCGACTTCGCAGGCGAGCACTAATGCCACTACATCACTGAATTATGTATTTTACTCCCAAACCTATAATAACCGAAGACTTAACAGGAACACGTAAACTCGTAGCAATGTAAAAAATAATTCATTTGTCCACATATTCTAGTTCCTATAATTATAAATGTCATGACATTTCATCATCAAAATCGTAAATGTTAGGCTCGTAAAACTTTTTATCGGAGTCAGTGACGTCACGCCGACGTCACTGCGCTGAAACATCTTCAAAGGCAGTGTCGATTTCAGGGCTCGTCGTAAACGAAGCGTTTCACAATAATTTTATGGCTCCCTTAAAATTGTATCGCGCGTATTATGTGGGTTAACATAATAAACATCGTGTGTTAGATATAAAAGTTATCATGAAATAGAGCTTGCTAATTGACAATCAATGTTAGTTTGTAGAGTATTCAAACTAGATCATGATTTTTAGAAATTTACTGATCATGCATTCTTACCTTAATGTAGAGCATTTTCAAATTTCAACCGATTTCAAAGGTATGTTAAGAAAAGGTAAGGTTCCTCGGTGTATTATGAATGGTGTCAGAAAACACGGTGTATAAAAGATTGGCCCCAGTTTTAACCAATTTCTATAAAAGTTTGGAAGATCTCATCAAAATCTAGTTTAAAGTGGCTTTAGCGCTTAAGTTATTTAAAATTTAAACGTTATCAAAAGTAACACCTTGTTCATTGTTTTTTATTTTATATATACAAGTACGTATCTACAAGTGTAGATACATATTCAGGGAGGCCTTCGCCCTGTAGTACCCCAACCAGACCATAAGTTAGTTTATTTCATTTACCAAAAGTTGTTACTCACTCGTATGAGAAATTTACCAAAATATATAGATCAAATTGAGATATTACCGTAATTCCGTGCATAATAGTTTAAACAAATATATTTAACGAGTGCTGTATTACAAACAAATAGCGTGGCGTTGCGCATGCGCCATTACGTATTTCCTGTGTTTAATATACGATGCAACGTCTAACTATGATGATACAATTATTTACATTCCTCAGGATTGAATAAAATGTTTGTAAAAAGTAAAAGTAACTATTTATTGTAGGTCTAAGTGAAGATAGAATAAAACATCTCAAGTATCTTAATGTCATGGAGCACCTAAACAGCGTAAGTTAATATGACTTTTACAAGATTCAGAACTTTTGGTAGTTTATTTTATATCGACATTCCAGAAATTTTTTGTTCATATTTATGCTAAAAAAATGATTTAAAACTACTTACCTATATATTAGCACCAACGAAGTATATTGTATGCCCTGGTTAAAAATATTACCTACATCCAGAAAACCTCGACAGAAACGTAAAAATCCAGTTTCCGATGGTTACAGCCATCTTATACATTTATTAGCTACCATGTCACAAATTAACGCTATCACATATCAGTGACAACAGTAAAGTCACTTAGTTGAGTTTATATAACATGTAACATTAGATAATACCGCGGCTGGACTCGCGCCAACACTTTATTTGTGAAATCATATTAGATAATAATCACAGCCATGTCTATTGGATTGCTTGGTATTAGATATTTGGAATTCAGTGTTATAATTGCATAATGGCACTATTATATAAAGTCGTTTAACGCATCAAATGGTTAAAGAATCGTACGGTTCGAATGCAACATAGGCCGCAACATACATTATGCGACATCGGGATACACCGATATATATTGGTTATTAACTGGAACTGGCTCTTGTAAATTACTCGTGCTCAGTCTCCCTGAAATGTGCGTTTTGTATGAAAAACTAAAGAACATCCGTGCGCGGAGACGACTGTTTAAATTAAAAACGCTTAAATTGAAAGAGCCCTTATAGCCTATACCTAGACCATGGCTAGACTACTATATCTTATTAAAATTGCCATCTCAATATGCCACAAAATTGTTCACTGTCATCATAAGAAGTTGTCGAAATACAAACTAAATTTACATTTAAAACGCATTTTCGAAAATGAAAATGAAAAATGAAAAACTCTTGCATCTAACTAACTCCGGAACCAGAAAAGAATAAATAAAAGTCTTCAAACTGAGTAACCTATTAAATGTACATCGCCATCAATCACAAGCGGAGCCGCGGGGAAAACCTCTCCCAACAGATTCGACTCGTGCCGTCTATTTACACAAAGAATAACAGTTTAAATCTCAATTAGAATCCGCCATTTCCCGTATGACGTGAATCGTTTAATTTCGCATCTTCAACCGGCTGGTCCCAATAACCTATCAACGATAGCTATACAAGGTAACAGACCAAGTTTTTACATTGCCTGTATATAAAAAATGTAAAAGTTTTTTTATCTAACCTATACTGTCCCACTGCTGGGCAAAGGTCTCCCTCAAACACCGCCAACCGTCCCTATTTTTCGCCTTCTCCCACCAATCTCTATAGAAGGCGATAAGATCGAAAGTAAAGTTTTAATGTAAAAGTTTAAAAAAACACACCGCTAAAATTTCACATCGTAAAAATAACAAATTATAGAATGTCATAACTGTTAACATACTCTACCTGTGTTTTCACTAGTGTATGGAACAAATAATAGAAACGAATAGAGAAGTTTGCATTTCCCTGACTTACCTATGAGCTTCGCTCTTAAGTTAAATGATGATAATGGAACAGTTCCGAAGAAATTGCTTGCTCCCATTAATTCTCAGTGAACGAGCAAATGTGTGACAATCTCATCATAGGTTATTAGGACCGGCTGTACAAATATATTGAAAGCTACATGAAGTAGACACACTCGGCGTAGAAAAGTCGTTTATAAACCAATAAATAGTCGATATCGCGCCTAATGTTTTGACGGAATCCTCGGCGATTTCTGTTATTTGTGGGCCGTGTAGGAAGTGCTCAATGGTTGTAATAGACTATTGGTAGTCAAGGCCGCGCCAGATTTTTAATTCAGAGAAATCGGAAATCTGTGTTACTAACAGTCATCGCTCGTGTGGATTTAAACGTTGGGAACTTCTTATAACTTAAAGAACGGCTGACAGTGAAACAGTTATTTTAATTATTTCCTGAGATCATTGCAGTCATGCATAACGAATTAAGTGATAAGAGCCATGGGTAGACCCTAGAAAACATTCATAACAAAACAATAGTAAGTTTCGCTACGAAACAGCTCCCAAAGGAGCCCTAAATATATTGCCGGTGCAACCAGGTGCAACCAATCACACTAAAACACCACAATACTGTCCATATGAGATAGAGCTCCTAACTGTGGTAGAAATAGGTAGATATAAAATTAACTCTTTTCAAACATTTCACACCCATCGCTCAGCCAAACGCTATTGACCGAACATTTCGTTCAATCAGCGAGTTCGTTCAATTATTTCCGTATTTACGTAGACAGAGTTTGTTTAAAAATACGCTAATTTGTGACGCTGTGCAGACGGTGATGGCGCGAAGGTCTTCTGACCGCAGCAGCACCGCCACGCTTTACGACTAATCATAAAATCTGCAGCTATTCGCTAGCTCCAACCAGATACGTAGCGATTGGGAAAAACTTGATGCTTTTTAATGATAATCATTGAAAATAGGATCCACTAGTGTATCCCTATTGGATGGAACTGAATATAAGTGTGTCTAATTTTCCATCCCAATGCACAATGAAAGGTATAACATAAAACAATAAAGAAGGAATTTTCGATTTGCCCTACCGTGGGACAAATAGGTTACCTTGTACACAAAAATTAAATATTAAATAAATATGAGGAGTTGTCCTGAACCGGGAAGTTGAAATCTTATTAAATATATTCATCATTATTATGGTACTTAGTAATGCAATTAATAAAGGCGATTATCGCTCACACGGCGACCGAACCCTTCTGCTGACCGACACATCCTGTGACGTCACGCATCTCCTACGATTCCTCTGATTGAGAAATAGAGACGATTTAAATTCGATATTTGAAGTGTCTTATAGATAAATTAAATACATAAGTTTTAATCACTTTCTATTTTGTGAATATAAAGTATTCCTACTAAGTAAGCTGTTATAGGTTATGGCCAACTCTAATTTCTACTAAGTTATAACTATAGATCTAGTCTTGGTACATTACTGCTCTGCCAATTCCATTCGAAGAGTTCTTTTGTAGATTTATAAGACTGAATTCTGTCTGGAATGTGAGCCGTACAAGTATAATAAAAATTAGGTAAAATGTTGCGAAGATTTCACAATTTTGGTAGCTAAAAAAAGACGCGTTAATTTGGTGCGTACGCGATATTTTTGGGCGTGATAACCTCATCTCTATTCGTGTAAGATAAGAGCTATAAAAAGCTGCCTATTCCTGTTTGACAAAGTCCAAACAGGGAGCAGGCCTCGCGATGGTTCCGTTGTAAATCAGAGGTGGGCGCGCCGCCAGCCGCCAAATTGAACGACTTGGCAGTACAGTCAGGGAACATGTGGCATTGTTGTAATTGTGTGGTCAGAGCTATGCAGATGATGAATGTCATACAACGGCCGATAGCTGTATTAGGTAGGATCTATTTAAGTCTACAATATGATTTGAAAATCACGTATGGTAACGCTATACAATGGAATTAATACGCTATACATTATTAAATGTGATTTAATCTTATATTAAAAACCACTATTTATTTGCAAAACCTGTTGCAAAGCTATCGAATCAAACAGTGTCCAACAACATTGCACTCCAACAGTACCCACGTTATATGCATTTCGTATTTTTAGCCTCAGGATTTATTTTCGATTGTTCGGTTTTGTCCTTTTGCTGTTTGAATCATGTTTGGTCGACGTTTTATTGGAGCAAGCGGTCAAAGTCAGGTTCATCTCGGGGAGTAAAGGGGGTGATGCGTCCGGATGCGTCACCCTTCAGCGAGATATAAACCAGTCTGTACAGAGAATACAAGAACATGTGCGTATTACTGAACTAGAGAATTGTTGATGTGTAAAATCACAGAGAAGCATGAAGAAGGAATGTGGAAAAAGCAGCGATTTTAATTACGAAACACCTATGTACTACTCTCCCTTTAAAATATCATAAGTTGATGATTGAAAAACAAAAAAATAATTATGACATCCATTCATAATACAAAACTGTATAACTTTGTTAAGACTTACCAGACTCCAAAAGATGGAATCAAATAGAATGGAATCAAAACCACATAAGCAATAAAATAAACATTTTATATACTACTTTTATGTGCTCTGCTCTATCTAGTTAAAGTAAATAATTGTAAATAGAGTTCTATTTATATCGAGTGCCCTAGGGCTGTTATAAATACTCTTACGACAGACTTCTTCGAACGCTACATGTATTAAAATAGTGCGCGCATCATCACTGCGTGCAACGTATGCGTTTACATTAGAACCTTGTCTGAATAAACGTATTCTTATAAAATAAAGGCATACAATCGAAATATAAACCTTCGTTATTTTGACAAAGTACTACATTGTTTTGTTGCTCCAAGCTATACCTAATTCTAAAACGGAACGAAGTTTTGAAGCTATTAAAATTACAAAGGCCATTAAAATCGTACGAATAGTTCGTTTAATGTAGACTCGCTCAACGCTGCGTGAAGTACTGTAGTATTCAATATTACAGTACTTCATATTAGTTATTGTATTAATTTTTACATAGTTATGAAGTTACCGTTCATCAACTTCTTCTCTTCTTCATCAAGTGGATAGTCAACCTGACCAATCCTGGTGTCAGAGTTATTGAGCAACCAAAGGCCTCTAACATAGCTCATGTAACGACTACTATCCGTAGAAAGTAACCGGGACCGACGGCTTAACGTGCCCTCCGAAGCACGGAAACATCTGACTTTTCGGGGAATCAGGTGATTCAGCCTGCAATGACCTAACTAATACAATGCCCTAAACAGAGGGCAGTCTCACAAAGAGATTTTTGTGAGACATTGTCCCCACCGGGAATCGAACCCGGAACCTCCGGATCGTGAGCCGAGCGCTCAAACCGCAAGACCACGGAGGCTGTTAACCGTTCATCATCAGATCAGAATGTCGACCAGCATCGTGTAGTGTCTGGCTTCTCCTAATTACTCATTTGGCTAACGGATTACAAGTTCGATTCACAAAACGGTACAGTTTCTAATAACATTGTTTATCTTCTGTTATCACGGTAGTGCGATTGTCATGCCTTCGTGAACACAACTGATCTAGGGTGATATAGAACTTCGAAACCAGTTTTTATCCTAACGAATTGATTTTTTTGGTGATTGTTCAGTTATTCTTTATTTTAAGTCAATAAGGCGATTTACTTAGCAAAACCTATGAGGTAGTTTGAATAGGCGATGTTAGCTCATTGAGATTGTTAAGCAACAGGCAGCTCGGCCCCTTCTTGGATGGGTGGCCGATAGTGGCATTTCTCTCTGAAAGCTACCGAGTCGTTTCAATCGATAGATCATACAATTCTGTCTTGAGTACATATCTTTATAGGTATCTATGTTTTTGTAGAATTATATACAAACTATATCACAGAAATCATTACTAATTTTTTACTTATATTTCAACCTTTAAAAATCTTCAGATTTTTGTTTTCGTAGCACGTCACAATATTTGAACAATGCCATCATGTCGCTGCTACGTCACGCCCGCACCGTGACACCTCGCCTTGTCCCGTGTAGACGCAAGGCTGACTATTTCAGGATGATAATATCATTATCATTAACTACGATTGTCGGATGTACAAGACACAAGAACCATAATAGTACGAGCACAGGGTAGGAAGTGATACCAGAGTCGTGTGTAGTCAATGATTACTGGTAATAAGTACCTTCCATAGTTACTTTTATTTTACTGTTACTGTTAGCCCGTATTGTCCCACTGTTGGGCAAAGGCCTTCCCCCATTCCCACTACTCTTCTCGATTTACCTTCCATTTTACGGCTAAATAACTTACAAGCAGTTTCTCAGTAGACTTTTCTCTGCTAAAGATTTTCTGAATTAAAAAACATAATACTTGCCCATCATATAATTGTACCTATATTTTATAGGTTTATTCATTTTTATATGTAGGTACTTAATATAAGCTTTGCACTTCAAGATTGTTGAACAGTCAGAAAAATCAAGAATATAGGGCAAGCTTCGTTTATCAGTTAAGGTTGATAGAATTTATAAATAATCCATACTCTAGCTATTGTAATATTATTATTATTAAACTGTGTAATTACATAGAATTCAATGCTGTATAACGTATAGTAATCATCATAAACGTTGATAGAGTTCCTTCATTTGCCAAGGCGTCAATAAAACGCGATAGAACACTAGAATATACACCGAGCCACAAATTACAGCACGCGCTACATCTACCAGATTTACAACAAGAGTTAATTCGGAACACAGGGCTGACCATTGTACACTATTGACACAAACTATACTCAATAATCAATAGGAAACAATAATAGTTATTAGATAGAACAGAGAAATGTTGATGAAAAAATACATCGTTTCCTAACTTTCTAAGAATACTTTTCGTATGTACGAAGAAACAAGAGGAAAAATGCTTCAATGAAATCACAGGATTGAGGACAAAGGGACCATACAGTTAGTGCTGGAAACTTGTTGCTTATATTGTAAAAACCAGTTCTTTAATATGCTGTTACAGAAAATTTAAGTTTAGTTCTTACCATTCCTCTTGTTACCATACTAAAAAAAGCATATATACGGTCGAATTGAGAAAAATCTCCTTTTTTCAAGTCGGTTGAAAGTACCCAATGAATCAAACCTCTCCTAGCCGCACCTGCACTGCTCAACAAAGTAAACCCACACGTGAGTTTTCACGTTTGCTCGCATTCAATCTAATTGAGGATCCGACCAGCCCTGCACTAAACGTGCACCATTTACTGATCGAATGGTTTCTGTAAACAATGCCAGATCCCGGTGACGTCACCGCCTCGCTGGACAGATTATAGCCGGGGCTTAATCCAGCCGATGAGAATACACGCTGCACTGGCCAGTGTAAATACTAATTAATTGGTATTTATATAGATTTAAAGTTGATTAATGGGTGTCTTGATGGATGTTCCGAGAAAGATAGGGAGGTAGGTGTGTGCAGTGTACACACGTTGTGTAGACAGATCAGACCTCTGCATTTGTTAATTTACTAGAATTCTTCATCTGGTTTCATTCGAATTTTAAAATTATCATACGTTACCAACACGGAATATCAACGCAGTCTTTCAATCCCACTTGCAAAGCCGTTAGTGACTAAAGTTTTACTCGGTATAAAATCCTAAAAGTATAAAGGAAAATGACTAAATTATACTTTGGATACTTTAACACCGAAATCCGGTAGACTTCTTTAATAACGACAAAAGAATATACATACTTGTAATATGAAGTATTGTGTGTCTATCCAACAACACCTCCTACATGTAATGTTTGGTTTCGCAGACCATAACTCCAAGCCTGTGTAACAGAAGCCAGTGCGGCCCGAGCTCGTATTTGACACCTGTGTTTTGTAAACATGCGCAAACGCAGCGCGACGACTAATACGCTGTTTACAGATACTACCGCGCATGCGTCCGACTTGGCTGCGATTGGACGCGAACATATCATTTAGTTTATTATGTTGGCAATAAAATAAGGATTGCACGAAATTGAGACATAAGGATTATTCATGCGGTAGTAAAATGAGGGATGATGAAGTGCAGACGATCAATAGTAACTAGATGAGTTATTATAAACTAGCAGCGCCCCGCGGTTTTACCCGCGTTGTGCCTGTTCCCGAGGTAATTTCGGCAATTTTTGTACATATAAACCTTTCTCTAGAACCACTCGTTCTATTTTAAAAAAAACGCGTCAAAATCCGTTGCGTAGTTAAAGAGCTAAACATAGGTACATAGGGACAGTCAGCTGTCAGACAGACGGACAGCGGACAGCGACTTTGTTTTATACTACGAGTATGTAGTGATAGTGATAGTGAAATGGCTTCTCGGCTTTTGTAAACATGTTAACGAGACGTCCTACATAGAAGTTCCGCATAAAGCTTATCAATTACTCACCCAATTGATTTATACTAAGTAAATATTAACTGTAGATTGCACAATCAAACATGCATAGAATTTTCTATGTTGCACCTATCAATGGCATCCAACGCTGTTAATTAAACTAAACAGGTAGATATTACGTTATGGACGGCCGTGCATTCTTACATATTATAAAATAAAGTTTCCTGCCGCGTCGCGCCAACTAGTTTGCGTGCAGAAAAACTGCTCAAAGTATTTACAAGCTGGTTTGATCGATGGACCGGAAGGCTCAACAAGAAAAGATTTCGAGCTTCTTGCCACACTCATTTTAAACACTTATTTGTGTATTTTCATTAGTAAATAAGTAAGTATTGTATTGCCCTACTGCTAGATAAAAAGCCTCTCATCTCACCGAAGATCAGTAATAACTCAATAACTCTGACACCAGGATTGGTCAGGTTGACTATCCACTCGATGAAGAAGAAGACCGAAGATCAGTACGGTGAGTAGTATGCAAAGTTTGACATCCTCCACTCCTTCGACAATGTTACAAAAAAAGTTTTCAGATACAACATTTTCCATAACCAACCAAAGATAACAAAGACCAATAACTCAACGAATCAGAACCCAAACTAAACCCCAAAATCAAAAATTGATCGCGATAAAGCGCGAGTCTTTCAACCTCAATTTCGTAAGTCACTCGCCCAGATAATGCAATGAACCCATTAACCAAATATCTCATTATTAGCACGACGTGTACTCCAGTGGTGTAGTCGGCGTGGTGGTGTAGTCAGTCAGTGGTGTAAACGTGGAGATCAAACGACATCAAACGCGCACCAATGTGGACCACGCGTGAATCAGTTGCAACATGTATCATATTGTACTTGTTATGATTATTAATAACTCAAAGGTTTTATTTTATTTGTGTATCAACGATGTTAATAACATTCATATGGCCTGTAGTAGAACTTTGTATTATATTGTTAAAAGAAGTTTTCATTTGCAAAGCATAGGAATTGTACTTGAATTAACTCTTTTTGACGAAGAAGTCAGCTTGGATGGAAAGTTATTTGTGATAATAAAAGTGTGTTTAAGTATCATTAGTACCTATTGTAGAGGTAGTACGTAAGTTACTAAGTATTTCAGTTTGGGGATGATGAGCCCATATTTCGGGAATTTTTCGATTTGTTGAGCGTTCAAGCCGTTTCATCCTAGCAAATATACTATACATTATGATATGATCTAACTTCTGGAACCCGGTTCTGAGCTACATAGTCAGCTACCTCAACAGAGATATTTGCATCGTAAAAAAAAATCGAAAATAAAGATGTTAAAATTACACATTCGACAATGAGTCGAGTATAAAATGCCAATCAAACGCAAACATTACTAGAAAATCTAGACGGACACTCCAGCGGGTTATAATTAGATATCAATGACAGAGTGGACAGTGGCTCCCTCTACAAGTTCTCAATAAAATCGTACAAGACAACTAGCACGATTACAAGTATGTAGTAACTAGTAGGTAATTATCAAAAATAATATTTGGTATGTACAAATTGACTGCGCCAACGAAAGTATGTCAATGGCCTATTCAAATCAATTTTATTCATAGTAGGACCAAATATATCTGCCGAACCTACAAAGGTAGTGGCTCTTTGAATTGTGTTATAACTCGATTATAACTCACGTGTCGAAAGGAAGGATCTTACCGACAGGGAAGTATTATATTGTTTCTTCCTCCCATAGGTGAACCGACAAAAATGAATATGATCGTGCTGAAAACCACACGAAATCTGTTGAATCAATGGTCCTGGACAATATTTATGGCCGCAAGCTGCACTCGCGCGTATCCGCAGAATAGCAAACTATTCATTACGTGATTACGTGACTTTAAGAAATCTTTTTTGGGCGATTTATCTGATTTATGAATGGGAAGAGACAGTTTAATAGTAGTTATGTCATTTTGTACAGTATTAAATATAGATATTTATCATCGGAGTGACAAACGTGACTTGGTTTCAGCAATGATTATTTCTCTAATGAATATTCTTTAATCGTTATTTAGATATGGTCAGGGCCTATTCTAATCGATTACGAGATTCGTTTTAGGAGTATCAGTTGGTAGATAGCTACTCCCACTTGTTGAACTAAACCATAATACACTAAATCAAAAACTACATCACAGTAAATACTTCCTTTACACATTTTCATATACCTACTCTATAATGGCCCATTCAATATTTCTATCATCACATCAATCATGGTTTAATATAATCCCTCGATATATAACATCAATAAATTATTAAGGTAATATAAAAATATAGCATTTTCTATAGTAAAGGGATTAGTTTTAATGTAAACACTTTTAGGAGAGAGTTCCCATCATGTAGTGCGCAGCTGAAACTTCACTTGCGGCCAGTGTAGATACTAATAAAAGTCAGAACAAAATCAGCTATGTGTGTAGTTATCTGTAGTACCAGGCGCCTCAATCACACACCGAGTTATCTGGTGTATTCTTTCACGCGATATAACGCGGAATAAACAAAACTAATAGATACTGGGCTTTGATCCGGGTGTTTATGTTAATGTTCTCAGAGTTTCACGGTTTTATATAAAATACTTTTGGTACCGTCGGATCTATCAAAGGTCATGATGGGCACCTTTGAAACCTCCATCAGCAGTAACCAGTATCTCATCCTCGGTGTTTATATTTGATGAGGTATTGCAGGTGTAACAATTCACCTTTTCAAGTTGTATCGCACCTACTTTTGCTCTAAGTAAAACTTATTTATAAAAGCAAATTAAAGTATTACCTATTTACTTATTCGTTTATTTACTCATATAGTTATTATTGGGGAATCTTGTTATTTTTTTTATAGTTTCAATACCTTATCCTTTATTGAAGTAGTGTCACTGAAATAATCTAGGATTTAGTGCAAAGGAAGTGATAAAACGCTACCAGTTCGTTAATGGTTTAAAAATAATTTCGAGTAGTTTACATTGGTAGAGTTCAGTGGTGGAATAAATACTGTAACGGACTCTACTAATGTTTACTCGACTTATTGGATTTTTATGGGTTAAGGAAAGCCAAAGTACTTAATCTATCAACTAGATAACTTCACTAATTGCTCTGCTAGCTAACAGGGCCGTCAACAATAAAATTTGTTCATTATTCTTAAAAATAATAAATTCAAATATAATTGTAAATGATTTTATTGTAACCTTGAATTAAAGACTTGTATTTATGACGGCCGTTATTTTAAATTAGAACTGTCACCCAAAATATACCTACCGTTCACAATCCAACTCCATTTTATTATATTCAATCTGTGACATATCATTACTTTAAATTAAATATTTTTAAATACTTACTACTATACTGAATAAACACTCAGTTACACTCAGTTTATAGCAGATTATTTTGTACTACAGGTGGATACGTAATGTACTATTGCCTGAATTTAGAATTTGAAGGTAGTTGTATTCTAATTAAATAGTACTTTGGGTATCTTCAACTAAAAGAACAAGATGAACGGTTTTGGAAATATTCCTTTTCCTAGATCCAACCATCTTTATAATCGCTGAAATGTAACACATGAAAAATTTCATAAATAATTACCATTTCCATGGAAATCTTCTGCCGGATACGAGCAAACAATCGGTTTCCAAGTCACACTGTCGAATCTAATAAATCGATTCGATTATAATCATTCACTTACACTTCACACTGGCCGGAAACACTAATTAAATCGCGATGGCTAAATATTTTTATAATTGAAATATTTTCCAATTGTCAAATGTCACTCGGTACTGGCGGGAAATCTGGAGGGCGGTCCGACGCACGCGCTCTTGCCACTGAAACTGGCGGTTACGTGCCAACGGGTGCCATTGCATACGTCATGCCAACATTTGGCAAACGCGCAAACTTCCCCAACGAACGATTTCGATATGTACACATTTGTTTACATTGCAGTTAATAAGACAGGATATCGCATTTTGTCGTCGTGTTGTGACGTGACGGTTGACCAACATAGTATAGTTTTTAGTGCAAATTAACGGCACATAAAACTGTGTTATTTTCATGTGGTCGTTGTGAAGGGAACAAAGCCGGCGCGGCAGTGCGGCCGCGGGGCCGGCGCGCGCGCCGCCCCGTGGCCGTCGCGGTAGCTGCGACAAGCCGCGACGCGCGATGGTATTTTCGTTGACACGCCTGTCGTCTGCGTTCTCTCTACTATGAAAAGAAGTGACATAATTTTATGTATACCGATTCGTAGCCGTTGATATCACTGAGTCACGACTCCTGTTTCTGATCTCATTTACAAATCTTTTATTGTACTGTCCTAAGGCTATTTCACTGTTTTATTCAGTTTGCGAACCCAATAAATGCTCTTTGTGTAATATTATTAAAATTTATAAATTAATTAACACTATTCTTCAGCTGCATTTTCCACCGTTTGCTTCCTTGACGTTTCACTAACATATTTAGCGACTATTTACTCCTTTTCGCTGAAGCGACTAATAAGATATTCCCTGAAGAGTTGGGTGAACAAGACGTCATCCGCTTTGTCCGCAGCGGCAATGTATCACTTTAGCACTTATTTACAATGATTTAGTGTAGAGTTTCTACTTTATATGTTACAAATGTTCGCCAAAATAGATGAACCGATTTTCTGAGAATAAAGAATCACGTTGAAATGTAACAGAGCGATTTCAGTGAAATATATTCGTAGTATCGTTTAACCTTCCTTGTGAAGTGTGGACTCGGGCGTGTGCAGAGTTTTTCATGGGAAATTCAAACGTAGAATACAATAAAAGTTACCTCGAAGAGAACCAACCAATTGTTATAAAAGGCTAATCATAATAAAACATCCATAGACACTTCCTAAGACCGATACTTATCCTAACTGTTTATAATTATAACACTTACACAATGTTAAGTTAACCTATAACTCTTTCAAATCCAGTCATTATTACCATACAACGGCACTATCTAAGCCAGTCACAACAAAACAATCACAGAAACGTCCCACTTGCCACAAAAACAATACCACAGTTTCGTAAATAGAAAATAATTTCATGATTCGTCACCCGTCACTCGTCAAGATAGTGTTAGAGCCAATTAAATGCGGAGTTACTCATAACACTGAACTAAACGAGTGGTTTATAAACAAATACTTCTTTGATAAGTCATCGCAGCCCTCGCGTGGGTTAGTCCGACTAGTAAGGGATGATCACGGTTTAAAAATTGCTACACACTCATCACACAGTCATTATTAAAGTTTGTAAGTAGATATGTCTTAAATCGAGCAAACGATATCTAAATATTGTCTTACTAACAGTCGCTGAGTGATACTGCTACTTTCCTGGTAGTAATCCAAAAATATGTTTTTGTTAAATGCTTTTAAAACATCATCAGGTTAGTATATTAATTTAAAGTGTCTTACGTTTATCAACTGTTTTGACGTTGAACTCAGTAAATGTACATTTCCTGTGATAAATCGGTTTGAGTGTGACAGTATGTTGGGCCTATTGAAAGGTGATTGTTATTGTCCATGATAATACACTGTCGGTAAGGCCAACGGCAGATAGCGACGTTCGACAATGGTCGGCGTTGCTGGCGCGTCGCCAGCCTCGCGTCAGCTGTATTCCAATTAGAGCACACACATGCGTGTGGCCCTTTGTTGCTTCCTGATCCCCGGAATCATGTTATTCGTATTGCAAACATTTGGACGAAATTGGCCATTTCATTGGCCGAGGCGATGAGTGAGTTTCCTTATAGGTACTTAGGTTCGTATTTAAGTAGGTAATTCAATTTGTATTATTTTGCAAACATTTTCACCAAATAATTGGCTATTGCACTGGCTGTTTGTGTATGAGTATCTTCAGAAGTACTATAAGGTACTTTCTAATTATAAAAGTACCTTATAGTACTTCTGAAGAAACCCCTACTTAGCTAGTGACCTCTGAATCTCCACATTACCCATGAGCCCTTTAACCCCTTATTAACTAACGCTGCACGCTTTCCTTAGTATATTATTACTATAGTTACTATTGTTATAATATAAGAACAGGGACAGTTTAACAATAAAAAAGAGAACCTCCCCCTTCGGTGTTTGAAGTCGGTTAAAACAGGATGCACCTATTTGGATTTTTCCATCGGCGAGTTGTGTAAAGAAATCACACACTTAACTATTAAATGTTTTACACGTTAGAATATAACATATACCTACTCACAGAAAATACGACCACATCACTCTGATAGTGATCCCATCTTTACACCAGTTTACCATTAAAAATAGTAATAGGTACGTGGTAATACTTAATGAGGGATTACTTAGGCATGTGATAGATAGGTTACGTTCATGTTAAGTACATTGTGCATAATGTATTCTTGCAAACATTGTGCCAATTTTAGGGCCAGTCAGTGCTGGGTGGTAAGATTTCTCAGAAGGTACTTAAGGAGCTTATTTTTTGGACATTTTGTAACGTCAGCATCGACTTTCAAGAATTATATGAAACATACAAAGTTTGAAGAATCGCGAGAATATTGTAAACGCTTAATTTTTAATAAAAGTAAATGTCTTAGTACTTAAATACATAACTGTGTTGGATTTATTTGGATTCTTCTCAATTATGAGAATTTATTTATCCCGTTCATTAAAAGACTAAGCTGATTATATTCAACTCTTTCGCCTAAGTAAAGAAAATTAAATCTTAATTAGGTATAAGATTTAACCTAACTAGGGGTTTACCGAACTAACGTATTCTTTCACCTACATTATACCAATTATTACTTTAACTCAATGTTTTATTATTCAGGTAACTACTGTTCAAGCAGAAAAAAATTGCCTGTAATGTCCCACTGCCGGGCAAAGGCCTCTCATCTCACTGAAGATATCAGCATAGTGAGGAGGATTAGGCGTAATCACCACGCTTGCCTAATGCGGTTTGGTGATCTCAAACCCGAGCCATGTTTGAAAGGTGGAAACATGTTTTCGCTCAACCCGGGAATTGAACCCAGTCTTGGCCGGCGAGTGCACATACCACTAGACGACCAAGGCGTTCATCAAGTAAATTAAAATAAAGGTATTGACCTCCTTGAACTTGACTGCGAGTTAATTAATAAAACACAGAAAGTTAAGATCAATATAGATTTCTCATAAACTCTACAAATTTCATAAAAAATAAACACAGATAAAACAATTCACATAACTAATTACACTTAAGGAAGTATCATTATTACATATTAGATTATGTTTAGTAACAAAAACATTTAACAAAAACTTATTACACAAAGATCAAGAACTGATTCACAAATCTTATTAAAAGCGTATATAAAGCTCAAAATAAGACCTAATATATGTTTTTCTTTGAGCGAACGTTAAGGCGTGGTTCTAGGCCGAGGCCTTCTTAGACTAGGCTAAGCGCTAGATTCGATCCTTGCTACTGCTGTTAATCTATACAAATATTATAAAGCTGCAGTTTGTTTGTTTGAACGCGCTAATCTCTGGAATTACTGGTCCGATTTAAAAAAAAACTTTTTGTAATGGATAGCCACATTCAACGGGAAGGTTATAGGCTACTTTTCATTCTGAAATTACCACGGGAACGGGTACAATGCGGGTAAAACTGCGGTCCGCTGCTATTTTAAATATTTTCTAAAATGTAACGTTGGATGACTGGAGTTAACAATGTATTCTGGGAATGGATAATAAAAACGGACATATTCGTTGTATACCTCCATTGCTGCGCAGCCTTCCATTAAAGTATTCATAGCAAAAAAAATGGATTTGTATACCTCCATAATAGACCTAGAGCCCGTGAACCCCAGACCTTCGTCATTTTATAAAAGCTGAAAGTTTGTCAGCGCATGCTCCCAACACAGGTAAGAACGATGCACAATTTTGAAGTTTGGGTTATAGTGGCTTTGGCAGGTAAACGGTACTAAAGGTCAATGGTCGAAAACACCAAGTTGGCCATCGATTTCGATATCACCGTCAAAGGGTGACTTGTACAACTTGTCAAGAGCTTTCAAATGACATAGGTCATGTCACTGTTGAGCATTAGGATCAGCGTCGATACTTCGGTATAGCATAGCCCAACTCCAATCTTCAATGGTCGAAAACACCAAGTTGGCCGTCGATTTCGATGTCACCGTCAAAGGGTGACTTGTACAACTTGTCAAGAGCTTTCAAATGACATAGGTCATGTCACTGTTGAGCATTAGGATCAGCGTCCATAGCATAGGTCAACTCCAATCTTCAATGGTCGAAAACACCAAGTTGGCCGTCGATTTCGATATCACCGTCAAAGGGTGACTTGTACAACTTGTCAAGAACTTTCAAATGACATAGGTCATGTCACTGTTGAGCATTAGGATCAGCGTCCATAGCATAGATCAACTCCAATCTTCAATGGTCGAAAACACCAAGTTGGCCGTCGATTTCGATATCACCGTCGAAGGGTGACTTGTACAACTCTTCAAGAGCTTTCAAATGACATATGTCATGTCACACAAATCACACTTTATTATTTGATGAATATAGATCGGTATTTTACACACCTTTAGTACCGTCTACCTGCCAAAGCCACTGTAACCCAAACTTCATAATTGTCCATCGTTCTTACCTGTGTTGGGAGCATGCGCTGACAAACTTTCAGCTTTTATAAAATAACGAAGGTCTGGGGTTCGCGGGCTCTTAGTCCATAATAAAGTAGGGGTAATAATGAAAGTGTGTGTAGCTAGTAGAGGCGCTCGCCGTCGTAGGGCGCGCCGTCGAGCTCGGGCTGGCGCGTGCCCTCGGGCGGCAGGCCCCAGCGCGGCCGGCAGCCGTTGTGCGCCTCGTAGCGCGGGATGCGCTCGTCGCGGATCATCTCGTACGCGAGCCGCGCGATGCTGTGCTGGTACTCCGACAGGCCCGTGCGGTACAGGCACCGCCGGACGTAGCCGTAGACTGCGCGGGACGATAACGCACACTAAGTTTCACTAAGTACCTAATGTGCACATTGGGCTTACAGTAGCTGAGCTGAACGGCGTATTGGCGCAGTGTATCTATCTAAGTGATTTCAGTGAGCCACTTATATGGTCGCATGCCACAAAATAGATTCAAGCACATAACTCTGGCACCCTTTGCATACAAAAATGGATACACCATATGTAGTGTATTATGTGCACACACTGTTTGCCGCTGTCAGTCAAATAGAGACGTGGCCTAGTATGGTTTACCTATTTAAATAATTATGAAGTTGCTACATTTACATAGGGGGCTGTATCAGAGAGACACACACGGCGGAGGATGGACTTAAAAATAGTGAAATATGCAGGAAAAAGTCAGTCATCACCATTGAGTTAAATGTACTAACGTACTTAGTTAGTACATATAACTCAGTGGTCATCACCAACCTACCTATGTATACTAATATAATAAAGGTGAAGAGTTATTTTTTGTATTTTTTTTGTTTGTTTGAACGCACTATTCTCAGATCTACCAATCCGATTTGTTTAATTATTTTTGTAATGAATAGCCACATTCAACGGGAAGTTTATTGGCTATTTTTATGCCGAAATTCTCACGAGAACGGATAAAACCACGGGGCGCAGCTAGTACCTTATAATTATTTACTACTCCCAAGCTTTCAACACTTATCCACAAGCCCAATGGTCCAAACAAACATTCACATTACAATGTATTAATGTTTGTTTTATGCAATTTCGTAAACACGAACACACGGGCGTCATCGGAACGGATGCAGACACGTTCAATAACAATATCAAATAATAATTAACAAATTAATATAACGGTTCGAATAATAAACAGTGACTAGGTAGCTAATGAGTACCTAAGTATTTTTTAAACGAACTACATTAACTATGGTTAGGCTAATAGATCTAAGTTCCTATAATTACGTCGTTATTGGATCTATCTATGTGCTAGTCGCGTCTAAAATGCAAATTTAATGAACTAAATTGGACTATAGACTATTACTACTTACCTTAATAAATCCCCAAATTGTTGACTAAATGAAAAATGCATAATATGATTATGTATAACGTTGAAACATATCTACATAAATACAAACAAGTCCAGATTAGGCCAGTGTCCAAGTCCAACCCTAGTTTTAAAATCTTCAAGTGACCTCGCAAGTCCAGCCATCTTGGTCAATATTCTTCAATCGATCGGCCTTTGGACCAGGCTATGAGGGCTCTACCATACTTCGAAAGTATTTAAGTATAGTAGCACCGAGATAAGTAAACGTAGTAATTAAGTAAAGTAAAGAGTTCGAGCAGATTGGTGGCCAAGATTGGTGTAGCCACCTAAAAGCGAACCGACCCAACCCTCGATTTATCACACTAGCAAAAGACAGGTCAAACTAAACATTAATCGCCTTATTCGTAAACGATGTTATCGTAACTTACAGTGTTTTGTCTCTTTCGCTCTTTGGCAAATAGCGTATGTCGGAAAGGGCCAAACCATTTGATAGCAAAAGTGCTGTTTATAAGCGTTTATGAATAAGGCCTACGTTCTGATTGTAAACATCACTAACACGTTCAATACCCCCCATCAATACATCGCGATACTTACTTCTCGGTGTAGTAGGTAAAGGTTCCAGAGTAGGTTTCTCCATGTCCCTCTCGTACAAATCCTTAGCCACCTTCATGAGCTCAGTGTCCTTCATGGCGAGCTTGGGGCCCAGTGCGACGGGCGGGGGCGCCGCTTCTACCTTTTTAGGCTCGAATAGCTCCGAGCAGGGTATGAGTTTTTTGACGCGCGGGACGAATGGGCGCGTCTTGAAAACTGGATGGGGGATTTTGATTTGTAGAACGACGTTGAACGATGTAATGTCTATTTAGGAAATAGGTACCTACCTAAAAGACGCGGGGTGCAAGTTATCGAGTACCGAGTGGTGTGGTTGTATCAGTGAAGATTTTAAGAAGTAATTTAAGTTCGAATACTTCATGTATAAGAACTAGTCTCACATTAGGTGCCTTGTAAGAAATACTTTTCTTCTTTACACAGTAGAAAACAAAACTCCCATAGAGCGTTTAGCCTAAAGGTATTTAGGTTGGCGCTAAATTCAAAAACTACGAAACGTGATTTTCACAGGCACAAGAAAATTTAAACTGTCCCAGATTCCTTACGGGAACCTTCTTAATCGTGAATTAAAACTACGTTTACGGATACACTCCGCTTTTAATTTACATTTTTATCTGACGTTACAGGAGCCGGCCCCTTTACAGGAACCGTGGTCACAGAAGACTCTTCATAGTCTTGGTTGATTAACCTAAGCGAAGCGGGGGCGATTCGTTATATCTCAAAGCTACACTAAGAGGTTTGTTGGAGGTTGCTGAAATACGTGAAAAAAGGATCATTACCAGGGTCCAAATGCGCGCAATAGTCATTGCTATACATTGATACTCCTCGTAAATTACTCATAGTTTTCTTTATAAACGCGTTTGTCTCGTCGTCTGTCCATACTCGCTGGAACAAAGGAAAATCTATCCTATAAGATAGGTAATTAAAGTTGAAATATACATGACCTCAGCTGTAGTAAGTACTCGTAGAAAGAAAGTTCAATTAAGTCAGTGATCAAACTGGTGTTGGATATTTTTAGAAGGCTCTGCTATGATTTAACAATAGAAATAACCGGGCTCGGCATTTACACTCCGAAGCACAGTTACCGCTCAAATTGCAATACCTACCACTATCGGCCACCCGTGCAAGGCGTGGCTAAGTTGCTCGTTGCTTAACAATAGATATAGTTAACTTCGCTCAGTCAAACTACGCCGCGAGCTCTTAGACAGGATTCAAAGTCGATTTCATATACCATTTTATTTTTATAAAAAAAAGTATAGTATGAGCCTGTAATTTCCCACGGTTGGGCAAAGGCCTCGCCATCTCACTGAAGGGAAGAGAAATAGGCATAATCACCACGCTTGTCATAAGAAGGTGAATACCTATGCTATTCATATAAATATAATTTAAAATACTTACATCCTCCGTTCCTCCTTTTTTTGGGTCTAACCATATCCCTTCCAATTTTGTATAACGATTTTCTGGACGACACCTGAAATGTACCAAGCGATAAGATTAAATGTGCTTGCAAATATGTATTCAGTGCCCACTTGTCTCACTATGACATACCACCGCTGGGGTCGACGGCTAGGGTGACTTCACAGAAGTTATTTATGCAGAAGTTGGTGAAAAACTGAACTAATATCCTAGGAACTAGGTCGAAGGGTATGATACCATAATAAATTCATTTCACTAACTTACTTGTTTGTTAAAAGGCTTGACTTGATGCATTTTCTAAGAATAGTGGATAAATCAAAGAACTTACATCTGTGTCTTCCGTATAGGATGTTGGCGAAATTCATCAACATATTCCGTTAGAAAAGACATGGTGTAAATTACTATTTAATACAAAAAAATATAAAAAAGAAATACAAAAACACCCACTCCAAATTTACATAGACAAGAAAATGACAGTATTGGATAGATGGTTAAAATCGAAAAAGTTTCGAATAAAGAGTACGGTTTCAGACATTTCCCGCCAATGTTTTGTGCCACGGAAGAAGGAATCCTATTGTTAGTGCCGTGCCAAAAGTTTCGTTTCCCGTAATCGACTGGAATACATAACTTTTCTTTCTAAGTTGGATCGGTAATAAGCTTCGAGCTTACTGAGGTTTTTCATATCATGCGATATTTTATAAGGGGTCGTCAACATTTTATTACATTATAATTTTTATAACTCTTCTGTCAACATACATAAGTGCCCAATAAAATAACCTACCGTAATTGTGTTAACAATAATTCCGAGATTTAATTAAATTTATCACCGAGGTTAAAACTTGAAAACGATCCACCCACTGGAAAATTTAGTATTTTTTCAATATGAAACAAAGCTATCGTTGATGTAGATCATTTTAATGTTTGTAATAAAGGTGAGAAATAAGAACTTCCTTGTTATATTTTGCCACTACAATATAAAACGAGATCATAAAGTGAAAACAGTTATAAACATCATAGGTAATCATAATATTCATTTAGATTTCCATGAAACTGTTTGTAACCTCTGTTTAATCGCGTTATACTTTTCTATACAATTTTTATAACCGCAAGTATAGCGTGTCCGCGTCGTATAAATCATCGATGTATTTATAGCTTGTCGTAAACAGGAGGCCGATCCAGTTAAATGCATTACTCTGTTGCTATCTTACAATCTCTACTCGGAACAAAAGAATGCACACTTTGAACCCTTGCAGTTGACTTTATTATTTTACGATTTTAATCAGATCCATGCATACTTCTTATCATGCAACACACAAATTAAAAGTAGTTCCCAAAAAAGGTTATCCATGATATAACCCTTATATTTCATTACAAGTAGCGCCTTGCGGTTTTCCCGTTCTCGCGGGAATTCCGGGATAAAAAGTATCCCAGTCTAATTTACTTTTAAGCTATATTACTGCAGTTTAATCCCAATTCGTTCAGGGCAGTTTTTGCATAAAAGAGTCAGACATGCACACATACAGACATAGGTTGGCACATACATCCTCACTTAACTTACGCATTTTAATATTAGAAGAATACATGTTCCCGCGGTTTCACCAATATCTATTATATGGATTTCTATGTTAATTTGGAATTAAATAAAACAGCACTGTTATAAATTATATTATCAATAATGTATTTCACTTAGTCTGATCAAGTCAGTCATGTACACCACTTTACATACACCGCGAATTCACAAGCACTTCTATTGTTTACTTACATTACATATCTATTAATAAAACCATACAATCCACCTGATTTATGTATTAAAACTTATACATTCTAATTTCAATGTTTTGGGATAAACTTAATTCTTTCAAGATTTGGACGCGAATTAAAGATTGTTTAGTGTTATGCAGATAAATATAAAAGTATATGTAACTAATCTAAATTATCAATTTTGTTCTCGTTTATCAACTCAATACATAATAGAAACATATAAAATGAACAATTAATGACACCTAACAATAAAATGCAAGACAATTTGTATGACACTACAAAATGCTACAAATATCGAGACAACATAACGAAAGTGCTACTTAAATTATAAAATGGTGCTCAAACACTCGAACTTAACGTTAAAATATTAAAATGCTCTAATATTTTATTTGTTTACTATAAACTAAAATCATCTTCAAGTCAATGGAGAATTACAACGAAATCTCACGGTTTTATTTTATGAGAATCAGGGTTTTAGTAAGATTTTTGGAACCCGTGGTAATGAAGAGGATTACTATAAAATCGAGATTAGGCAGCAACGATGGATTATTACTCAATTAGACCAAAATTAAATGGAACTCAGAGAGTTAGATGATTGATATAACCGGTGACGGAATTTGTCTTAAAAAAATTATCGAAATCTTAAGAAATAATTATACTAACAATCATCTTAATCTACAAAGAGATAGGGATGGAGTAGAATTAAAATATGCATTTAAGATATAAAAAATAAAAGCTACATTTTTTTGGTCTAATAGAAGTTTGATATAATAGACTGTTGCACCTAAATTGTACCTTCTTAATGTATCAATAAATAACCCAAAATAGGGCTATCAATATTACTGAGATAGCGTTGTTTTAATTTAATAACATTAGTTCAATTTTAAAATAGTTCACGATAGAAGTAATAATTTTAGATTCATTCAGATATCATTTTAGTTTATTTTCCTGATAACCATTCCGATTCAAGAAGAATCATTGTCAATTTATTATGTTATCAAATGAAAAAAAGTATTTTAACATAAGTGATTGAATTACGTATAATTTTATTTAATTTTCCAAAAAATATATAAATCTTACACTAGTTCAAATAAACCGATCATAATGGTCCGAAAATATTTACATTAATGAAACTAATAAAACAACGTGATTTGGGAGACAGACACCGGCTAGGAGCAGGTTTCATATAAAACGGTTAGTCTTAAAGATACCGAAATGTTATTTATGTAAACTACTCATAAGTAGTTGACAATTACGCCGACTTTTACCCAACACACTTTGTAAAGCAAGTTATAACCTGTGCGTATTTACTCTGCACTACTCTGGTGGTATGAAGCACCCTTGTCTGCGGGTGTTGTCTGGCTAGTTCGTCAATTTAACCTGAAATCGTCGCTTAACCCTCTAAGTCGGTGGTCAGTGTTTGAGTATGAGTATGGCGGTATTCCTGTCATCTCATGCGGAGTAGTCTGTAATATGATCTCAAGTGTAAGTCCAAAAACAAACCACAGTAAAGCCGCGCGAGTTATAAGCTCACATTGAGTGTAAGTAAGTCTACGGAGTCGACTCAAAAACGCGCCCGGATGTAGACAGCGGCCACGTCGTGGTTCGCGTAGCCGAGCCGCTTGGCGTGCTTGAAGATCTCGTTGGTGGAGGCGGTGAGCGGCAGCGACTGCTCCAGCGCGTCGCCCAGCCCCAGCGCCAGCTTCAGGTCCTTCTGCATGTGGCTCAGCGGCTGGTGCGTCGAGTACGACGACTCCACCATCGCTGGATAATTAATTTGTGATTAGGTTTGTGTGTGATGATATTGATGGCTTGAATATGCAATCAAATTTGTGTCTGTTGACTATCATGGCTAGATAACGGACATACAATTTAAGCCGGATATGATCGGATGGGAACGTATTAGGGATATTGTCAAAGGAACGTTGATCTGAATGTATGTGTGTGGTAGAAACATGTATTTTTCAATCCCTCTTTTCAATGTGATTGATATGATTATACATAGTGGTCGCCCGGGTGAGTGGTGTATGTGTGCGTCCATACTGCGGGCCTAGCGCGGTGGCGACGGCGGGCGCGAAATATCAAACGTATGAAACGCGTGTAAGTGTCCATACTGAAGTGACTAGGCGGAAGCCTAGCGCGACAAGACCGAGCGACTCCGCGCGCGGTGATTTCAAACGCACCGATCCGCGCGTTGTGTCCACAGTGCGGGCCTAGGCGGCGAGCGACTTAACAAGCGGGTGGCAGGTGTATCAAACCAGTGGTCTTACCGCTCGGCGTTTTGACGTAAAATGGCTTCGATCAACAATACACACTAGATTTCGGGTCAGCGCAAATAATACGTCTGGGTGCTTAGGGTCTCATTTGAAAAGTGAGCCACTCTTTTATTTAGTTCCCTCGAACCACAGCCAAAAAAGTTGCAAAAATAATGGCCGGAAAAACAATTTAACGGCCGGAGTGTCTTACTTTCTGTGAGTACATGTAGAATAAGTTATATTTTAAGCTTTTAAACAAAATAATATCAAATTTTGAAAAAAAATACTGATTTGAAGTCACCGCTACAAATGTTTGGCCAACGTTGGCGCAAATTTTGTGAAACAGAACAGCAGAAACATGGAGTAGATTTGTTTTGTAGTAATAATTTATTTATCTGGGGGGCGATTTTTTTTTTATGTCGTGGGGGGGTGGTTGGACTTATAAATTTCGATTTTGTAACTAATCCCGGTAGAGTATTCGCCGCCATCTTGTTTTAAGTTCATTTTTTTTAGTTTTTCTGAAATAACTCGTTAATTTTCAACTCTAGAGCAAAAATGACAGTAAGTTTGATCATTATTATTTAATATATACGCTAGGATCTATATTTGCAGAGTTATACTATCAAGTTTATCAAAAAAATCGTAATGAAAACAAGTATGTATACTATCAAACCTAGATAGCCCAAAACATAAATAATTTTAAGTAAACTTTTACGTGCATATTACAAATTATTTAAGTGTTCAACACGACTCCATTCCATCTGTAGTTCTTCTAAAAGAAACGAAACGAAAGGAAGGTAAACACGGGAATAAAATACTTTATTTGCAGGTCGTTAAAGTTGATTTCAAAATAAATGTTGTCTTTTCGTTTCTAAGTGACAGTAGTAATTTTAAATATTTGAAGATTTGCTAGGTGTCATGGTTGTAATTAGGTTGAACTTCGAACTGTTTTAAAACTTTTTGGTCAGTTCGGTAGTAAACAAAATAAGCTGTGACACGTAATTCACGAGGAGATTTTTTAGCTTTGATTTTGTACGTGACCCGAAATCTAGTTGTGTATTGTTGATCGAAAATTGTTTGCAACCCCTGATATACGTCTGATCGCTACTAGAGCTCGCGCCTCAGTGTGGCCACCTCCGCCGCCGCCGCCGCGTAAGCCACCGCGTAAGTCACCGCGTAAGCCACCGCGCATTCACTGTGGCCGCACACTATGAAGTGGTGTGCGGGCTGTGTGTCGTGTCGTGTGTCGTGTGTCGTGTGTCGTGTGTCGTGTGTCGTGTCGTGTCGTGTTACCTCTGCCCTTGAGTATGAGGTGCGGCGAGGCGAGCTGCGTGAGCGCCAGCACGTCCAGCAGGTCCCCCTGGTTGAGCCCCGCGCGGTCGGCGAGCGCCAGCCCGTGGTGTGCGGGCTGTGTGTCGTGTCGTGTGTCGTGTGTCGTGTGTCGTGTGTCGTGTCGTGTCGTGTTACCTCTGCCCTTGAGTATGAGGTGCGGCGAGGCGAGCTGCGTGAGCGCCAGCACGTCCAGCAGGTCCCCCTGGTTGAGCCCCGCGCGGTCGGCGAGCGCCAGCCCGTGGTGTGCGGGCTGTGTGTCGTGTCGTGTGTCGTGTGTCGTGTGTCGTGTGTCGTGTCGTGTCGTGTTACCTCTGCCCTTGAGTATGAGGTGCGGCGAGGCGAGCTGCGTGAGCGCCAGCACGTCCAGCAGGTCCCCCTGGTTGAGCCCCGCGCGGTCGGCGAGCGCCAGCCCGTGGTGTGCGGGCTGTGTGTCGTGTCGTGTGTCGTGTGTCGTGTGTCGTGTGTCGTGTGTCGTGTGTCGTGTGTCGTGTGTCGTGTGTCGTGTGTCGTGTGTCGTGTGTCGTGTCGTGTCGTGTTACCTCTGCCCTTGAGTATGAGGTGCGGCGAGGCGAGCTGCGTGAGCGCCAGCACGTCCAGCAGGTCCCCCTGGTTGAGCCCCGCGCGGTCGGCGAGCGCCAGCCCGTGGTGTGCGGGCTGTGTGTCGTGTCGTGTGTCGTGTGTCGTGTGTCGTGTGTCGTGTCGTGTCGTGTTACCTCTGCCCTTGAGTATGAGGTGCGGCGAGGCGAGCTGCGTGAGCGCCAGCACGTCCAGCAGGTCCCCCTGGTTGAGCCCCGCGCGGTCGGCGAGCGCCAGCCCGTGGTGTGCGGGCTGTGTGTCGTGTCGTGTGTCGTGTGTCGTGTGTCGTGTGTCGTGTCGTGTCGTGTTACCTCTGCCCTTGAGTATGAGGTGCGGCGAGGCGAGCTGCGTGAGCGCCAGCACGTCCAGCAGGTCCCCCTGGTTGAGCCCCGCGCGGTCGGCGAGCGCCAGCCCGTGGTGTGCGGGCTGTGTGTCGTGTGTCGTGTGTCGTGTGTCGTGTGTCGTGTGTCGTGTGTCGTGTGTCGTGTCGTGTCGTGTTACCTCTGCCCTTGAGTATGAGGTGCGGCGAGGCGAGCTGCGTGAGCGCCAGCACGTCCAGCAGGTCCCCCTGGTTGAGCCCCGCGCGGTCGGCGAGCGCCAGCCCGTGGTGTGCGGGCTGTGTGTCGTGTCGTGTGTCGTGTGTCGTGTGTCGTGTGTCGTGTCGTGTCGTGTTACCTCTGCCCTTGAGTATGAGGTGCGGCGAGGCGAGCTGCGTGAGCGCCAGCACGTCCAGCAGGTCCCCCTGGTTGAGCCCCGCGCGGTCGGCGAGCGCCAGCCCGTGGTGTGCGGGCTGTGTGTCGTGTCGTGTGTCGTGTGTCGTGTGTCGTGTCGTGTCGTGTTACCTCTGCCCTTGAGTATGAGGTGCGGCGAGGCGAGCTGCGTGAGCGCCAGCACGTCCAGCAGGTCCCCCTGGTTGAGCCCCGCGCGGTCGGCGAGCGCCAGCCCGTGGTGTGCGGGCTGTGTGTCGTGTCGTGTGTCGTGTGTCGTGTGTCGTGTGTCGTGTCGTGTCGTGTTACCTCTGCCCTTGAGTATGAGGTGCGGCGAGGCGAGCTGCGTGAGCGCCAGCACGTCCAGCAGGTCCCCCTGGTTGAGCCCCGCGCGGTCGGCGAGCGCCAGCCCGTGGTGTGCGGGCTGTGTGTCGTGTCGTGTGTCGTGTGTCGTGTGTCGTGTGTCGTGTCGTGTCGTGTTACCTCTGCCCTTGAGTATGAGGTGCGGCGAGGCGAGCTGCGTGAGCGCCAGCACGTCCAGCAGGTCCCCCTGGTTGAGCCCCGCGCGGTCGGCGAGCGCCAGCCCGTGGTGTGCGGGCTGTGTGTCGTGTCGTGTGTCGTGTGTCGTGTGTCGTGTGTCGTGTCGTGTCGTGTTACCTCTGCCCTTGAGTATGAGGTGCGGCGAGGCGAGCTGCGTGAGCGCCAGCACGTCCAGCAGGTCCCCCTGGTTGAGCCCCGCGCGGTCGGCGAGCGCCAGCCCGTGGTGTGCGGGCTGTGTGTCGTGTCGTGTGTCGTGTGTCGTGTGTCGTGTGTCGTGTCGTGTCGTGTTACCTCTGCCCTTGAGTATGAGGTGCGGCGAGGCGAGCTGCGTGAGCGCCAGCACGTCCAGCAGGTCCCCCTGGTTGAGCCCCGCGCGGTCGGCGAGCGCCAGCCCGTGGTGTGCGGGCTGTGTGTCGTGTCGTGTGTCGTGTGTCGTGTGTCGTGTGTCGTGTCGTGTCGTGTTACCTCTGCCCTTGAGTATGAGGTGCGGCGAGGCGAGCTGCGTGAGCGCCAGCACGTCCAGCAGGTCCCCCTGGTTGAGCCCCGCGCGGTCGGCGAGCGCCAGCCCCTCGGCGAGCGCCCCGAGCGCGACTCCGCCCACCACGGCCAGCACGGAGTTCATCTTGGACGCGTTGCCGATGTCGCCTGCGCACCACAACGCACCGGTGAATCACACTCTGCTCTACAACCGCTCTTGTACAGACACAGATACGGGATACATCTAGAGCGCTGATTCGCTCGCGGGGGCGCATTCGCAGACACGCACACATGCACGCACGCTTCGCGCACGAACGCAATCACTTACGCACGCACGCAGACACTCATGTACACTACATTCTCACATTCTCAGTGTGCACGTTACCATGTTACAATGTCATTGTCGGTCCCGGTTGATAAACTTAATATCAAGGGTGAACCAACTCACGAGAAGCGCAATAATTACCTTGAATTGAGTGATCAACACATAAAAATATCAGCAACAATGAAAACTCACAAACTAATAGTATAACACGAAAAAAAATAAAAAACTTATAACTAAACAAAAGCCATGCCTTATAACTATCCGCGCTCAGATTTAGTCGTTGACAATTATAAAATAATGAACAATAAACTAAAAATATCAATCTAACAAAATAAAAAAATATGTAAAACAAAACTAAAATTCATGCTTATTGTACCGTTTGTCAAACAACAGACTATATAAAAGTATAACCGAACCTACATAAACAGCGTTAAGCGGTAACAAGTATTGTGCACCATAACATAACCCTTACCTTGAAAGCCAGAAGTATTCAGGTCTAAGTCACAATTTCCCTGAGTTGTAAAGGCATGTTTAAACACAAATTATGAAAACAAAGGCATCTCACAACAAGCTTCCTCTTTACTACCCGATATTCCCACTAGAACGACTTTTACGCCACCCAAATCGCAAAATACTGCCAGATGAAGATAAAATGCTTTTTCTTTTAAGTATTTTGTTGTGCCGATATTGCTGAGATGTCTTACTGTCGTACTCAGGGACGTTAATTAAATCGACAATTAAGTAATTGACGTTATTTTACATACATTTTATGTCAAACATCTGTCATTAACGTCTCTTAAAGATCCATTAGCGAATCTGAGTGCGGCAGTAAATACGTGAATATGTTGTAGTGTCAAACGGTACAATATGAAATAAACTACTGAAGCTAGATAAAAGTCAACGTCCAAGTTTCGTCGCGCGCCCAACCGGACATGATGACTACTACCAAGGTAAAAGGAGTTTTTGCTCATCGCCTTGAAGCAGGACTGGCAGTCGTCGAATAGCGAGCGGTCGCCCGCGGCCAGGATGATCAGCGTGCCTTCCTCAGCTTGGGTCTTTGAACCTTGGATCTGGAAAAGGGTTAATAGACACTCGAGATGATGGCAGTGTCAGCTGTTTTCCGAACAAAGATACTGAGCGCAGGAGCTAATGTAACAGAAGACATATGATTCAATCATATTGTAACAAAAGTCAATCATGTCTTTTAAATACAAAGGCATTATAATGATGTTCGTGTTCCTAACACCTAGTGCCTTCCTAACAGCATACCTGCGCCTCCAGATAGCGGCCCCCCTTGCCGCTGATGGCCTCCACGATGTCGTGCGAGGTGTCGGCGTCGATGGACGTCATCTCCACGTAGCCCTTCGACTCCAGCGACGGACAGTGCAGCACGCCGCAGTTGCCGAACACCATCTGGATCGGATAAAGGTTATTCGTAAGTGGATAATACGGAAATGGATGAAAATTGTATATTTTCTATTGTCCTTCTCAATGTATTACATATATATCTTCAGTGACAGGTATTATGTCTTGTATAAATACTTCAATTTATTGGACTTAAATAAGCTTAATATAACAAACTAGATGACCCGGCGAACTTCGTACCACCTTAGCGTAGCAATGATGCACTACTTTCCGAACAAACAATGCTCTTTCAATATAGTCTATGGCTGTGAATGACATTGACATTCGTTACGGGTGTTTTTTTAAATATGCAAAATTAAATGTATATTTTTCAATATTTCTGAGAGATTTTCTTAATATTTTTTTCCGTAAGAACCTTCTCCTAATAATAACAAATACAACAAAAAAAGAATTAGTGAAATCGGTCCAGCCATTCACGCGTGATGCCGCGACCAACGAAAACGGGTTTCATTTTTATATAATATATAGATGCATTCATTTATTTCGAGTAGGTTAGTGTGGGTAACCCTGTTGTATCTAGACCGCCTAAAGACCTCCTACATAGTCTGACATTGATACAACCGGGGTCGACTGCTTACTGCTTAAAACTAACAGAAGTAAAAATACTACCATCGATTCTGTAAGTGGTCAGTTCTGAAAAGTCGTAATATAGAAAAGTGAAATTAAAATATGAATCAAGTTCATCACCAAATAGCTTTTAACAAATCCAAATGTTTCTACCAACAAAAAAAATTAAAACCAAGTAAATAAGGACCATAACATCCCGTGCCACCTTGTATTAAGTATGAAACACCTACAAGGTCTATCGTCAGGTTTAAAGAAGACTTATCTGTTATCGAGTGTTTGCGATCCCCTCTCCGGATTTAGGATGCTCTTGACCTGGTTTCTGAGAGATTGACCCTTACTTTCACAGCGTTAAAGGCGACTATGGCTCGCTTGGCTATACTAAAAATTTAAGGAATCCTTGAATGTTTAAAGTGCAAGTCCTTCCAATGTGCTTAGGTTATGTAAGTTTTCACTTATCTTTAAATCTAGCTTGATTCAATATAAATAGATAGAACAAGTAGGAATGGCATAATGCATGATGTAATGTACTTGTTAATATTATCAATTTGTTGAAGTTATTAAATTGAAATACAGCTGAAGTCACATGGTATCAATATTATTAGATTCATGATAGCAATTTACGTATTAAAATAGTTTTGGGTATTACAAAGTGCTTTAGTTTAGTAACATGGGGTTTAGTAATATGTTACATTCAAGTGTATATAATGTACAATATACAACGTTTCCTATTTATAATTTGTAATTAACTTATTTACCACATGTTACAAGGTCATACGGAAACATCTAAAAGTACATTAGCATCTGAATAATTTAAAAACACATGAACAAATTCAACCTTCAGAATTGTGTATGAGTGGTAGTAATGAAACGACACTATCTGTAATACAATGCGTCTAGTCTAGACATTGTTCCATGCTCGGACTGTAATCAATTATTGGTACTAACGTTATGGATTGGAAGCCAAGTGTGTTTTTGTATAGTTGTTTCTTAGAATATATACGGCTATAGAAGTAGCGTTCGCGTGCCCCTTTCAGATAGCAATATATAGCTTTGGCAGCCTAACACACTGCATCCAACCATACCGTAAACTTGTTTTTAGCACAATCTTAACTAATGGAGTCTATATCTCATAAAATACACACTGTAATTTAAATTATAACACTGGCACAACAACAGAATTGTACTCTATGTCACAACTTTTAACTTGTGACAGTAAAAATAATGGGTGACGCGAAAGGGATGCACGATTAGTAGTTCTGTCTCATTCTTTCCTGGGCGAAGTTAAATATCTCTTGACCGTTCTAGCAATTATGACGTAAGATTCACTACTTCTATAGCCGTATATATTCTAAGAGTTGTTTGTAATGTTTTGTGGTTATACTGAAGTACATTGATAACCTTACCTCCAAAACTTTTTAACTGCTGGGATAGAATATACTTATACCTACACAGCCGGTAGATAATGTTATATACTTTACCATAAGGAAACGAAGATAATATTTGCTATTGCGAAAAGATAACTTATTTCTACTTAGTAACATAACGAAAAAAGTGCCAATCAAATAATGAATTTCCCCGAAACATGAACCTTACTAAATCAGAATCACTCCAATGATTATATCAACCAAACTAATAGTATTTCATTGCTCGTCCACGCCTCGCCCGGTCAGCGGAACACGTCATTATATCGCAGGATTCCGAGCCGCGCCTCCATCTATTCTTGCTATACAACCTTAATTTTCACTCGAACCTATTTCCGTATCGACAAATGCCGTCGTTCAAAGGTCACTCCCTACGGAGTATTATCACCTGTAGTGACCTTTTCAGAGCGTTAGATCATTAAAATGTTTATGGTCGGTGGGGTTGAGTTTACGACACACGCTTTGATGCCTACGTTAAGATTATCGTTAACGTGTGGGCGTGTTGTGAACGTAGCTAGATTAATAAAATTAAATGAGAGTGCTCCTCAGAGTCCTACGCAAGTAAGGTACCATTCACATCGTGTGAAATAATGAAAATGTTATTATGCTGGATCATACATTTTTATCACTTTTTTGAATGATTTGCTGCTGGTGATTTGCATACGATGTAGGGCTGATAATTTTGTGAAATGTTTCTTATTATGACCTATTTGCAAAGGCGCTAACTGTACCTTAATTTACCATTTATTTTAGGTAGTACCTATTTTCATATACATTAAGGCGAGTAAAGATATCAGCCCGAGTTAGGCTGGACGCTGCAATAGCAGGCTGTTAGCAAACATGAGTAGTGCAGTCTGCGGTATGTAGCAATCCTCTCGCGGTTGAAGACTTGCAGCCCCATAAAATTCAAACGTGTACCTTAAGCTGATATCAATAATTGTTTTAATACAAGTGTATACCTCTTTAGCGGCCTGAGGGTCGGCCACGCATGAGAAGGTGATGTCTGCCTCCTCCACGACGTCACACGGCGTCACGGCTATCGTAGCGCCCACCTTCTCGAAGTCTTTACACTGGAAATATGACAATTATACTAATTAGATTACAGAAAATAAATTAGACAAAAGTGAATACAAACTATTAATGCAAAGAATAAAAGGCAAATTATGTCAATACTACGAGTTTATTCATTATTTATAAAACAAATATTAGGCCTTATTTCTAAAAATCACACTCTTTACTACAGTAAGTACGCGGTTGTAATGTACCATTTACAAAAAATATTCGGTAAATAATTTCTTAATATCAGCGCCACCTATCCTAGCGAGCAAAATTACACTTGTCGTAAAACACCGCTAGATGTCGCTACTCGTTCCTACCACAACAGGCAGACGAGATGTGATCAATACAAGAGCGGCGGCGCGCGGGTGTCGCGTCAACGACCGGGCCGCCACGCGACGCTCCGCCATTTTGATAACGGCGCGACTTGGCGGCAAACACGCCGACCAGCGTGCACACACCGTGACGGCGCACCGACCATCTCCGAGCTCATCCTACAGCCGTATTGCGACACAGTGCCGCTACCGGAAAACCGTTTGTGCACCTGGCCCGGCTTGAGTGGCACGGTTCAATAACTGCACCCTTTCGATTTTGCTAGACATTGCAATCGACAGATGTATAGAGTTCGTTCGTCTTTCTTTACTTCTTATCGCCCTTATACCTACATACATTTTCTTTGGGCTGTAAATTCGTTATTGGAGTACCTTTCTAAGTTATAAAAGATTAAAAAAGCAATTAAAGTTATCTTTTTACCAATTAAAAATCAAGGTCAATACCATTACCGTTTCAAAAAACGATAAGAAAGTAACAAGTTTTTTGTCTATAACATGTGTGACAGTGAATTACCGTACCGCCTATAAGAAATTGGCACACGCACGTGACCGTCGTTAAACATGAGTTAGATAATATTGGATGCTTTATTGAATGTAAATCGTTGTAACTATAATGTTAGACGAGCTCAATCTATTAAACGGAGCCTCCCACAAAGTTAACTGTAACAGCTGTTTAGTTTAGTTATTCTATAATTATCTGGGATGACCGAGTTTACAAAACAAATTAAAACTTTTGATGTCACAGGATGTTTATTAATTGATTGGTCACCAGGGACTACCCGTGGACATTGTGAAGGTCAAATTAACTTTTAACTTTGTCGCTAGCACCATGTTGAAACATCTGTCAAGCGTTGGTCTAGGATAGCAAGTGCGTAAGACTCCATTTAAAAAAGGGGTGATATTTAATCGAAACTACATACGTCAACGCTTATCGCTAAGGAACCATTAGGATTATTTAAGTTTTTCAAAAAACCATAAACATTTTATGTACTTTAAAAAACTAAGTTACACAAATATCGCTTTTACCACCACCCAGGGTTCAAGAAGTAAAAGGCCCACATTTAAAAATAATACCACGGTTTCGTCCACCGGAATGAATGCGGGATCACTTCAAAGTGTTTGAAAATGTGTTTCTGTCGATCCCTTCCGAGAAATATGTCCGGTTGGCACAACCCTCATGTAAGGACAATTGAATTGTGTCCGAAAGACGCAACAAGTTCATGTGACCCTTGTCGCATTTGCTTACGAATAGCGTTTATAAATCCGATGTCTGCTCCGGACGAACTTGAGTGTCCGTGACCCTGCAATCGATATTCATATACGTAGCCAAAATATCAAGCGCCCATAGATAGTGTTCTCTATATTTTTATCTATATTCGTATGGAAAAGATATAAAATAGTGAAAAGGTTAACAATTTGCATAATGTGCACAATTTGCTACAATTGCACCTTTCACTGAACGATTTTAAATTACTTCTGTGCTTCAATAACTCGGGAATTTTAAAGTGCAAGCAACGTGTACCGTCTGGCTCCAGCTAAATTCTAAGAACAAAATCAATCTCAAGTATTTTTAAACACGCTCCATCTGCCAAAATGGCGTGCGTTACTACAAAGAAGAGTCAATTAATATGGCTTCTGTTTACATTGATCAAACGGAGATGTTGATAATAAATCTGTTTTGGAGTATTAGCGACACGACCGAACAGAAGTTCACTATCAACGTTTGCTCAGCGCACCTCGCGGCTTGCACGTGCCACCAGAGGAAACTGTCCTGAGTAATCCCTCGATAAGTAATTTGTTACCATTATCTATGTTTTAACAACAGAGGAAACACAATCACTTATAAACTTTGTGGGAAATGCGATTGTTGTACTTTTCCCAGGAATGTCATTTATAGGACAATTTGTAGTGTGCAATTTTATTAGTCGTCAAAGATATTATTATCTACGCAAACAAAGAAATAACTTAAAGACAGCCATCAAATACACCAGCGTTTTAAAATAACGAATTGTGGAAGACTCTTTACTTCAAAGCACCTTTTAGCAGTAAATCACTCACATGTCATATCATACGTGATTCAGTAAACCCTCATCTCCAGATTAACCGCAGGCTGATTAACTAGTGGCGTCTTTGAATATCCAAACAAAGGTTTCGTTTGTTAGCAAAACGGAGCGGGGTCAGCCAACTTATTACATAAACCGTGTCTGTAGTCGTGACTGAAACTTTGGCGAGTAAGGCAAAGCCGCAGGAAACGAGAACCGATCTGGTCGCAGTCATACTGTGTCCGTGTCGGGGCTCGATAGGAAACAAGCGCCCACTGTGTGCAATATCTCGACCCACATAGGAAACTGTACGATACGCTGTTGTTTTAAAATGCCGCAAGTTCGAGCCGTTGGATTTTATACTAGGTTGGACAATAAGGGCAACGTGTACCAACCTTCATTACTTACTACCTTCATGTATGACTGTTCTTTGTTTCAGTCAGTCATATCAATTTGGTATGAAGTGTTTGATAAATTGAATACAGTCATGTCTGAATTTGACAGATAATCGATACATATTATATAACAAAGTCCCGAAAACTGTCTGTATGTAATAGATTTTCTCAAAAACCACTGAACAGATTTTCAAGCGGCTTTCGCCAATATACAAGATAATTCAAGAGGAAGGTTTTTGACTACTTTTCATGGCAAAATTTCCACGGGAACGGATACAATGCGGGTAAACCCACGGGGTAATGCTAGTATAATGCAAAACCAGTCATTACTTCATTGCCGGTAATATGGTCAGTATAGAACAGTCTCTCGTGTTCGGAATAATCGTTTATCTGTTGTAAACACTATACGTGATAACAATATCGATATATTATTTTTGTTATTTGTATAACGAACTATCTGTGCCCCGCGGATTCACCCGCAGCGCCCCCGTTCCCGTGGGAATTTTGACATTTTTATTCCTTATTTTTCTTATATAAAAACCTTGTCCTGACAATAAGGAACACATTAAAAAAAAGAATCATCCAATTTGGTGCAGTCGTTCTGAAGTTATGCGCTTAGCAACAGATTCAGCGATTCATTTTTATATTATAGATGAGCAGTAGCTGTATGACCATGTATTTTAATATTAAAACAATAATATTAGTATACGCCGCCATAAACCGTATATAAATAAACTTTTCTCATTTGAAAATTCATTCTATTAGTAACGATACAAGATTTATGTAAAGCAAAGTCTGCTTCTTAAGAACCGAGTGTAAAGCAAACTCAATAGCTGAAAGAAATCAATTAGTCAGTACACTAATAGACAAATGATAAATTGTAAATTATGAATATTGTAACATCTCAAAGTCACCCAGCGACTAATCGCCGCGTTATTATTAGTTGTAGTACCAGATTTTTATTAGCCGCTCGTGTTCCTACGTCTATAAATTCATTCATCTATGACAGTGCAACGTTTAGCTCTTCTGGAGAGGCGCCAAGGGCTCTCAACTTGAACCTCGAGCGTAACAACATCTGCAGCGTTCGATTACTGAATGCACGTTCGTCATTTATAAAGTGCCTCATTCATAAACGCTTATCAACAATATTTTGGCTATGAAATGGTGTGTCCCTTTCCGACATATGCTACTTTTCAAAGAACAAAAGAGACAACATACTTTATAGCAGTGTTTTAGTTATAGATATGTAGGCCTTCAAGTACAAGTGCACGAACGAATGACCTATTGTTCGAATCTGCTCAAGTCACTTGGGCAAATGTAAGCCAAAAACGGAAATGTGACCACAAAAAATATAAAGCCAGGCTTATCTCAGTATACCACTAAGTAGAATATATGTATACATACATACGTGAATAACGCAACAATAAGTGTTATAATAATAATGCGCCTTGTTAACTACATAATTTGATCTAGAAACACTGCCATAAATCATAAAGCCGAACGGTATAACGTATATTTTGGACCCACTTGTAATTATGAATCACCATTTGAAACATCATCATTATTTTTTACAATAGGCATAAAGGTGAAAGAGGATTAAAGTCCACCAAGTGGACATAAACCCTAATAGCACCGTAGGGATGGGGCGAATGAAAACCAGCGATGCTTGGAGTAATAATCGCCGAGTAGCAGAGCCGCTATCCTTTGTTTTCTTTTAATTTGAAAAAAATCTATGTTAATTGGTATTTTATGAAAACAATCAATGTAAAGTAAAAGTAAATTATATTAGCCTGTAATGTTCCACTGCTGAGCAAAGGCCTCTCATCTCACTGAAAATATGAGTACAGTGCGGCGGATTAGCCATAATCACCACGCTTACCAAATACGGGTTGATGATCTCATACCCGAACCATGTTTAAAAAGTAGGAAACATGTTTTCGCTCAACCCAGGAATTGAACCCGGGACTTCCTTGGCATTGCACTTTCCACTAAACCACCGAGGCGCCATGTAATGGAATTTTATTTAAACTGCGTTAGAATAAACAGAAGCAATTGTTAATGAGTGTGATGGTACAAATATGTTAATAAATCAATATGCATTGTGTTGGACCGACAGTTTTCGGAGCGAGGACGCGTGGCCTCTTGTTATCGCGGTAACAGTTGGCCCGACAACGGCCAAATGACTTGATAAAAATGTCAAACAAACGACGGACGTTAAGCTTTTAAGTGTTAGAAATTTGAACAATAGTAACACTAGAGAAGGTAACAATAGAAAAGGTACAAGAAAAGAAAATGTGATAGATTATTTTTCGCTTTCACAATCATCATCTTGTATAGATTACTGGCTTATAGCAAAAGTTTAAGACCGCCTGAAGGTCTCCTACTTGGTCTTGTTACCTAACAAATTCTACCAACATATTTCTTAACTAGCAGCGTCCCGCAGTTTTACCTGCGTTGTACCCGTTCCGGTGGGAATTTCTGGATGAAAAATGGCCTATAACCTTCCCGTTGAATATGGCTATCTATTATAAAAAGAATTACTCAAATCGGACTGATAATTCCTGGGATTACCTTGAACATACAAACAAACAAACTTACAGATTTTACCTCTTTATAATATTAGTATAGATTGAAGATTCTAAGGATGGAAAATAACATCAACAGTTAACAACATAAGCACAATATTATGACATCAATGTTTGTATAACAAGTTGTGTAAAAGTACGAATACATGATAGATAATCCAATACTCTCCATCGTCCTTGTGCCAGTTATCACGTTGGATGTAAGTAACCCGGACCCGAACTGAACCAAGCTAGTCTCTCGCTCAAATAATTTCAGAAAGTGCACTTCATAAATCACTGCAGTGCAGTCGGTTAGGATTGTTACCAATTAGTGTGATTGTGAATTAGTGTCAGAATGATCGAACCCAAACCCATTTGAGGCGACATATTTGTGTGCAGCGCGATATGTGAAATGAATTTGCCAACTTAAAACTTTAGTTAGCGCCGTGCTAATTTTCGCTCAAAACTGGTCAGATGCTTACCGTGCCGATAGTAAATCTATTTAAATTTTCACACATTATGACCTACAAACTGCTAACTATTCCCGGTAACTCGTTAATGCATGACCGCAATTATTTAGTGCATCAAATATTTTCTGGAACTTGTTAAGTATACTTCAAATAGCGTCTAGTATTTGTATGAATAACTCAACACAAATAGAATAAGCTACAAAAATTCCACAGTAATTTGCCGTGTCACCCTGAAAACGCAATTAGGCACAATGATTTTCTTTTGACAGTTAAAACAAAAAAGAATTCCTTGAATCAGGTCACGCTCTCAATAATTTTGCATATCTTCAATCAAAGACTTTAGTAAGAGAATGTTATAATAATCTGCGCAATATTTATTAACATCAACAGAATCTGTGACATAATTCAAGTATTGCGACACCTTTCAGCGTACACATTACATAATAAGAATACCAAACATAATAACTATTATAGGCAGCGTATTTCCATTTTGAACTTGAGTAACCGGGCGTAATAGAAAAGAGGCATTCAGCATTCTAGGCAGTAGGCAGTCTCAACTTAACATTATTAGATTTTTATGAATACACTACACTAGATTACTTCGCCAACATTGTTCACTACAAGCCATAAAAGACATGGGGAATTACTTAAAATCACGAAAGGAAAATTAGAAAGGTTATGAAGGCACAAAATAAACTTGTGATACTTTGTTATTAATGATGATAACTTCGTTCAAGGTGAATTTCCAAAGTCTCTTTTCAATATTGAACGGAACAATACTTCATGAATAGTTATTTTTAGATCCGCCTGGTACAGACATTCCGTTATTTAAATAAAATAAAAGGCATTTAGCCTTTTTATTACGTGTCACCGACACACCACGTCACATTCAGTACGCCTCCAACATTTTATCATTTGCCAAATAGATATAAAATGGCCACAAAAATACAATCTAATTAAGCGAAGAGGCGAATGAATGACGCATAACAAAAGCGATAACCAGTTATCTATATCAAAAAAATCGATAAAACAGACGAAAATATTGCTTCAACATTTTTTCCAGTCTGAAATATAAACAAAGTCAATTTGCGTCCGTCCAAAACTAGGGCAAATGAAAGACATAACTATTCCCTATCGGAGTCTATTGAAGCAATATTGTTGACGCGTTTGATGGCCGACAAAATATTGTTTCGCGACACGTGAATAAAGAAACGGACTCATAAAATAGAATGACGCATTAGAGTGAACATATTGTATGGATGGACGGACGGACGCGACCCGTGCATATATTTGGCGACACTCCATACAGAGAAAATACATTCGTATAGAAACAGGTGCAAGATGCGACACCTGGAAACTCAATTTGATTGGGCTTTATGTGTCAAGCACATCTATATTTCTTCGTACGACTACTGAACCAGTCTATTTATAGATTATTTACATTTAATTAATCAACCTTAAAAACTGGTATAAGTGACCTTTACTCTATTACCGATGTTATTATAAACAAAGTTGGAACTTGATGTGTAATAGATTGCCGTTCCATAGCATTTCCAGTCACAAGCTGCGGTCGCAAAAAATAACATTGCGAAGTGAAACTAAACACTACCAAGACGTAGATATTTAATATCGAGCGTGTAGTTGCAGAATACCTAATCTGAAGCTGGTATCTGGTATACGAATGTGTGACGTAGCAATAGTAACACTAGTGCCGCTTGTGCAATCAGCTGTAGTTAAATGTCAGGAGAAAGGTCGCCGAGTCGGGCCACACGCTTTTACGACTCACATTGTTCTAAATCATTTAAATATATGGTAATAAAGCTAAGTGGATTGCCGCTACTACTTGGCAGTTGTTTTAGTTCCGAAAACGGGAACGTTACTTCCAGTAATCTACTTTATTTTTCCCTTTCTGCGAATGTTTAGCTAAAATTGGTACGTATCGAAACTCTACTAGGGATTAGGGAACTGAACTTATTCCCTACATTATTATAAAAATGGGAAAAACTCCTAAACCAGAGAACCGATTTGGTTGATGAATCTACTGAGATATAGGATAGCTCTTGGAAAAGACGTAAGCTACATTTTATCCCGAAATTCCTACGAAAAAGGAGACTGCGGATGAAATCTCGAACAGCTGGTTTTCTATAAATAGTGTATCTACATTATCGTTAACCCACTCTCTATTAAATCCGATCCCGGTCGATTTCCGACACCGCATGATAAAGCTAAACAACTGCCATAAATTATGAACTCGTAAAGGTAACCAGTGTGAGTTATGGTGCCACAATTTCTGCTCTGCGAAACGGGACATCGGTCATAATGATGTATAACGTGTTTATTTTTAGGAAGCCTAAGTTCATACAATATATGATTGATATGACGGTATAAAGATAAGAGCATCAACATTGTTTGGCATTCTAGGCTTATGTGGGAAGACAAATAACACTTGGAAGCAGAAATCAATATATTAGTATAGGAGAAATATTGCTATCTCACCGTTTTATTCAGGACCATCAATCACAAAAATGAGGCATTGAGGCTTTCATTTACAATCAATCCCTAAAGATATCAAAAATATAAAATACAGCTTCAGTTTCATAATAGACCGAACCAATTTTTTGTGTTGTCTCGAGTAAATAAATCAAATTATAGACGCAATTAAAAAAGATACTATTTGCGTCAATTCACTAGCAAATCTCGTTAACATGAAGTCTTAACTAAGTGTTGTATATTTCTTGGCACGAGCTCGGAACGTGTATCTTGTATACATTTTTAATTCGATTGTTCCATACAACACGTAATTCCGAGTAAACTGTTGAGTTTATATTTGTTTGTATCGTCCTAGATACCGGACAATGTTGATAATTTACAAGAAATCATATTCTAGTAGAATGTACAATAACAGGCGTCTCATACAATAAAAGTAATATAATGGTTTGTAAGATCCCACAGAAAACCAAAGTTGTCTTGCGCACTGAAGAGATCAGTACAGTACAGCGTAAGCGCGCAATTATCACGCTTGCCGCTTATATGTAGGCGGACTAAAACCAAATCCAAATAAGTTTTATTGAATGTAATTCCTCAAGGAAAACATACAAATACAAGTATTAATGGAAAACACGTCCGCTACATAACCTTGGGTATTCGATAATTAACTTTACTTCCATTAAATAATGATAACGAGTTTATTTTAACAGTGTACGTCGCCTCGACTCCTGATAGGTAAGTTTTCATTTTACTTCATTTTGTATCGTTATTCGGATAATGTGAGTTTTCTAGAAACATCTCCCGTTTCTTCCACGCGAATAATGAAATCAAACAATGGATTTATTGGTGTTAGTCTTGACAATGGCCGAGGCAGAATCAATAAAATGTTTTGATGAAGGCAAAAGACAGCACAGGCGTATCACTGAACAAGTTCTTAATTAAATCCGTCAGAGACACAATAAAATATCGTCTAGACAAGGCAGACGGCCACGAATAAGCACAGCAACAAATGATAAATAATGCATGTTTGACTGGAGCAAACTAGCATTATTTAATCTTTGATTGCACCTATATTCAGGATACCAATCTAGTTTTGAAGTTTTGACGATATTGTAAAGCGAGTTACATACACTATAGGTACCATTAGTAACATAATCTCAAACCATTTTCGTTATACTAACGCTATAATATTCTCGTGAATGACGTCCGAAGAAGGAAAAACACCACAATTTATTATAACGATTTGACATAAAATGAATATTCAACGTGTGGGAACAATGTGGCGGATCCACACTAGTGGGAAACGACCGAGCACAATGATACTGTTTTTGTGTTAAACAAATAAGTGAAAAGAAAGTTGAAGTATATGAGCGATTTCCTACAGATATGAAGATGTTTTTTGTTCTACAAGGTTATACTTTATTTACTATTTCCATATTCAGTTTACTTATAGCTTGTGGACGTGCCTCGTTTCGTTAGTTCTACACGTATGTGTCTTTCAAAAGTTTTGGGTAAATATACGAATCACTGTAATAAAACCGTGAAGAACGTAATTTGTAAAACTGTCACTGTGGGTGGACTTAGTGTTTACCTAATTTTGTTCCCAGAACAAATAGGTTTACAGTGACTATAAATACATATTTTTGTTGAGCTATGAATGTGGCACAAGTTGGCTGATGAAATTTATATTGGTTTTATAGGTTTAAGCGAACATTGAAACTACGTTTACAGAAATAATTTGCTTTTAATCTACATTTTTTACAGGAACCGTCGTCACAGAAGAGTCTTCTGTAAAGGTTAAATAAGTTAATTTATTTAAAGCAGAGTTATTTTTGATAATAATTTACACAAAACTTGGATGTTGTTCCCGGAGTTTCAGAATTGATTCAAAAAAATTGGACACCATAAGGCGTTAAATCATGGGTAGATCAATTCCCCCTGATTTTTCCCCGGACGTTAAAAACATCCAGATCAGTTGTTATTCTGACATTGCGACCGTTTTCTCATTTTCCTGTAACTTCTTAATAATTTCGTCCAGCTCAAAGCAAAACAACTATTTATAGAATATTGTTAGGTGTTAATATAATTTAGTGTTTATTTTATTCATTGTATCTACTTGTTTATATTAATAATTTAATCCTGTGCTTTATATAAAATGTATCTGCTAATTTAAACACTTTGCATAAGAGACAATGCATAAAAGAGCAATTATACAATACCTATACGTTTAATCATGTGCTTTTTAAACAATTATACAATCTGCCAAGTCAGACTACATAAGAGAGACGTTGAAAAAGAGATAAATTATTTTGTATCTATACATCTTTATAAAGAACTAGCAGCGCCCCGCGGTATTACCCGCGTTGTTCCCGTTCCCGTGGGAATTTCGGAATGAAAAGTAGCCTATAACCTTCCCGTTGAATGTGGCTATCCATTACAAAAAGAATTTTTCAAATCGGTTCAGTAGTTTCGAGATTAGCGCGTTTAAACAAACAAACAAACAAACAAACAAACAAAACAAACTCTTCAGCTTTATAATATTAGTATAGATATACCTACCAATATTATGAGAGGCCTTTGCCCAACAGTGGGACATTACAGGCTAATACTTTACTTTACTTTTGAGATTTATGAACTACGACAAATTCCCATGTAAGTTGCAGAAACTAGGAATCCTACTCGTGCAAATCAGAAAGATTGTGAGGATGAATATAAGTTAGTATGTATGTGCATTGCTCTCTCACGTGAAATGAATTCATTTATATTAAAAAGCAAAATGAATAAAACATAGAACAACACTTTTATCCTGAATTTCCCCCGGGAATGTATTCCACACAGAATAAACCTCAAAGCCTTAGTTGTACTAGGATATTAAAGTTAAAACTGTGTACTAAAACATATCACTTTCATTACCTCTGCATCGCGGTAAAAGTGTGAAATGGAATTGTTGATACGTTGTAAAATGTTCAAGGTATTATGTTTATGTGTGTAGTTTCACATAGCACCCATTTAAGACGTACTTTATACGTAATTGCTTAGGTTTATTGAACATTAACAGCACCCTGCGATTGTCGTAATTTCCAAAGGAATTCATGGATAAAAAGGTGCCTATATCCGAGCTTAAGTCTTCAACTATATACACGTCAATTTTCATGAAAATCTGATTATACACGCAACCATATTTTTGTTTTTTTTATTCACATTTTATCATTAAATGTGAAATGTGAGGCTTCCGCAACTAAGCCTGTATTTCATACAGCCATTTCGACCACAAAACACGCCATATGCAAAAGTTTCGGTCGAAATGACTCCTATTCGAAACTGTAACCTTTTCGACCGTATCTTAATTTAATTGTACACTTCAAACGAATGTAGAAACTCATATTTACACAAACACCCGTACCTTACCTAGGTAATAAAGTATCTTAACTATCCGGACGAATACTTCGACTCAAGACCTAGCTCGATCAATTGTATGGCAGGTAAAGGAATGCAGGTGGCAATGCCAAATGAAACAACAAACATCGCTAGGAGGATTGTATTGAGAATCATTCGCAAGATATGGAAAGAAAGGTCATTGGACAGTGTAGTGTTCTTGAAAGCCAATTTGTTGTACTCTATAACATTATAATACGATAATGCGTTTAGACATTTAGCGTTGTGCATTGTGTGGACCTACCATGATAGTAAAATTATATAACAATTGTCTTTATACTGGTTACTAAAGATTGAGCGAACACATTTTGAATTATTTTTTAACTGACGTTTCGGCCCCTTTCCAGGTAAAGTGTAATTTCTTTATTTTCATGAATGTTAGTCATTATTGTTTATTGTCAGTAACTACATTATACAAATTATTTTCTAATCATCCATATTGAATGAAAGGTATGGAAATAATATATTACGTGAATCATATACATACGAGTACTTCAGCTATGTTTATATTAATTAACCGCACATGCGTAAATACAAAAGATATGTATCTCTTAGTAAACGTTGGCATACCAACGGCTAATTATCATAAAAATAACCCATAGTCAGGTGCAACGGTCGGGGAAATGACGCACAGACTACTCCAAAATATGCATCATAAACACACCGTAAGGAAACATAAATACGGGTGTTGCAGTCTGCCATTTTCACCACACTATTTTTTCATAGAAAAATCTATTAACTGCGTACAATACAAATCGTCATGCTTTTTATTGCGACATGGTTCTATGTGAGCCTGTGTATACGTCTGTGTGTGACACGGAGTTATGAACGCGTTTAATTACTTCACAAGCCCGACAATGCAAATGTATTGCTGATACGAACCTCAGTAGGCATGCGTTTTTTGCAACATTTTATAGGATGTTAACACTATTGCAAATTATTGTCTGTATATATATATAAAGGTACCATTTTCTAGTTCGATATAGAAGTTTAAGGTGTGTATTTACGGCCAGCCAGGGGCGCATCAAGCAGTATAATTTATACTAGCCTAAAGCCTTAAGAAAAACAACACGTAACATAAAGCGAATTGCGCCACTGACCTTCCGGGAACCCCTCGCAGCCGTGAATATCACCGAACAAATTGAAATGATCCTAAACACATACTTTCACCGAGCGCACATTAAGTATATAAATATTCTTCCAAAGCTCTCCCACTGACTTATTTACCTAACAATATTTATTTACTGGTCGGAAGCCAACTGCCGAGACAATTCATGCAAATTACTCCTACTATATTCGCCTTGTGTAGTCGATACTTGTACATAACATAGGTACATGTAGAGTAATCCGATACAATGTTATGCAACAGTGGGATGTTATAATGAACTTGAATGAAGGAAGTTAACGTTGTAATGATGTTTGGTCTAGATTAGTGGGAACATAGTAGGTTTGTAATGAGTTATTTAAAGTAGGATAGTAACGTTCAAAGGCAATGATGCAGCGCCAGCTTTATGCAGAACAAAAGCTAAGTGAAAAAAGTAAATGTATATACGTTATTAGTAGAACCCGTACGATCACACTACATTAAGTAAAGTTTACAGTACAAGTAACTAGTAATTATAATGATTAGCAGTTTCCGCTGTACAGAAGTAATAATAAGAACTATGACCAATAATATACATCCTACTAATATTATAAATGCGAAAGTTTATGAGGATTGATGCATGTATGTTAATTACTCTTTCACGAAAAAACTACTGCACGGATTTGGATGAAACTTTATACATGAAAATAACACATGGGATACATATTATCCCGAAATTCCCGCGGGCAAGGGTACAACGCGGGGCGCGGCTAGTATTACGTATCCTAGGTTTCATTTGTACACTTGTGTATTTGGCGCCCGCTTCTACCCGATGCACGATGTTGAAAACGGTTCAATACTTAGTAAACTGTGATTCACATTCACTGCGAAATGCGAGGCGGTTCCTTGTAAAGATAGGCGAACGGATAAACACAATGTCTCTATGTTTTAATAGATAAAGCAAAGCTTTCTATATTTGCTGATGCCAGTTTTTAGATTGCGTAAAGACCTTATGTTTTTTGATCAGCAGAATAAATAGAGCTAAATCGGCAGTAAAATCACTACATAGTAGGTATAAAATAAAGTCGCTTTCCGATGTTTGTCTTTAAGTATTTTTTTTAATAGATAGAGGAAGATTTATATGCATAAAAATTCCCAAGGGAACAGGCACAACGCGGGTAAAACCACGGGGCGCAGCTAGTATCGAGAACCTTTTTTGACGTCTTTTAAAAATAGTTCAACCAATCCTGTTTGTTTGCTTCTCACATATTGAAGAACAGATGTTACCTTTAAACAGGTAAGAGCAGTTTTTATATTACCCACTCTATCGACAATACTGCAGGTATGAACAACGGGACTCAAAAGTAAGAAAGCAGCAGACGCCATGTTGAAATTACTTTTAATTGTTACATTTATCGAACACAATTGCGAATCGAAACAAATATTACTGGTATATCAGTCAATTCTTATCTATGACATCATTTATTGGTATATTGAGTACAAACGAACTTATAAAGTTGTTTGTTAAGACTAAGTACACATTTTCATTGATAGACTTCGTTTGTACTAACATACTATTTTAAACAATGACCTTTATACTTCGAGTTTGTGTGACAGCTTGGTAGTTATTGCTATTGTTTTAACGTCTCGACAGTGTACACCTTCCTGTCCATAAGATTCCGGGTTCAATTCCCGGGTCAAGCGAAGCGTAATTGTTTCCAAACATTCCGGTTTGAGTTCATAAACAAACACTAGGAAACGCGGTGATTAGTGAACGACAATATTTGTTCTGCAGTGGGACAGAGCTTTAAATACTTTTCTTTCTACGACGGATGGCCGATAGTATAGATACACCAATACTCCTGGGCGCTACCGTGCTTCAGAGAGCACGTTAAGCTGTCGGCTTCTCTTGTTCCAATCGCCTCTAAAACTCCAACACCAGTGTCGTTCACTAACCTACTCGGATAACTTTAGTACACAAAGACTGCGATTTATACAACATTTGTAATTGTCAGAAAGACTTCAATTTAATACCGAATACTAAGACCGCAAACGAAGCGGCCTTGACAAATTTCACTCCAATTTTGTATGGATTCACGCCCACAGCTCTTCTTTCAGCTCCGCAGAGGTTGCATGACTAAACGTTCCATTGTATTTTGCAAATGTATTTAACTACGAAATCTATACGATTGTATTGTCTTAGAATATAAAATACGTATTTGTTTGAATTTAAAAATAAACATTAGACACTTACACATATCTTAAGGTTTTAAAAAATATTTCTATTGAATATTTACAGAATAAGTTTATTCAAGTCTCTAATATACATTCCGTTTAGTTGGCAGTTCTGTAATAACTACTAACAACTAAGAAACGTCAGAGATAGAAGAAACATGGACGATCATTATTAATTAAGAACTGAAGTAGTGATGTGACGTCTTCTCATCTAGGATAGCATCAACAAAGTTGGCAAAGTTCCAGAAATTAAAATGGCAAAGTGTGTACATCGAGAACCGGTTGACTGGACGACATCGGAATCTTTAATAAGTTCATTTTCAGTACACCGTTTTGCTATTAATTTCCATTGCTCCACTCAAATAATAATGTTGCTTTTCAACCGCGTATTAACGTGTTTCATATAACGGTTTATCAAAGTATTAACTCATTTCTCCTTTGTTTATGAACTGATTTCTAAAATAAGTAGTGTTGATAAAGTCTGAAATCGATTTTTGCTTATAAAAGTGATTTCCTCTTAAGGCTTCCAATAAAAGAGATGTTATTGCATTCAGGTAAACCTACCATAAAACAACTTATATCATCCTAGACTTTAATATTGCAGGCAGATCTAATCCTAGATTGGGATTTGCGTGTTTACCGTATTGTGACGTCAGCCTTATCCATAAAACTAGGTTTATTGATTGAAAGATAAGAAAGAGCTATTTTATCTACTTACGAGAGAAGTTCGTGCGCGTCTATAGTAATCCTTATCATATACGAGCTGTGATAACATTAGACTGACAACGCGGCTGGTAAAATAGGTAACGTTAGACTTATTGAAATATAAACGATAATAGTATATAAATAACCATAAAAATATTACGACTTATGTAATAAAAATCATATATAAATACGGAACCCTAAACAAAGTAATTAAAACCAACATCCCGCCATAAAAACATGATATAAACAACTTAGGAACACCTGGTTCTAACTGCTAGGGATACACTAGGCAACCTATGTTCTGTGAGAGAGACCTAGGGCCAGTAATAGTCCACCTATCGACGAATGACGATGTGTTAACGTACCAAGTTATACTTATTTATATACACAAAAACTAACTTATTGTCTTGTCTAGGTAGACAATCCTGTTTTAAGATTGCCTAAAAGTGACATAGCCTATTGAACCAACCTACAGTTTAATGACAGGGTAAAGAAACTGTTTCCTAGATTAGATTTATCTTTAGCTCCCCTTTAAATCCCAAAATAAATAAATAATTTATAAATAAATATACCCGGACAAATTCACACACGGTTAATTAGACCCAAAGTAAGCTCTAAGCTTGTGTTATGGAATCTAATTAACTGATACTACTACTTATACATACACAAATACTTTATAAGAATATATAATTGACACCCAGACGTCGTCGCCAACAACTATGTCTGCACATATTGTTGACTCCGGGCGGGAATCGAACCCGCAACCCCCGACACAGTAAGCGCTCTCACTGCCACTGTGCCAACGGGCTTGTCAAAACCGCAGTACAGTAAATTTTGCTTCAATAAAACAGTAACAAAACATCCTCACAAATCTGTTATTAGTGCAATACTTTACGAGCCGTTTAGCACAAACACTAGACAAGGTTAAATAACGAATGTCGATATATTAATTTGTAAATATTAGTTGTTTCATGCAGCGGCAAGGTCCGCGAAGCCCTGCAGGTGACAAGGCCAAGAACATTGCACACCGGTTTAGTTGGTGCTCACGTGGCAGCAAACAAATGCTCTTACGGTAGATGACGTGGGCAATTAGAAAAACATGCGACATTAAAAAATTGCTGCCTCGAAATAGGTAAAAAAATCTTGTTATAAGATAATATTATACCTTTATACTTAGTATAAAGATACCTTGTATTCTTTAATGGATTTTCAGTGCCGACCGCTATTGGATTATCCTCTTTTTCGAGCATGTATAGAAGAAAACTCTTAAGTAATTTATAAAGACTAATAAGTAAATAAGACGCATTTGTAAATCTATTTACCTCTTAAGTCGGCTCAAAGTGAAAAGGACTCCATCAGCTGCTAATGGAAAGAATTTAACCTAACGATAATGGTCTCGTGCCGTGTCTATGTTGAGTCACGTCACATGTAAAATATAGAACTGTGCTGTCTCAGTCTCACTTACATAATTAAAAAGAGAAAGAAACACCACGTGGTAACTTTGAACCGAAAATTTATAGCAAGTGTTACGCAAACACGACCTTAATTTATGGTGTTAAGATCAGTAATTGAAAACCACATTAATGTCTATGAGTTAATTATTAACTAGTAGTTAACGTCGAGCTTATGTCAACAAATAATATAATTATTTTCCACGAAGGATAATATTCGTATTTAACTTTTGGACTTAATGAAGCCACACCAGCTGAGCAAAGGTCGCGCAAACATAGCCCACTTTTCCTTTCCATTTTTTATTTTTTGCTTGTGAAAGAATAGGTATCTTAACCCGCGATTTCACTCATCTGACCAATAGATGGCGTTAGGACATAACATAAGTCACATTTTCAAGTTTGGGTCGCGTCGCTCGACACCCATCCTTTGCTTCCCAAGAAGAATAAATCGCATTTCTAATATATTTAGTGATTACTGATTAGCTTAAGCAAATAAACCAGGGTCTTATCAACTCAAAGCAGTAAAAACTAAAGCAGTCAAGTCATATAGAACTATATTTAATTAGTTATACCAATTTCATGCACGCGTCACAGTATGGAAAAATCCTCGTTTTTTCCACTATATAGGTATCGTCAATGTCTTTATTTACTTGCATATTCAGATGTTCGTGTAGCACGTATATTATACTTGTTGATGTCAATTTCACATTTTATTAAATTTTCTATATTGGTTTAAATTCAAAGCTTCAACTGAGAGAAACTAAATTATATATTACTAGCCGCCCCCCCGCGGTTTCACCCACGTTGTACCCGTTCCCGCGGGAATTTCTGGATAAAATGTATCCCATGTGTTATTCTGATGTATAACCTATATTACTGTAAAGTTTCATCCAAATCCGTTCAGTAGTTTTTGCGTGAAAGAGCAACAAACATACATCCATCCTTACGAACTTGCACATTAATAATATTAGTAGGACTTTCACACATTTCATTATTACCATATAAAACGAAAAAAGTGAAATAACAAGTATCCATTATCCAACAACATAGCCTCTAAAATTATGTCCGTACGAAAAATTGAGAAAATACTATCCAAGTAAAACAAGCGAATAAATAAACGTTATTTACCTACGAACGTGCACCGTAAAATCTTGTTAGTTATTTACACAAGTTTAAATTAACAATTTCAATTCGTTCGTGTTCCATGTAATTACTACTGAAGTATGTATATAAGTTATTACATGCTTACCGTTTAATAAATAATTTACACCAGTTGAATTTTTAATGACTTTATCCCGACGTTTCGACTCGGCAGAACAACAATTGAAAAACAATTCCAGTTCATATCTATTCTACCTGTTAATGCAAATCAAATATTATAGTGCAGATAGATTGATGTACAGAGAAACAGTATAAAAACACTAGCTACGATCAAAGTCCACGACAAGCCAACGGTATTAGTTTACACACGAGAACCATTGTTATTCTTTTGCTAACATAACTATCCCACGGATGGACAATAACAACGGTTAGTAAGAATAAAAATGTACTTAAGTATTAGCCTGTAAAGTCCCACAACAGAACAAGGGCCTCTTCACTCACTGGAGATATCGGATAAGGCTGATCAGTAAAATTTTAGCAATAAATTCGAGTTAGAGTCCATAAAACAAGTTTAGAGTTTATAGTTTGGGTCTAATTTACCTCATGGGAATTTATCCGGGCATATTTATAAAGTTAATGTGTAGCCGTAGCGACGGAGTTTTAGACCGCCTAAAGACTCCCACATGGTCTAACCATTGAAACAACCGGGACAGTACAGTACAGTGAGAAGTCAACGCAAGAGATACAAATTAAATACATTATTTGTTATGCAATAGGTAGGTAAGGTATATCTAATAGGTATCCTAAAGTAAACCACCTAAATATAATTGCAGAAACCGTATCGGTAAAGCAGTGAGTGTATTCTGTATATCGAAAGCGCTAGAAGCCAAACCCAAGGTGTACGATTACTTACTAACCGAACGAAAGGATACGTACGACCCACTCGCTCTTCAAGCCGAATAAGTATCCCACTTAGAACAACCATGCTATTATTCGAGTTAAACATAACATTTCAATGTACTTATATTTAAACATTTCCATGTAGTAAGTGCGAAAGTTTGAGGCGTATTAGATGGATGGATGTTTGTAACTCTTTCACTTCGACAAATTTTGGGTGAAAATTGGCACAGATCGATTTGATTCGAGTGTAAAGACACATAGGCTACTTTATATACCTTTATATAACGACATTCGCATGGACACGGAAACAATGGCGGTAAAACAGCGCTGCTAACAATGAACCAACAAAATAACGATCTGTCTGTCCGTAAGACTCAATTTCAAAACAAAGTTCTCTTCAATTCACAGCTTGGCCATTCAATTCCTGTGAGCCCTTTCTAAACTATGGATTATACCACAGGTTTCGCGTACCACTAATTATTACAAGGACATGTAGACATGACCTAGCTACTATAGGCCGGTATTGGTCTGTGCTATTGTCTGTTGTGTGAAGGAGCGTCGCAGTGAGTCCGCAGACTACACAACAGACCTATTGTAGTGCAAGGCATGCCTGCAAACAGTGTGCAGGTCCCTTTACAAACTGACAGCCAAAATCCAACCTATACCTTCGGCGAAAGTAGCAAGACAGAACATGCTGAAGCAAAATATTAACTAAACGGTATTTAAAAAGTTTAAAAACTGGGGAATCCATGTTAGTACTCGTAGATACTGATAGAAACTTCTGACTAAGCTATTTTGACACGTACAGGTCACGTGCCACACAGATTGAAAATAATAGGCTTCACATTACATCATATATTACGCTATTTTGAATACCGACCACTTTCATTATGTTTTATCTAATTAAACAATGGATAAGTTCTCGTAACTTAGTGATTGGTTGTAGTCGTTACATCATATGGTAACTGTTTTTGCACATAGTAGGCGCTCGGCGTGTAGCTAAGACCTAGACTTGGATAAGCCTATAAAGCAGACATGCTGGCCTTATGTTCAAAGTCAATCACACTACATAGGTAGCAATTATTATTTAATAATTTTAAATTCATTAAGTTCGCCTTCACTTTATGACCCAGATTATTTAAAACCACACTAAAGTTACGTCCAAGCCTCCATTATAATAAATTAATTATTAAGCAGAAATCTTCTCTAAACATTACGTAACAAAGTTATGTTTCTAATCAGTATTCCGTAGTGACTAGTTATCAGAGTCAATATTTGTTTGGATCTACGTGAAGCGGGGCACGGAACGTCGCGAAATGTTTTCTGTGTAGGAAACGGTATGATACGGCCGTATCAAGACATTATTACTGTCTGAAACGCCTCAATATGTATGTATTACAAGGCTGCCGCGGAAAGGTCAAAGCTAATATATGAGGATCATCAGTCTTGCGAGCCATCGAGCCGTCGGCAGGCGAGCGTTTTTCGCCATTATGAAGATGGATCCCTAATGAATAGCGGGAGTTCGAGAAGTCCCCTAGCTAGCCGACAAGAAATACAAGAATGTGTCGGTGTTCGAAACGGCGAACACACGCCGCGCGCCGCGCGCCGCGCTTCCAAGAGTACTTTCGCTGGGCTTCGGGCCGGCTCGGGCGTCTCCGCGCCCCACAGCTGACTGGGCGAATGCGCGAGCGGGACGGACATGCGCGGCACGCACGCGTCCGAAGGAGACGGCGCGCCGCGCAACTCAGACCCGCCGCCATTATTTCATATTTCATTCTAGTTGCTCGGCCTCCGTCGTCTTGACAGTGTATTCCTTTTATCACGCGGCGTGAAGCATATTCGTTTTTATTAGTGAAAATTATTTTATAAAAATCATACGGTGGTGTTTTACAGTGATATTATAGTGATTGTGTGATGGCCGAGTTGTGGAGGTGAACCTGATAAACGACAGCGACGAAGTATGTATGGCTTCGTCGCGTCCGTTGTCAACATAAAATAACGTGGATTATGCAAGTTTGAGAATAATGTGGACGAGGGTTAGGTAAATGATGTGTTTCTAGCATATTATTGTTTGCGGATGTTTGGTCCGCGGAGCGCTGTTGTGGAATGTCGTCCCAAATGCAGTTAAGCTGTGAATGCACTCCCGATCCACTTCTTTACACGAACACAAGTAGCTAGCGGTCTGGTAGGAACGAAACGATTACCAAAACATTCACCGTACGATTACTATCTGCACAATGATACAAAACATTCACGGCCAGTCAGTAAACGGCAATTATGAATCATGTCTGCGAAATTATAGCTATCAAATTGATAGTTAGTAACTAGCCGAGGAGACTACAAGTTTCCAAGTAAATAATAAAAGCAAATAATTCAAATTCTTGAACAAATGTTTGGTGTTAGGTCGAACCTTGAGAAGTAGGCTAGATAGTGCAGTTATTGTATTGCAACATGACACTGCACTGCGTGAATGCAATATGCGTGCAACTGCAGAATTAAAAGATACAACAAGCGCAAATATTGTTATTAATACAAATAGATATCAAATTCGGACACAGACTTATTTATGACAGTAATAGGCAGATTAGATACATTTTGATGACACAAGTAAATATTTAATCAAACTATTTGACAAAACGAATAGGTACCGAAGCAAATTGAATAGTTAATTAAACAAATTAGAAATTACACGACTCTTGGAAAGTTACATCATTAATATTTAACTTTAATATGATTCTATTGTTATAATGAGGTTTTCTATAAAATTTAAGTGAACATTGATAATGATAAGTTATGCAGTTGAAAAGATATAATGACTATAAGTAATTTGACACACATTTAATTTTAATGAGTTTTTTTTTATCATTTTCTGAACTACCTTTAATACAAAACGAAGTTTATATATGACTAGATTAAAGTTAAATATTTTTATAAGAGTTATTGAATGTGCAAACGAATAAAGCGTGTGTTCTCTATTGTTGCAGCAAATAAGATTATGTGGGTTGTAATATAATGCATTGGGTGCACAAATTATTGTGTGTGTGCATAGTGTTGGGGAGTGCGCGGGGGGAGGGCGTGTGTCACTCGCAATGCGTGTGTGATGCGGCGCGGCTGTCGTGCGCCGACGCCGCGCTGCCGGGCGACCGGCTGACGCGCGGCGCGCTCGTCACGCACGGCGACCGGCTGCACCGGCTGTCGTGGACCGACTCGCACATCACCACCCTCGAGCTGGACCTCTTCGCCGGCCTCTACTACCTGCAGAACATCGACCTCAGCCGGAACGAGATCAAACAGACCAAGAACAAGCTGTTCGCGCGACTCACACACCTGACGCACCTCAACATGTCGCACAACCACCTCGACGACATCCCGCGCTCCACCTTCGACGACCTCGAGAGCCTGCAGGTGCTCGACATCTCGCACAACAGACTGCGCGCCATACCTTTCCAGGTCTTCGGCCCGATGACCCAGCTACAGTATCTCGATATATCCCACAATCAAATTGCTACATTCTTAGACTACTACTTCCTTCCTAATAAGCATTTGAAACAACTGTTCCTAAATAATAATAACCTAGTCAAAATAACGTCTAATGCTCTAGTCAATTTGCGAGAGTTGGAGACCTTGGACGTGTCGAGCAACAGACTGGATTATTTGCCCAAATCTATATTTGACAACTTCGATCAGCTGAAGGGCCTGAATATGAGCTTCAACCCTTTCCAAAACATAACGCATGATGCGCTCAAGAAGCTCCGGAGCCTGCAGTGGATCGACTTGGGCGGCAACCGAATGCGCGCACTGCCGCCTACGCTCTTCCAGTATAACGAAAACCTGACCTCCATGTACCTCGAACGCACTGAGATAACGGTTATCCAGAACACTAACTTCAAAGGCTTGAATCAATTACAGCGACTTTTTATTAGAAATAACGAATTTTTACGGGAGATAGAACCTTTTGTGTTTGAAGACACGCCTGGCATCACCCATTTGGACATAAGCTCCAACGCCATGACATTCTTGCCGCTGTCGCTGAAGTTGTTGGACAAGCTGGAGGCGCTGAAGATCAGCAACAACCCGTGGGCGTGCGACTGCCGCATGGCGTGGTTCGCTAGCTGGGCGGACAGGCGGAAGAAAATCATAAGATCAGATCTGAGCTGCCGGCTCACGTACCCCAACGACATGTTGACCATTCTGAACCACACCAACTGCAAGGCGCCCGAGTTGATAACGAGCAGTCCGTTGACCCTGTACCGACTGCGCGCCAACGCGCTGCTGGAGTGCAAGTTCGCGGGCAACCCGCCGCCCTCCATCACCTGGATCACACCCACGCGGAGCGTGTACCACTGGAACCCCGACCCGCTCACTCCGGACATCTTCCACAAACACGGCTTGGGACACGACCAGAATTACCGCAATATAGACATGTCTTTATCGAGAGTGAAAGTGTTGGAAGACGGCTCGTTGTACGTCGAAGATATCCACAGAGAAGATTGCGGGACTTATTTGTGCTTCGCGTCTAACCCCTCTGCGAACATGACGGCGGAGATCATCCTCAACATCGACCCGATGACGATGTTCGAGATCAAAATGTACAGTTTGTTGTGCGGAGCATTCTGCGCGACCGCCTTCTTGGGACTCACTCTGTTGGTCCAAGCGCTGCGATACATATTTAATAGGTAAGACAATGTTACATTTAGTGTAGAGATCCTCATTAGACTGTAATCTAACATGGGCCGTGTTTGTATTTCAGATTCCGTCTGATGGAAACCTGCTGTAGTTGCTGCACGTGCGTGAGTCGCGACGCGCCACGCACGCGCCAGATATACAGCATGCTCGACAACATCGAGCAGTACAAACGACAACAACTTGAGAAACTCAGAGAGAATTATGCTGTTCAGGTAAATAAACACTACACAATGAACAATACCGCGAGTGTTGTCAATTGTGAACTAGCACTAAGAAACCCTTTGTTATAGGTGCATCGTATAAAAGACAACTGCACTCAACAAATGGAATGGATCCAAAACAGCTACTCGTCACAAGCGACGCACCTACGTAACATCAGAGACATCGGAACTAATCACTTGACCGCCATGAAAGATCAGTACTATGATCAGGTACGTACCAATATAACACAATCATATTGTAGTGATAACTCTAAACAAAATCTATTGTAATTATAGATGTTTTAAATTAATAACAGAATGTTACCGTTCAGGTGAAGCGAGTCCGAGAATATTCGACGAGTCAACTAAACTGGGTGCGCGAAAACTACGTGTTCCAAAGGAACAAGATCCGTAAGTTCAGCGCGCACCAGATACTGCGCATCCGGGAGTCGTACAAGTACCAGCAGCAGACGCTCAACAAGGTGCTGGAGAACCTTCCCTCGCTGTACTTCGAGAACTGCCGCAGCGGGTCGTGCGGCCGCAGCGACTCCATGGCCTTCGACCCGGACGTGGAGATCATCGACATGTACCTCAAGACCAAGCTCGAGAACCTGTCGCGGCTGCCCAACATCGGCGACGACGACAGCAAGATGTCGGTGTACTACACGCCGACGGAGCGGTCGGTGAACTCGCGCCGCGGCTCGCCCATACCCGAGGGCATCCACATCAACATGATCGAGCGCGGGCCGCCCCGGCTGACGGCGCTGGTGCGGCCGCTGCCGGCGGCGGGCGGCGCGGGCGCGGCGCGGGGCGCGGACGAGGGCAAGCCGTGCAGCGAGCCGCTGCTGGGGCGCGACGGGCGGCGGCGGCGCGCGCGCCTGCCCGCCAGCGTGAGCTCGCCCGAGCTGCGCAGCTGCGCGGAGGCGGGCGGCGCGCACGTGCTGCTGGCCGTGGCGGACCCGGAGGCGGGCGAGTGCTTGTAGTACTGGCTGGTGACGCGCCTCTACCGACTGTACGCGCCTCGCCCCGCACCGCTCTGACCACACTCACTCACCTGTGATACACTAACTATCGATTGTACTAATAGTGAATTATTTCTGTCTAGTTGTAGGTGATAAACGAGTATACGGACTACGATCCGTTGTTCGCGTAGTGACCGAACGATACGGTATTTTGTGATTAAGTTACATCGTGGGGACTGTAGTGAAATGTAAATAGTGTCCTGTTTGTTTCAATCATTTTCCATTTTGATGTATTTAGGGTAACTCTTAGGCATTTTGTATCTGTTCGTGTTAAACGATAGAGTACAGTGGTATAAGGAGTTGTTACTAGGATGTTGTTGTAATTGTTGCGCGCGATTGTATCGTGTGTGGTGTATCCGATTGTATCCGCTCGGTACCTCATCATCTTGTCTATACTGCATTACTTTACATTACATTCTTACTGTCATCGTTACTATCTATTATAAATAATAGTTTAAAAATAAATACTTAACTATAACGAAAGCTATCGTGATTGTAGGTATAAAAATATATTGCTATTATATTTATATATTTTGTGAGAATGTCGTATAGTATAATACTGAGTGTTGCAGTGATATGCCAAATAATACAACCCAGCAATGATTATATAACGTTTCTTAAAATTATAAAATATACAAACATTGTTGAAAGTTTTCTAAATATATAACAAGAGTAAACCGCTAATCATGGAGAATAAATTATTTTTCAATGTATACATATTTGTGTTATTTATCTGACCTCACAAACATACGAATATAAAGTTTGACTAATAGTAGAATACTGAAAGTACATGACAACATTGGCTTCAAAGTATTTGGCCTCTGTGAGATCATGGTTAATTTTATTTTGAATAACATTTGAGCGTTTGCATGGGTGTATTGAAATCACACAAAATGTGTGTCTTTAATTTCGTTGTTTTCACTGAATTGTGATATTGTCATCATCAGTTAACAACAGGCTATTTTCCTTTCATTAAATCTTTCAAAACTTTACTTTTTTTTCTTTACTTCAATTCGATACCATGTAAAACCATTATTTATTTAAGATTTACTTACTATGCAAATTATTGCTTGGTAAATCACAAGTATATAATATATAATTATATATATATAATGTATGTCTATAAAGATTTGTACACAAATGTGGTTAATATAGAAAGGTGATAAAAGCTGTGATAGGTAGTGTCTGTTACGATAAAGTATTTTGTAATAGAACATCGCTGCTACTTTTCGAAGAGAATGAAATGAGTGGTTATATAGGAATCTTTATGAATCCATATTTTGAGAGATCATGTCATGTCAATTGCTTTCATTAGCTAATTATTTAGTCTAATATAAATTATAATAACTATATGAGCTCGTAGGACGACATTAATTAGTTAGTTCCGGTTGTTAGATACGTAGATTATGTCGAAAGTCCTTAGGCGGTCTTTAAACCCAGAGCCGTAGGTACTTAGCACTAAGCTAGACCTTGCTCATTTTAGATTTTAACATAAATATGTAATATAAGTGCCTACCGTCAAAACTACAAATAAAACTCGTTAGTAGAATCACTTTATTTTATTATAAAAGCACTAAATATACACATTAAATAGTATACTATATACGAGAATCGGTAGAAATTAATAATATAGGGAAGTGTATTCATATGATAGGTACTTTATTTATAGAATATTGTAGAAAAGAGTATATATAGTGTTGCTTATTAAAAAAATGCTTTTGATCTACGGATAAAACCTATTTCATGCAGGCAAAATGCAAAATCACCGTCCATTTTCAAAAATATAATACCAGGTATCAATTCGAAGTTAAAATTTCCCTAGCTGGAGAAATGTTACCTAATACTATGTAATTAGATAAATGTATTCTTATTCTTAATAAACGCGACTTGTAAATCAATTAATAGTTTGTAGATCTTTTAAAATAGAATGTTAGTGCAAATCGGAAGATGTCGATGAGTACTAGTACAGGAAGCTCTCGACAGAGTTGAATAGAAGAAAAGAGGGCGTTCCTTTGTCCAAAAACAGGTTAAGGCCACATAATATGTAGTAGTAGATAGATATACGGGTTTAAACATCAAGTGAACTCGTTTTTTTAACTATGCAAAATATGAAAAAACTGGTAACTGATCCTGAAAATGCTTCAAGAGAATCAGGAAGATTTTACATGACGGAGAATTTATTCACGTAACAAAAGTTTAAATATGGTACATTATAATTACATATATGTTACAAAAATCGCTTCTTATCATTGGTACCGAGTACCGACACGCGCTTGACCAATAATTTCTAAAGTCTCTAAAATTATGATAATATTTTCTAAAACAATCCTTTGTGTGTCTTTTGATATCGGTAAAGTCATTTTGTATGAAAATATATTATTCCTATAAATGTATGGAAGGTAGTAATATCGATTTCGAGTTGTTCCCGTTACCTTTATAAAACTCTTATCGAGACTTATTGTTCCTGTAGCTCTTCCAAGATCAGTAATCAGTTTTAGTCAGTCAATACCTTGTATAGTTTATAAATAATCGAATGACATAACTTATCGCTTCTACCATGTATATTTAAAACATCGATAACCTTACAACTCGAATATTCAAATGCCCCTGAGAAAGTAGCACTTATTTTCTTACAATTTTGATAAATATAATAAGTAAGGAATTAAGAACCTATCAAATTAAGGGGCTTTTAAGTGTTCAGAGACCTATGTAACGTATCCTACGTATTATTAAACTCTCCTGTTGTTAAAACGTATAATACTAATAACGTATAAACTAGAGTTTTTGAAATCACGAATGTTTAAAGTAGCCTACTATTGTTTTGGGAGTAGCTGCATGTAACATATAGAATGAGACACAATTTCGTTAGACCATGTCGGAAACCTTTAGGCGGCCTAAAAACCCCGACAAACTACACTACAGTAACAAAAAATACAGCACGTTTTAAATAATTTTGTCGGGCTAACCAAATAAATTATATTTAAAAATCGACACTTTAAACATAACATTTATTTTGCTGACCTCTTCCAGTGAAGTCCAAGTCAAGCGAAACATATTTATAATTTACTATCAAACATGGCTCGGTTATAAATAATCCGCAGTAGGCAGAACGCATCTTCCCCGCTGAACTGTGCGATTTTTTTTGAGTTGAGAGGCCTTTGCCCAGTAGTGGGACAATAACGGCTATTTTGTTTTAAACTAAATATAACCCAATATTAAATGTCATTTGATTCCTAAGCATGATTAGGCAGGAAATAAAATTAGTAAAACTTAGATGGTGTTCATCAATTTAATTTGTTAATAATCTTTATTATTTTATTTCATTCAAGTTTAATTTTCATGTGTTTAGTATATTTAAAGTAACTTTTAAATGTGTAATTTTTTATTTCATTATTTATTTAATAAATATAATCCTCTGTTAAATATAAGACTTTTAAAATATATAAGAATGTTTTAAAGTTTTCATTTAGAGCTAGTTTTGTATGATGAATGTATTTATAGCTAGTTAAGTTTTTCAATTTTAATAAAGGCCTGTGTTGTAGCGCTTCTAAAGTGTTGGTACATCAATCACACGACGCTGTTAATAAGGTAGAACTACGAATAGACACCAAAGTTGAAAACGCACTAACAAAACGAATAGTATTACACAAAGAAAATAATAACTGTTGTTATACATATACAACATTACTAAAAATCAAAAATAGGCACCATTCATTTCAAAGTGAGAGAAAAAGAGAAGTTTTCATAAATCCTTAGCAAGAGAATGTAGCGAAAATCGTACTACAAAACAACCAACATAGTACTAAAAGAAGTAATAAATTGATATCTATATATATTTATAGCATATCAAAACCTATTACTAGCATATCAAAACCTATTACTTATTTGTAGTAACACACTCCGAATATCCCATCTTTATATCTTTTCCAGGGGTAAATGAACACCCAAGATTTTTCTTATGAATCACTCAGTCATTTGCTCGTATGAAAATCCGTTCAGTAATAAATATTTAAGTTCCCGCCTATGTTAGTTCAGTAGTCTATAATTCTTGACGACTAGTGTATATTAATGGTCAAAAATATCCACGACCTTTTGTTAAATTCGGATAAACTACAAAAAATATCCATCCTCCGTGCTTACATCTTTAGTGAGAGAGAAACGTTTTCCCTAAAGGAATAAGTTACAGGCTTAAAGTACCGTTAAAATAACGTTATTTTTAAAATACTGGTTACTGTTTGTTGGTGGTCAATAAGTATGCAGGGCTGAATTTAGACCCTGAGGTAGTTACCTCAGGGTCAGCCAGTTGGCTACCATCGATCCCCAAAAAGCCACTAGGCTTATCACTGGGTTACTTTACTGTAAATCCGACACTGGGGGCTCAAATGTGTGCGTTATTTGCCCGACGATAAATCCGGGGCTGTAAGTATCCGCATCTATAATTGTGCATAACAAAGGCTAGTAAACAACTACACATCAACCACTTACCTTAGCCGCGGTACGGTTCCAGACTACCACTTTATGTCCGGAGTTCAGCAAGTTCTTCACGATGCCGCTGCCCATGATCCCGAGGCCGAGGAAGCCGAACTTCATCTGGCTGGCCTTGATGTTCTTCTCCAGCAGAGTCTCGGAGACGTTCTCCAGGTCCAGCGGTGGAGTGTCCTGAGGATGTGACGTTTGGAGGGTTAGACGGTGTTTGGTGCAGAGTTTGGGCTCTCACAATACTCAGGTTTTCAGCAAAATGCATTTTTTTCAGTAAGCTATGCTGTCCCACAGCTGAGCCAAGGTCTCCCGCAAACACACTAACCTAATCATAACCAGTGCATCTCAACTATTGATAACATTTAACCTAACAATTATATGTTTGCAGCACAAACATAAAGCATCACCTGCTAACAATGCTTATTTAGAAAATAAGGTGTTTTGGTATGATTATATTAAATAAGGCTAAACAAGTCACCTAAACTAATATTTAACTGACAACGCTCAAACCGATTCCAAGCTTGTGAAGTAGACTCTAACTCAATTGTATAAGTACCTTGTAGGTACATATAAGTACCGACCGACACAAGTCCCAATCCCACTTTGGCCACAGAAATTTGCACCACTATTGGATAGGATAATAAACCACTGGGCAAAAGCCTCCTCCATATTCCTACTATTACCTATTTATATTAAAGACTTTTAAACTACACCTTAAGAACCACAATTCACTTACCGGTCTCAAAATGTGAGCTGGACGATTCAAGAGGCTCGACTTCTTGGAGAAGGAGTGATTGAGCATCGACGGCTTGTTGTTGCCGATGTCGGGGTCGGTGAAGGAGCGCGACAGGCTGCTCTTGGACTTCTTGCGCGGCGTGGGCTTGGTGCCGGCGGACGAGGCGCGCTTCACCGCCTTCACCTTAGAACCCAAACGAATCTGTTCGTAGAACAGTGGGTGATAATGGTGATGGTGCTTTGTGGTGGTAGTCAATAGTGAAGGTACCAATATCTCCTTTCGTAAGTAAATAGTGAATGTAATATCCCATTGCAAGTCAAAGGCATCTTACTGAAGATGCAATCACTGTCCCACTGAAGGACAAAAGCCTCTCTTACTAGACAGTCTTACTAATACATATTATAAATGCGAAAGTTTGTGAGTATGTATGTAAGTATGTTTGTTACTCTTTCACGCAAAAACTACAGAACGGATTTGGATGAAACTTTACAGTTATTTAGGTCATACATCAGAATAACACATGGGATACATTTTATACCAAAATTCCCGCGGGAATGGGTATAATGCTGGTTACACCGCGGGGCGCAGCTAGTGTTATAAAGACAGGAGCAATGAAGCCATGAGCCATGTTTGTTTACTGCTTAATGTTAAAGGAGGCAAGGAGGTATTGGTACTTTCTAATATGGAGTCACGTGTTGTGTGCTAATGTGATTCATCAAAATTTAAGTATAACATTAGGTAATTAGGTACCCAAGTAAATAATAAACCAACAAACGTATAGAGCAAAACTTTTGACATGAAGAAGAATCGAGCTATGCAATCAATCCTAACATCAAACTAATCATCACATACCTTAGGCGTGGAGTTCTTCTTCTTAGCTACTTCTGGCGAGGTCCCCTCCTCGGGCTCCGCCTTCTCTTCCGGATGTTCTTCGACGCCTTCGAGCACATCCTTCAGCTTGTCGAACTCTTCTTCAGCATTGCGAGCGTGGTCGTCCAAGTCACCAAATTTCTGGCGCCAAAATATTTTTCGTTAGGACGTATTTGAAAATAAATACTAAGGTCTACCAATGCTTATCACCATCGGTCAGCGGTAAACGGCAGTAGTGAGTCCAGGGAGGCTCGATACTTGTGGGAAGTATCAATTACTTGTTGATATGGGAAAATCTTACAGACTTTAGCATTCATACTAAAACCTAAGACGCAATTGCAGTTTATGTACGACCGTAAGATGTCATTACAGAGTGGAATAAGAGAGTGCATATTGTAAGGAATTTCATACAGGTCGGCTGCCGGATTGTTACATGGGCGATGGCAATACTTCGCAGGTTTTGTAAGAGGCTTTAGAATCGAGATTCAATATTAATCAAAAATCTATACGATATAACAGTTCAGAATGATATTCACTTGCACATTGAAGCGTGAATATGACAACATCACTACATAGTATAAAAAACAAAGTCCCTTTCCGCTGTCTGTCTGTCTATCTGTCCCTATGTATGATTAGATCTTTAAAACTACGCAACGGATTTTGACGCGGTTTTTTAATACATAGAGTGATTCAAGAGGAAGGTTTATATGCATAAAAATTCCCGAAATTTGCACGGGGACAGGCACAACGCGGGTAAGCCGTGGGGCGCTGCTAGTCAAATCTATACTACCGGAAGTGCAAACAAATAACGCTCGTCAGTATCCATGTATCAAACAACTATTAGTAAAGATTTTTTTTAACATATCGTATTAATTTAACACTTCATTACATGGTTCTACAGCGATTTTGCCCGTGTTGTAGAATTTCGGATGAATAGTATCCCAATAACATCCTCGATACAGTGATTCACACAATGATTGACATTTTCTCTATTGGTATAAACAGCATGAAAATATATTTAATATCCTATGAGTTATGTATGCGAACATAAACACAAACAGGACTTTGGTTAAAAACTACTAGCTGCTGCTGGACTGCGCTGTTTCACCAGCAGCGTATTCCCGGTCCGGTCCAGTAGGAATTTCGGTGATATTAACATAAACATGTGGAGTCCTAATCTAGCTCCAATCCTACTAATATTATAAATGAGAAAGTGTGTGAGGATGGATGTATATATGTTTGTTACTCTTTCACGCAAAAATACAGAACGGATTTGGATGAAACTTTACAGTAATATTGGTTATACATCAGAATAACACATGGGATACATTTTATCACGAAATTCCCGAACGGGTACAACGCGGCTAACACTGTGGGGCGCCCGTTAGTATTAACATTTGGGGTCCTAATCTATCTCCAATACTTTCATAAAAATAAGATTAGGGTATTCGTAAGAAAACGTTGAAGCATTTATTAGAAACTAGCTGTGCCCCGCGGTTTCACCCGCAGAGCCCCCGTTCCCGTGGGAATTTTGAGATTTTTATTCCCTATAAACCTCACGGAGCCCGAGACCTTTCCAACGAATGCAAAACCGTGGAAATCGGTCCAGCCATTCACGCGTGATGCCTTGACCAAGGAGAACGGGTTTCATTTTTATAATATACTAGCTGTGCCCTGCGGTTTCACCCGCAGCGCCCCCGTTCCCGTGGGAATTTTGAGATTTTTATTCCCTATAAACCTTACGGAGCCCGAGACCTTTCCAACGAATGCAAAACCGTGGAAATCGGTCCAGCCATTCACGCGTGATGCCTTGACCAAGGAAAACGGGTTTCATTTTTATAAATATAGATAGATATAGATATATAGATATAGATATAGATATAGATATAGATATAGATAGATATAGATATAGATATAGATAGATAGATAGATACGTTCGAGCTCAGGATCTTCAATTGTTTCCAGTCCACCAATCAGTTAAGCGGTTTGACCGTGATATCTCGTACGCTGCGAGTGAAATCGCGAGGAACGGTCAGTTGCGTAACATTACTCACACACTTAGGACGTTAAATTGTCGGTCCCGGTTGTTTGAATAGTTAGACCATGTCGGAGGCCGTCTAAAAACTGACACCAGGGTTGCTTACTAACCTACTCCTTACTTTATTAATATGATGTAATGATGCTAAAAGGACTGGACCGATTTTCTTACATTAGGTTACATAGAAGTTTTCGACTACTATGGGTTCATTTTTATTCTGAAAATCCCTCGGGAACGGTTACACTGCAATTGAATCAGCAGGGAATATTTTGTAATATTAAAAAGGATCGACGTTCCAAAAGGAAGTGAAAAACTGGGCATAAAATATACACCAAAGACAAGACAGACACTGAGGTTTAATGGTAAGTATATGACTAACTAACATTGAGTAGGATTCTAACTCAATGCTAACTAAGCGTACATAAATTGTACGCAAGTAGATGTTTTACGTCACCCATTACCCCTATTGTAAATTTAGCCTGATAATCGTTGAATGACTAGAAGTTAATCCATGAACAACATGAACATATTAAATTCAATGTGTAATGTGTTCCCTCATGAGATTGAGGGGGTGACGGGGTTAATTAAATAAGAAATTGATAAAATTTGCAAGTATTTTCTTCTCACAAAAAAAGTTTTGTGTAAAATGTCACAAAACTTATTAATCTACTCATCACCATTCCGAATCTAAATTTTTTATCTAGAGCGGTATGGAGCCCGGTTCACCAATCACAGCGCATTAAAATTGTCAAACAACGCATTGACATTTTCAAAATCTTGTCATAATGCATTGTGATTGGTCAATTGAGCTCCGCACACTTCGGCTCCGTTTCAATGGAAACGCACCCTTATACGGGTCAAGCAGACCAGAAGTGGTTCTAAAATACCTTTCAAGATTAGAAAAATATGATACTTAGTTGAAAAAATATCTCTAAACTCTAGGGCCCAGATCCGGAAGTCCGGAAGCAATTATGGCGCATCCGAAGCACTGACGACGTATATGTGTGTGTATATGCGTCGTCAGCGCGGCCGGAGGCACGCCCGGCTTTTATATACTTTTGTTTGCTGCGTAACCGTGGCAAAGTCGGCAAGGCAAAGAGATTGTAAGCCGAATCTTTGTACACAAATCTTTAGTGATCAAGAAGTGTGTACTACTCGGAGGTCTGTACAATCCATTACTAATTTCATATTACTAGCATCTTGTGGCCTAAGATGAGGGCAGAAGTGGTAGTCAAAGTCAAATATTTTTATTAAGTTTTAGCCACAAAGAGGCTCTTTTGAACGTACCACCCATTCGGAAGATTATCGGCAGAGAACAATGGGCAAGAAACTCTGCTGGTTATTTTTTTAAATAAGGTTAAAATACAATTTAATACTTATAAGTATAGTTTACATGTCTAAATCAGATTGTGTGGAATCTGTTCCAGAAATTCACAGGGCAAAACTTCACAGTCTCTAGGGAGGTGAATCCCATGCCCCACTGTTCGCCATAGCAAAGTGTTTGGACCTTTGCCCTAAATTGTAACACTTATAACTAAGAAGAAGTTCAATTAAACACTAAGACTCACCTCCGGATGCAAAATAAACTCCTCAATCTGAGCAACTGCCTCTTTAAAAGCGACGGTCTTGCAGGACTTGATCAGCTGTTCTTTGTACTCCTGGTAAGGCTTGATGTTGTTGTCCTCAATCCAGGCGCTGAGGACAAGAGGGAGTGTTGTAGAATTGGCGATGAGAAATTGTTGGCAGGTGTATGATGAAATCAAGAAATTGTTGGAAGGTAATGTTTATTTGAGGGTGCCTTTTCATCTTGTACCATAGCACATTTCCAAACTTTGGAGGGCATGTTAAGCCGTCGGTCCCGGTTACTTTCTTTGCCTTTGGCGGCTTAATAACTCTGACACCAGGATTGGTCAGGTTGACCATCTACTCAATGAAGAAGAAGATAGCACATTTGTTATGATTAGTGAAACTGATCGAAAAGGCAACCCTACAGTCAGACAAGAAATTTTTCAACAGTATTCTGTTGAAAGATTCAACTTGAAAATAGCTTGACAAATGAGGTCTTAGGAGTTATTAATGAAAAAGATATCCCCACTGTGTTAACCACTGATTTAATAGGTCTAAGATTAATTGACTTATACCATGTTTGTTTTATCTTATTAGCCTAACTAAAATAAGTATTTTACAATAATTATAATATGTACTAATATAATAAAGCTGAAGTTGTCTGTTAAAATGGGCTAATCTTAGGAACTACAAGTCGATTTGAATAATTATTTTGTATTGGATTACCTTTCAAGAGAAAAGTTTTCTCACGGTCACAACACAGATAAAACTACTGCTAGTAACTTGATTATTTGGCTAATCAGCTACAAGTTCAATATTTGATGTACTGTTAAATAGCATTGGTTACATATACTAGCATAAAGATACGTATACAACTAAATTTTTATTAGTCTTTTTTAAACTTAAATGATTGAACACATAATTGAAACGTCACTTTTTATTACACAGAAATGTTGTAGCCCTACGTTGAATATAATGTATGTAACTACTGTATAAGTAACAAAGCTCTTCAATCACTCCCACTTCCCTTTTTAGTACTGATTGATATGTTCCAACTGTATGGAGGGCCCTAATAATATAAGTTCTTCAGAAGTTTGATAATATTGTAGTACTTACTAATTATTGGTTCCAAAGAAGTAAATGCACTGGACATTTGTAGCTTTCTTTGGTAGTTTCAGCTCGGGTGTAGGGATGGCTACCTGAAAACAGTATCAACAGATTTAGGTTATATTTTTGAAAATTTTGTTTACATTCAACATGTAGGGGGTGCATCAACATCAAGTATGTTATGGAAAAACTGCCGCAGTTTGCGCATGGTAACAAACAGTTGGGCAGGTTGATCACAGCAGTTTTTATAGAGCGTCATTGCCCCCCAGACGCGTAATATTGGTGAAATTTCCCGCCCATAGTTATACCTGCTAAACTTTAATATGTACAGATAATTGGTATTGACATGTTATTTTCCAATTAGATACGAATAGTTTGTGTAAAGTAAGCAAAAAGTTATTTTATCCAGATGTAAGCAAAAGAAATAAGCGTCTTACCCGGCCGGGCCACGGGCTGAAGCCCTTCATTTTTGCCCTGTAACAAACAGAGTTTGTTTAATAATACAGAATAAAAATTTATGTATTTCAGAGAGCTTTATTACTGTTTATAAATACATACCAAACAAGATCACCAAGTTTAAAAGGGTCCGACATCGTGTACGTCCTTCCGCTACAAACTTTCACGATAAACTAAATCAAAGACAAAGTTTATTTTGTCTTGTCAAACAGCCTCGTTTTGGAAACGCTTTTTTTCCTTTGATAGTCTATGGATAGACGAAGAAAGATTAGTGCTGCGCTAGCTGTCAAATAATCGCCATATTCCGATTTGGTTATGGTTATTTTACATTATGCAAGTAAATGCTACTACCAACAAAAAGAACAAAATAATTATATACATGCAACACCAAAGAGTGAATGAATTCACTAATTGTCTGTGGACTAACCAGCTGTTTGTTTTTGAGTCGGCCGCCAAATGGCTTGATTTTATTTTCAAGGTTTTATGAAATAAAATATACTAGAAGAAAAAGATAAAGATGTCTAAGCGCTACTTTCCGCAGCAATTAGGTGATCGGAAGAGGGCTAAGCTAGATATAAGTATGTCTGATCACAACTTTCCTTTGAGTCAAAACAAAGGTAAACAAATATTATTTTAAATTTTTATTTCTACTGCGGTACATTGCATGTTTCTGGTCTTTTACTTGGTCTTTTCTCTTTCCCGTAGAACCGGAGCATGCAGATACTTGGGGCGACGACAACGACGATGAGATCCTCCTGCTTGCAAGTCAGGCCTGTGAACAAGTGTACAACAACGACGTCAGCTTACTTTCCGACTACAGTATATGCATGAACCCTGGCACCACTAGCACCCAGCTGAACCCCACTCCGAGCACTTCCAAGACTGAGTTCACCTTCAAAAAGCCGTCGCCACATCCCTCCAACATTCTCTCTACGAATCTCAAAGACAAATGCCCTAGGATATCTTCACCTCTGCAAGGAATATCATCGAAAGTGATGAAGCAAATGGAAGACCCTGTGAACCTAACTGACGACTTAATATTTACTGACAAGATATACCAAGGGCTGGACAGTGAACAAGTGTACAAGCAGTTACTGCAGCTGCAAGAAGAGAATGCGAAATTAAAGTCTGAAAATGGAAAGTTGTTGGAGAAGTGTGTTACTAAGGAGGGTGAGGCGTCTATACTGAGGACTCAGTTGAAGAGTTGCCAAGTAGCGGTGGATAACGTGCGCCTGGAGAAGGTTAAGGCTCAGGAGAAAGTGCAGGTGGAGTGGACGGAGAAGCTGACTGCGGCTAACAATCAGATGCACGACCTGCGGAACCAGCTAGACTTCAAAGTAAATTTTTACTTTGTATTTTTATTGTTAATCTACTTATTAAACAAACATACCTCAGTTAACATTTACGTAAACATTACAAACAACTGGAACAAACAATATACACTTATACAAAGGTACACTTTTGCAGCAGTCAAGTTTAGCTTTGTTTAAAATCACTAAAATATTTTAGAAACTATTTACATAAATATTTCCTATAAATTGAAAAATATGACATCTTTTCAGAACTTAGAAATAATAAGCATAAAGGAGAAATGCAAGAAACTGGAATCAAGTAAAGTGAGACTGACACAAGTTACTCTAAACAATAATGATACTTCACAGAGGTAAATACAGTTACACAAGCAAGTGTTATAAAATAATTGGTTTTCATATTTATCATATACCAGCACGGGATTTTAACGGAAAGGTCAACAGGCATGACCTTCCCTTTGAATGTGGGCATGCATTGCAAAGATAATAATTCAAATAGGATTTATAGTTTGACATTCCAACAAACAAAAAATATAAACTTTCAGCTTTACTATATTAGTGTAGATATAATCACAAGGCATTTATTACATTATATCAAATTATTACAATATCAAGAACATTAATGAACTATTTAATGGGAATCAATCACTTAATTCAATCTTTACTCAGTTGTTAGACAGTAACAGGTAATAAATATAAACCCTATTTTTACCTTTTCAGAATAAACAATACATACAGTCACAATCATTCATTGACACATAAAAAAGTATCAGTGTCATCAAATAGTGTTCAAACCGACAGCAAAGCTCACTTTGTGTCTCTCAACACAACCATTAGTACTGGTAAGTTATTGCTATATAATGTATCAGTGCTAATCCAATTAAAAACTGTGCCCATCGCTGAAATTGGCATGGGAATCATCATTAATTCTGCTTCCTACTAATATTATAAATGCGAATTTTTATAAAATTTTACAGTAATATTGGTCATACCATTCATCAGAATAACTCCTGACCCTGATATCATCAATTAGATGAGAGGCCATAGCTCAACAGAGAAACATTACAGACTAACATTTATTTCTACCATCATATATTTACAGAATCACCACCCATCTTCTCCATCTTGCCTCTAATCCTGGAACCATGTACAAGTGACCAGTACCAGCTATTGGACTACAACGAGAAGCTTTTACAAACGGAAACTCCGCAGAAATGTCTAGTGTACAACACATTCCATAGGATACCCAACACCCCGACTCTTAAAGAGAGTCGGAGGAAAGTGCAGATTAACACCGTCTATGAAGATGTGGTGTGTATTGCTAATGGGAGCAGAGATAAGGATTGTTACATTAATGTGAGTGTTGTTCTTTAATCTTTTATTATTTTTTAATTAGGATTAGAAGTCAGTGACAGCAGCCAAGTTGACGTGATTTGATATAATAGTTCGATATTATAACTTCCTCTCCTACTAATATTATAAATGCGAAAGTTTGTGAGGATGTATGTATGTTACTCTTTCACGCAAAAACTACTGAACGGATTTGGATGAAACTTTACAGCAATATTGGTTATACATCAGAATAGCACATGGGATACATTTTATATTTAAATTTCCGCGGGAACGGGTACAACGCGGGTGAAACTGCGAGCGCGGCTAGTAATTTATAAAGATATATGATGTATCTGTATAAAATACAATGCCTGTAACAATTGGAAACTTATGACAATTTTTTTTAATATTCTTAGTTTTATTCATCTTGGCTCAAGTGCTCTTACACGGCAGGATGTGACATTGCAGGCTATTTCACTGCTCATCTGGACACGCCACTCTTTTATGTTACAGTTCTTCAAAGCACTAAAATCTATATTAAGTGAAGTGCGGAGTAGAATAGATACAATATCCAGACGAATGACTACAGCATTCCAAAAAGAAATGGACGAGAAATATATAGAGGTGTCTGCGTGTTATGTAGATGTCAATACTCAGGATCTGTTAAAAGGAAGGTTTGTATATAAATATGTGTAACTAGCCGCGCCCGCGGTTTCACCCGCGTTTTACCCGTTCCCGGGGAAATTTCAATATAAAATGTATCCCATGTGCTATTCTGATGTATAACCAATATTGCAGTAAAGTTTCATCCAAATCCGTTCAGTAGTTTTTGCGTGAAAGAGTAACATACATACATCCTCACAAACTTTCGCATTTATAATATTAGTAGGAGAGGAAGTTATAATATCGAACTATTATATCAAATCACGTCAACTCATATTAAGTACTATATACTTTAAATTATATTCATGAACAGTTTAGTATAGAAACTGCCACGTCACTGCAAACTTTAAAACCCACTAACATATTTGAATGTATTTCCAGTTCGTTATACAGAGAAGAGCAAGACGTCCTAGCCCGCCGTTTGACCGCCACACTAGCCTACGTTATACAATCTCCCATCGGCTCTGATATGCTGCACACTTTTGAAAATGGTTCAAATACTGATAGTGTACTGCAAATTTTACACAAAATCTGCAGATTAATTGATGACACTGTAAGTATGAATAATATACTCCAAAATCGGTGTATCTGTCTGTCTGTTGGTAATGTTCAAGTCTCCGAAAGCACTGAACCATATTAACAGAATTCCAACATTAATAATGTGTGCCCATACATCGCAAGTCTAGAATAACACAAGGCTAGAAAAGCACTGAATATACCTATTTTACATTAAGTACATTGAAGAATTTTAATGAATAAATTATTTTTTCCAATATTGTTTTCCAAAAGCTATGAATGTCGGTTACATTTAACGAAGCTTTGAGACCACCAACCCTTAATACGCAAGCATGGTGATAACGCCTCACTATATTCATATGTTCATTGACTAATATACTCTGCAAGTATCCTTACACTCCTTTATTTTATTTCCAGTCATGCGCAACACTCTACAGCGGGTTCCTATCTTCAACGACACTTCTTCTACAACACATATATACCGATTCCCTCACACAAACCGTGATCAATATTGTTAAAAGCATCATAAGTTCAAGGCCGTGCTCGTTTGTAGTGGCACAACTTCTGGAGTTGGTAGTGAAGACATCTGAGAAGGAATGTTTCCGGAATATGATGTGTCCGGGAACCAATGCGGGGAACTTGAAGACGGATTATGATCAAGGCGTTTTGCTGTATAAGAAAGGTAAACAAATATTTTTATGTGAAATGGTAATGAGGAGACCAGAAAAAGCAGTGTCCGATCTCGAAAAAAAACCGACATTATAACTCCATAATAAAGACTAAAAAAATACAAGGAGCGCCCCATGGTTATACTTGCGTTGTAACAGTTCCTTCGACATGCAAATTACCCTATAAACTTCCCGTTGAATGTGGCTATCCATTACAGAAAGAATTATTGAAATCGGATTGGTAGTTTCTGAGATTAGCGTGTTCAAACAAACAAAAACTCTAACTCTTCAGCTTTATTATATTAGTATAGAATAGATATTCTATATAAATAAGAATGTCTAAAGCAATAATGGCGATGCTCTATTATGCCCAACGGCGGGACAAATAAGTATTTCATGAATAATATTATGTTTCAGACTCCTGCCATCTCCAAATATATCTAAAACAAGTGGAATCCTGCCTCAAATGTATTCAGAACCAGAAGTTGTCGAACAAGGCTGCACATATAACTAGATACCTTATTAAATTATATTCCAATATTAACACTAACGAGAGTTTCGAACAGAACAAAAACAGGTACGTTATGTGTTATGATTTAAGGTTTAAAAGTTACTACACGATATTCGGGTCGGCACAATAAGTTCGGCATTTTTTACCGAAAATAAAGCTGACCTTAAGCAATCACTACACTCGATTCGGCTTTGCCAGATTAATGCCGGCCCGAATATTAACTTGGCGAAAAAATATTAAAGAATTATAGTTGTGGCTTCCTTTTGTTTTCCAGTCAATTTTGTCATTGCCAATGTGGTTAATTTTTTGCACACTTTTTTTAATTATTAAAGTAACTTATATTTGTTACAGATGTGATTGTCAACTGTTGCTTATCCAAGTGATTGTTTACTCTCTAAGAATTTGCGCTGTGATGTTAGATATTTTAAGTGAAAACGGTATGTATGTTCATCTAACAGTGCCTTCTATTACAAATATTTTTACGTTGGCGTTTTTAATTTAAGGCGACTTGGTTGGTATACGCAATAAGACTGATAATTGCATAACCTTTTGAATGTTTTACACCCCACTGATGTCCTTAGCGAGATGAGAGGCCTTTGTCCTGCAATGAGACATTACAGGCTATCTATCACCTTATATACATGTTTGTTTGTAAAAAAATAATATATAATTCCCTTATACACATATCTTGCTGATTTATTTTTCAATTTGATTAACATTGGACTTGTAGAAACCCGAGAGCACCTGTCAGTGTGCCGCTGCGGCATCCAGACCCTGTACCAGTGCAGCGCGCGCGACGCCGAGCTGGGCGCGCGCCTCGCGCACCACGAGGGACACCTGCTGCAGTTCTGCGAGGCTATGAAGAGATACACTCACTCCGATACTTATGGTACACACTAGTTTTTATACCATTTATGTGAACTTATAGACCTTTGCCCAGTATAGGATCATTACAGGGCAATTAACTTTACTGTAAGTCTACACTAGCCGCGCCCCGCGGTGTACACTTTCCCGCGGGAATTCCGGGATAAAATATATCCCATGTGTTATTCTGATGTATAACCTATGTTACTGTAAAGTTTCATCCAAATCCGTTCAGTAGTTTTTGCGTGAAGGAGTAACATACATACATACATCCTCACACACTTTCCCATTTATAATACAAGTAGGATGTAATGATTGCAAATAATCCTTCCTTCACTGTATTGATGTCTTCAGTCGGATGATATTTCTGTGTCTCTCATCTGTAATGATTACCTTTTAATCTAACTGTACCTGTTATCTTTGAAAATCGATTAAAAATCAAATTAGTAGATTCTAGAAGCATACTTGAAGACGAATTTCCACAAGGATCACCTTCCCGTTTTGTAATAAAATAAGTACTTAACTAATGAAATCTTGTTTTATTTCAGGAAACATGTTATCAGAACTAACCGGCACCTTACAGTCATCGCCAGAAGACATGCCGCCATCTTTCCATAAACAACCCTGGCTCAAGAGCTTCCAAATATTCTCTATTGCCGATTAAAATACAAACTACTGATTTTTGTAAATAATTTCTATAGACAAAGTATTATTTATAGATGTATATTTTGTAATAAAACATTATTTTTATAACATTTATTTATTTAAGTTTTAATTTTAAAATAAATACTAATTTAGGAATGTGAAATACTGCAGGACGAATATTTAAATTGTATTATTATAATAATGCTCAAAAGTATGTACCTAGTCTGGAATAAAATGCACTGGAAAGAGCATCACTATATCAAAATGGCTAAAATGTTAAAGATAATTACAACAGCTCCAATTTCTACGTCAGTTTCTCTTTCCAGACAGCATTATTATTTTGATAAAAAGTCTAGCTTATATTAACTTAGTCATGATTCAGGAATCTAAACAATCACAAATTATTATCAATATCTTATCAACATTTTTAGTTTGTGCCAATTCTTCACTCTACATTATTAATAGTAAGTGATAAGACTCATTCCAGGAAGCCTATTATGACTCATACTGTACTATCCACATACTGACATCACATTAGAACTCATTATTATATCTTTATAAATTATACTATTTATCGAAAGCTCTGACAATACAAATATGTACTAAATAACATTAAAATAACTAACCTTACTCTTAAGCTGTTGGCTTTAGTGTCGTAGTTGTTAAAGGTATAGGGGCCGGACTGGGCGCATGGAAAAAGTATAACATAAATCCTGCAGCTAAAAGGAAGTGGAAGGCTAATATTGATCCGATGAGAATGAGGAAATACTTGGATTTTCTCAATGCTGGCATTAGCCAGAAGATAAGGACGGCTCCAGAAACCAGGGCGGCCATTAGAACTAGTAGCCACTGCAGCCAAGTGATCGGAATTGTCCATAAGACGGCAATTGGAATGTAGATTGATAGGGAATATCCATAGAGACAGAATAGAGACATCATTGTTGGCGAAGATGTGTTCTGGAAAGAAACACAATATTGTTTTTAACAATAATATATATTATAAAATTGGACATTTTTATTATTTACTAGAAATAATTTCAATACCTACTTGATCTATCTTTAGATCCATCTCAAATAACCAATAAGTCTTTGAGACCACCCTTTACCCAATTCAAAGTTGAATGCTCACCTGCAGTTCTATCTCATCCTGTCCATCTGGCTGTGTGGTCCACTTCAAAGCTGCCCACAGCGCAAGCGGGACCAACCATACATAGCAGAATATAGCCGTAGCAGCATATGACACAAGATGGAAGTCATAACGCCAGTGGATTGACTTGTTGGCGTTAGAGAGGTAGCTGGCTATGTTACCACTCACTGCTATTGTGAATATCTGGAGGATTTTAGTTTAATTAGTACAGGAAATACTGGTTTTTTGAGTTTAAGCGAACACTACTCACTTTGAATTGAAACTATGTTCATGGATACAGTAGTATAGGACATTATGTAGACTTTCATTGATTGTGATTATAAATTGAATTCAAAAATTGAAATACTCTGACTACCTAATATGTAAAGCATTATTCTTATTTTATTTGTTTTAATAGGACGGATCTTTAAAATAATAAATTATACATTAGTACATACCAAAAAGATTACACATTGTTTTATGCTTAACTTAAGTTACTAACATGAGAAATTAAATTACAGCATACAGATACATTATGCCATCTATATACATTATGCCAGTGTAGTTTTCACTTATTTGTAAACTATAGATATTTTTAACAAACAATTGTCAAGTCTTTTTTCTTTTCCCCTGGACCCCCGCAAAGTGTGGACGTGTCTAAATAAACCTATATTTATTTATTTTAATTAATAAATTAAAATTTTGGAAGATAAATTCAGTGCTGAATAATAGGGCAACATAAGCAAGAGGTAGTCTCCAAATAGCGTCGTGGTCTCTATGCAATCATAAGTGCCTGGTATCTCAAGAAGACGCTAGCAAGGTAACAAACAACTAATAACTAGTTTGGGGCAAGAAACTATAGAAATACGTAAACAATAGAGGCCCCGCCCATATCTACAGATAACAGCACGCAGCCACGCCCACCTGCGTCGATATTTCGCACACTGCGTACGCGCACTTATCTGTGTGGGTGAACCGGTCCCGTACTGCACTGCAACCACTAAACGTTTATGTTCGCCTAGTACTTTTGCCAACAATAAAATAAAACTGCGAAACTTTGCGTGCCATCAACTTGCCATCTCACTACCGATCATCGACTCTTATGCGCTTATAACGTCCTAGTACAATTGAAGCTAACAGCAATAACCTACCCGAGCTAACAATGTCGGTTAAACGCACCCCGCCAAATAAAAACAATGATAATATGTCAAAGGTTCGGGCTAGTGCGTTACACTATGATTCCGAACCGGACTTAGTAGAACACAAAAGCGACTACGAACATGTGTCTCATAGGACGAACAAAAGACGGGCTGTGAAAACTCCTCCGCAATCTGAATTTGACAATACTCATAGTATTGAAGAAGTCATGCAGGAAATGCGCACTTTATTTAGTTCACTGGCATCTCAACAAGAAGTACGTTTTCGAGAACTGCAAACTAGTATTCAGAAGCAAAATGAGGAGATTAAAGAGAGTTTAAGTTTTCTATCGGATAAATACGATGCGGCTATGGCCCAGATTGAGACTTTACACTGCGAGAAGAAAGAGGACAAAAAACGTATAATTGCGCTAGAAGATAGAGTTGACTTTTTGGAAAGAAAGAGCTGTTCGACATCAATTGAACTCAGGAACGTGCCGAAACTTACCACTGATCAAAACACTTTTGAAGGGAAAGGCAATCTTCTAACATTTATCTCCGACTTGGGCAAACTCATTGATACTGATATCAGAGAAGAAGACATAAAGGACATCTACAGAATGAAGCCAACTAGTAAACCAAATGCCGTGGGAACTATTATTACCGAGTTTTCTTCAGTACTTAAAAAGGAGAAGGTCTTCGTGGCGATTAAAAAATTCAATAAAGCTAAAGATATAAATAATAAGCTACATTCTGGTTACTTTAGCATTCAAGGAGAAAAGAATCCCATATATGCTTCGGAGAGTGTTACGAAAAAGACTGCCAAACTGTTCTCACAAACCAGGGAATTTGCTAAACGAAATGGTTATATATGCTGGATTATTCGTGGTGTTATTTTTCTACGTGTGAGCGACGATAAACGTGTTCAGATTAAGTCCGAGCATGATCTTGCTAAAATAAATAGTAATGCATGACTAGTATTAGTTATATACTTAGATATAATGTTTTGTTTAATTCTTCATATGGGATTAGAATCTAATAATCAATGTACCATGCCTAAACATACACACCACAAAAAACAAAATCATACACATTTTTACAAGCATAACTACAACACACTTATTCACCCATACTCACACACAATTAACATGCAAATAACATATTATGATAAAAGCAAGAACTTTTACTTGATTAATGGCTACTATTTGTAATTCAATTCAACAATTACAAGAAATAGACAATCTTGAACTCGCTAAAACAATAGAATGTGACTGCACAGATCTTCATAAACATATACATGTACAAAAAAGTGATTTGACCATAATTTCGCAAAATATCAGGAGCATCTATTGTAATTTCGATGATTTTATTATAATATTATCTAGTTTTAGATTCCAAACGGACGTAATTATACTAACAGAGTGCCATTTAAACGCGAATAAAAGTGTGCCGCAAATTGATAATTACAATTGTTTTTATACTACAAACCACATTAATAAACATGATGGTGTTGTTGTGTATGTGAAAAAAACCCTAGAACATAAAGTTAAAGAAGTCAAGCTTTTGAATGCTTCCTGCCTTCAAATTGAGGTATTGAATAGCATTATTCTTGGCATATATAGATCACCATCAATCATAAACGCTGACCTTTTCATTGGTTCCTTAAGTCAACATCTAGACACAATAAACTTTCAAAAAAGAAATGTTATAATATCAGGTGATATAAACATTAACTTAATACCAAATGAATCAGAACCATACTACGAACACAAAAATAAAACAAACTATCTCACCACCTTATCGTCTCATGGAATTTTGGCCGGACATACAATACCTACAAGAGCGAAAAACTGCCTTGATCATTTTATGATGAAAATCAATCCAAACAAAATATCTGCTTCTATAGCAATTATAGGGACGACCACAACAGACCACAAAACCACCTTTCTATCATTGGCAAAAACAAAAAACAAGTTAACAGTAGATAAAACTAAAACTACTATAGACTTTCAAAATGCTCTTATTTACTTGCAAAACACTAACTTAGCAGAACTACTTTTTATTGAAGACCCAGAATTAGTTACTAACCATTTAATAGAAAAATTAACTTCATCCATAAAAGCCAATACCCGTACTACAACTATACCGAACAGTAAACGTCTATTAAAACCTTGGATTACTCAGGGCATTCTTAGGTGTATTCGTAATCGCAATACATTACAGAAAAAGGCTAAAAACGACCCTCATAATGAAATAGCAAAAGTTACATATGTGCGTTATAGAAATTATTGCAATGGTATAATTAAAAAATTGAGAAGAGCATATAACAGAGATCAAATAACCCAATCCATAAATAATACTAGATTATTGTGGAAAAACATTAAAAACATAACTTACACAAAAAAATCAAAAACTGAAAATTTAGAACTTAAACACGTTAAATCATCACCACTTCATTCCGCAAACTTCATTAACAATTACTTTTCAAACATAGGCAGAGACCTGGCCCTCAAAATTCAATCTGGCAGACCTAGGAAATTTCTGAAAAAACATCCATCTAATGTAAATTCAATGGTACTTCTGGAAACAGATGAAGCCGAAGTTTGCAGTACTCTTATGAATTTACGTTCTGACAGTGCTCCAGGTTGGGACAATATCCCTACTAGTTTCTTGAAACTGGCAAAAAACGAAGTTGTGCCAGTAATTACTCATCTTGTAAACTTATGCTTCAAAAGAGGATGTTTCCCAACTCCCTTGAAAAAATCCATCGTCACTCCAGTGTTTAAGAGTGGTAACAGGGACGACATCAATAACTATCGACCTATATCTGTCTTAACCTCAATTTCTAAAATTCTTGAAAAGCTACTGAATACTCGCCTTCTATGTTTTCTCAATAAATACAACATTCTGTCGCCTTCACAATTTGGGTTCAGACAAAAAATGTCAACAGAGGATGCTGTGATTGGCCTAACTTCTCTGGTGACCGATCAGCTAGACATAGGAAATAAGTGCATAGCGGTTTTCTTGGATCTTAAGAAAGCCTTCGACACCGTCTCTGTTCCTATTCTCTTGCGCAAATTAAAAGCCATCGGGGTTCGTGGGATACCGTTTTCATTATATAAAAATTATTTATTTGGAAGAACTCAAAAAGTCAAACTTGGTAGGATAGACAGCGATGAGGCCGACGTAACCTACGGCGTGCCTCAAGGGAGCGTTCTAGGACCAACACTCTTTTTGATTTACATAAATGACCTCTGCAATTTGAAGTTAAAAAATGCAAAACTATTTTCCTACGCTGATGACACCGCCGTTGTATTTACTGGGAAAACTTGGGATGATGCAAAAGACAGTGCCGAGAAAGGGCTGGCTGTTATAGCATCGTGGTTAGAAGAAAATCTACTGTCACTGAACACCGATAAAACAAACTTTATTTGTTTTAACATACATAACAAATTACAACACAATTTCCGTCTCTTTATACACACCTGCGACACTTCTGGTCGATTATCTTGTAAGTGCCCTTCAATACATCAAGTTACTCAATTTAAATATCTGGGAGTAGTTGTTGACCAACGATTGACTTGGTACCCGCAACTAGAACAAGTCATGAGTAGAGTCCGTAAGCTTATCTGGGTATTTAAGGAACTGAGACATGTTCTACCGGGGAATACAAATGCGACCGCAAGCAGGAATGTTTTAAATGAAATTTATATTTCTTTGGTTCAGTCTGTATTGATTTATTGCATAACTATTTGGGGTGGAGCAAGTAAATCAAAGCTAATAGAATTGGAACGAGCTCAAAGATCAATTCTTAAGGTTATGTATTTTAAAAAAATAACATTTTCAACTGAAAATCTCTATGAACTGTGTCAACTATTGTCAATAAGGAAACTGTATATATTTCATATTACTCTTAAAACACATAGGGACTTACCATACGATCCCAAATTAAAGAAGAAAAGAAAAAATTATATTACGCTATACACACCAAAAACTAAAACCAAATTCGCCAGCAGACAATACAAAAAACGGTCTTTAAATGTATACAATAAAATAAATAAAATAATTGACATTTACGATAAAAAATATAATGAGACTAAAAAAATGCTTAGGACTTGGCTATTGAGTTTAACTTATTCAGAAACAGAGTCACTTTTGGAAAACATAATTTGATAATGTAATCACTTTTCGTGTATAATGCAACATGCAAAATTGACATGTACTCGCGCTGACTCATTTTCTCTCTCTTTCGCGCACACACACACACACACACACATACACACACGCACACACACACACACACACACACACCAACACACGCACACACACACACACGCACACACACACACACACACACACACACACACACACACACACACACACACATACACACAGGCTTGCATCCCAGTATAAATTAAATTCCTATTTTTGTTTTTGTATTTTTCTTTTACTGTTTTTACTTTTTGTTTATTTCTATAATCCATTACTTTTGATTCATATTCATGTTTATGTACTTTGATGTAAGGGAAGAGCGGAGTCTCCAACTACAGGCATTTTATGCTTAAATGTTGACTCCACGACTACTTTGTATTATGATATTTATGATATCAAATAAATTTATTTTATTTTTATTTATTTAAGTCTTACCAAAGTAACAGAGATCCATATAGGTCCATACAAGTCTGGTTTCCCTTTGATTCTCTCATCAAAATAATTCCGGGACACTTTCTGGGGCAGCACTGATGATATGATCCTCTCAATCACCTCATTAGTGTGGACATCAAAGTATTTTTGATAGTACTCTATAGTCCAGAAGTTGTGGTTACCTAAAACATCTTACATTGTTAGAATGATTAGAAGTGTTTATATACATGGATAAGACTGTGATAAGAGAAACAAAACGCAATAACAGGTTTTAGAGGAAGTATAGTGTTGTATTACGGATGTTCATAAATAATTGCAAATATACTTTTTGGTGGCGTCTCAGGTTCATCAATGGGTTTCGGCTCCTCATACGAGTAATTAGGATTGGACATTGTGTTGTTGTATTGATTCGTATGAACAGCTTCCACGTCAATTCTGGCGCTACGATCATTGTGCTCCGGCGAATAATCCTGGAAGTTTAGTAGTTCACCGGTATTCACGTTGGACATGATTAACTGTTTTAATTATTTCAAAGGATTCTAAAATAAAAATCCACCCAAGAAAAATAATTCCAATTTATTTTGATTGACGTCTATAATATTCGAATTCGAATAGATTTCACTCACTGTGACAGGCACAGACTATGAATGACAGATGACAAATTCTTTCTTTTGGTAAAATGTCAATGAATTACGACCATGGATTATGGATTTACTAAAGATCTCACATTATTTATCCTAGATTCTGCTTGTAGGTTAACTCCCTGTGGTTAACTCTTCACCACCGGACCGGCCAACAGACGATATTACTTATCCTCATCGTGTTTTTTATACCGGGAACACTAACACTGGCGGAATTGCGACGAAATGTCAGCAGAAGCCATCAAACAAGCATTGAATTGAATCATTATTAGGTTATTCCAAGACGTAATTCGCCTGATTCGCTACACATCTGGAATGAGGCTTATTATAATGTCCTCGTCGATAAAGGTGTCATGGGGAGATAAAAAGCACAAAAACAATTTATGATGCATGATGCAAACGACCAAACTCAGTTTAACCATCTCGTTCATCATCAAACTCGTTTAACCATCGATCGAACCATGAAAATGTCCTTGGTTGAACCACAGTGTTGAACGATACTGGTTAGTATCATCTGTGGATAGCAGTTTCCCGAGCCTGATTGGTTGGCCACGACGCCATGGAGGTTGAACGGTCGTCCCGCCCATCGCCTTCACCCACCACCATCCGCTTCAGCGCCGAACTTGGTCCTCCCTCAAGCGCCACGGGTTGACTATGACTACGGGTGCCGCTGCCGCGCCGCCATTTTGTAATTCACGAGTCGACGAACCAAAGTTACGTCAATACGGTTTGTCGCTCGGGACTTTTAAAATTATTACACCATCAAATACGTGCTTTATTTAAGTTTTCATTAAGTTCATCTATTCATACGTGAGGTGATTGCAGTTTGAAAGAATATTAAATGTCTTTGGTGCAGTGATCTTCGCGATAACGTAAGTTTCTTTTACGTGCTCTGGAAAAATCTCGCCATGTTGTGCCCACGTATTTGAAAGAAATCAGAATTAAGTTTAGTTTTTTATTGGTTCCAGTGATGTGCTGTAGGCGATAACTAGTGTTTGTTATGCTGAAATCGAAGACCACGGTCATCACACAAGATGTCGAAGGAAATAGCCGAAGAGTACGCGTCGAGTCTGTCGGATTTGACCGTCAACAGCAAACCCCTGATAAACATGCTGACGATTCTCGCCGAAGAGAATGTCGACCACGCTGGGGTTATCGTTGAAACGGTGGAGAAGCATTTGGAGAAGGTGAATAATTTTTAAAATATACACGGGCACGGACTGTGCTACGGTAATGAGTGAAATTGGGTAGGGAAAGTGATCGTAGTCGACACACGCCCTGTGTTGCGTGGTAAATACGTGTTTATTTTGTCACTGTGACTAATTTGACCTCCTTTGTAGCCAGTCGATGCAACAACAGGTATCTCCTAACAATAATCTAGACTCTAATTTTACAATCCTTAGAAATACCGAGCTGTCCAATGGCACAGCGACTATCTTTTGATAAGATAAAAAAAACCTACTTCATCAACAAATTATCTTATAAAATGATATGAATATTCTCCTCAATAATTGCCATTGGTAGATAAACATTAACAACTGAAGTAAACAATATTTATTTTTACTGTACATTATTCTCTATCTTTGCTTACTAAACCATAAACTCAATTTGTGTTTAAAACCCGCTATATAATAGGAGATACCTGTGTAACAAATAAAACAATGTACCTTCAACGGTATGTCATAATTGCATTTTAATTTCAGTTTGTGTAACATCTGAGATTGTTCAAAATAAAGGAAATTTTAAAACTGAGTTCTTATTTATTTTCTTATTACGAAGACAATTAAAAATGTTCAAAATAATGTTGTGTTATTCTTTCCCGTACCAAGTTAATTTTCTGGAGGCAACATGAGTTTGGCAAGCTGAAATGGACTGGTTCCATGTAGGGCTTGGATTAGACATTAATTTTCTATACAGGTGAACCCCGACATCAAGTTGCCCGTTCTCTATTTGGTTGATTCTATTATCAAGAATGTCGGAGGAGCTTACACTCAGAAGTTCTCACAAAGCATTGTCAATATGTTCACGAAGACATTTAAACAGGTAAATATTGTGTGTTTATGCAAAATGGTGTATTTATCCTGTTGTATGTGATGCTAAACAGTGTTGTTTCCACAGGTTGATGAGAAAGTGCGATCGCAAATGTTCAAGTTGAGGGAGACTTGGCACGACGTGTTTCCTGCCACTAAGTTGTACCAACTGGATGTGAAAGTGAACTTGATCGACCCCGCGTGGCCGATCCAAGCGCAGCCGCAGCAATCAAACATCCATGTAAATCCAAATTTTCTGAAAAAGGTGTTTTTTAGTTTGATTATGTTTTAGTTTAGTGCTAGCTTGTAATATCTTAGTTAGGTTTGTGGTTTACTTTGTGCTAGTATTGAATTTCATCACATTAGGCTTGGCATAAAATTACACAATCCTGAGAATATATTGCACAATTTATACAAATTGGTGATATGAACTTGTAGCATATAAGGAAAACAAATAGTTTTCTGTACCTACTACATAAAACATTATTAATTAATTTGAGTCACAAACATACCTAACAGTCATGGCTTGTTTTGTATTATACATCCTGGGTTATCATTCTATTTACACAGCTACTACTAGACATATGACTCATCCATTAATTGTTGCTAGGTTGTCTTTGTGATGGCCATTTACAATCAACTTTACTAATGCTAAAGCAGGCATGAATCAATGTAGACTATGAAAAATACCTTGCCCAAGAGTTCCTACAGGCTTATATATTACTTTGGTACATTCTAAAAGACTTTATGACGTCAGTTCTAATTAAAAAAATATGCTAATGCTGTTAAAAAAGATAATTCTTCGCTATTAATGTGAGCTACGAAGGCTTTGCCACATAAAATAAGCATTGAAGTGGTGTACAGGTCAGGTACACGAGAGTGACTAGTGATTTTCACGCATCTCTTCATATTGTCGTTTGAATTGGAGAATGAGATATCTAACAACCATATCAATATAAACTCATACTGATATATGTATTTTCTCACCAGACTGCCACATCATCGTCGGTAGCGGCCCCCACCGATGAAGATGAGAAAATGCGAAGTATCCTCGCGAAGAAAGAACAAGAGTTACTTATGCTTCAGAAGAAGAAAGTGGAGATGGAGTTAGAACACATGAAGAGGCAGTTGGAGTTGGACAAAATTAATAATAAAAAGGTATGTAATGTTTTCCTTCTCACAGTATTGAGCTTTAGTAAATGGTCTTTGACTTACAGTATACTTTGTATCCTTTGGGCCTATCCTATTATTTTATTATATGTTTTAATTCCTCTGTGACTTTACCTTTATGTGAAGCGCCCTAGCAATCATTGTTAAAGAAGTATATGTAAATATATTTATTTAAGGCCCCTGATAATCCATTTCCAGACAGTTAATTATTATACCTAACTCTCTATTATTAACCATGTTGATGTTCTACAGACAACGGCGACAGTCGCCCCGAGTGTAGCCCCCACCATGCCGGTAGCGAAGGTGAATCCGGTCGTGGCCGCAGTGGTGCCCGATGTGCCCGTGATACCCGTCAAGCAGAGGCTTGGTCCGGTGAGTACATATTGTCACTAGGACTTCGTTAAACACGATCACGGCGCTCGTGGCGTAGTTTGACTAAGCTATGTTAGCTCATTGAGATTGTTAAGCAACGTGCAGGTCGACCCCTACTTGAATGGGTGACCGATAGTGGCATTTCTATCTGAGCGCTACCGTATTACGGAGGGCACATTTAATTGTTGGTACCGGTTTTTACATTCGTTGAACCATGTCGGGCGCCTTCAGGCGGTCTAAAAACTGCAACACCAGGGTTGGCCACTAACTACTCCAACTCTTACTTTTACTTATTTACAACCTTTGTAATGCTGTGTTTGAGTAAGAATTATTACTTTACGAACGGTTATTCACGTTCGCAGATTACATCACCAATATGCAGTTTCGGTCCGTGGTCCACTGAATAGTAATTTGTTTTACTCATCGCTAATTTAAATTAATCAATGTACATAACAGCCAGAACTGAGATATGTGGCCTAATGTTTTCTGACCACTGTCTATGAAGGGCACGTTAAATTGCCGGTCACGGTTACGTGAATCGTTAGACCGTGTCGGAGACCTTAATCGGGCCATTCAGTAACTCTCGACGCCACGGTATGTCCTTATCGACATAGGTAGTGCATAGTCGTCGATCTGTCGCTGTCGGTATATCAAGGGCGGTATTGTTTTCAGCCTGTGAACAAGTCAGGCGGCGCGGGACGCATCGCCCCCGTGAGCGTGGCGCTGGCGGGCGCGCGGCGCGACCCGCGCCTGGCGCGCCTCGGCGCCGCGCCGCCCGCCGCCGCGCCCGCCCCGCCCGCCCCGCCCGCCGCCCCCATCGCCCCCAACGTGTTCGACATCAAGCCGCTAGAACGCGTCACCAAACGCAAGAACGTCATCACAATCGACGTGCCGCGTCGCCGCGACCCGCGCCTAGACAAGCGGCGCGCGCGGGCCGAGAAACCCGAGCGGATAGAGCGGCCGCGAGCGGAGCCCGAGAGGGTGGAGCGGCCGCGACCGGAACCCGAGCGGGTCGAGCGGCCGCCGGCCATCCCCGAGATAGTGGTGGACGCGGACCGCGAGCGCATCTCCCGCCTGCCGCCCATCCCCAAACTGCCGCGGGACGAGACCGCGGCGCCGGTGAAGCGCAAAAAAGAAACTCCGCGCGACAAGAAACGTCGCGAAGGAGACGACAAGGAGAAGCGCAGCCGGCGGCCCGGGCCCGGAGAGTTCAAGGCGCTGCGCAACTACCACAAGGAGCGCTACATGCGCCGCAACCGCGAGCGCTCGGCCTCGCCCCCCGCCGCCCCCGCGCCCGCGCCCGCCCCCGCCCCCGCCCCCTCAAGTAAGCCTGTTATTCTCCGCGCGCGGGGCTAGCTCTAGCCCCTCACCCCTACTGTCTGTGATATTATGTTAAGCCGCCGTCCTCATGTTGAGTGCAAATAAAATATTTTTAACTGCTGGACTTGTTACATTTGCCGTGTTTGCGTCGTCCGCTGTCACCCTTATGTTTAAGTCGCCGGTCGCTCCGTCAGTGGAGCGTTTCAAGCACTTCACGTTTGGTTTTATGTTTCTATGCACAAACAATCAATGATGGTGGTTTCACTAACTTTCTAGCTTTTGGTTGTGAATTTCTCGAGTAAATAATCGGATATTTAAAAAAAATCTATGATAAGTATAATATTATATTCATCGAAGTTTCTTAAAACACACAAACGTTTAACAGTAGCATAAGTACCTAATATAAGAATTCAAGATTCCATCTCTTAGATAAATTCGTACTAAATTACTTTTTATAAAAAACGCATAAACATGTGGTCATATTTCTTTAATACAACTCTGTAGATTTAGTTTTAAATTAGTTTGTAGTGGTTTTAGATTTCACTTGAAAGGAAATTAGAATACATACCGTAAGTATAGTTGTTCCTTATGTACTTCAATACAATTATATTTTTTGAAAAATATTATACATGCTAATGTGTTTTCCAAACATTAATTTAATGCTGTAAGTCAAATTTCTGTTACAGATCAAATTTAGTCCTCTCCAACTGTGATTTCTGTAAAATGCTGTAAAGGCTGCTACACACTGTGCTGGCAACTTGTTCTGTGTTTTATGCCGCCCAGGTAAGCGGGCTAGACAAAGGTGCGTTCAGAATTCAGATATCTCGAGCCATGCGTCATGAATGATCCGCCATGCATGTCTTTGTGTATAAGCTTAGCGTTAACATTCGGTGTCCTTTGCGAATAAACCACAATAGTATTGGAAGAATTCATAAATATACGGCAGGGTATTATTGGCAGCGGTGCCTCCGTTTGAAATAGATATAGGTGCCGGAAGCCAGGGAATATCTGAACGCACGTTTAGGTGCAGTTTATACTAGCGCAGGCTAACAGTCTGCTAAGCGTCAATTTGCAAACTAACCATGAGCAAATTCAATCCACAACTTACTAGACAACGTCTTCTTGCTAGACAACGACGAACGGCTAGACAAGCAAGTGCCGACCGATGGGTTTGTTCGGCATTGCCGCCGGCATATTGTGTAACAGCCTTCACCGATTTGTACAAAATCTTTTCAGGGTGTCTCCATATATTTCCCCCGAAATCGAACTAATTATGATTAAATTTTTTGTATTATAGACTTGATTGAAGAGTATGTTATTTCCTTATTATTCTATAAATTTTTAAGATGGGCTATGTATTCGATATTCATTTTAACAATTTCAGGGCATTTTAAATTTATTTCTACAATTTCAGGGCACGAATATCAATACATTATTACAACTAAATTATTTTTTTACATTCATTCATAGATGACCATTTTAAAAACCACTCCATAGATATTTCTATATAAAAAAAATAGTGATGGGCAATTTCGAAATCACAGGTTGGAGACTTATTAGTACATACTTTGCATATCACCATTTCATTAGGTACTTTATGTTCGAGTACATAAAGATTACTTTAGAATTGGAACTAGATATCAAATATTTAAAGAAATATGACCTTGCGTTTTAGTCCACTGCAAACACAATCCAGATACTGTATTGTACAATACATCTATACAAATAAATAAATCTCATTATAATGTTGGACCAAACGTTGACCCCTTTGAACTAAAGTTAATTCTTGGTAAGAGTATCAGTGCTTATGATTTACTGCGGGACATTACTTTATCGATACTTAGCCATAATCAATGTTTATTTTGCTGGTCAGTAACGTCTTTATGTCGTCTGCATAAAGATGAAAATCGGAGGGTTTCACTAACAAACAATTTTGATCTTTATGTCGTTGATGTTTGGTTGTGTCCGACCACACAGTTGCAGCTGTTTGGTTCCAAATGACGCCGATTCTCTTAATCACATATTTTCAATTGGTCATATTTTATTTTCTCTGTCAAGATACTTTGCCCTGCGTTGTAATATTAAGTTATTTATTATATTAGCTCATTAGATCCATCCCAAACCAGACCAGCACCGCACCGCGATCAGAACTTCTGATCACCCAACCTTCTGATTCAGAAGGTTGCATATACAGCAATGGCACATTGTCTTGCATTTGTAGCTGTCTATTGCCGTATAACTGTAGAACTGCCGTTTGTATGACGATTCACAGCCAGCGGTAGACTTAAAAGCATAAGCATCACTCGTCCAACATCTTTGCTGGCAGCCAAACGAGATGACTCTAGAGTAACCCTAACAGATAATTAGCTCTTTTTCACTTCTTCAAAAATAACATTGCCAATAAGTGCGTATAAATTTCTTGGAGAATCAACTCTTCTGTAAATCTTGGAATGCTACATGTGGACGATCTAGAATCTTGTAATGGGACAGTACACGATCAAATGGCGAGTTGAGTAATGCATCATTTGGAACCAAACTTGCTCAGTTCAAAGACGGTTAAAAAGTTTGGTTTGACCTTTCTCAAAGTTGGCAATCGCAAGGACTTTCATCATTCGCCACGTCTTCCACAGCACGGAGCGACGGCATCGTTCAAGCAGAGTAAAACCCTCGACACCCACTTTTGATGTTACCACCTACCTTCTTTATCACGATTATCTTCATCGACGAATACTCCATATTTTTCGTACCTAAGTCTAATGTCTAGTTTGGGTCTAACACCTTGTAAAATCGAAACACTTATTTTTCACATCATTTTAAATCTAACCATAATAATTATCATTTGTTTTGTGCTGACATTTTTTTCTAGATTATTTTGATGATAAAGGGAAAAGAAGTCAATATTCTAATCAATTCTTTTTTGTAAATGTTACACAGACCAGCTGCTTACTATAAATACATTTGCTATAGGTACTGTGATATTAACAAGAATGTAAAAAATCTACTTCAAGCATTCATCATGTAAAACGTTCATCTTAATCATGGGTGTGTTAGAAAGATGAGACAGCTTAATACAGCAATATCCCAAAGGAAACAACTTACCCAAACTTCTCAAACATTTGCATTCATACAGACAAATAGGCCACAGGTAAATCTTCGGCCAACAATGGACCTTAAGACTACATAAAAATATAGTACCATTTTCAGATGCTCCTGAAGTAGTGGTGGAAAATAAGGATGTAGACTTAAGGGTGTTGCCCGTGGTGGCGGAACCCAAGCCGGCGGCCGTGGCTCAGAAGAGGTCCTCCACAGACGCGCCCGAGGGAAAACCAAAGAAGAATAAAATGGACAAGTTTGATATGTAAGTATTGGCTGGCATTCAAATTATTTGAGGCACTGGCTTTCTAAAAGTGATTGGGTTTTGGATTATAAATGTCTAATAATTTTCTGACCGTTTCAGTTTATTCGGCAACGAAGACGTAGATCTCCGTCAATTACCGCAAGTGGACGAATCCACCGCTCCTCCGCCTCCTAACATTTCCGAATCACCAAAATCACCCAAAGACAAGTCTGATGAAGAACAACCGATAGCCTCACCCAAAGGATCGCCCAAAAAAGATTGGCACGAAGTCAAAGAAAAGAAAGACAAAGTTGACAAGAAAACTCCTACAAAATTGGATTTGGTGCGGGCGAAGTTGGCAGAAGCTACTAAAGGAAAGGACAGACTGGGGAGACCGTTGCTGTTCACTAAATCGCCGAGTAAGTATACTACGAAAATGTTTATAATTTCTATCTTATACCGATGTTGTTGCAGCAGCAATAATCATTGCTTTAATTATAGGTATCGAGAAGGAAAGACGCCGCACGCTCAGTTCCGAAGACACAGACATGCGCGGGGAAAACAGCGACGAATTCGACGCTGAAGACCATAAAAAAACGATTTCCATCATCATGTCGCAAGCCGAAGAGCAATACAGCGACGGACAACTTGACAAGAAACAATACAACGCGCTCATGTTCCAAGTGCTACAGCTCAACGAAAAACTAAAGCTCAAAGAGGCGAAACAGAGGGAATCACTGGAAATATCCAAAAGGAAACTCAAGGCACATACGGAAGAAGAGAAAAAGGGGTCCAGTCCGAAATCATCGCCGCGGAATAACAACTTTGGAGACATAGACGAGAGGATCACTCCTTCCGTGTTTATGGATACGCCTCCGGACAGTCAAGGGTTCGGCCAGGATTCGGATATGAGGAAGGTCGATGGTGAAATTGGCATGAAGGCAGGTCTATTGCCGCTGCCGCCCGCCATGCCGGCGATGTTCGCGCCCGCGCCCTCCTTCGGGCCCGTGTGGAGGGGACAGGTGCGGCCGCGCGGCGAGGAGCACGGCCCGCGGCGGTTCAGAGGACCCAACCCGGCCTTCTTCAGACCGAACTTCGGAGATAAAAGACTTCAACGACCTCCGTTCGAACCCCGCATGCCGCTCGTCCCGCCGATAGCGCTTCTCCCGACCCCGCAAATGGGCGTATTCCAAGGAGAGTGTCCGCTTCAAAGATACGAGAGATCAGAGTCTCCGCCCCCGATCGGAACCCCCGGCGTGCTCATTCCTCCTACGGACTTTAAGGTCGTCGAATACATAGACCAGGATCCTGTGAAGACTATACAGATCGACGGCATTCCTAGAGAGATAAGGTTCTATAACGAGACCGCTATTATCATGTTAGACTGGGACGATCCTAGGGAAATCAAATTTCTGCCGGGATGTAGACGAGTGACATTTGATAATAAGGATTCTGTCGTGTTATCCTTCAATGAGGGCTACAAGCAGATCGAGATCGAAGACCAAGTGTTTGACATTAGATTCGGTGCGCCGACTCGCGAGCTGTACATAAATGGAAGATGGCACGAATGTTTCTTCGGCGGTAATCCCTTAGGAGTCATTATTGACGGGAAACCGCGGCTAGTTCACCTTGAAGGACCGTTACCACAAGTGGATATAGGCAAGGAAAAGCGAACGGACTTAGTAGCCGGTAAAATCAATCTCATCGTAGACGCTACGCAAATGTGCCCGGTCTACTTGGACGCTAAAGTCCAGAAGTTCGCCATAAACAATCAAATATTCACCATCAGATTTGTGGACGCGCTCCAGACTGTGCTGATAAATGAGCAACCATTTAAAGTGGAATATGGAGATCTGCCGAAACCATTGTTTATTGGAAACGAAAAGCATTTTATTAGGTTCTCTGCGTTGCCGAGGCATATAAGGCCGGGGTATGTTAAGATAGAGGGCATGGAAGGTAGCGGCGCGACGGCTGTGATGCCCGTTAATCATAAAATCGAAGGGCCTAGCATCGAGAATATGGAAGTTGAGGTGCCACAAGTACCGGTGAAGTCGCCAAGTCCTGACAACGTCAATGAAACTAAGGGTGTGTATGCAAAACATAGTACTTAACCATTTATTTAAAATTATGAACACTTGGTTTAAGTCAGCGGTCAAGGCCTCTGTTGGAAATTCCGTATAATTCGATTTCTGTTATCAATTTGTTGATGTTTCATCCATTTCATTAAATTGAATCAAACTGTGTAAATAAATCAGTAGTATTAACTGAAACCCCAGCTGCCTATAGTAATCTATAGTTGTATTGAAATCTGAATCAAGATTACTACTAATTTCTAGAGTTTTCAAATAACTATACCTATTCCAGGACTCGACATGCTAGCCAGCCTAATGCCGACAAAGATGGAGTTCGCCTCAGGTTCCGATTACAGCGTTGGCGATCCCTTCTTCAAGCCTGAAAACATTCCCGGCTTGGACACTCCTGTTGATGAAAAGCCTGCACCAGTGATACCTGGCTTAGGCAATATCAATGTGACTGATCTATTCGCTAAACTAGTGGCCACCGGTATAGTCCAAGTGCCGGGAAAGACTGAGACGAAAGTAGAAGAAGTGAAGCCTAAATTGAAAGAGGATAGAAATGTGATACATAAAGTTGATCTGCTGAAACCAGAGACGTTGAGAGTGTAAGTATCTATTTGTGTTATTATTATTAACTAGGAGTTGTTTGAAGTTTGACACTTTTGATTAGGTTTCTTGTGATTTGAAGATGGTTTTCGAATTATAATCTAGTTTTGATGTGTACTTTTTATCAAAGTAAGGTAAAAACTCTAAACAAAAAATCATTGATTCGCATCGCAATCACGAACCCTTGTTCAACTGTCATTGTATCAGGAATGTTAACTCATAGTCGGAATATATAAAGGATCTTATCCTTTGGCATAAGTGATGAAGAAGCTTCCTAGGTTAAACCATTAGTTCCGTGATGGCCATATTGAAAACTATTACTATACACAATTATTCCATAACATCATGGACTCGGCATTAGCAACCATATCAAATTCAGAACATACCGAATGGTCAACGCAATCATATCAACATCGGCGACTTATTTTTAACGCACATACAATGATATGTGACAGGAAGCAGCACGGCGTGGTGTCGCGGCTGTACGGCGGCATGCAGTGCTCGGGCTGCGGCTGCCGCTTCCCGCCCGAGCAGACCGTGCGCTACTCGCAGCACCTGGACTGGCACTTCCGGCAGAACCGCAAGGAGCGCGACTCGGCGCGCCGCGCGCACTCGCGCCGCTGGCACTACGACCTGGCCGACTGGCTGCAGTACGAGGAGGTGGTGGAGCTCGAGGACCGAGGTGCGGCCCCATTGACGCCTATCATTGACGTTTCAGTGTATTTGTATTGGTTTAATACTAATCTTATCAATAATGTACCTATGGAATTACAGAGAAGAACTGGTTCGAATCGGCGGGTGAGGAAGGCGGCGGGGGCGCGGGGGCGGCGGCGGGCGCGGGCGCGGGCGCGGAGCCGCCCAGCGTGGCGGCCGGCGCGCCCGCCGAGTGCCGCTGCGCGCTGTGCGGCGACACCTTCCACCAGTTCTACAACGAGGACAAGGACGAGTGGCACCTGCGCAACTCCGTCAAGCACAACGACCAGAACTACCACCCCATCTGCTTGGAGGACTACAAGGTGCGCGCGAGACACGGGACACGGGACACGGCACTGCTGCGATACATACAAACATTTTGACTTCGTTTTTATCTTATCTAAATACACCTGTCCTTTTTGAGTTACATTAATAGATTTAAAAGAAGACATATTGAGATATATTAGGTGGTACTTAATTTCGTACATACACAACATGAGCTTTATCTTTTGATTCATTTAGCTACACCTGAACCCCGAAACATAATAATAACATTATTTCACTTCCACAGGCATCTCTAACGAAAGAAGAGCCGCCCTCCGAGCCTGCCGAGGGCGAACTCTCCGTAGACAAAACAGAGGTCACCGAGTCCATAGAGATCAAGGACGGAGAGGAGGTCGGGGACCAGTCCGACAACGAGTCCGTGGTGGAGGTCTACGACACGGAGAAACCGGTCATCGAGGCGGTCGAGGTGAGGGTTGTGTGATGAGAGGAATGTGGTGAAACATTCGTGGAGAAATTCCAATTTGCATAATATGTACTTCCGGACCCCTGAGCGTGCCTGTGCATAAGCATACACCACTGAAGTGTTCAAAACCACCCTTCACAATGCTATTGCTATACCCATGGTGTGAACCAACCCTTCTAAGGGTTTAGATTCTGTATAGTTTTTTAAATGTGCGTCTGTGCTCCATTTACTTCTCCAGAAAAGTACTCTTAGTTTAGATTAGAAGAACGTTATGATAATGTAGCTAACGTCAACCATGCAACTATTCAGGTGACATGTTACTGTTCCTTCTAATACTATTCGTACCAATATGCTTATATCTCTTATTCCTCAGATATCACTCGAAGATCAATCAACAATGTCGGACGATGACGACGTAGTACTAAAAGCCGAGCCCGTAGAACAAGTGATGTTGACAGACGAAGACACAGACGACGAGACGCGCGAGGAACGCAACGCGCGCGACCAAAAAGTCGCCATAGACTTCGCCAATATTAAGATCAAGCAGGAACCGGCGGACCCTGGTGTGTATACTATTTATTTATTTTATACTACCAGTCCTACACTGATATATTCCTCATTGTACTGATGGGAGGAGAGGTTTTTGTCTAGCAGTGGATTATAGACTACAGACTAATACTTATCAGTCTCATAGCTCTGCAAGTCTCGAAAATTATACACTCCGCTCGACTCTACTCCATCTCTTATCCACTCAAATTTTATTTATATAAAGAACTCAATCATTCAATATGTACCTTTATTGTAACCTCCCACATTATTCCACAGACGACGAACCAATAATAACAGCGGAAGAGGAACACACGCCGACGCCGCTCGACTCACACACAAACACTATCCATTCCTCAATCGACGGAAACATGCAATTCAACGAGACGGCGGCGCCAGCGGCCATACCCTTCGGCGGGATCCGCATCAACATCTCCAAGACTATTTCCTCTTTCATCTCCAACGACGAAAACAACCTACTCGATGACATCAGTGCTGATGATGAACCATTGCCGCCTGGCGAAGAGCCAGAGCTAGAATACAAGCTCAAGCCAGCGTTAGAAGGGGTACAGTTCAGTAGACAACCCCCTGTGCACAAAGGGAATGACTTGTCTGGACTTTGTTCTATTATGTAAGATATAAAGGATGTGTTTGATAACTATAAGGCCCTGTACAGATGATTGTTATGTTTACGCTCCTGTATAGTAGATAGGAAATATCTTGTATTATATTCTTTTCATTCTATTTCATTGATGTTATTTTAACTTTCCCTGTATTATCTGTACATGGCTTTAGAAATTATAAGGACTTATCAATAATATGTGTAATATTTTTGATTTACGTGTACATTTTGTAATTAATTCGAAATAAAAAAATAATTATAATAAAAATCGATAAAGTTTAAAATTAGGTCTCGAAGTTCCTCTACTCTACTTATTAATTGTTTTAAGTAGTTTAAAAGTAATCCATAAATTAAACCATATTGAAATAATATAAAAACAATCATTTACTAATCATAAGGCAGCTAAAATTACTGGTAAATAGGATCATGACGTAACTTAATTGGTTTGGTTTGAAACAATTATAATGTGGGTTCTTTTAGGTAGGTACAGAACAGATTTGATCGAAGTACGGAACTGTAAAGACTAATAAAATAAATAAATACATTACACAAAATGTGATATTAACATAAGTTGTATAACAATGTAACATTTTGTTACTGACATTTTATATAAATAGGTTATTTCAATTGTATAATAATTATATTTTAAGTATTGTACTTGTAATATGTACAAGTATGTGTTTGTATATAAATTGTAACTTTGTATATTTTTCATGGGGACTGTTGGTGTTTGATTCTTGAATTCATTTCATGATTGTGTGATAAGGGTTATTGTTTGTAATGGTACAAAAAACATTCACAAGATTGGTGCATAAATCTTGACTGTTTAGTGTTAGTTTCACATAAATTACTTTTTTAGTAATCAATTAAATAAGTATATGGATTGTGTTGCTTTTGTAAGATATTTTCCATAAATTGAAGTTGAATTTAGTTGTTTTTTTCTTTTAATGAATCGATTTTGTTTTGTATTTAAGCGGCAGGATCACAATGTTTGGTTATTTGTAAATAAAGATCTTATAATACTTTTTTGTTTTATTCTAACTTCGGAATTCATTAGCAATAAAAAAAAACATATAATAAGTAATAATTACATTTATTAACATCTATAAACACAGCATAACTTAAAACTATAATAAATATCTACATATCACAATTATGTGGCCACCTAGGGAAGGGCAGAGTATCCTTTATATTGCCGACTCCACACAGCACTTGTAACAATCTTTCTAAGCCAAGACCGAAGCCCCCTGTAGGTATATTCCCATATTTCCTCAGTTCTAAATACCAGTCCAATCTGTCTGAAGGCAGTTTTGCCTTGAGTTTACTGTAGTCATCCTCACGGAGGCTTCCACCAACAACTTCTCCTGTTATTGGAGTTAGCAGATCTAGTGCATCTACCTGTGAAACCAAAGATTGATTTTAGTGCAAAGATTATAAGGTGTGCAAGAGTTATCTAAGGCTGTATCTAAAAATAGATCTTTGATGAATTATTACAAGACCTTAACTAGCCTTTAATTAATTAATAACTAGTGAAATAGCCAGGCTGATTTTAAGGTTATTTTTCAGGAAAAACTTTAGAAATCATTTTGTTCAAAAATATTTGTTATGATTAGAAAATATCAGTTTTGTCAGAATAAATCACCTTGCTAGTATCATCCTGACATTCTTTCATGTAAAAAGACTTCATCTGTTTCGGCCACCTGACTATGAAGACCGGTACTCCCCCACAATGTTCAACTAAAGCGAGCTCTTGTTCCTTATTTATACCCTCTTCAGTATCATTTATTCCTTTCTTTTCTAAAATACTCTTTGCTTCGTCATAGGAAAGAGTTGTAAAGGGCTTCTCCAACCAACTGGGAGGTTTACTACCTTTTTCTATCAATCCCAAATCACTACTGTTACTATGCCAAGTTTTACTAAAAACTTCTTTCATTAGATCCTCTATAACTGACTGTAGCTCCTCCAATGTGTTGCAGAATGCTAGCTCAGCTTCAAGCATGTAGAATTCAGATAAATGAAGCCTAGATCTAGAGTTCTCTGCTCTGAAAGTCGGGCCCAAAGTATAGACACTGCCCATGCCTCTACAAACAGCTTCTAAGTGGAGTTGACCAGACACTGTTAGGAATGTCTTTGATCCAAAATAAACTGTATCATTATTCCTTCCTTCCTGCATCATAGCTTTTATAGTACCCTCATTATCAGGCTGTACTTTGAACACCTCTCCAGCTCCTTCGCAGTCATTTGATGTGAGTATAGGAGTGTTAACATTCAGATAATTTCTAGATGCAAAAAAATCATGCAAATTTTTTGTAACAGTACATCTTATTCTTAACAGAGCCGATATGTAGTTGGTTCTTGATCTTAGATGAAGGTATTGGCGGGTATACTCAGGTGGATGAGCAGTTCTAGGATTGAATGGGTATCCTTCACTCACAACACAGTTTCCTATAACTTTGATATCATCGGCTACGAGTTCTAACTGGCCTCTGGGACTTTGAGACAGTTGGCCCGAGATGTGAACAGAAGAACCGTAAGTCAAATTATCCTGTTTCAAACTTTTTGGTATAACAATTTGTAGTTTTTTTGCACTGGAGCCGTCGTTCACATCGGCGAATATGAATTCTTTCTGTACTCGCAAGTTTCGTACCCATCCCTGCAATAATTAAAAATAAAAAACATAGATATTTTACACTATTATACGACTCTAAACAAAATTAATGTATCATTTAATTCTAACAAAGATATGTAAACAAATAAAAAGATATTAAAAGCATTGTTTACCTTTACTTCGGCTCTTTCACCGACATTTGATTTCTCTAAAACCGAAGCAATTACACTATAACCTCTGGAATAAAGATGATGCCTTAATCTCTGAATAACGTTATTCGGTAACATTTTTACGAGTCATGTAATAAATATACAGAATTTTTAATCAAAATTTATCATTTCAAAAATAGTCATTTTTTGTAGGTACCTACAGATTTTTTTTTGGTTAGGTATCTCCACAGACAGGTTATCTCTGACTGATCCACTCCACAGTAGACAGATAGATAGATAAAGATCAGAGCTGTGGATCTGTCTGAGTCCACAGACAGATCCACAGCTCTGATCTTTATCTATCTGTCTACTCCACAGAGCATAGAAGCACCGCGCGTAGGAGAGCGCGGTGCTTCTATGCTCTGTGGTCTACTCTGTCATTTTAAATCTGCTGTCAAGTGTCATCTATTAAGCTGATGTAGTGATGTAGCAAATATTTTCAACTGGCTCCTCCATACTCCATGGCTCTCGCAAAGTAGGCCTAGCAATCTTAAAGGCCTTAGGCCTGCGACGTCATGTTAGCAGAAGCCATCAAACAAAAATTGAATTGAATAGGTATGTAGGCCTACTTGAGGCCTACATTAAAAACGGGTAAAACTTAAAAATTGTATCCACAGTACAAGAACTTGGATCGAGACGGTTTAGTTTTACGTGGTTAAATTATATTATTTTAGATTACGATGGTTGATTAATGATTACAAATCTATACAAAGCCACTGCCATGAATTTAGTAAGGTAAAAAAGTCCTTAGCTACTGCAAGCCATACCTAGTGGGCTGCCACAGCTTGCAACCTATAAATTGTTTTGAATTTTTATGGTACTCCTTTCCGTTTCTGCAGTCTTCAAAGACATATTTTCGGACATGTACCTATTGGTGGAAGGAAATAAATGTATTCCATCCATTATCTTCTTTAAGATCTCTACGATTTGTATCTGTATCGTCTCTCATGCTTCTCAAAATGAGAATGTATGATGAATGAATAAGATATAAAATATTGGTTTCAGGGATTTTAATAAGGTACCCACATAGGTGTTAGATTAGATGCTAAACATTTTTTTACCTCCCAGATGATATCTCAAATTTTGAATTAATTTACAAAAATTTAATCTGTGGATGGAAAACAGGCTGAAATTTTATGATGGAACTTTGTTCCTTCTCCACGTTTACAATCATTACTGACATTTAGAACTTATCTATGTTTTGCTGTCAAATCAGCAAATGTCATGTCATCATTCATTCGGCAAATCATGCATGTTCGGTTCGCTGCTTTGTGAATAATAATTTTTAGTATTTTGTAGAAATAGTTAAATTAAGTAGCGTTAATTGTGATAATTAATTAATTTTCTTAAGCTGTAAGTATCCACTTATCGTTTGTGTACATCATTTAGTGTAATGTCGATTTTTTGCCATATTTGTATAAAATTTACAGAATGAAGTAATTTTTAATAATTGACGCTCTTAAACAGGTTTTTCTAGTCAATGTGTCCTTGATCCTCACCTATTCTCGTCTAATTTACTCATGAATAAATAAATGTACGTTATAAATATGTTTCAGTTACAATGTATTACGTTCATGGCCCACTAAACTAGTTTTTCCTAAAAAATATGATAACGCTTTCTCTTGGACATTCACTTTTACTTATTATTTTACGTGTTACTTTGAGTTCGAATCACATTGTCGTGTGACGTTTTATGAAAATTATTGCTCCTTTCCTGTTTTTATTTTATCTATGTTTCTTATCTGATAATGAAACCATACATGCGAGCCTGCAGCTAACAGAACAGTAACACAAGTGTTAAAAGTCTAATCACGATTTCGAGTAGAATTAGTGGTAGCTATTTGTCCTATTTATCATTGTAAGATTTATAAGAAGTAATTGCCCAACAATTGTCCTTGCCCACTTTGCGTACATTTATATGTTGTTCCATCCCATAACATAGTTATATCATAATTAACATAAAGCACATACATGAGCTATAACTTGTATACGAAGACCTGAAAATAATATATCTAATAACAGAAACAGACAATTTACGAATTTATCATATCAAATATTCACCCAACTATATAGCAATCATAATGCCCTTTCTTTAATTGTTTTAAGCAAAATGGCAGACAACCAGGACCCTCAGGCCGGAGACACAGGCCCTCCGAAGGGCATTCCAGCACTGAAGGCGCACATCAATGCTAACAAAGTGGAAGTGGGCCTTTGGGCCATCAGAGTACTGACTGTGCTCTTCACCATTGGATATGTTATACCTATTTTTAACAAGTGAGTCAAAACTACATTACATAAACATGAAACTACTTAATGAACAATTATTGGTTTCCGTGAAACCTTTAGAGTGAAAAGTAGCCTTGTAATCTTCCTCATAAACATACATTTATGGTCTCCGAAGAAATCCATAATGAAAATAGTAATTGATTGTTGTTTTAGGTGCTTTACATTGTATTTATTGTTCAAACAGTAAGACCAACTGTTTCAAAACCACTGAAAAATGAAATACCCATACAATTTGTCAATAAAAGGTGTCTAAAAACTGACACTAGAGTTGGCCAATAAGCTAACTTACTTTATTTAATGCTTAATGTAAAATTTTAGCAGTGGGAAATCCACACATGGTAAGATAAGAAACACAAACTGGTGTAAGAAACACAAACAATTGCCCCACTGTTTGTGCTGTGTTGTGCCCCTTCTCATAGGAATTTCAGGAAAAAATATAGCCTATATAACCCCAACAATATTACTTCAAATCTGACTAGTAGTTAACCTATTCAAACAAGCAAAAATCACACTCTTCAGCTTCAATATATTAGTAACTAGCAGCGCCCCACAGTATTACCCGCGTTGTGCCCGTACCCGTAGGAATTTCGGCAATTTTATACATATAAACCTTCCTCTTGAATCACTCTATCTATTTAAAAAACTGCATCAAAATCCGTTGCGTATTTTTATAGATCTAAGCATACAAAGGGAGAGGCAGACACTGGAAAGCGACTTTGTTTTATACTATGTAGTGATAGATAGGGTTTGATTACTCTACCCAGTTTTCTTGTATGATCCCAAAGGTCAGAGTAATTAAATGTTATTTACGTTATAATGGCAGGTTTATTATTTAAATATACTGTACTGTACTGGTTAATTTTTTAAATATAAAGCATTGTGATTTATCAATAGAACAAATATCTTTTTAATTTATAAGTAAGAAATCCCAGCCATTATAAAGAAGCATTCTTTTATAATGTGTAGTTTTAAAATGAATAGTATAACATAATATTGTTAACATGTATTTACAAAGACAGGACTTATCACAAAATAAATATTTATTAAAGACTTCAATGTTTCGATCATATCTGAAGGGTCATAAGGACTTAGTAAAATCAATACAAAAAAATTTAATCTGAGATAAAATTATATGTGTATCAACAAAAAATCTATTTAAAAGTGTAATTGAATATCATGTTTATTTGCACCTGTTAAAACATTTTACATCTGTTTGTTAATATTTATATACACAAAACTTAATATAGGTACTCATACATAATAATAAGTACTTTAGGTAACACGCTATGTCCACCTGCAGATTATGTTGTGTTCATAATCTTAATTTATCAAGAGGTGAAGTTTGTAAGTATGCAACTATCTACCTAATTAAAAAAACCTTTTAACAACAAAGCTGAGGGGTTTAAATTTTGTTTATATGAACACGCTAATCTCAGAAACTATCAATCCGATTTGAATAATTCTTTTTGTAATGGATAGCCACATTCAATGGGAAGGTTGTAAGCTATTTTTCATCCCGAAATTCTCACCGGAACGGGCACAACGCGGGTAAAACCGCGAGAAGTTATTAGTGCTTATAATTTTACAGTGGTAAAGTGTTGTCTTGTTTTTATCTAAAATTTCCTACTAGTTAATTTGTTTAATTAATGCAGATCGTGGGCGGCTGTTTAGTTTACATTTTGTTAGTAAGGTTGCCTACAAGAACTATAATATAACCTTAATATAAGTAGTAATGTTCTTGACCTTTGACGTGTCATTATGTCAACAAACATGGCTCCCGCGCGGTGGCGCAATTATCTCTTCGGCTTCGCTATGTAGCGAAACGTTTAAGAGTGACATATTTTTTTTATTATATACTGACCGCGGTTTTACTTTGTAGGATGAATTACTGTGCTAATTTTCAGTCAGATCTGCTCAGTAGTGTTTGGGTTGAGTAGAAACAAATAACCATTCATTATAACAAACTTTTAATAATATTAGTAGGACTAATACTTTCATTGAGTACTAAAGAAAGCAGTAAATAATTACACATCTGAATAAATGAATATGCTAAATGAAAAATTATAATATTTATGGGCCCTTGACCTAGAAATAGACATTGTGGCATTTTGATTCAAACTAACGAAGCCCCTCCGAAGCACGGTTGCATCTCAGATAGAAATGTCTCTATCGGCCACTCTTCCAAATAGGGGTCGAGCTGCACATTGCTTAACAATCGCAATGAGCTAACACCGCTCAGTCGACCTACGCCTCGAGCACTACAATTGTGTATAAATATAATTGAAGTAACACTTGTGTTGCAGCCCCGTGTCCGCGTTCTACAAGGCGCTGCTGGCCAACGCGGCGACGTCGGCGCTGCGCCTGCACCAGCGCATCCCGGCGCGGGAGATCACCATCTCGCGGGAGTTCCTCGCGCGGTTCTTCCTCGAGGACTCGGCGCACTACCTCTTCTACTCGCTCATATTCATGAACGTGGCGCCTAACTTGTGTATCCTTTACAATCACTTGGTTCAATACTTAGATAATACAGTTATATTGGTACCAACTTTACTTAGGGGACTTATTAATATTGAGAACATTTTAGCTATCAAATGGTTTGTCACTTTCTGACATACGTAATTTTCCGAAGAGCAAAAGAGACAAAACAGTGTTACAGTGTTATTGTTGCAGCGCGTTTATTAATAAGACCGCCGAGGTATGTTATATTTTAAAGTTGCTACCAAAAGTGACTTAAAAACGTGATAAGCCAACTAAAAAACCTGAAGCCAAAACAGTGTAGTTCTATCTATTATGCGCGTCATCCCAAATTACACACCATTTTTAAAACTTAAAGTAACCTACACATGTCCCACATATTGTGTTATCTAACGATCTCTCTTTACCATGCTTTTCCTCGAAATCGGTATAGCGTAACTAACAGATAGATTTCGCTTTGATCTAAAAACAACGGTTGTAAAACACATAGAGATATAGTCTATTTAGGTCCAAGGAATACCGTAATAGTTACGGGACCTATCTTAATACGGATTTCGCCATGAATATAATCGTTACGGTACTTCATTCGTTTCTCTCAGAATATTCAGTATAAGTATACCTACTTATTAGAAATACTTAAGTATTATACAAAATACGTCGCGTTGATAAGGAAATAATTAGATTTTGTTTTTAACATATAACCTTCAATAATAAAATAATAGTACTTATGGGAAAAACTTTTTGAATTATGTAGGTAATTGATATTTAGGTGGAAGGCATTATTTTATTTCAAACATGACAATCAAACTATAATAATTAATTAAATATCTACATGTATTTAATCATAGTAACTGGCACAACACTACATGTTGAAAACAGAAGTGGCTAATATAAAATAAACTAACTGTTTCCCGTGGGAAATTTGTGATAAAAGTAGCCTAAAGCTATTAAGTGTCTAGCCAACACACAAATAATTATTCGAATCAGACGGAAAGTTCATTAGCCCGTTTTAACAATCAAAAACAAACAAAACCAAACTTCAGTTTAATTACATTTTAAAATAAATAATAAGTAATATTTATGAAAAATCCGAAGTTACGTTTCACAATCTTTTTAACTACATCTTATTCAAGAGTTGAATAAAAAACAATACAATGGCTCTCAAACAACTTGAGAATTAATGAAGACATTTAATAACCATCGGTGAGACGTCACAAGGTCGGCCCGCGTAATGGCTATGTTAATATTTGTCGACTTTTGTGGTCGAGTGGTAGACTTGACGCTGCGATAAGTGGCCGGTTCGATTGTGACAGTGGCCGAACATTTTGGACCTTCAATTCGAGATATGTATTACCTTCAAACGTTGTTCCTTTACAAAGTATACAACAAAGTATCTGCGGTGTCCATCAGTTTATGTTTGAACAAAACTTGTGAACTATTAATTTTCTTTTAAGAATTAATTTTCTTGCTTTCACAAAGACAGTGTAATTCAAGAGGCTTTTCGCTACTTTTTATTGGGAATTACTATGGGAATATACGCAATATATTATTTAATCAAAGGGAAACGTGACGAAACATGGAATGACTTAAATAATTTTGGCGAGAAATTCTTAAGGTACTTCAAACCTTGAGCATTTGCCCCAAAATTTCAACAGCGACTAGTACCTACTAGCACTAGCACCCCGCGGTTTTACCCGCGTTGTGCCCGTTTCCGTGGGATTTTCGAGACGAACAGTAGAAAGAAGCCTATAACCTTCCTATTGGATTTAGCTATCCATTACAAAAAAAATCAAGTCAGATTGGTAGTTTCTGAGATTAGTCCTTATAAACAAAGTTAGGAAATTTCCTCCTCTTGATAATATTTGTATTGATTACTTAGTTTGCAAAACCATAGGACACGGCTATTAATCTACTAGGTATATAAAAATAAGTCGGGTTTTCCTTCCTGACGCTATAACTCCAGAACGCACGAACCGATTTCCACGGTTTTGCATTCGTTGGAAAGGTCTCGGGCTCCGTGAGGTTTATAGCAAAGAAAAAAAAATTCCCACGGGAACGGGGGCGCTGCGGGTGAAACCGCGGGGCACAAGTAGTAAAATATAAATATGTATAGTGTGATACAATATACTCCTTAATTCGCATCGCTCAGTGATCCTGACTCCGATCTTCTTGTTCGCTCTGCTGCACGCGGCGTCCTACTCGCTCACCATCCTTGATGTAAGTGTTACAAGTAGATTAATAGATTGTTAGCTCACAATAGCTCACATTTCACGGGCTAGTTGTTGTGTCGATGATGTTGTGATGAAGTGTAACATCGAGGTGAAAGCTTTCGAGGTAACATAACGTAACGTCGGCGAAACATATCATCAAAGTGTCGTCAAGGTAATGAGCATCGAGCTATCATCACAGCTAGCTAAGATATGGATATAAGTACATATATGTATGTGATCCATACTTATCGCGGGTGGAACATTGAAGTATAACGAAGGTGTATGTTGCAGACGCTGGGTCAGAACTCGATGTGGGTGGCGCGCCTGCTCATCTCGCTGGTGGAGTTCCAGTCGCGCAACATCCTCCGCGCCGCCGCGCTCGCCGAGATCGTGCTCTTCCCGCTCGTCGTCGTCATGGCTTTCTTGTGAGTACCACACGAATCTACCATGTTTTAATGACATAGCTGATCTATAGATAGGACTCTTTTACTAATCAATTGCTTTCATGCAACACATATACTTTTGTCGACAAGCTCAACAATGACTCGAACAACTATGACAGTCTAGTAATCTAGCCTTAAGTTAATCTGAGTGGCCAGCGTCCATGAATCCATCGGTTAGTGAATGTGTGTGGTGTGTGTGGTTGCAGCGGGTACTGCGGGCTGATGTCGCCGTTCGTGTACTACTACTTCGTGACGTGGCGCTACGCGTCGCGCCGCAACCCGTACACGCGCAACACGTTCCGCGAGCTGCGCGAGGCGGCCGAGCGCGCGGCGGCGCGGCCCGGCCTGCCCGCGCCGCTCGCCCGCGGGCTCCGGGGCGCCGTGCAGCTCGTGTGCCGCATGGCGCCGCCCACCGACGTGCCGCAGTGAGTGCACTCTACTCTACTACTCGGGGGATGGTGCCCTGCTACTTGTAGCTTTACATTGGTCCATTAATCACGTCAAGCTCGAAAGGGGGGGGGGGGGGGGGGCGCGGCTCCATAAAAACCACGAAATATCACAAGGGAGAAGTGTAGTAATTTATCACGCATTTTTTAGGCAAACGCGCGGTTATCTACTATATAGGGAGGGGGATAGCCTTAAACCTCACTTAGGGAAAGGGAGGCCTTAGTGTGACCGTGTACATCTACATCTACAGCTACAGCCGCTGGGGCTGCATTGAGTTAATACCTACGGGGTGCTCTGGTGCCCTGGTGCTTACAAATTCCAAATAGGCATTATTCACACACTAATTACATTCACTGTTTACATTAACTACACCTTTACGGAGTAGATAGTGCCCTGGTACTTATACTTTCAGATCAGAGTCAGTTCACATACTAAATCTGCCTCCAAATATGACAGAAATCATTAGGTGGTCTGAAATCTCTCAACACCCAGAGTCGGCTAAGGTATATTTAATATTAATGCATTACTTTTTCGTTTTCAGATAATAAACCAGGCGTGCTCACTGCTTTTCGGTGACAAAAGCAAGTTTTCTACAGTAATATATAAACAAATAAAATGGTGTATAACATTTGACATAATAATTATAAGTATCTACTTTAAATATTTACATTTTTACTACACAGACTCAATCAAGTAAGTATCTCAAGTTAAAATAAATGTTTGTGTGAACTGTGCAGCGCGGCTTGAAGGAATCGGAGGGAACACTTGTCGAACCAATACCACACACTCGTCAAGTATCGCACGAGAGCTTGTCACTGCGTCTCCCCCACAGTGTTTTAGTTATCTTATAAAGTAGCATTTATGTTGTTATGTAAAATTAAGTTTGGTTGTATTTAAATCAGTATAATTTTATATTAAAGGGAATGAAATGGTATATTATTTAATGGTCCAATAAATGTTTAAGTAATAAATATAATAAGTTAGACTGATAAGTAAATATTTAGATTTTATTTTGTAGTGCGGTGTTTAGTTTCAGTAAGATTGTTTTAATATTGCATACACAAATATATTTGTCACTGGCACTATGAACCAATATTTCAGTAGCAACACTTGACCAACGAATCCATACATCAACCATTCCTTATTTTGCACTGTTCTTTTATACATCATCTTGTTTATTTTTTATTCGAAATAATTGATGTTTAGGTCTGTAAATTTGTTGATTTAATAACTTATGAATTAATACAAAACCTATGTTAAATTGCACTTGGTTTGGGGTGAATGTAGTCAGTTTGAATAAAATGAGGTAAATGTGAATATGGTTTTATTTTAAAGTTTCCCGCGATCTTGTCTACGTAATTAAAATCTAGGACACAAGCACAGGAGTAAAGAAACGGAACAGAGACAAAGCTTCTAGGGAGCGTGCGAAATTCTTACCTATTTTAGTAGGGTTGGCAAAAAATAATAAAATAAAATAAACTAACTTTTATGAACTTTTTATTAAGAAACATGTACATACATAAGGTACTTATGTATATTTGGTATTTAAATAAGATAAGGTAAGATATTAATATTTACAAATTACTGACTCTAAATATTTTTTTTTTATAATTTTTGCATTTTAATAATTTGTTGTACCTACCTACCTTTTGATAGAATGGTAAATTCTGAATCTGATAAAAAGTCTTTTTAAATAATCGATTGGGAAGCAATCACATGGCATATTAAATTTACAATCTTGTACTCGTTTAAGAATATCATTACCAACATTTACAATATTTAGGTAAAATACGAAATTTCTTTTCTTTTCCTTGTGTTATTCATACAAACACTACAATACACAACCATTTTGCAAGTCCTAAGTGCACCCCAACCCTAAATATTTACACTTGTATAACTATTTACAATATATTTAACATAAAACTATTTTTATTTGAACACAATCTAATAAAACACGCGTTATGCAGGCCCTCCGTTTGTCAACTAGCCGAGTGAGCGTAAACCGGTTTTATCCAGTGGCGGCGCGTTGGCGCGTGTACGCGACACAGCGGCCGGTTGACACGCACACATGCGCCGTATGCTTGTAGTGGTGTACCTACGGGGCGGCGCGGTTGTATGAAGCTTTGTCTCTGTTCCGTTTCTTTACTCCTGTGACACAAGCTTGCGTTGACATAAATTTATAATGAAACTAGCAGCGCCGCGCGGTTTTCCTCGCGCTATGCCCGTGCCCGTGGGAATTTCGGGATGAAATATAGCCTATGACCTTCCTGTTGAATGTAGCTATCTGTTACAAAAATAATTTTTCAAATCGGACAAGTAATTTCTGAGATTAGCTCGAACATACAAACAACCAAACTTACAAACTTTACCTTTTTAACACGCTTTTATTAGCTTGGCCTGTATGTACGTACGTACGTACGAACGTATGTAATGGAATCTTTGAACATCATTTTCACCAACTTCCAGAAGTCTGATTAATTTGAAACTTTGCATACGTATCAAGGACCGATGACAATGCAATAATTTAATAACAGTTTCCCATTATCCTTAATGGATTTGTCAGATTTAATCTATATATATATAAAAATGAAACCCGTTTTTTGTTGTCGTCGCATCACGCGTGAATGGCTGGACCGATTTCACTAATTCTTTTTTTGTTGTATTTGTTATTATTAGGAGAAGGTTGTTACGGAAAAAAATATTAAGAAAATCTCTCAGAAATATTGAAAATTATACATTTAATTTTGCATATTTAAAAAAACCCGCGTAACGAATGTCAATGTCATTCAAAGCCATAGACTATATTGAAAGAGCATTGTTTGTTCGGAAAGTAGTGCATCATTGCTACGCTAAGGCGGTACGAAGTTCGCCGGGTCAGCTAGTAAAAAATAAAATTATAGTTTAAAAAAACTAAAAAACACGCTTTTATTGCAAATTGAACTAAAAACTAGAAAATAATTTTTCACCTCAAATCAAAATTATAATAAAATTTAAGTTATTAACATAATGATTCAATTCAGAGTAAAAAATCGTGGGGTGCATTTTACTGTAGTTCATAACTATCCTCTCATAGATACCAATGATGATTGTTGTCGCATTTTTAATTAGATCTCTTGATAAGTTAATTTTTACGTATACTAGGTATTGACCCGCTGAACTTCGACTGCCTTTTTTATAAATATTTTTTTCATACAAACCTTCTCTTGAGATTTATCCATGGACTTAATCCAATTTGGTCACAGTCGTTCTGAAGTTATGCGCTTAGCAACAGATTCAGCGATTAATGTTTATAATTATGTATTACAGATATTTAGATACGTATCCCACCCACCCACATCCGGCAATCAAATCCAGATATTAAAATCGAAAAATTACACCCTGTACATATTGAAAAACTCATTCATTCTTTAACATATCTGTGGTTAAATAGCATTTGACCCTGTCAGTGTCATTGCCACTGTCAATTTGATTTTTTTGATTTTGACAAGTTCAACTTTACTCCGTCTGGTTCCGGCCTTTTCTCCGTTCTCTTTGCAATCATGGCGGTGAACAACATTTCCAAAAAGCGAAAAGTACGTTCGATTACGTGAATATTCTGTTTAAATACATTTATTACATCGTTCTGTGATCTTTTAGGAACGTATGGTTATATAAATAAGTCCCGATTACTTTGTGATAACTGTGATGTTTATGGATGTTTAGCAAGTGTTGGTGTTTTGGAAGATCTTTCATCGTAGTTTCTTACCGAAACTTACATTTTGGCCTATTTATCGGAATGGAACACATGTTACACGAGTTCTGTTCTCATCTCACAAAGTGTTATTCATAAAATGGTCAACATAGATGGTCAAGTAAGCACATAACCTATCGGTATTATTACAGTTCGTCGGTGACGGAGTTTTCAAGGCGGAACTCAACGAGTTCTTGACCAGGGAGTTGGCCGAGGATGGCTACTCCGGTGTGGAGGTGCGCGTCACCCCTACCAAGTCCGAGATCATCATTATGGCGACAAGGACCCAGAGTGTGCTGGGAGAGAAGGGCCGCAGGATCCGCGAGCTGACCTCAGTCGTCCAGAAGAGGTTCAACATTCCCGAGCAGTCCGTGGAGCTGTACGCCGAGAAGGTCGCCACCCGCGGTCTCTGCGCGATCGCGCAGGCTGAGTCTCTTAGATACAAGCTCATCGGAGGTTAGTACTCAGTAATCACACACACTTTCTACACATATTATCAAACATAAGTAATTAAACATGCTTATTGTTAAATGCCTGAGGATTTACTTGTACATTTTATAACAAATGGTATGTGTGTCTAATATGAAAAAAAATCATTAGAATTAAGTAGAATCTGATTCAGTCCACATAAATTATTATGTCTTATTATCTTTCATGTTTCATATAGTAAATTAATATTATGTGATCAATTATGCCATATTTTTGTTTAATTAGAAGTTATCGTACTAGACTTCTAATCAAACTAACTTCCACTAAAATTATTCATAGATCTTTATAACTGTTTTGAACTAATATTCAAGGTCTGGCTGTCCGTCGTGCTTGCTATGGTGTCCTCCGTTTCATCATGGAGTCTGGTGCCCGCGGTTGTGAGGTGGTTGTCTCCGGCAAGCTCCGAGGACAGCGTGCCAAGTCCATGAAGTTCGTGGATGGACTCATGATCCACTCTGGAGACCCATGCAATGACTATGTCAACACTGCCACCCGACACGTACTGTTGAGACAAGGAGTACTCGGTATTAAGGTAAGGAAACACCTTAAAATATTATTGAGCTGTACTGTACTGATAGCTAAAGTGAGCAGCAATTTTATTGAAAACAAAAGGCAGGCTCAGAGGTGTTTGGGAAAGCCTTTGCAGTGCTAAAACTTACATTTTATCTATGCTTATTGTATTGATATCATGAGTGATGGACCAAGAGCCCGTGGACCCCAGACCTTCGTCATTTTATAAAAGCTGAAAGTTTGTCAGCGCATGCTCCCAACACAGGTAAGAACGATGGACCATTATGAAGTTTGGGTTATCGTGGCTTTGGCAGGTAAACGGTACTAAAGGTCAATGGTCGAAAACACCAAGTTGGCCATCGATTTCGATATCACCGTCAAAAGGTGACTTGTACAACTCCTCAAGAGCTTTCAAATGACATAGGTCATGTCACTGTTGAGCAGTAGGATCAGCGTCCATGGCATAGGCCAACTCCAATCTTCGGTGGTCGAAAACACCAAGTTGGCCGTCGATTTTGATGTCACCGTCAAAGGGTGACTTGTACAACTTGTCAAGAGCTTTCAAATGACATAGGTCATGCCACTTAGGATCAGCGTCCATAGCATAGGTCAACTCCAATCTTCAATGGTCGAAAACACCAAGTTGGCCGTCGATTTTGATATCACCGTCAAAGCGTGACTTGTACAACTTGTCAGAGCTTTCAAATGACATAGGTCATGTCACTGTTGAGCATTAGGATCAGCGTCCATAGCATAGGTCAACTCCAATCTTCAATGGTCGAAAACACCAAGTTGGCCGTCGATTTCGATATCACCGTCAAAGCGTGACTTGTACAACTCTTCAAGAGCTTTCAAATGACATATGTCATGTCACACTAATCACACTTTTTATTTTATGAATTTAGATCGGTATTTTACACACCTTTAGTACCGTTTACCTGCCAAAGCCACGATAACCCAAACTTCATAATTGTCCATCGTTCTTACCTGTGTTGGGAGCATGCGCTGACAAACTTTCAGCTTTTATAAAATAACGAAGGTCTGGGGTTCACGGGCTCTAGGTCTATGAGTAGAGACATACTCACACGGGTTTTTTCGCGTTGGAAAGTTTATAAAGCAACATGTTTATATACATGTTCTCTGAAAGAAATCATTCTTGGCCGAAATTGTGAGACGTCACCAAATTCAGGGATTGTCAGCTAATAATAGTTGAGGATCTAATTTTGTGTGACAGATTAATTCAGCTAGTTGACTAAATTCAGGGTCTGTTTGTACGGGCTCTGGTCAGATACTGGTTGTACAAATTTGTTAACTTTCTCTCTAGCCCCACTGTTGCCAAAGATTTCCCTTAACACTTTGGGTAAAAAGCATTCAAATAAGGAACTTATGAAAACTAATAAATGTATGTTGTGTTTCAAGTTGCTTGCAAGATAATCTTGTGTGATTTGATGCCTCAGCCCTGCTGTAGGATATTACAGACGTAACATTATAATGTGTTGTTTTTATCTACATTATTCTGGTTTGGGTTTACAACTCGATGCAATTTTTGTTGTTGTACTACTTCGTATAGGTCTGACAATAATTATTATTTAGATTTAGATGTTTTGGATGGGACCAATGTTTCTAACACTATTTGAGGGTATCAATCAGTCCATAGAATCTAGCTATAGGTTCAAATAGGCTTTAATAACATGATTTTTTTGTCTACTGCAGGTCAAAATCATGTTGCCATGGGATCAACAAGGCAAGAACGGTCCTAAGAAGCCGCAGCCCGACCACATCCTGGTGACGGAGCCCAAGGACGAGCCGGCGCCGCTCGAGCCCACCAGCGACGTGCGCTCGCTGGCGCCCGCGCCGCTGCCGCCGCCGATCGCCGTCGCTTAGGACTTAAGCATAAGATAATTAATAAAAAAAATGCAAAATTATGCCGGGTTTTATTTATTGTAATTACCAGACCGAATATTGTAGGTTGCGGAAGGTTAAATGCAGCTTGTGCATCAGAGCATGAGGCTGCTATTTATCATAATACAAGTGAACAACGCCATCTATGGTGCAGTGGCATTACTTTCAAATCAATTAATTTCTAATTTTATATTAACAGCGCCATCTATCGTTGACTGGCAAAACTTTTAAATAAAGTATATTATTATATCAAGTTGATTTACCTGGTTTTTTTTCCATGGAGTGATTTATCAACGCTTGCCTACCATGTGATTTTTAACCGACTTCAAAAACCGAAGGAGGAGGTTCTCAATTCGGTGGGTATATTTTTGTTTTAGTACACAGATTACTCTGGGGTTTCTCATCCGATTTTTTAATAAATAAATCGACTATATTTTCTTTTACAATTTTTCATATTATCATAAAATACTTACGTTCCTTGTAATCCAATTGTATTACTTACAGTACTGCCAATGTATCAAATATTTAAAATACCGCACGCTGTGATCTTGAATTCAAATGTAACAGCATCGAGGATATCATAGAAAATTATATAATGAACATTAATGGCTACATAAGCGTATAAAAATGATTTTACTTTGATTTGACTGCATTGCATTCTTATAAATTAACATAATGTAAGAAAAGAAGTCTCATTATTCAATGCAATTTATTACTCAAGATCCATTTACATACAAACGCACCATATACTTAGCATAACAACTTATTTAAGGACATTCTTGCCCGATTAAACAAATATTTTTAAAATACTTACATTACGCAAACTTAAACCTAACCAGTTATAAAATAAACTAAGTAGATCCTATATTTAATTTTCTTCAGCAAATAAATTTAAATCAATGCTCAATTAGACAATCTTGAGATAGTAATAAATGTGCCTTGTGCGAGTTTCTGCGTAAAATAAACTGCATTTAAAAGCGCCACCTGGTGGTGAGAAGACGAGTTTCTGTATAAATTGAACTGCTTGCTTTATTCACGCGATTGAAGAGGAATACTCGCACAAACACTTAATAGTTTAACAAACATTTTAAATGTGTAACAAATGAAAGATTGAGTAGTAAGTAACGTTAAGACTCGGTTGTCTATTCATCTAGATTACCGTACAGGCTCGGTGGCTAAAGGGACGAAGCAAAGCAAAAATAAACATATAACGGCGACACTTTCAAAGTGCTTACAAAACAATCGTGAGACCTAACTCTAGTCTAGACTCATCTACTAAACATTTGCTATATCAACAATATAGGCGATCGATTAAGCTATTTTTAAGTGTCCTCCTAGTTAGTCGGTTCCCAAGTAACGCCGCGCAAGCTTACGAAAGTCCACTATTTATTCGTCATATTCCGCGTGAGAAGCTACTCTCTCGTCTTAGCTTAGCTTACATGGACTGTGAATATAATACAAGGTGTACTTACCTAATAATTTATTCAAAACGTTACTTTCGGTAGTCTAGACCTACGTTCTCGACCTATAAACCTAAGCCTTATATATTAATGGACAGAATTGCATTTAGCGTGTTCAAAAATTTACGTGTGGCGTGAATCTGCGTGTTCACTTACAAATATAAAGAAGGTATGGGAGCGCTTTAAGAGGGTAGTTGCAACATGAAAAACTGTGTTGCCAAACGAATTTTACCCCAATTTTCGGGTAGTTTAAGGCGAAGAGATGCGACTTAAAAATGAAAAGTTTAATCTACAAGCACACAGCTAGGTTAACAAGGAACTAGGAGATAGTATAGAATCGCTACTCGACTGGGCTAATAGACTACAGAGGGACGTGAGACATAAGGGTTCAAGAGATTTGTACAAGTTACCTAGAAGTACACTAGAGGACTCAAGAATATGCTAAACGAAACGGAACTATCTACAAGATACCAACTAGGACCGTACACTAGATAGAATTTAGATACAACTTCTATAAAATGGAAAGTGCGCGAGAAACCATCACTTCGAATACATAGTGTATATAACAATGTATTCAAAGTAATAACCTCTTTTAAATAGTTCTGTAAGCTTAACAACAATTGTAGAATATTTTAACTTTCACTATAATTTAGTTTATGATCTCTCATCCGTATTTGGCACAGATTATAGGAAATGGTAAAAAATGTATGTTGATTCGAAGAGTGCGGTTTAAGCCTAAATCACAGTACAGCCGGGCCGGTGCGGGCGATGCAAAAATAATGGATATACGTCACAAGACACTTAGAAAACTATGTGTTGCCATAGAAGCGGAGCGATGGAGAGCTCCATCGACCAATCACAAACCAACAAGAGATTTTGACAGTTACAACGAGCTGTGATTGGTCGATTGAACTACGCTCTGCTTTTATGGAGACGCAGCCATAACCTTTTAATATAAATGTGAAGATGACTTAACTGGCTTTAGCAGGTAATTACTATTACATATTCTATATTCTATTGACAATTGAGTTATTCAATAAAATCGAAATGCATACAACAGAATATATAGTCACGAGGGTACAACAGAAATACATAAGTACTAAACATATAGAGCAATAACATAATTATGTTTACGAAAAAACAATAACATCATGTAAAGGAGAAAATAATAAAAAATCAATCATAAATAACCATTTAATAAAAATCAAAATATTACAACAATGTCAATTCATACAATAACCTAATGTTGAATAAAGTAAGTACTTGTTTACCCATCACCGAAAGAAGAATGGAATGTCCGAACTAATTGGAATGATTCAATAACATGGCAAAGTCAATTATTAAGATACAATTCATTTTATAATATACACGAAGACAAGTGAAACTGATCATATTGCACTTAAAAAGTTCAAAAAATAAAAAAAGAAATATTACAATAATACTAAAATGGACGTCAACGTAAGAGATCTCAGTTAGGAATACATTAAAGAAATCATTATATTGCGTTTCACCTATGGCACTACGTAAAATTAATAATAAAATCCGTGATAAATCTAATAACAACATGATTCATAAATAATATTATTGGAATGTCGAATATCTACCGCATCAAGTATAAGTACACACATGCCGCTCGTCTACGGACTTATCGAATAATTTACAACCCAGTTGTCGAATATTAATACATCGCTACGTCGAAAGGTTTCTAAACAATATTTGCAGAAGTTTAACGTTTCCTTCCGAAACAGTCTCCCTTTCAAGATAGCAATAACTCTAATAATTAGTCTACGCCTCGCGGCCGCTTACAAAATGTACACATTGGACTTAACATTAGGAGCTGTCGACGGCGGGAGCTCGCCATTCACGCGATCACTATCTATACTGCACTCAGGTCCAACACTCAACACTCACACCGGAATGCGTCGGGCGCCGGCACCACGCACGTCGGGGTATACTCTGACCGCTCGAGCCACGCACGCAGTCGTAGTATCGACCGGTATACATCGGTCGACTGCAACACGCACATCAGAGTATACTCCGACCGCCGAAGCCACACACGCATCGGCCGGTGTCGGTTTAGGGTATGTATCAGTACCGCTGCTGGTACTCGTGGTGCCAGCGGTTGAAGTCGATGTGGAAGACGAGCAGCGAGCCGTTGTCGAGGCCGGCCAGCAGGTACTTCTGGTCGTGGCTGAGCGCCAGCGCGCACACGGCCGCGCCCGCGGGCGGGAACGCGTACAGCGGCGCCAGCGTCGCCGCGCGCCACACCTCCACCACGCCGCCCGCGCCGCCGCACACCAGGTACTCGCCGCACCGCGACAGCACCAGGCACTGCACACGCACACTCACCTCATCACAACACAGGACAGATCAAAATAGAAGATAAAACGAAGAGAAAACCTTCAATTAGAATTCAGTTCAAATCAATCGAGAAGAGAAAACGTTTGTCTTCACTCTTATGCTAGGGCAGCAGGTACTCTACACACATACACATGTCATTCCATACAGTTCTTTCATAATGAAGAAAATCATCTTGTACATCTTCAACCTTACGTTAAGAACACCGTAACCCCGGCACTGACCTGGAAGTCGTCGTTGTGCGTCTCGTGGCGCAGGCGGCGCCCGTTGAGCGTGTAGGCGGCGAGGTGGCCGCGCGCGAAGGCCACCACGAGCACGCCCTCGCGCGACAGGGCCAGCTGCTGCGGCCCGCCCTCGCCCGCGCCCAGCGGCAGCGCGCGCAGCAGCTCGCCGAACGTCGTGTGGATCAGCACCGGCCCGTCTGCAACAGGCCATTCACTCACTCGGTTATACATGCTATATTATTATGTGTAGAGGATAGTTCCAAGGAGGTCACGAATATAAGTGTAAATTACCCAACCGAGGTCATGAATGTAAAGGTCACTGACCCAGATAGTCTGGCCAAGATCATTATTATAAAATAACGTAAGTGTGATGTACAAAATGTTCACACTGGTGCCATCTATTGGGGTCGCGGGTGGATCCACTCGAACAGCTAGTAAAGACTTTTCGACAGGTATGTATAAGATGTGGGCAGACACTGACTGACGGAGGACGACACGACGAGCCCGAGCTCGGCGGACACGAGCAGCCCGTTGATGGGCGCGTCGTGTCCCGTGAGCGCCACGCGCGGCGCCGGCACCTCGCCCTCGCCCACGATGCCGCCGTGCCGCGCCGACCTGCGGCGGACAGGGTTAGTAGTACAGTAGACAAGCTTTAGGTATTCAACACGCGCCTCTACCGCGGATTAGTGATAAACCCGAGCCGTGTTTAAAAACCGGGAGTCTTGACAGGAGAATGTACATGTCACTAGACCACTGAGGCATCAGTAAAGAGGCTTAAAAAATAAGAATAAATGAAGATCCTGTTTCAAATTTGAAATCAAGAACTTTATAAGGAGCATATACAACGCGTGAAGTGCGTGGGTAAACAATCCTTCGAGGGGCAGGAGAAATACCTGTGCAATATACATAATAATACGAGATATAATTTTATAATTAGTAGTAAAGTATGAAGTATTTGTTACCAGTGCCACAGCAGCACAGTGCAGTCCTCGGAGCCCGAGGCGATGTAGCAGTCGGAGGTGATGTTGCACTCGCTGCGACACACGCACGTCACCACGCCGTAGTGCCCGAAGATTATCTGCACTATCTTGGCTGCGGGGGCAAGACACGATAAGATGTAACGTACAAGATGTCAGCGATATAAAGTGTGATACTATTATAGGATGTGTGAGGTCAGATTCAAATATGAACTTATTGGAAGCTTTCTTTGTTAGTGTGTTACTTATAATCCGTAAATTGGCACAGTTTTAAAAAGCTCCAGAATGTTTTCACAGCTGTACAAATTAATTAAAATATTCAATTCTTTACCAATTGTCACGCTAAAATTTGAAAAGTACGAGCGAAACGAGCGCATAAGCTTGTATGAAATCAATTTGGAAATGAGAAGTCCATTAGCTTCCGCATGAACCACTCGATATATTGGTGTCAAAGAAGTTATTGAGGCGAACAAATGCGACAGAAAATTTAGTTTTTGGGACACTAGAAGTAGTTTGGTACCGACCCGTCTCAGTGGAGAAGACCCGGAAGCTGTTGTCCCAGAAGCCGGCGGCGATGAGGAAGCGCGAGTCGACGGTGGTGACGAAGCAGTTGCTGCGCGCGCGCACGCGCTGCGAGAAGTTGTCGCCCAGCTGACGCCGCGCCAGCGCGCCCGCGCCGCCCGCCGCTGCGACACGCACGGGGACGTTACACAAGTGGACGGGTGGTAGGAACGGGTGGAGGGAACGGTGAATATCGATCATGAATTAGTAGTAAATGTGGTGTATTTAGTTCTGTCTGACAGTGTTTTTATTATCAAGTAGTAAAAATAATTCATGGTTTTTTTTTGTAAGTGGAGTGTTACATAGACTAATAGTGCGGCCGATGCGTAGGCATTCATTTTAGCTCGCGAGCTCAGTGAAGTTTGAGTGCAGGACTATTGTAGCCTTTGCGCTTCTGCTCGTGATTCAATGTCGTGTTTGTCGCGCGAGTTCTGGTCGAGACTACGTATGTGTACGTGTAGTGCAGCGTGTACTCACCCCAGACGGGGTCCATGACGAGCGGGTGGTGCGGCGCGGGCGCGTCGGGCGCGTGGCGCGCCACGTGCGCGCACGCCGCCGCGCCGCCCGCGCCGCACACCCAGCGGTGCGCCGCGAACGCGCGCGCCGCCGACACCTGACACACACATCACTAGTTGGCTCACACCGAACGATCCAAAGTGCAGCAGAAGAAAGGTCGCCGGTTTGAACCAAGTGTAAAACATGGACAAGTATTACCGTCTGATCTGACATGGATCGTAATCTTACCACTACAGTGTCGCCGAACACACTCGCGTGCGTCACATTTCGGCACGGTATATTCGTATATGCCTTGCCGACATGTGTTCGGATGTCCACACTATTTCACACAATTTCAATGGACGATTATTGAAAAAAAATATAGTTTTATTAGTAAAAATACTTAATAAGGTATATTAAATAGGTTTCAAACTTCTGTCAAGTAGCTTATTCCCGTAAAGATACTGTTTTTAGGAAAATTTTAAGAAGAATAGTTATTATCAAAAATAGTAGTTTCAAAATATTATGTAAAATAGAATTACACCAATAATCATCCAATAATAAAACCAAATAAACGGGCTCATATAACTGAAGTGACGTACCGTGAGCGCGGCGGGCATGGCGAGCTGCGGGTACGTGTTGGCGGAGACGTGCACGACGGCCGCGTTGGACGGCAGCTTCAGGCGCAGGCACACGTCCTCCGGCGCCGCCGCGAACATCAGCGGCGCCAGGTGCATCGTGGACGCCCTGCAACACACGCAGCGTCAGCACGGGCGAGGGTAGGGGGGAGAGGGAGAGGGAGGTGTGAGGTGTGGTGCGTGCGTACCGCGGCGGGTGCGGCTCGGAGAGCAGCAGCGCGGGCGAGGGGTGAGGGGAGAGGGAGAGGGAGGTGTGAGGTGTGGTGAGTGCGTACCGCGGCGGGTGCGGCTCGGAGAGCAGCAGCGCGGGCGAGGGGTGAGGGGAGAGGGAGAGGGAGGTGTGAGGTGTGGTGCGTGCGTACCGCGGCGGGTGCGGCTCGGAGAGCAGCTGCGCGGGCGAGGGGTGAGGGGAGAGGGAGAGGGAGGTGTGAGGTGTGGTGCGTGCGTACCGCGGCGGGTGCGGCTCGGAGAGCAGCTGCGCGGGCGAGGGGTGAGGGGAGAGGGAGAGGGAGGTGTGAGGTGTGTGCGTGCGTACCGCGGCGGGTGCGGCTCGGAGAGCAGCTGCGCGGGCGAGGGGTGAGGGGAGAGGGAGAGGGAGGTGTGAGGTGTGTGCGTGCGTACCGTGGCGGGTGCGGCTCGGAGAGCAGCTGCGCGGGCGAGGGGTGAGGGGAGAGGGAGAGGGAGGTGTGAGGTGTGTGCGTGCGTACCGTGGCGTGCGGCTCGGAGAGCAGCTGCGCGGGCGAGGGGTGAGGGGAGAGGGAGAGGGAGGTGTGAGGTGTGGTGCGTGCGTACCGTGGCGGGTGCGGCTCGGAGAGCAGCTGCGCGGGCGAGGGGTGAGGGGAGAGGGAGAGGGAGGTGTGAGGTGTGTGCGTGCGTACCGTGGCGGGTGCGGCTCGGAGAGCAGCTGCGCGGGCGAGGGGTGAGGGGAGAGGGAGAGGGAGGTGTGAGGTGTGTGCGTGCGTACCGTGGCGGGTGCGGCTCGGAGAGCAGCTGCGCGGGCGAGGGGTGAGGGGAGAGGGAGAGGGAGGTGTGAAGTGTGTGCGTGCGTACCGTGGCGGGTGCGGCTCGGAGAGCAGCTGCGCGGGCGAGGGGTGAGGGGAGAGGGAGAGGGAGGTGTGAAGTGTGTGCGTGCGTACCGTGGCGGGTGCGGCTCGGAGAGCAGCTGCGCGGGCGAGGGGTGAGGGGAGAGGGAGAGGGAGGTGTGAGGTGTGTGCGTGCGTACCGTGGCGGGTGCGGCTCGGAGAGCAGCTGCGCGGGCGAGGGGTGAGGGGAGAGGGAGAGGGAGGTGTGAAGTGTGTGCGTGCGTACCGTGGCGGGTGCGGCTCGGAGAGCAGCTGCGCGGGCGAGGGGTGAGGGGAGAGGGAGAGGGAGGTGTGAAGTGTGTGCGTGCGTACCGTGGCGGGTGCGGCTCGGAGAGCAGCTGCGCGGGCGAGGGGTGAGGGGAGAGGGAGAGGGAGGTGTGAGGTGTGGTGCGTGCGTACCGTGGCGGGTGCGGCTCGGAGAGCAGCTGCGCGGGCGAGGGGTGAGGGGAGAGGGAGAGGGAGGTGTGAGGTGTGGTGCGTGCGTACCGTGGCGGGTGCGGCTCGGAGAGCAGCTGCGCGGGCGAGGGGTGAGGGGAGAGGGAGAGGGAGGTGTGAGGTGTGGTGCGTGCGTACCGTGGCGGGTGCGGCTCGGAGAGCAGCTGCGCGGGCGTCTGGCCGAAGCTGCGGATCTGGTCCTCCACGGCGGCGCGCGTCACGCCGTCCGCCAGCGCGTCCAGCCGCGCGCCGCCCTCGTACGTCAGGTAGTAGAACACGTTGGTCGCGCGCACCGCCTCCGGCCCTGCGGGTACGGCCATTGATTCAGGGTATATCACAGTATTCAAATCATGAAGGGTATTGTTGCTTTGAGGGCCGTAAAGTAGAGAGGAAGAGGCTAAAATAAAGAGAAGGCTCAGATAAAGATCTTGTAGAAGAATAGGGTTTCCTCACTAGACTAAGAAGAACGAAGAGGATGAGAAAGTTACCTGACTTTGGAACACTATGAGAAGTTAGAAGTAGAATGAGAGAGCAAAGCTGTATGACAAAATAAAAGTTATGCCTTCATTTTCTCTTCTCTCTACGAATAGAAGAGTATAATATCTTTGGCCCTATTGATGATATTTTCTCACTCACCTCTCTGCTTATATCCGAATATAAGATCGATCCACTGGTGCAGCTGACAGCTGACGAACTCGGACTCGAGCGCCATTCGGTTGATACGCACGAACTCCTCGGGCGAGGAGGCCCACGGCGGCAGGATGACGTCACCCGACGGCGACTCCGGGATGCCGAGCCGGTAGCCCGACGAGTTTACCAGCATCTCGGGCAGGAAGAACAGCTCGGGGATCAGCTCCTGGAGATGTAAGCTCCAGTACGTTAGTATCCATCCAAGTGTCACAGGTTTAAAGCTAGCCTAAAGGCCTAACATGGTCTAACGAAAAGTTTAACGTGCCTACCGAATCTATCGAATGCCTCGATAAGCATTTCAACTTTCGACTTTCGATAAAGTCGAAAGTTGGTAGTGCTGGGATCACTAAAACCTTTATAAACAAACTCATATGATCACAATACTTTCACCAGAACCTACCTTGACATCGGAGGTGTCCCGCTGGCAGTTCTTCCATGACAAAGCTATGGATGAGAACAGTCTGTTGGGGTGGTCGAACTTGCCACCCTGGAGCGCTAGGAACATCGTCGTCATCGGCTCCTGGAATCACATGTCGTTGGGTATTTTACTAACGAAATGATCAGCTTTATTTAATATGCTAGAGGAACAGGAACACATGTTGAGCTTTAACACATTTCGATCACCTATGAAGATTCCCAGACACATAAATCCCCAATTACATGTAACATTATTTTTATTTTAGCATTATTGGCTCCCCAAATGTCCTAATTAGGTGCCTATATGTTTTATACATCACTGAACTGACTACTATAGGACTACTATAGGACTACTATAGGACTATAGGACTACTATAGAACTACTATAGGACTACAGGAGAGTTGAAGGCTAGTACTCACGATCCGGACGAGCCAGTTGAGCACGAAGGCGGCGGTGGAGTAGTGCGTGCCGTAGTGGAAGGGCGGCGTGGTGTCGTGCTCCCACGTGTTGTAGCGCTCCTCGAAGTACGCGCGCCGGCTCGGGTTCAGCGCGCCGATGGGCTGGACCGCCGTGCAGAAGGGAACACGTTACATTTGTATGGAAACGGATGATGTGTTTGGAAATGAAAATTATATGGAAGAAGTGACATATGCATGGGAAAATATGTTTTGATTTTCCGTCTTTAATTTTATGGTGAAATTGTTCTTAGAGTGCAATCTTAAACTGATGTTTGTCCACTACCAGGTTCTTTGACTTGTTCTGTTCTGAAACTCTCACAGAAACTCAGGTTGCAATTAAAACACAACAGTTTTGGAGTGGAGTTAACACTTTTGTAGTTACATTTATTTTTAATTTTAAATTTATTTATGTGAATGATTTGGCAGTAAATAATGTTTAACTAATTTATTCATCTTCAGCCAGCGTGACGATTATATCTCTGTACTGAAACCTTCCAGGCTAAGACATTCCCCTTACCTTAGAGAGGTCCCTGTAGTTGGAGGGCTGGCTGAGGTCGAGCTCCTCGCTCTCGTAGTTGGTGAGCACCCACGGGAACACCGGATACTGGTTCAGGTCGTTATACGTGCGTCCTGGAGGCAATAAGAAACAGTGGTTACGTACTGATGCATCAACGTCGTATAGTATTTATTTTACTTTGGCATCACATGGTATGTATTTGACCGATGTATAGTTTACTTTTTTTATATGATTTGAAATAGGAACAAATATGGCAGACTTTCCGACCAAAGACAATACTTTCTACTACGTCGACTCTGAATAACACACTCGCAATGATACAGTCACAGTTCTATATTTTTTCCAACCATAGACAATTATTTCTACCGTCGACTGTGAGAATTCCGCCTCTCCAATGACATAGTTCTATACTTTGTGGTTATAGCTACGCAGTGTAGGATACAGACACTGCAACTGAACGAAAAGAATCCTTTGCAGGCCTGACTAACACTGCAGAATACTATGTAATTGATTATGCAATGATTATGTAGTTTAAGTACTTCAGTCTTTCATTATTTAGTTCATAGTGCTTAAGGATTACTTTTTATATTTTTCTTGACATACTTTGGTGTAGAAATCAATGGTTAATATAACAGGGTTCTTCTTCTTCTTATCGAGTGGATGGTCAACTTGACCAATCCTGGTGTCAGAGTTATAGAGCCGCCAAAGGCCTCTGACATGGCTCATGTAACGACTACTATCCGTAGAAAGTAACCGGGACCGACGGCTTAACGTGCCCTCCGAAGCACGGAATCATCTTACTTTTCGGGCAATCAGGTGATTCAGCCTGCAATGCCCTAACCAAACTGAGGACAGTCTCACATAGTGATTTTTGTGACATATCCCCACCGGGAATCGAACCCGGAACCTCCGGATCGTGAGCCGAGCGCTCAAACCACTAGACCACGGAGGCTGTTGAACAGGGTAAGGTCAGTTCTATAATTACGACTGTATCTCCATTGGGGTCTATTCGGTCATTAGGTTACCGTTAGTATTACTATAATACTTAAATAATTATAGTTTTGAATGGACCCCTAAATTTAGGTAAGGCTGATATATGACACATAGATGACACACGGGTACTTATTAGCAACATTGGCTTTATCTTATTATTTACTCAATTCTGTACATAATTAAAGCAATGTATGCCAATGTTTATTGCGCGGACGTGAGCTGACAAACCATACCCAGTAGAATAGGTAGAGTCATGACGAGAAAAATATAAAAAATTTCATGCTAAATACCGTTTAGTTTCGATAAGGTCTGCATGGTGATTAGTCCAGTCTCAATCACTATATTTATATATTCAGTAATTGCCATTTACAGTAGGACGATGTCGGAGGCCTTTAGGCGGTCAAAAAATTCTGACACTAACCTTCTCGGGTTAAGTTTAATCAATCAATGTCCAATTAATAATAATAATCGGGCAATCAATGTCCAATTTTCGCACTACTTCACGGATAACTGACTACAAATAATTTAATTAATATTGCTTTACGTAATATCTCGTTTTCCATATAAATAAAGAGGTCATTGGCACGGTGCGCGCCCGGCACGAACCCGCGACCCCGATGTGAAGCAACTTGCGAAACTATTGCGATACATCCTTCGGTACAAACCATTGACATTGTTCATTGATAATGTTTATTAGACCTGATCTACGACTAATAAATAAATTAATCAGTGAACAGTCGAGGCGAGGCGTTTAATTAATAAGAAACTTAGGGTATCTTGCATAATATACTAAACTAGCAGCACCCCGCGGTTTTACCTGCGTTGTGCCTATTCCCATGGGAATTTCGGGGTGAAAAATAGGCTATAACCTTTCCGTTGAATGTGGCTATCAATTACAATAAGAATTATTAAATCGGACTGATAATTCCCGAGATTAGCTCGAACATACAAACAAACAAACTTACAAATTTTACCTCTTTATAATATTAGTATAGATAGCAGAGTTGACAGGAACAAAATTGTGTTAGGAAATGCACCCTGTACATCAATGTAGTGTATGCATTCCTCTCTTAATTTGTAGAGACCTTTGCCCGGCAGTGGGACATCGCATAGTAATATAACTGTTAACATAACTATTTGTCCTCTTCAAATCGTCCACCTCGCTCGGTCTGTTGCTGCTTCCCAAGATGTAAACTTATAACTATTTAATTTATATTGTTTTCATTCCTTGAAGAATCTACGAATAATATTTATAGTTTACAGTGTTTACGTAGAACGTTCTAATATAATTATCATGTTAGAAAAATAAACACGTGTGTTCACGTCACCTGGTTACATGTCACGTGTAATTTATATTGTAGTTTCAGTATTTTTCTCTCTTGTTATATTCAAATTTAAAAGCAATTCAATTTATTATTTTCGTAATAGTTATACCGATTTGATTTGCGTTACCACCAATTTGATGCATTATGAAATAAACACTTTCAAAACAATTTACCATTAAAATTACATTTACTATCCTATCCTACTTCACTACATAGTATAAAACAAATTCACTTTTCGCTGTCTGTCTGTCCCTATGTAAGCTACTACGCAACGGATTTTGATGCAGTCTTTTTTAATAGATAGAGTGATTCAAGGGGAAGGTTTATATGTATAAAAAAATCCCGAAATTCTCACGGGAACGGGCACAACGCGGGTAAAACCGCGGGGCGTTGCTTTTATATTATAAATGCGAAAGTTTGTGAGGATGGATGTATGTTTGTTGCTCTTTCACGAAAAAACTACTTAACGGATTGGGATGAAACTTTACAGTAATATAGGTTATATACATCAGGAGAGACATTAGATACATTTTATACCGAAATTCCCGCGGGAACGGGTATAACACCGCGGGGCGCGGCTAGTAATATATAACTGTCCACTTGAATCCCTCTCACTCTAAAAAAAAAAATTAGTTTGTCATCGTCTCACTGCTGGGCAAATGAAGAAATCAGTGAAAAGAGAGGCCTTTAATACATTTTAATGTATTATCAATTTCGCGAACTTTTCAATAATCATGAGTCGTCATTGAGATAAATGTGGAAATTGAATAAAAACGCAATATGGTTCAAGATCTCGTAATTGTGGTGAAAACTCCGCGGAGGGCCTTCAGCCGAGGCCGTTGAAGAGGGCTTTCGAAAAATAATAACGGTAGTAGAGAAACAGTCAGTTGCACAGTAAAGTAAAGTAAAGAGTAGCCTGTAATGTCCCAGTGCTGGGCAAAGGCCTCTTATATCATGAGGAGGATTAGGCGTAATCACCACGCTTGCTAAATGCAAAGGGTAGTGATCTCGAACCCGAGCCATTTTTGAAAAGTAGGAACAATGTTTAATTGAAATATTAAACCCGCAAATGATAAGGTAACACTATACGAAAATGTCGCTATCGTGTACACAAAAACATTGTTTCAAATCAATGTAAAATCTTTTATTGACTTTAATTTTTTTTTACAGTTAGGGTAACGCATAACAAAATATTAATGCCCCTCTTTATGCTAGTGACATTCATTTTCTGTTATCAGTTTATTCATACCATCTGAACTTTCAGGAAGATATCCATAAATTCGAAAATAAGAAGGCAACGAAAAAAAAAGGTTTTAGGTCACACAGAACTCCAAAAATGAACACAATAATATCTTATTGATCTGTAAATTTATATTATTACCTTATTGTAAACTTACAACAAACTCTTTTTAATTATTAAGAGCAGGAAATACGCGTAATTCGATATCATCAGTACCTCAAATTAATTTACTTGTATGTACAATTATATTGATCACATGACCTGTTGTTATCTCTCTGTTATCCCGTGACCACTGGCCCGTCGCTGTAGGTGCTTAGTACTCGTGCTGTGTACTCTGTATACCATTATCTGTGCTACTAAACTATCCCAGTGCGAGCTGACGTTAAATACAACCGTTGGTGTTTGATCAGTCTGGCTGGAGGAGTTAAGATTTACACTCGTACGCAGTCGATAATTGCTAAAATATTGTTTGTGTTTTTGAAAGTAATAATTATACGGGAAATTTTAAACTTTGTGGTATAGCATAGAATACCATTTGTATGAAAAAACTTTTTTGATTAAATAGTGTTTGAAATAAAACAATTTAAAAATATTAAGTCCAAACTAAACTGCGCCACATAATACGATACATTCTTGTAATTTGTTTCTATAAGATAACAAATAAAGATAAAAAATATATAAGCAAAAAATATCCTAGACATTAAACAATAAATAACCATAAATAAAAGCCACCATTCATCTCAAAAGAGTTACAAAGAAAGGTTTATCATTAGAGTTCGCAAGTGAGAGTTATTCGAGAGGTGACCACAGAGTAGAGAGCAGTGCAATCACTCAGTGGTGATCGAACCATGGCCGTGATCAGTGACCTGAAGGAGTATTTGGAGGAAGGCTGATCGATCATGATCTCTAGGAGAACAGTCATGGATATATTGAAAAGGTATGTGGAATAATTTAGATAACTTTTACACGTGAGATCGTATAATATACTGTAAGTTGTTCTATGATGATGATAACTTTATGACGCTGTTGGATTTCTTATTTATATAGATAGAACTAAACTTACTCCTTTATTAATCTATTTTGCCCTGAAAATTAATGTTTTGTTTTACTGATAACGGAAACACATTTTAATATAAGGTTTCATTTGAACCGACTCGTTGATATACATATTAAATATTGTATATGCACTGTTTTCATATCTTGTTTACAAAAGTTGCAACTTATAAAATGTGAAACGATTGAAAATAAAAATCCTAACAATAAGTGCGGTTTGTTTAACATTTCAGATAACTTATAAAGAAACTTTATAATTATCTAATAAGCAATTAATGTTACACGTTCCTTCATACAATTATAAGCACTTAATCGACAAACGTAATTAAACTTGCTATAATCAGTCAACAATCGTTCGATTGTCCGGTCGGTACCTACGGGTATATATCATTATTGCTCCCTCTAAGACCGTCTGTTGACAAGTTGGCTCTAGTCGTATTGTATGTAAATGGTACTAATTGTACTGGTCGTTATCTCGATGATTACTGCAGCAATTAATAAATAGTTGCATAGAGAGTTCGTCTATATAGTTGACATGAAAGATAGATAAGTGGCTGTAGGGACGAACTTTATGTTATTAGTTTGATATTTCTTGTTTGGTATCGTTATGTGGTGTGAATAAAATTATATATGTATATTTTTATGGATACTTATATTTTAAGTTATGTTTATATATCATAAGATGGAGAAGAAAAAACATGCCTTATATTAATTAATTAACCATTATATATTATACTTATGGATGATCTCATTACATTTAATTTGATTTAATTAAAGTAAATTATAAAATATACTTTAATATTGGTTTAATCATATAACAAAGGAATATATATATATTAAATCACCAAGTAAAACTATAGTATTGGTTTAATCATAAGCATGTACGTTTAACTCGTATAAATGGTTATTTTAATAAACACATAATATAACAAAGAAAACAATAAAATATTTTTAATATAACACCTATATAAGTAGGTGTAATATTACGTACAATATTCCTTTATTCTCCACACAACGATTGCACTTGACCCGCCTCGATTATACCGAATACCTATAATTAATATTTGAACAGCGTGTTTCGATCTACTGACACACGCTGCCTTGACCTCTTCTAATATTTGCATACTCTGACGTAGAACATAATCGTTCATTTGTTTCAAGCATGATGCACATTAGCACATGCAATCGGGGGTGGAGATTTTTTTTAGAATTTATAGATGCTGCCCTGAAAACAATACTTTTTTAACTTAATAAAGGTGCGTGCGTACTACTGTTACGTGTACGGAAGTGCATCCGTAAGCACAGTTACTTTTAATTTGACTAACGTATTTTCAATTGTAAACACATTGTTTTTTAGTGTGTGCGAATGATACACTTTTTGTATGAGAAAGCTTGTCTAGATTTTTGTAATTTGTAAATTGTTCAAATTTTTGTCCGAAATTCTGAAACTAAAGACTCCGGAATATTCAACTTATCATATTCAACTAATCGTAAAGTTAGTCTTTATTACTTTTACTTATATTTAAGATTATATCATGATTTTAAAAATATTATATTCCGCTATTTCAAAGGTCACAATCATTCCATATTTGCAAGTCATCCAATCCACTTCTCGTTGTTGTGATTGGTTGCCAAATCTAACGTCTGTGGTTCTTTCATCAGTCTCAATTGGGCGAAACTTTCTACCGCACGCTGCGTAGTTAATGTCATTATTTTTTGCGAAACTTTCTCGTCGTTTTGCTCTTATAGTCTTAGTTAATGTCTCTAGTGGTAGTTATAAGTCGTCATTTATTACATAAGACGGACTATACAATGTTGGAGTACTAAGTGATTTTAGACACAAAAGAAAGAGGAAGTGTTGATGGTAATTATATAAAGATTGTAAAGAATTCTTGACATTGACAGTTCTAAGCTTTAAAGAGCATTATGTCTAACTTACTACACTGGTGCGAAAATGTTCAGTAGTAAGCTCTAGAAAATGTTAAGCTTATTAATAACCCTATCATATTTTATAATATATTTACCATGTCAATGACAATTATCAAATCGTTTACTGTGACAAGGTCCTCAAGTGCTCACATATTTACGAGGGTGACTGTTCACATCATCATCTCATCCTATGACGTTCATAAACAAAATGAGGTCGTAATTGTTCCTTTAAAAGGACATTTGATCAGTACAAGTAGTTGTCTCATTTTACTATTAACTGCGGACATTACGTCAGTAATGGGCCGGTCCCTGTAAACTATAGTTTGTGGAACAATTGGCAAACATTGTGCAATACAATTGACATAACGCGAATCTAACAGGTAAATTGCAGCTGGTTAGCAACTTGACAATTAGGGGTTCTAGAACATTCCGATTGATGGTCCTAGATTACTAGGTACATCACTATTACCAGATTACTAGAAACACAAATAGAATAAGAGGTTTTGTTTATAACGCTTTTACAACGCTTCCAATTATGCACCATAAGCCGAGATAGATCCAAATGTTAGTTAAGTGAAAATTCAGTATGTTTATATTATAAATATTTTAATTAAATTAAGTAAATTAAATTATTAGCACAAAGGCCTCTCATCTCACTTAAGATAGGTTAAGTTTTTATCTTGTTTAGAAAAAGTTTAAAAAATTTAAAGTAGACTGAAAAATTCTAGAACTCCATCACACCTTTAAAATAGACTCAAAATGAAATAGACCATGACCTAGTCTCTGATGATCTTGTTGACGACACAGACAGGACCAAGGTCTTAGAGATTCAGATCTCGGCACTTGATCCTGAGAGTTTACTCATATACACGGTTATATTCCGTTATCTATCCCGGCAGAACCTCGAGATAAAAACTATAAGTAATTGTATGAAAACCGTCCTTTTGAATTTAGGTAATCAGCACAAAACTATTTATTTGTATCACATGGTTTTCAATCATACTCTTGAACTTTACTATATTAGACAATGATGGTTATGATGGCTCTAGTTTCATGAGGAGAGTCAGGCATTTTGGTGGCCAGAAAGAAAATTATAGCATTTTTATACTTATATGTATTATAAATTGGTAAACTTTGTACAAAAATTTTTATGTTCGAACTGATCTCAAGAATTACCAGTCCGATACGAGTAATTTATTTTTTTATATGGACATTCAACGGGAAGTTTATAGGCTTTTTTCATTTCAAAATTCCCTAGGAACGAGTGCAACGCGGGTAAAACCAGAACGCTGGTAGTACTATACAAGCAAGGATAAGGATAACACATGTTGCTTGTCCCTAGCGGGCATCACTCCGACCTCATCCCGTCCCAGATATCACCACGCATCCTTGCGCAACCGTCCACATTACAGTATTATTCCATTAGGAAGTGTTTTGTAATTCACTTTGCACTCGTATTATCCAATAATGGCCAGATGGCTGCGCTGTTGTCACCGCCGTTAGAAAGTGCAAGAGAACACAGTTACAAGTACTGTGGCATTGCAAAGAGTACGAATTTTTTTTTAACGTAAACATCAAATAAACGTAATAGTTACAACAGTGTTGGCAAATTGAAAGTAACGCAAACCGTACGCCGCTCGTGCTTCTAATAACACTAAAAATAGTGTTAATAGTAAGTTATTTTTCAAAATTGTCAGAATAGCACGCGTTGATGTCTTTTGTATGGGATTGATGAAGTTATTTTTCAAACAGGACCGATTGTAAAGTACTTATGTTTATTGCTCTCAAACAATTTATAACACAAGTCATTAGTAAGACTGTAAAATGTACATAAATAAATAATATATTTTAAATGATAAGGACCAATATTGTGTGTAAGGCGCCTAATGTTGAATGCTGGTTACTTAGTTATGCAGTTGTATACTATTCACGCATTACATGTAACTGCGCAGTGCTATTATAATATCTTTAGGCGTCGCTAGCTCTTTAATAGTCTTAGTAAAGATTATAAAACAAAGAGAAACATGGCTACAAGGCTAGGGATCCCTAGCTTTTTTTAAGGGAAAGTGAATCCCTGTAAGATACAGGGCGTTCATTTGTGCATACAACAGAACAGAATTGCTAGAGAATAGCTTACCTGCGATAGTGTTGAGGAACATGAGGTACTCGAAGTTGGAGATCTCGCGGCGCTGCCACTTCTGCGTCATGTTGGAGTTGCGCATGAGTTGCCGCGGGGACATCATCGACGCGCGTCTGCAACCAACACCGATCGAGTTACATACATTACATACACAACAAACAAACACTAGGTATACATACAAAGAGGCACTGGTGTCGACTTCCTTATGACTAGGTACTTATAATATAAATTAGCGATACATATCATAATAATAGTACTAATTCATGTTGCACGTTAAAATAGTAAACGATTTATTAGTAGGAGATATTAATAGGAATATTAGTATTAGATAAAAGAAACTGTATTTCAAAGTAACTCATAATGATGTCAAGTATATATGAAATAGGATTCAACGCAGTCATATTCAACATACGTTAAACACAATTACAAGTAAAAATTAAAAACTCCGTACGCCAAAACGGCTGGACCGATTACTTAACTAAGAACCACCCTTAGGAAACTAGCTTTATGAAGAAAACTGCATCGAAATCCGTTCATCCGTTTGAGAGCTACGGCCTACGATGTCACACTTTTAAATTAACACCGAAGAGTCAAGAAAACAACGTATTCTTTAACAATCACTCATTATTTATTTATTAATCTCATAGTAATCCATATTTACCACGCTTCCTCATTAATGATATCTGTTCATTTACAGTTTATAATTAACTCGATAATTAAATTTCAACTTCCATAATGGGCGTAATTAATTAATTGATTGCCAGCGGGATGTAAACAGAAGGCGATTGTTTACATTGAGATACGTAACATTATCAACAATAAATCAATTAGACCGGAGTCCAACTCTTGACCGAGTCGACGAACTGCGGTAGGAAGTCGTCAATAACGCGGTGACACCAGGACTGTGTCGCATTAACGAGAGGAGAGTTGAGAGAACTGTCTATAATGCATTATGATGTCTATAATGCAGGTTCCATGAGTCCAAGTTAATTAGATATGGTTCGATATTTTGTCACAGTGAGTTTAGTACTGCGAGCATGTTCATGTTTAGTTAGAGCTTAGTTTGGGTTTAATTAACCGAGAATTTTTTCGGGGGTATTATTTATTTCTTTAATATGGGTCTAATTAACCGAGAATTTGTTTTGTGATTATTTATATCTTTAATAAGGATAAGGTAAGGATAAGTTACTGACACAATAATCCTTGTTACCGTGACGTACACTGTGATTATTAAATATGTGAATAAACTGTTACTTAAACTGTACCTTTGGCTCAATTGAAAAAATACGTTATTGTAATGTGTTCAAATAGCGAATGTTTAAAAGAATATTCTATCACATATTTTCCTTTCCTCTACCTACACCTATTATTAATACGACCAGATCAACAGAACAGAACAGTCCTAGGATAGGAGAGCGTGGAAAGAAGAGGGAGAAGCCTTTGCCCAGCAGTGGGACACAAATGAATGGGTGGCCGATAGTGGCATTACTATCTGAACGTTACCGTTAACGTTACCGGAGGGCGTGTTATGTAAATCATCGGTCTCTGTTTAGACCATGTCGCAGGCCTGTAGGCGGTCTAAAAACTCCGACACTAGGTTTGGCTGCTAATCTATTCAAACTTACTAAAATATAATAACTACTACGGATACACCTCTTGCAACAAGTTCAGCTGACGCAGCGCCATTGCCTCGCTTGTCGTGCGCGCGCGCAGACAACCCGTCGCGGGTCACCGACCGCGCGGCCCTGACACACATTCACACTAGCCGCTCCACCCGACTCCGCTCAACATCGCACGACACCTTCACACCACGATAAACTCAAGGGAAATGCCATTTGTTTGAATGTCGATATTTCAATATTTTGCCGGTAATGGGGTTAGCCACTATTAGTTACAATGTCGCATGTTAAGATTTTAAAGTCAGCCTTTGCTTTGTAAAGACAGCTGATGGGCCCTAGGTATATTGTAAAGTTATCTACACTAATAGTATAAAGGTGCAAAATTTGTTATTTTGTTTGTTTGTATGTCCAGGCTTATGTCCCCGGGAATTGCCAGAACGATTCGAATAATTATTTTTGTATTGGGTATATCAAGAGGAAGGTTGTAGGCTATGTTATGATTATGACACAGCGCAGGTAAAACCGCGGAGCGTGGCTAGTTTTTCAATATGGCGCAAAAAATACCTTAGCATATACAAGATAACAAAGTTATATTTTAAAAATATTATTTGAAAACAATACAAAATTCTATGAGAATAACAAATTAAATCAATTAGCGAAGTAGAATATGATGATAATGAGTATGAATTATAACAAAAACACGACAATTACCACGACATTACCGGAACCGAGAGAGGTCAGCCCGACCAGACGACCAGCCGGCAGCTAAACTAACATCTCATTTATAAGAGTGGGAACGAAAGCAGAAGACTTAGTCGCAGTATCAGCCAGTAATGTCTGCCGGACAAAGGCAGCACAGTCTTCACTTTCAACTTACGGTAGATATCAGCAATACTGTGGTGCAGTGAGGAGGATTAGATGCAGTCACCTTGCGGTCTATTGTGGGTTGGTGAGTCATAAGACAAAATATAGTACGGTAAAAATCAATTATTGCGTAAGACACATCAACAATATAAAAACTAAGTAGTGAAAAGAATGCAATGACGTTCAGAGGTCTATCAAATGTTATTTTAGTTGATAATTCAAAAGCATTTGCGAAACACGTTGAGCTTCGCACAGCTACACTCCGCTCCAACGAAAACCTTTGATATCGTTGGTTCAAACATCAAACTAAATGCGATCCGATTACATGGTTAAACGATTACACAAACGTATTTGGGGTACAAGGTGAAATTTAGTAAAATATGCTGCGAGGAGAGGAGTACCAGCGCGAAACCCACTCCTTCATAAATATACAAACAAACGGACACATTTTGGAGTTAATGTCCCGTCCACGAGGCCGACATTGTAACTCATACCGCATAAAATGGTAAATGTCATATTTTAAAATTTATTTTTTGTTTATGTCAATAAATATGTCACTAGTGAAACTTATTCAAGTTATTAATTCAACGTGTCCGTAAAATATTATTATTTATGAATAAATTGATACAATTAAGTGTTTCATTTGTTCTACAGGTGTTGGTGTTGTAATAAAATAAATACATATTTTCATAACCGCAAATAAACCTTTAATAAATATGTTTCTTGATATTAATTATTAATATTATAAAGATGTAAAGTATTTAACTTTGTTTACATGTAAGGGGTAATCTTCGCAAATATTCATTCGATTTTAATTTCATCGGCAAAATAGGTCGAGTACACTATAAGTGCGGACTATTTCATTCAGGACTCGCGACTATCGCTGGCTCAAGATATCTTAAGGTCCAGTCGTCTTCATAAACATAAATATTATATTTACACTTTTACGCTAATTACAAATGGCTTGTGGTGAAAAAGTGTAAATACTCGTATATGACGTCGAGTGTACACCGAGGTCTCGTATAGTAGCTCGGACAAAACATTGAACACTTTGCGACACAACTCGGCAATGAAACAGTTATGAAGTTCATAAAATAATATACTTGAAGTTGATAAAATAATATTTTACGATTATTGATCGTCGAGGTAACACCCAATATAGAATAACAAATGAAAATAATAAAGGATGATACTCGTACTTCCTCAATGATGGGAAAATAAATGCAAAGCTGATTCCAACATTGGGAAAGAAAATTCAAGTAACGGGTGATTTTTTATCTATTAATCTAAAAATAACCCAATCTAATCTAAAAATAACGCAAACATAACCCTTAGTAAAGTCCATAATGACGGATCAGCCCAGCGTGCAGCGGGGCGCACCACGTGGGCAAACAGAGATATAGCGGATACGAACTAAAACAACAATAATTCAAAAACACCGCATTTTCCTGAACCATTTATTGTAAACCGGACCACACACGTAACGACATTTTTCCTTAAAACGGGCCGTGAGTAGGCGCCCCGATCGATCACTAGGATTACATTAACTCTGTGATATAATAAAACTTATATAAAAACTAGGAAATGGTTCACTTCCTATCGAAATCTGTTTTATTTCCCTTCCGAGCGGAAGCTTGGACTGGTTATAGCGCAACGCACACTTACGACACCATATTTAATTCGTCTTGTCGAGGTGATATGATTGATGTTAATAAAATTTGAATATATCAATATTGAATTGAAATATTTTGCACAATTTATCACATAATATTTGACTTAATATTTTTTTAACTTGAATTGTTTTCATCGTAAAAAAATGGCGGCTATGGGCCAATCGATCATTTGTTTAACCGGAGTCAAAAGTATTTCTTTGACGTCAAATATTTATATAAAACCGATACCGTTTATACATCTATATAACTCCTAAAATCTACGTAATTATAATAACTGTCAAACTTTGTAAGGAGAGAAATGTCAAAAATATACAACAGATATATTTTGTTAATTATGCTGTCCCAATGCTGGGCATAACTAGGATGTAAATATTGTTACTATACCCAGTAAATAGTAAGTAAAACAACCGATACCGACACACTGACGTATCAGCTGTTGCGACAGGTCGCGCGTGCGCGCTCGGCCTAACGTTTCGACATGCGTCGTCCAGCATTGACATTGAACTTCGAAACGCGCAACACGACACACGCCTCGCTTAACTCGGTTAACAGTTCAGTTTACACTACTTAATTATGATTAATGTTCTTTAAATAAAGTTTAATTGACTGTATTGACTGGATATCGTGCAGTATGGCCGTGACATAATTTTACCCTTATTGTAGCGAAGTTGTGTTGTGTCTTGCTAAAATGTAAGGCTTCGTGTGGTTGAATGAAGTTACGAAATCGGTCTTATGTATATTGCTATGAATGAATGAATGAGACAGCAACTTAAAACAATATTTGAGAAAGAAATAACCTAGTTACCGATGCCGGTAATAAATCTCACTGTATGAACACAATTATCTAACACTATCTACCAAAATAACTGAATAGGGACTTCCGTACTTTATAGCGGCCATCTTGTTGAAGATTAACCTGTCAAATACCTGTCATTTATAAGTCTGTTTTTCCTGTGTGGTTTTAAGTCGCAGGTCTATGTAACTAAGCCACAAACCACAGCGGTCCTCAAAGCCAATGTTACATTCATCCTGATCTATGTATGTGCTACTGCAGGGAAGCCGCGGCAAATATTGCAACGATGTTATATTCACGAAATGGCTTCGATACGACTTCAAACGAATAAAATAACGATGATAAACAAACATACTTACGACCCTATACTGTAAAAGATTTAAAAATAAACTAATACATAAATATTAATGCTTAGTAACATGAATATTAATGAGTCCTCTTTGAATCTTTCGAGAATGATTCAAATGTACCTACTCGTAAACTGAACGAAACCGGTCGAGATATTTCGGGTTGAAATTGATGGAAGTATACCAACGGAAGGATATTAATAAAAACAAAAGTGGGTCCGATGTCTCTCTCTCGATGGAACCAGACAAGCCGAAAGGATTAATAAAGTTTTGAATACATTATATTTTTTAACAGAACAATCGAGACACAGACTTGTTTATGCTTTTATCCAAGTTACAAAAAATATATTGGACAAGTGCTTTTTTTCGATTTCACAACAATTTGAAATTAAGTTCTCGTCTATGGAAAATTGCACTCTCAAATGAATATAATAATACACATTATCAATTGATTCACACATTTGTACACTTAGTTAATTAATTAATTTTCCATTGTTTTTATCTGAAGTACCTACGTAAATCCTTTTCATCGAATATCATAGTCAAATTAATGATGCAACAGGATATCATATTAACTATTGTTTCTTCACGAAGTTTATCAAATATTGATAAGCTATATTTTGTGAACTTTCCCTCAATTGTTACAGGTTTTGAATTAAATGTTATGCATGGAGCACCGCGTAACTTTATTTCTGACGTCAAGGCGAACTATTGACCCGCCAGCACTTCCGACTCTTACAATCACCTTTTACAATATTTTTATATGTACTTGTATAGGCAGCTAAAAATAAAGCGAAATGTTTACGAAATATTATTTACAATGTAGAATTCTCAGTCCAGTTAGTGGAGGTAATAGTAAGGAGGTAATAGTAAGTAACCTTGCAAAAGGAGGAATCGTGTTTTTAACGCGTTCGAAAACATAGATTTGTTTATGAATACCTAAACTATACGTTAAAAACACTTCTTCTCTTCAATTGTACCTCTGTAAGGTAAAATCTCCCAATGACTGGTTAACAAGTCGTAAATAAATTTATTTAGCATCTGACAAATTAAAAACGGTACAAGTAATTCGTGCAATGCTCTGGTTCAAATACAAATGTAATCAAATTAAAAAAACTGAATCAAAATCGTTTGTCGCAAAAAAGTATGAAAAATGATTCCCCATCAGTCATTTTTGCTTCGAGGATAAATATTGAAGAAATACATTTGACGAATTGCACTCGCAGTACGGTAATTGTATTCGTAGTTACATTTTGAAGTTTATTGACACTTTAGAATCCAAATATAGTGACTGATACTGTGCTGGGAGAATGTTGCAACGTCGGTTCAGATTGTTTCAACTTGACTATGTTGGAAACCTTTAGGCATTCTGAAAACTCCAGACACCAGGGTTGTCACTGACCTACTCAAACTCTTTCTTACATACTGTATTTGTTTTCATGGTAAGATATAAATATAGTACCTAGTACAGTAAATAAAATAACTTTGGTTACTTATGCGTCCCACCCCTGAAACGATTCCAATAATAAGAATTTATTAAACCGTATAAAATTTTAAATATCTTCAAATTGCAGTAATATGATTGAGATTATTATAATAAGCAGTATTTGTAACAATTTGCCATGAAAGATTTTCTTCAATCAGGTGTATAATTCAATATTGTGTGTATTTCTGAGCATATATTTAGAGAACCTTGTGAAATATAATGATTCAACTATGTTGTACGAGTATAAGCATGTTTCGTGCATTGCACAAATTGGGGTGAAATGTCACATACAAATAGTCTAAAGGCACGAATGTAAACAAATCTACGGAACATATATTTTTTTGTAGTTTCAACGATAGATAGAGCGATAAAGCAGGAAGACTCAGGCTACTTACCATCTCGAAGTGTGATCGAAAATAAGTGTAAGGAGGGGAAAGCCGCGAGTCGTAGATCTTATAAAGACGAAGATCTCATCCTGCATAACTAAATGTATGGGTGTGACCCCAGTTAATCTGGCAAAATAACGTTAACGCGATCTATACTACAAAAGTAGTTTCGATTGTGAAGAACCACTTCCATTATTATTTTTATTATTCGTAGCCTGGCGTGTCCCACCGATGGGCAAAGGAGTCTCTGCATTCTTATATTTTAATAATAATTTCGAGATTAATATAATTAATTAATTTGATAAAATAATACAGAAGTGTATCCTAAAGTTGTATCAATTGTTAAGAATCAATCGTATCATATTATTAAATAATAAATTACAGTTTAATATAATTTTATGTAATAAGATCTATTCCTCTAACGGTTAAATAAATATTGTGTAAAAATAAAATTCCGTTGACTAATTAGGTGCTGTACATCGAAAATGTTTCAATATAAACATATTTTGAAACACCTGTATTTGATTTGCGTATTTGTATTTTTCAGTTTATTCTTAGAACTTGTAACACTCAGGAAAGTACATCGATAGCAAATGTATATAAAACTCTACAGAAAGCGAAAGTTGTGAGGATGCATGTTTGTTGCTCTTTCACACAAAAACTTCAGAATGGATTTGAGAGAAACTTTACAGTAATAAAGGCTATATCCGACTGTGCTCGTACATCAGAATAACATATGGGGTACCGCAGGAACGGGCACAATGCGAGTAAAGCCATGCGGCTGTTAATTAATAAAACTAAAAATTTTGACGATTGGTTGGGACTTACGCATTCCTGTTAACAATAAGTAGTACAAAGAAAAACTCATGTGGTGTTTGCAAACTTAATATGACTTCGTAAACTTTTTTTGTATATTTAATGAGGAAAACCGCAGCGAGACATTGTGTTGTCCTGAGCTTGAGGTACTTACGAGTACTTGAATTGTAAGAATGAATGAGTAATTTCAAGTGGATCATCGGTTGAATACTGATAGAGATCGGTGTCGCGCCAGCGGTTAACGAGTAATATTTGTAGCAAGGAACTTCATGAAATTATGAAACCAAACACAATGAGCCCACGGTAGGTGAGCATTTTTTTAACGCTATACTGTCCCACAGCTGGGCAAAGGTCTCCTCCCGATATTGCCTACCGTCGATGCTACTTGAAAATCGGTCACAAATTGACGTTTGGTTTTGTTACATAATGCCACAATTCTCAAAATATAAGTAAACACTTTTACTTGGAAATACAATAGTAACAGGGCTATGTAAATAAATACATAAAACCGTAATCTAACAATTAAAACATTTTTGTAGTGAACTAGGTTCGATTAACGATTCGACTAAATAAAATAAATATTAAACAAATAAATTAGCCTATTATACATATATATGCAACTGCGACGGTGGCATTGCAATAAACAAAATACGAGTAGGAAGCAGGTAGGTATATGAAAAACTTAAACAAAATCTAAATTATTTAGTAATTAGTATATACCCTTATTGGAATTAAATTACCAAACAGATATACTAACTCGACTTCCAATACTGCCACAGATTCACAATTACAATTCAGGTTACAAAAGAAAATATTATAATTCTCGTGTGATGCTTATATAATAGGTGATAAACATAATGATTCACTGATGTCACCAGTGAGAGTGTGAAGATTTGCGTTGTACATGAATTGTTAAATCTGAATTGATCTGAAAGTAGCTGAACGGTAGTGGCCATTACATCTTCTCATGAAGATCTAGAAAGTTATCGCGGACATTAGATTATGGTTTTTGGACCATAGTAATTAAGTTTAAAGTTAGGGCATGTCCCATTACAGACTAATAATAACCTTTCTTATGGTTAGAATGAATGAAGCAACATAGTTAAAACTTTTTATAAAGTAGACTATTTAGACTTTATTCTATTTATCTGTCAAATTATAACATGTATCTCAACACTCGGAAAACATCGCTTACCACGAAACAAAACACCAATGACGTGAGATCAACCAATTGCGACGGGTTATCTAAGTCTACAACACCGAATGTGTGTACTCAAAGTTGGGTATCAGTTAATTCACCACAAATGTACAATTCGCACTTGAGATTTTACTATTGTCTTAAAGACCCATATAAGTAACCTCATTTTTTTAATTACTAGGTTTATACTGTGGTATGACTAGAATGATAATCTAGTCGTAATCAACCGAAAAAACATTCGTATTAAAGGCGGCCTGTTTATCGAAATTTATTTTGTTAACCAATTAACTATCTCAGAGAAATACAAACATGGAGATATAGGTGATAAATAAACGGGTTAAAGTGTTTATTTATATATAAAAATGTTTTATTTTAACTTAATCTGCTAACCGAGATTCCGGTACAGATGAGTTGGTACTTATCTCTCGCAACAGTAAAAAACCATTAAAAGTGATATACATCACATCAAAACAATGAAAAACGCTTATATTATTAGTTCTCATGTAATAACTAAGTAACAAAATTGTCAGTATCTTCACATTTGGACAGACTGACAGACAGCAAATATATGAGACAACTTCGAGTCATCGTTTACTTTTGTTGAATAAATCGTAAAACAATATCCATAAGCCGAACTCACGCTCAAAACTTATGATTAACTTTATCAATATTTTGAAGCATTACGTAGATATCGAAACAGTATAAAATAAAAGATTACAAAAAATACATATGAAATTGAGTACTTCTTTCTGTTAAATAATATTGTCAAGAGTAAGCACTGAAACAAATGAACATTACACCCCGCGCCCTGTAAAACTACAGGCTGGTATTATCATTACACCTCGATATTATAAATTAGTTAGAGCTAGGGCGTCAATGAAGCACGGCGTTGGGTGAAGTTATTATTTGGTCTAAGTTCACAACAATGGGAAGGATTAGATGTAAGTACCACGTTCCTAATGCGTTATCTATTAGATAAAAATGTAGTTAAGTAACTACCTGTTTTAATTAAAATTAAAACTACATTATTACACTGAACATTACCAAAACGAGTTTAATTAATTAATCGTTATCGGTTTGTGAATGAACGAGTATTTTATTGATTTATAAGTAAAGGTGTTATTAATTCAATGATCGATTTAACGTTTTAACCGATACTATAGTTTTTGTTTAATTGGATCAGAGCTAAATAATATAGTTTCTTAGTGTTAGGCGAACAGTCTAAACATGGATGGTATAGCACCGCTTAGATTGTTCAGAATTTTAGTTAATTAACTTAACCAATTACTATAGTGTTTCTCGTCGGAGTCACGGGACAAGAACGGTCTCTTTGAGAGGCATGCGAGGGGATACAGATCCAACTCGTAGAAGACACGAGAGGTTTAATGTAATGGATTACAACTTCAGGAACACAATCCCGAACACATCCCGCACACAACATGCACCCACAGAAACAGATATATTGCAGAAAATTTAAGTTACCAAACAGTACTAAGAATAGCAAAGATAAACCCGTAACTAGCTTTCAAATAAAGGAAAACGCAATCAAATCGGTCTATCCGTTTGAGAGTTACGGTGCCACAGACAGACACACTCACAGACATCGACGTCAAATTTATACAACCTCTTTTGCGTCGGGGGTTAAAACGACTAGGCTATGGGATTGAACTGTAGTGTCTCCCTAAGGGCAAAGGTCTCTTTAAACTCCTCTTCCATGACCCCCGGTTCAGTTCGGTATGTTCGAATACATACAAATAATATTATCTATACTCCTTTCTCTTCTTCAAATCTCAAATTATAAACCGCACTGACTCACCTCTATTACGCACGCACGAAGGTTCCGTTTACGTTGACAAATTAATAAATATTTATGATAATTGATTACTGTTTAACAAAGAGTTTGTCTTACTTCATTGAAAGAACAATGGAAAGAAAGCTCGAAAACAAGAATAATTTTGATAATACATAAACATTAGCCATGTACTGGCGAATATAAATTTGATTTTAATTATATTTTTTTTACTGAAGATACATTTTATTACTATAAGCGGCTTACTTACGAAGTTCAACTTAATCATTGTTAAAATCATACGTAACTGGCATAATGTAAAAGTTACAGTATTTATGATAGTAGATAAATTAAATCATGGTTCGTAAGAGAAAAAAAATGTGCTATAGATCACTTTTAACTACGAAATGTAAAAATTACACAAAGAAATACATAAATATTCATATTGGTTTTTTAGTTAAGCAAACCATAGTTTAGTTTAGTATAGTGAATAGTGACGTCGCCGATAGGGTCCGTAGCCGCTACGAGTCCATTCCTTCTCGTAGCAACCACCGTAGCAAGCTACGGCAAGGCTATCAATTTCGTAGCACGAGTGATTTTACCTGAATTACGATAAAATGCGTTAATATTTTTAACAAAGTAATTGTTTAAAATAATGACCTAATATATTAAAATGAATTGAAATGCTTGTAATGTATTATAATTTTCTTATTTAATTTATTATGAAAATAACAGGTTCTTAGTGCAATTTTCCCTGCGATTGTAGTGCGTGTAGTATCATTAAGAGGCGCGGGTGCGCGGGCGCACGCGGGGACGACAGAGACGCGTCAGTAAAAGTAATGACAACAACAATACGATATAAAACACGCCGTTACAACCAAAAGGCGATTCAGTTCGCGCGGGAACGCAGCAAGGTCAGGAGCAATATATGAACTCTTTCGGAAACAGTCTCTCGCTAGCCTGAACACCGGCACTACATAGACATCGAATAAAAAAAAACAATATTCTAAATTAATTTGAAAATCGAATCACAAGTCACAGACAATAAAAACAAATATTCACGTGTTCGTTCCCACGTGCTGTTCTAATTTTAAACGCTTGGGAGATCTTCGGAGTTCGAACGCATTTCGTCTTTCCCGCGAACGCTCGAGTGGAAATAGATTCGGTGGTGAACAATCAAGATTTGGACGCGATATAATATTTTGTGTGAAATAAACATTGTCGTGTATGTGTGTTCAAGTTGGGGGGCCTCGGGGAAATTAGTATCGAGTGAGTATTGCCACTGTTGTTAAGCTTTACGTTACATTTCACCAGAAAACAATACCCAATATTTCTTTGAAAATATTCGCATAATTTCTTCCGCTTAGATAAATTATAATGAATAAAATAGTAAAATAATCATAAATATCCATTTTATGAGTGTATTGTATTCGGCATACATATAAGTAGGTACGTACTGTTAAAAGTAAATGATTATATATTAAAATATTTAATTTATTAGCTCATACAGGGATCATAAATTGATAGGAAATTAATTGATTTTCCTATACATAATGGGTGATCATCGTAATTATTTATGTCTTGTGTCTGAAACAAATGCAAGTTAGAATATAAAACGCATGGCGTATTAAGAAAAGGCGCATTTCACAACAATATTTCCAAGAATAAGTTTCTATAAAAAAATATCACATTAAATGTCTTATTATTATTTACCCACAATTGGCACAATTCGATGACGTGGTTGTGTTGAAATTGGTCAAGGCACAAAGTACCAGGTACGTAGGAAAACTAACGCAAATCAAAAAGTCATAACTTAATTCAATTTGGACCGATGCGAAACTGTTTCGCGACGGTTCGTTATCGGTTCTATCCAATTAAATCATTTCTTTGTATTAACAATATTAAATAACATTATTTTTTGTAAAAATAAAACTGCTGTCCGTACCTAGTATGTCCCAATTCAGGGCAATTTCTAATCTCTAAAAAGCTTTCAGTACTGTGAGGCGGATTAGGCGTAATCACTATTCTTTCCATTGCTGATCGGTGATCTCAATTCAGAGCCAAGATAGAAAGTTAATAAGACTATAAGAATAAGACCATTATATTAATTTGTTTGTTTTTTGTTTGTACTTGTACTTGTACGAGAGATAAAACCGTTAAAATTATTCTGAATTGAAACTACGTTTGCGGATGCACTTCGTTTTTATTTTACATTTTTATCTGACGTTACGGCCCTTTTACAGGAACCGTGGTGATAGAAGACAAAATGTTAAATAAAAGCGAAGTGTATCTGTAAACGTAGTTTCAATTGAAAAGAAGTAGTGCTCGCTTAAACTTAAGAAACCAGGTTAGTGGGCAACACTGGTGTCAGAGTTTTTAGACCGCCTAAAGGCCTCCAGTACGTTATAATGATCATCGACTCGTAGTAATAATATCGGTTAATAACATTAGTTCCAGAAAGAATCGAAGATACAACAAAAAAAGCTTCATTTGAATTAACACGATTTGCATAAAATTAGCATTCGGACATCTTAATCATTGAATTATTTGCGATGACTCATGAGGACACTTTCTTTATACATAATAAAGCCTCTAAATACACAGCCTTGACCGCCAGTGGTGCTATTTCATTAATTATTCCGATAGCATTTGTTTTTTGTTAGCCTGACACTTCATGTCGATCATTTGATTTATAACCAGTATAATATTCAATTAGTTTTATCTAAAGAGCTGGACAGATCTCGATTGAGTTTTTGTACAAGAATATTGATGTAGGGGAACACATTGAGAGCAGTAAAATAACCACTAAGAAAAAATCTATGTTCAAATTAAGTTTGATCGAAATGATTAAGATTGAGTTTGACATTTGAATTGTATTTAAAAAAAATTAAATGTGTTTTGAAAATATCTGTTAATTATATTATAACTAAAATACTTTTTGTTACGTCTTAAGATTATAGTTTTTCATAATTAAAGTCAGATTGAGTAGATTAGTGGCCAGTCCTGTGGCGGAGTTTAGATCGCTTTAAGGCATTTGACATGATTGAAACGACCGGGAAACGTTTACTAAACCATATATGAACATATGTTAAGACAGTAAGTATGTACCGGTTATTTAATCAACGGTATATCTTTTGGGGGAAACATAGTAAAGAAATAACGAGAATAAAGCTTATTTCTTTGTTCTACCTCAATTTACTTCCAAACTTAGTACATCTAAAACATACCTAAACAGAGGTTGAACTACGATGTAATATCGCAACAACTCAATTAGTTGTGCACTAAATAACTATTTAAGTTGCTAAAATAACGATTGTGAGACTGACAAGTGACGTTGTTAATAATGCGAACACAATAGACAAGATGTCACATCACGATGTTCTTATTTTAAATGTTGCAAATATTTAGCTATTGTTTTTAAAAAAGGTTATGTGTAAAGAGTTTTTAATCTATTGTTAATAGTGTTGTTTATTTCTTATGTTATACAGATTTAGTCGTGGTTAAAATTGGACTAAGTACGTAATAAAGTTGAAAAATAAAAATATGTACTAATTATTGAGAAAGATTAGAAAACATATTTAATTAGTAACTTTACTTTACCAACTGACTGTAATATAATTATGTCTTTATATTTATAATATTTAGTCGTTATATTTGTATCAGTTCGTTAGTATATCATCTCCAAATTGTTTCCTAAACATTGTACTGATAGCTGACGTCACACATCGACAGTGATTTATTGCAGTCTTTATCACAGACACAGAGTGTGACGAGCGAGCACTTTTATTTATAAACAAACTAATGATAACATACCTAACAACTAAACACACACACACACACATACACACTTCAGTACAGACAGCGTAGACTAACAAAAAAAATCAAGAATAATGATAAAACATGTTTAGGTTAATTCATCAATTCAATGACGTCATTTTGTTCATATTATTTTGTTTTAATCAACATATTTTATTTTGTTAAACAATAATAAACATATAAAAAGGTGTTCAGTGTTTATTTTCCACGTTGACTTATTCAAAATTAAGATTGTGCTCTATTTAAAAAGTTTTTCAAACATGTTTGTTTGTCATAAGTATATTAATTCTAGATTTATTGAAACCATATCGCACATAGACTAGACTGGTATTGTCCCGTCTTATCACGGATCCGATAACATTGAACAAAGAACACCGCGCTGTTATCAAAGCCCAGATGTGCAAGGTGAAATTATGTGTTTGCAAACGACGAATAGACAATAATGACATGTAATGTGCATCGAGGTAGAGAGTGGAAATAAAGTTACCTTTAGCATTAAGTAATGCTACCATTCCGAGCTGCATAGAACGCAACCACGGGCGGTTAATAGTTAATATTTTATCTTTACTAATACGCATAACAATAGTTTATCTATACGTACAACAAAGCTGAAGAGTTTGTTTTATGTTTGTTTAAACGCGTTAATCTCGGAAACTACCAATTCGATTAGAATAATTATTTTTGTAATGGATAGCCATATTCAACGGGAAGGTTATAGGTTATTTTTCACCACGAAATTCCCACGGGAACGGGCACAATGCAGGTGAAACCGCGGGACGCTGCCAGTAGAAAACACAGTATTTGAGGTATAGTTAGGACAACGTGATCATGTTGATAAGTTAAGTATGTCTATAGTACTCGTAGTATGTTGCGACATTATTCAATTGTCAGTCTCAATTGTTTTAATCGTTCGCCGAATTCAATTGACATATAAGCAATCTACAACCTACGACTACACGGTTCTTAACAATACAAGAAAAGATAGACGAAAAATATATATGTTTCAATTGATAATTTCAATTCTAATCGTGTTCTAATATACTTTTTACCTATTAAATAAACCAATAGAACATTCTCAAAATACAGTTACCTAAGATACTTTTATCTTCACTTGCCTAGAGATAGATAGCCAAGCGGTTAACTGTCGGCATTATCTCATCTCGACACTTTGCATACCGTATATTATACGGACATATCGGAGTCAGATTAGTCGCTAAACAGACATTCAGACTTCACAAATAACTAGATCATTTATTTTTGTTTATAATGACTAAATCTGCCTTGTGTTTGATTAGTGTGAAGTAAACATATTATTTATATTTGTTATATTAAATACGTAATTGGTGTATAAACAAGTTTTCGAAGTTGTCCAATGTTTTCATTTTTAAAGAAAACAATGTGATGAATATAACTGTTTAGTGTCGTGTTTATTCATGTGGATGCAGTAATAGTGATTAATTATGTAAGATGAAATTCTTTAATTTGACTTGCAGTGGATCATTACAGAATCACACTACTCTATCACTACTTCTTTATATTCTGAATCTCCTATACAAACGCTGGGAAAACCTTTTCAGTTATGTTGTATTTAGTTGCTTATGAAGTTTGCTGAATATACCTCTTGATAAAAAAGCTATAGATATTATATACTCAATTTTCTTTCAAAGACAAGCTCAGGCAATGGTTTGGTCATTACTTTTATTCATAAATTCAGAGCACGGCTCTTGTCGATGTAATACTTTACTCTACCCTATGCCATCCTCTTTAGTTGTCTACACGACTCGAACATTGCTCTCCCTTTCAGTTACTCTACATACAGCCTTCTTTATACACATTCAAATACATTTGCTGCACCCGTTCGATCAGTATCAGGGTCAGTCACCCCGTGCCCATCGCGCCGCCGATTTGTCAAACGAAAAAAACCTCATCAGGTCGCACCAGCATTCTTTTTGTAATTCAAACGCAATGTTCACATTCGCCACATGTGCTTTTGAAAACAATACCAGGTATAACTTGGAATTGTTGTTTTGATGCGACTAGAATTATAAATGACAAAGTTTTATGTGAACTGACTTTTAGGGTACTATAGTGTGTCATAATATATTCAGATTTTTTAGGACTAGTTATTTGAGGGTTCCATTGAAACGCGAAGGTACGACACGCTCGCATTTGTAGAAGTTAACAAATGCAGCGCATTAAAACATATATCAGCGACACGTGGCGATATTAAAAGTCAACAGAAAGACTTCAACCACTTAAGCGTTTTAAGTGATTGACAATGAAAATGAATCAAATGTGTGTTGCAACAATGTAAATGAAGCACTGATAGGTTGTAGGGACAGTCAGCCTACAAAAATGTACTACTTTTAGTACTTTTTCAGATTATAATTAAGTTCGAGAGGGTCAACTCTGAAGTTGGAGTTTTCAACATCAGGACTTTTTATGGCACAACTAAACATAACGTTTTTCAAAATATTTGACCCGCAGTCTATCCTGCATCTTAGACTTTACTGTATAACATCTAACTAAATTATTTGTGTTTGTGTGTACAGGAGCGCGCGGGGTGCGCGCGTGGGCTGCGCGGGCGCACAGTGGGGCGAGCGACGCACGCGCACTATGCTCGCCAGCATCAAAGGCTTTTGGAAGATCTGCCGCTATGGAGACCTCTACATGGTACGTAATGTTTTACATATTTGAGGTAATATCTGGGTAACTAAATGAATTTACTGCCAATCAGTTTCTGACTCATTGTTTCTGAGAGAAACATTGTCAAAACCGTATCTAAAATCTGAGATTGTTGGTAGAGAAAGGTTATTGGATTAGTTGTTTAGACTACTATAAGGGTAATGGAGAAACTGCGTTTACACGTAAAATTTAAATAAAGATATCATATATGGATCATATCATATTTGATATCGCGTAAAAATAAATATATTGTCGTTATAATTACGTAGCATGAAGTGAGTTTCCCAAATTGAATAAGATCAATCACAATCAAACAAATCGGTATTACAGCTATCGTTCGTGATATACATTCAATTATCTATACTAATATTATAAAGCTGAAGAGTTTGTTTTGTTTGTTTGTTTGTTTGTTTGTTTAAACGCGCTAATCTCAGAAACTACTGAACCGATTTGAATAATTCTTTCACTGTTAGATAGTCTATTTATCGAGGAAGGCTATAGGCTACATTTTATCCCGAAATTCCCACGGGAACGGGCACAACGCGGGTAAAACCGCGGGGCGCTGCTAGTATAAAATTTGAATGAGTATTACTATCGCCGTACGGATCTACAGAAATCATATTACCTTTATGCTCATTTTTATATTTCCCAAACCGATTTCTATTGGAAACCATTTTCGGCATAGAGTCAAGGACAAGGTTTATAGAAACTTTGAATGAAATATAAATAAATCATAAAAGTTTTATTAATATGTTAATCTGAAATTGATATTTCGAAATTACTTTACTGATTATGCAAGTAGGTCGGAACTTAACGGGTCGACTATGTATGAGATTGAATTAGGAGAACGACGATTCATTTAACATTTCGTTGTGCTTAAGGTAACTCGTATAATGAATGGATCCTAATAAAAAAAATCTTACGTAAAATATGTAATCTATAGGAAAAGGCCTCTATTTGTTAATAAAATAACTTACAGTAGGTTAGGTGCCTTCAGGGGGCCTTCAGACCTTCAGGCGTCCGATTTGGTCTGACGATTGATTTAAACGACTGGGACTGAAAATATGCTATTAGAAGCACTGTGGCACTTGGTTAGGAATGCCACAATTGATCACCCATCCACATGATGGGCGACTAAAACGTTGTTTAACAATTGCGATGACTTGACAATAAATAATCCATCCAAGAAGTGATCGTTGTTTAATAAGCTCAATGAGGTAACATAGTGATGCGTTGCATAAAGTAAGGTATATGAAATGTTAGAAAACTGACACAGGTTACTAGACCTAATATTTCTGCTATTCACTCAAATAAAACAAAGAAATGTTTGTGTTGTTATCGCTATCAGGTGTAATCTAATGGTTTGAATATAATGTAAACAAGTCATAAGTGAGATAGCTGCGCCTGCGCAAATTGCCGCCATTCGTGATGTTATGTAACGATGCATATGTATGATACCTCGGACCTAATAAATACTATTGACAAAACGCTGTAAATAATGATGTGAAGTTGGTTTTGCCGACAATAGCATGGTACTCGTACCTCAGACCAATAAATTCATTTTTGTCAAACTGAGTGCACTTTTTTTCTTCTTAACTTATATAGTCCCACAGCTGACCAAATGGGTGACAGTTGTCACAACGAACATTTCTAACATTTTTAGTCGATCTTCGAACTGCCGATCAATAGTACAATTTTATCAGGTGGAAATTGATTATAACGAGTTTTGTTAGTCCGTGCACAGGGTGTAATTTTGCATGCTTCACTGTTGGCGGCATTGAGTTTAGTTTTTTATTTAGTCTTTATATAATACTTGGATTATATAATTGGGTATGTGATTAGTATTTACATCTAGGATTCCATGGCATTGTGTTATTTAGAGCATAATTGTTACGAAATATTGTGCAACGATTTCCTACGTAGATACTTAAAGTGAATGATACCTATTACCTACGTAGGTATAAACAAATCCATAAGGCCAAGACTGGCCGGTTTCAATTCCCAGGTCAAGCTAGGCATGTTTCCGAATAACTTTACAAACAAGATTTGAGATCATAAACACGCAGTACGCAAACGTGGTAATTACTCTACATCTTCCTTATTGTACTGAGATGACAAGACTTTGCCTAGTAGTGGAATACAGGCTTGTATTTTTTATTATTTAATTAAATTCCAAATACGCACTAAACCTGCACCAGTAACAATAACACCAGAAGGTTCAATCAAAGTCACTGCCAAGGACCCAATTACATTCATACATAATACGTACACGGTATCATTACATACACGTAACATAATTATATACCCGAACCGCGGATTTAAATAGATACTGTATGTGAATAGCAAGTACAGTGAGCACTGTAGCCGGTTGAGTACTTCGGGGATGCTGAATTCAAGAATTTTTGTTTTATGTTTGTTTGAACGCGTTAATCTCAAAAACTAACAGTTCGATTTGAATAATTATTTCTGTATTCGATAGCTACATTCAAGTAGAAGGTTATAGGATATTAATTATCCCGAAATTCCCACGGGAACGGGAAGAAGGCGGGTAAAACTGCGGGGTCGCTGCTAGTTGTATAATAAAGCATCTTGTTACAAACAACACTACCTAAACGAGATAATATAAAATTGATACTTGTTAATTTGATACACCAGTTTTTACTGAAATACTTTTAGCAATTTATTATTAGCAAGTCTGTAGACAAGGACTCGCTTTTGGTTGATTAACACATGGACTTCTCTATTCGGTAGTGAATAACGTAACCACATAATAAAAAAATAATCTTCTACTAATTTTATAAAGACTAACTGAACTTGTTCCTGCTTATCTAAATGTAGGGACGCGACCCCACTATATCTGGGAAAATAACTTAAGCGCGATCTACATAATATTTACACTAGCGCCATCTATTGGATCGCGGTTGGACAGCTAGTAACGAATGTGGACTTGAGCTTAACCATCATCTTTTATGCATTGTTTGCTTAAGCCTAATGACTGGCGAAAGCCCCCCATCAAGAACCACCTTTAGTTGCTATTATAAGAATTTGAGTAAAGAATATCAATAAAGCTATTATTATAACCAATAAAACTTCAAATAGATTATACAATCCTACTTTTCAGCCTTAAAAACCAACAACAGCGTTCCATCTCCTAGTCAAATTCATGATGACATAACATCGCTAGTTCGACATTGACTCGGACCTCGCTCGTTCAAGTTCAATATCATTCGCGAGTTCACTCACTCCGCTACCGGCCTTAGCCTTACATACTGTTTATACTGTGTAAAGTAAATTAAAGTATCTGCTGAGCGATTATGTTGCCCTGGTACTTTGGTAATGGAATCCAGAGTTCTGAGGGTGATTTTCTATATAATACAATCTAGGAATATGTTTTTTCTATTAAATAGATATGTAATTGGAATGTATAATTTGTTTTGTATAACATTAAGCTGACATGTGATTGGACCTTAATACGAGTACATCTCGTATACTTGAAACTAAACAGGAGTAGCCTCTGATGTCCCACAGCTGGGCAAAACTGACTGTATCAGTACAGTGAGGAGGATTAGACGTAATCACCACGTTGGCTAAAGGCTAGTAATCGAAACATTTTTTAAGCATACGGAAGCTTTTGCATCCTTAGTGCTGAGCTTATCGTGAAATATAAATGAACTCCCAATTAACTAATGAGCGTACTTTTGTCTTAAAACTAAAGCGTCAATAAGACGTGACGAGGTCTAATCTCCGTCATTATCAGACAAAACGATCGATTTGTATTATTTAATTACAATGAAACATCTTCCTGTAAGCTTGACACGATTTCTGTACCGGAAGAAACGCAGCTTTGGTTAAATGATCACTGTAAAGTGTTGGCAAATTCAATATCAAGTATTATGTTACGTTGGTTCAGTTGTATTATGTTGCATACCTGAGTAAAGTTAAATTATAGATACAAACTTTAACTAATAGGTATTCATAGAAACCTTATAAAACATTAATTAATTATGGCAATTATAAAGACAAAAAATAAATGTATTTATAAATCAGAAAACCAGACAATTATAAAACATAACGTTATATAAATAACGATACCAAGATTAATAATAAAATATCCAGGAAACGGAAGGAACTTAGTTTTAATAAATCACGGAATGCTTCATATTGCGCATGTCGTAGGCGTATAAGGTATGGATTGTATTAATTGCGAGTCCAAGTGACTACCGATTGGTTGTACTTGTAAGATAGTAAACTATTAGCCTGTAATGTCCCATTGCTGGGCATATGCCTCTCATCTCACCGAAGATATACGTACAGTGGGGAGGATTAGGTATATTCACCACGTTTTTCTAGTGTCTACTGCAGGATTGAGATCTCAAACCTGAGATGTTTGAATAGTAATTGGAAACACGCTTTGCTCGGCCGGAAATTTAACTCGGGACTTCAGATAGATTGAAGTAAATCCTGGTGAAGACAAAACCTAGGTTTCCTTGTGTGCAGCGACGGGACGAATCGTGAGAAAAATATGTAGAAAACCCCAATGAACGTAATTTATTTTGTTTGTTTATTGAATTAAAATTTTAAAGTTGCTCGTGTATCTCAACATTATTTTTTTGACATAAAAATACATGTATACTCAAATTTTTACGTAATCTCTAGTTAATTATACCTATTAATTATGTTAATTATAACTTAGAAATAGGAATATTTCTTTGGTATTCATAAAACATAAGAAGCGTTTAGTTTTCCAACACAACATGATTAAACAATAAAATTAACGAAGCGAGCCGTCACAAGATGTTTATCGTAATGGGAGTTATCAGTCTTAATTACTAGAATTAAACTTTAATTTTAATCTAATACTGGAGATTAACTATTTTGGAAACCACTAGTTCACAAGTATTATGTAATGAGCGATGTTATCAATAAATTAGCAGCGCGCCGCCGTTTTACCCGCGTTGTGCCTCAGGATGAAAAATAGCTATAACCTTCCCGTTGAATGTGGCTATCCATTACAAAAAGAATTATTCGAATCGGATTGGTAGTTTCTGAGATTAGCGCGTTGAAACAAACCAACTCTTCAACTTTATTATATTAAGTATAGATTCTGACTGTAACGTTTAAAAGTGAGTTTTTTAAAGTCACAAAATAAAGGATAAGTCCTCCTCACCGCACTGATTTCTATTTTGCTGTACAGTAATACATCGTGGAACATTAGAGGCGATATTCACTTAACATTTTTTACTTAAGAAAAAACCTCGATGCGGTTAGTTTGTTTGTTTATAATTCTCACAACAAACCATTATAATATTCGGCTTCGTAAATAGATAAACAACGATTAGAGTACAAAAACTCTTCCGAATATTACATAAACCATATTAAAAGTTAATATATACGTGTTCACTAGAAAAACCCACAATCTATTTTTATAAACACAATAAAAAGTTGTTCATATAGTCACGTTTGGTGCGTTTTGGATGATTCTATACTTTGTCTACCATTTGTAATGATTTAGGTTATTAGTAGGTTAAGATTAGGTTAATATGCCTAACGGTATAAAAATGTGGGAATATACAAGACTATGATTGTGGCCCAAATAGTATGATAAGTGTAGCTTTCAATAATTATTTGCAGATGAGCGTATTATAATATATCCTAAATTGTTCTCGCGAACTCAATTCTTCATGAAATTGCTTCCTGTATTTGTGTTTTATATTAAATCTACTGAAATTATGTATTGTTAAAGAAAATGCGCGGAGATTATATGGCATTATAAGGTTTTTTTAGTTTAGGCCCATCTCGTAGCCAGATTTGGTAGCTAGCTACGAAATGAGAAAAGTGTTTTCCCATCTTGTAGCTAGCTACTAAATGGGAACGATCTATTCGGTAGGTTAGGGTTATTTTATTTTTTTACTAGTTAAAATCCTAAATCTTGGACTTTCGAATTCCTATTTCGTAGCCAGCTTCGAATCGGGATTATTTCTCCCATTTGGAAGCTAGCTACCAAATCTGGCTACGAGATGGGCCTAAACCGTTTTTTTCAGCTTTGTATAAGATTATATTAACCAAGAAAGAGTGAATAAAATAGCTTGTATAAAATTCAATGCTTTACATTAAGTAGGTATTTTATTTGATACCGAATTGGCTATTAATAAAACTTCTTCTAAATAAAACAAAGAATCTGATTCAAAATAGATGTACATATTTATACGTCAGGAAACAGTAACTGGTTCCTGTAACCTTATGAAAGTCACGAGACACTCACACGACCCATTTGAAACAAAAAGTCGTTATCTTCGCTGCACTTAGGTCAACACATAGCCGTCTAGACTTTTCTAATTCGACCATGATATTATGCAACACTGAATTAGCATTTTCTACACAAAAAATACAGAATATACAGAGCTTTTTGTGGACTACAACAACAACATTTTATTACATCACTCTAATTAATATTGTAATGTATGCTAGTTCGGGTTTGTAACTACATGTATTAATAGATTCTAATCAATTTAAATCTTTATCTTAAAAGGTTTAGGAATAACCCCAAATTGATTGCAATTCAATAAAGCAATCAATCTTTTCACAGACATGACATAAAACGCAATTAAAATCTAGACTTTTCGAGAGCTTTTAGAGCTAAAGCTCAGTTATTTAGTTCACAAGTACCAGGCCCGCATGAGTGCTCAGAAGTTGGCATAGCGAAGTGAAGGCGACATTGCGACGGTCAAGGATAACCGCACGTGGACGATACTGCAGACACCACGCTTTATTTTATTTATCTTAAATGTTGCAATTAGGGTTGTTCACTAAGTAATTTAATTAGAAACAATCTTTAAAAAAATAACACATCAAATAATTCTAAATTGTTCTTCAAAACAAAACACTTTCTTGCAGTCTGGATAAAACTTATGTTTTATTAGAGGCTAACTGAAAATTGTCTTACGGTTTAATTTACGACATCGACGGTCGTAAAAATAACTATAGGGTATGTCTTTGTTTAAAACTTGAGTGACAAACAATACCTCATAATTTATTAAAATAAAGTATGTATGCTGTATGAATTTTTTATACTCATGAGCTAAAAAATACTTATTTATTGAGTAGTTAAGTTTATCAACCCTATAACAGAGTTCAATGTTACCAATAATCACGATGGTAATTATAATAACTGGAATAGAGAACTCGCGATATCCTTTCGATTTATGATCGCCTGGTACTTGGTCGAGTTATGTATGTGTGACTGAAGCATTTCATTTTGCAATACATACAAAGATAGTATTAAGTGTGTACAGTCAACACGTCTTATGCTACGGACTGTAGTACTTTGTCAAATTATGAATTCAAAATTATTTTTGCTCGTTAATAATATTTGACCTGTACTGTCCCACTGATAGGCAAATGCTTTTTACCGAAGTTAGTAGTTACAACAAAAAATTGAATATGATAAGGTACTGAAGGCTGAAGGGCATAGCATTTTGTCTCACCGACTGTTTTTAACTGTGCACATAACTTAAAGGAAAAATATTATCGCAGTGTCCTACACAGATCTATGTACTTGTAGGAGCGATTACGGTATCTAACAAACAGGCTGTTTTCTAGAAAATGTCTAATTCAATGTCAGTTAACGATAGAAATGTGTATTGTAAATACCGCGAGTGTCCTTACGTTCACTCGTCTGTCACATATGCCGGCACGGCATGACCGCGAGATAACCGCAAGGATATACCACTAATGGAAACGATAACAAATCCAAACACCTTCATTACAAATTTCCTGAAAGCTGTTATCATAACATTATCTAATAAGGTAATGTAGGTTCGTGGCGAATCGAAGTATAGGAGATTGTGTAGACTTCTTAGAGGCCTGTGACTTGATTTGACGATTTTAACAACTGGGAACGAATATTTAAAGATGCTGGACCAGAAAGCAATGCTACTTGCAAATCAAGTTGCAAAAAAAAAAATTAAATGTATAACATTTTTGATTTTTGTGAGAAAAGAAAAAAAATAAAATTATTCGTTGATGTATACCGAGTCAGGAACTTATTTTATCGTATGTAATTAGAATGAGAATCGAGTACTAAATGCCCTATTGCAGTAATGAAAGTGCCCCAGTCATCCTGAAAACATTTTATTTTTAATATCTGGATATTAAAAAGACGTAATCTCATTTTCGCATCCAGTGCCGACCTATGTCTGTGTACCGATTGTTATTTAATACAAGGCGTTAGGGGTCATACGTTGGTCTGTCTGATATCGTATCAATAAACAATAGGAATGAACGGCACAACTCACGATACAAACATTAGTATTGGAAACACTTTAACTGTGAGTATTTTCAATATAACATTTAGTTTTAATATTTTACCGTCGATCTATATATGTACGTACAGGTTTGTACGTACATTATGAAACCGCAATTGCTACTAACCGATTCCATCTGAAACTTCTAACTTGAAAAGTTCAAGAGTCCTCTTTACAAGAAATACATAACCGATTAACTATTAAAATTCTTCAAAGAATTCTAAAACCAATATTTCACATGATATTAAAGTACAATTTCATTTCCTGAATTAACAAGACAATGACAAATAAATATGATAATACAAAGTCGCAATACTATGTAATTAATTATAACATAAAGTACACGATTTATGTATTTCTTTATATTTATTATATACATAAGGCAATGCAATAATAATTAGTGTAAACCAGTTATAAAACTAACTGTAGGAAATAATTGGAACAATTAAAGTTCTGTTCGAAATATGTATGACGTTGTGAGTATGTTGTACAAAGAGAGATCTTGACCGGAAGGCGCCAGTTATGCAGAAAATGGACAAAGGTTTTTCAAATATCACACGAAATGATTTGCGGAAAACGCGTGCTCAGTATAAAGTATAATGTTATTATTTAAATTAACTATAATGTTCGTTTTCCCCATTTTCTAAACAACATGTAAATCGAATGAAAATTGCATAAAATAATGTTCAAAGTAAATAAGCAGCAAGAACCGAAACGCTGTAATTATGTGACAAAGGTACCAGGAGGCTAGCACGTGGTAGGAGTTTGTAATTTTCCACCTCCTTTGATACGATCTCAATCATAGCTCAGTTTTCATTATCATCGTGATTTTCATGAACTGCTATAGAATTTACGTTCTTCGTGGAAATGTACTGAGAAATGATAGGAGCAAGTAATATATGCCTTATGGTAAATAGGATTTTATGAGACATAATCAAATTAACTATGGTTTTGACCGTTGAGATTTGTACAATTAGATAAGTGGTTATAATGTATAAGTAAATGTAGAAATTATTCTCATCTAATTTACAGGCAACATCTATCAAGGTTCATGGTTTAATGTCATCGAACTAATGTCAAAATACGTATAACTAAATAAAGGTGAAAATTAGTTGAACGGTTATTTGCGTCAGTTTGCGTCAATTGGCGGAAATGGGCGCGCCTACACCCCGTGACATTACTTGATGATCAACTATTATAGTAATCACCGATGTTGGCTCGTCGGGTGTACCTACATCAACGCACAATTAACAATATCTTAGATACATCATTTATCTGTTATATACTTCGGTACAATTGGTTGTCTGTTTAGGAAATGCCTACAAGACTTAGGATCATAGTTAGTTTAGTTTCTGGTTATAGGTATTGATAGATTTATAATACCATCGATTGTGATATGGAACTAAACGATATGGTGATAGTATACACTGAACTTAATATTCTCCTACCTTATAGGTAAATACTTAAGTTTCTAATACAACGAACGTAAGTTTAAGTAGGTTAGACAGCTTAAAAACTTCCGATATAGTCGATTGAAAAACAGACACCGACAATTTAAGGTGCATGTTTTCATCAACAGCTAATGCTTATGCATAATATGTCAATTTGAAACAGTATTTTAAACATGAAATGAAAACAAAGTTTAACTGACAATGTTTGGTGAATACACACAACATTGTCAGTTATAGTTTGGATAACACCACGTGCCGTTTCAGCAATATTATGTTTCGGTCACTTTTGTGTCACGTCGGTAATTCAGAGGTAATTGACTATGATTGGGCGCGAGTACATCTTGTTGCTTTAATTTTTTTCCCCTATCCGGATTACGTCTTCGCTTCCATTTATGTCAATTTTCATTGTTATTTCAGTAATTATGACAATTGGCGGGAAATGAATTAGTGAGTTGAGTGTTTAGGGCGACTCTCCACCAGAGCTACGAACGTCGCTTTGTAACGTGTGATGTGATTGGTCGACATGAAAGTAGCGTAGCATAATTTTGGTGGACTGGCACTATTACTATTAATAAATGAAGGTTTTCCTATTATTCAGAATTACAGAATTTAATCAACTTACGTATAGTTTGCTTGCATATATATATAGTGTAGAAGATAATCGACTGTTTTAGTATATAAGCCGTTGCGGGTAGATTCTCGGCTCACTCTTTTTGCGTCGCTCGAGCTGTTCGGTTGTACTATTGAATTGTCATCTCGGGTTTAGTAATTAATTTCGGTTGCGATTAGGGTTTTTGAGTATCGTTAAATTGATTTGTTTCTTTCTTTATTTAAATTCATTTTAATAATCATACCGTTGATTTGTATTGATCATTTGAGTCGATTGTTTTTGTAAAATTTAAATTATAAGAACCGTTGTAACTATTTCATTATTGTTATTTTTTTAGATAAATTTGTTTGAAGTTTCCAATATCAGAAGTGGGATAGGGTCAACGTCATCCTATCCCGTTCGTCCGTTCTGATTTCTATTTTGATTTTGTTTTAAATACTTTGACGGTTTATATTCACAATCTGATTTCCGGTTTGCTTCGGTGTTGATTTCAAGTGTAATGTCTGACCGTAGCTATCGTGAACGTTTGAACCGTAGTCGAAGTCGAGATGATAGGCGTAGTAGACATCGCGATCGTTCTGCGGATGATCAATTGAGGCGTGATATGCAAGCTGTGTTAGGCCGTCTCCGAGCGATAGAGAAAGGGGTATCTTTGCGAAACACTCCACCGCCGCCGGTGCCGTGTGATGAGGGGCCCTCGTTCCCTTCACCACGTCGTCAGGAACCGGTCGGGCGCGGAGCGACGTCGCCTGACAGACTTGCGATGTCTACACGTAGGGACCGACGTTTGGTAACACCGTCAATGCCTCCGCCTCCACCAGGTGCCTCGGAAACACCTTACGTACCGGACGTGGAGTCGGAGCGCGCCACTAACCCAATCAGCGTCCCGTCTATTTTTACCGATCGTATCGTAGATGCTATTCGCTCCATTAACACCGCTGGTTCATCTAATGGTTCAAATTATTACATTTCAAATTTTGATCCAAACTTGCACAATATCGATGATTGGTGTGAAGAGGTAGAACGTGTCAAATCGTTAAATCATTGGAACGATTACGAATGCCTTTCGCGGATAGGGAACTGCCTTAAAGGGGATGCTAAGTCGTGGTTAAACGAGTGGGTAACCACTGAGCGTAGTTGGAGTAGTTTTAAGAGCGAGTTTAGACCTTTGTGCCCAAAAGTACCCGACGTTGCTAATATTTTATTAGAAGTAATGCGTACTAACTCTGATAGCTACGCTTCGTATGCGGACTACGCTCGCCGAACGTTACTTCGACTGCGTATTGTGCGTGGACTCAGTGATGAGTTGATTACTGCTATTGTGATTCGTGGTATTACTGATCCACAAATTAAGGCATGTGCCACCAATGCTAAGCTGTCTCCCAACGATCTTGTTGATTTCTTCTCCAATTATGTAAAACCTAGTACATCTAAGGTTAGTTCGGTTCCTGTAGCGTTTAGCAGTTCGAATCAACTTGATAATAGAAACAAATCACAATTGTCTAATTCGAGGAAACGGCATTTTGACACGGGTAAGTGTTTTAAGTGTGGGCGTCCGGGGCATACACAGCATACGTGTAAGTTCAAGTCAAACTCAAACGAGTCGCAGGTAGTCAAAGAGAAGCCCGTTTTTGTTCCAACAAAGCCCGATACGTGTGCCTTTTGCAAAAAATCTGGGCATAATGTCGAGAATTGTTTTGCCAGGTTGAAGTCAGAGTCCCGTAATAAAAACAACGTCAATTATTGCCAAAACCATGAAAATACGGACTAGGAATTTTAAGGTGAATAGGGTAATGAACGTTCAGTCTAACATGTCCCATCCTGTAAATACTCCTCTCGTTGGCGAGGATCTTCAGCGTTTAATGACAATAGTTGAAGAATTCTCAGAATTCTTAATATCGCTACATCAACTGTTAACACGGGTAGTATGGGTATTAAGTTAAAAAGTGAGGAACCTGTTAGTTATCGTCTATACCTGTTATGTACCTATCAAAAAAAATAATTGTAAAGACCAAAAAAAAAAAAAATCATCGATTCCGGTGATGCTCTTGCGTATATTGATGATGTACTGATTTTAAGTTCATCTATAGACCGCGGTTTGACCCTGTTACGAGAAATCTTAATGACATTGACCAATGCAGGGTTTTCAATTAACTTGCAGAAGTGTTATTTTCTCTCAAATTCAGTTGAGTATTTAGGGCGCAGGATTAGTGAGGGACAGGTACGGCCGAGCAGTGTTGGCAATCGAGGTTCATACGAGGACACCAGTTCTATTGGCTATGGTGGAGTCTTGCTCCAGATTCACGAAGGTGGTCATAAGCGAGTGGTCGCTTACTGTAAGTTGACTCGAGGTGCTGAAGGTAGGTATCACTCTTATAAGCGAGACCTTGGCCGTAGTTAGTGTTACAACACTTTCGTCATTATCTTGTGGGTCTGTGCTTCACTGTAGTGAAGTAGTACATCTATTGGTGAGTCCTTCAGACATTTGTGTAACATACCAAAGGGGCATAGGTTAAGTTTGCTGAGCGTGTTCCATGATGAACATGATCAACCCGGGGTTGACAAAACAACTGATCTGCTCTTAAAGCACTTTTGGTTTCCGGGTTTACGAACATTTGTTCTAAAATATGTATTGCACTGTCTAGTGTGTATATCCCATAAAAAGGTACGATACTCCTTTCAACCCATTCACTCTTGGGATAAACCAGATGTGCCTTTTGAAACCATCCACATGGATGTGTTGGGTCCACTTCCTGAAGTGGATGGTTATCGATTCATTCTTATAGTAATAGATGCATTTTCTAAATTTTGCTTACTTTACCCGATGTATCGACAAGAATCAGATGAATTAAAACTTCATGTTACTAACATAATTTCATTATTTGGGGTTCCCAAGTTAACTGTTGCTGATAGAGGTCTAATGTTTCAAAGTGTTAATTTTCTGGATTGGGTCAAAGACATGGGTGTTGATGTACATTTAATTACTCCCGAGATGCATCAAGCTAACGGACAGGTCGAGCGTTATTGCGGAACAGTTTTGTATATGATCCGCATCGAGGCCAATCATCGGCAGCAAAGGTGGCCTGGCGTGGTCTGGAAGCTTCAACTGGTGTTGAACATCACGCGACACCGAACGACGCAACATTCCGCGCTCAACCTGTTGGTGGGTGTCGACGCAGCAACGTCTCTCATCCGAGGTGCGAGATGTGGCGTTGGAAGGCTCCAGTCCAAACCGCGAGGCTCTGAGAGAGCTGACGCGCCAACAGGCGTCAGAGCGACTCCAACAAAACCAGCAAGACCAGGATTCCTATGTTAATCAAGGCAGGAAATCTGCCCGTAATTTTGAGCCAGGTTCCTTGGTCTTCGTGAAGTAACAGGCGCGGTCGATGTGGCAGCTGGATTCCGGTATGCGGGGTGCTTACCGCGTGACGAAGATTTTTCTTCCATGGGCGCAACGGGCTGCAACTTCTGGCTGGATCCTACGGGAAGTCAACTCTACAGCCACAGCTGTAGGCGGCAGCCGCAGGCTGCAGCAGCTGGCCGCAGCAGCTGGCCGCAGGCCGCAGCAGCTGGCCGCAAGCCGCAGCAGCTGGCCGCAGCAGCTGGCCGCAGGCCGCAGCAGCTGGCCGCAAGCCGCAGCAGCTGGCCGCAGGCCGCAGCAGCAGGCCGTAGGCCGCAGCCGCAGGCCACAGGCCGTAGGCCGCAGCCGAGTACATGATCCCGTGGTGTGGAGAATGGACCCCTGAAGTTTGTGCTGCTTACTTTGAGGGTGAGAAATGCGAAGTGCGGGCTGCAGACCGTTACTGAGCATAGTGTGTGCCAGAAATAGCTAACGTCGTGCTTCCTTTCTGAGTTGCAATTGCCGTTGTGAGCTAATTGCCGTGACAAGCTACGCTAACGTCGTGCCTATGGCTTGTGTGGGGACAAGTAATAGCTAACGTCGTGCCTCTGACTTGCGCCCCCGTGGTTGAGTGGATGCTAACGTCGTGCCTATGGCTCAACCACTGCAACATTGTTATGTGTCCTTGCTAATTTGGTGGACGCGCCATATTAGTGGGAGACGTAGCAGTGGAAACTTTTCACGTTTTATTTTGTGAACAAGTTCATGTGTTCTGTTTTTATATACAGGTGCAAACACAGAGGTAGAGGCTGACTACTCTGAATCTGAGCCTGGACTGTCTGGAGTCCAGCAGCCGCAGCAGTCTACCGCCGAGCCCGGGATCCAGGGAATCCAAGACTGCGTACTGCCTTCAACGGAGTCTACGATTGCGCCTTCCATGCCACTTTTGGATTAGAAAAGTGGGAGACCGAGGACGGTCTCCTGTCAGGAGAGGCCGTGTAGAAGATAATCGACTGTTTTAGTATATAAGCCGTTGCGGGTAGATTCTCGGCTCACTCTTTTTGCGTCGCTCGAGCTGTTCGGTTGTACTATTGAATTGTCATCTCGGGTTTAGTAATTAATTTCGGTTGCGATTAGGGTTTTTGAGTATCGTTAAATTGATTTGTTTCTTTCTTTATTTAAATTCATTTTAATAATCATACCGTTGATTTGTATTGATCATTTGAGTCGATTGTTTTTGTAAAATTTAAATTATAAGAACCGTTGTAACTATTTCATTATTGTTATTTTTTTAGATAAATTTGTTTGAAGTTTCCAATAATAGCATATATATATATTTGTGGTGATAATCCTTAGAACTTTAACTAAATGATACCTATGTGGTTTAGATTCTATCTACATTGACCTATGTGCTTGAAATTAAGGTTACAATTCTTAGTAAATGCCTTAAGGATAACTTAGCGAAATGAGGTTTATTTAACCGCGAATTCGTTTATCGAATAAGCTGCAGTAAAGAACCGGCTCATCATATCAGACAGATGGTAACATATCAATATATCAATGTGACGATGACATTTAAACTAGTCCGGATATTGCGTCGTATCTCTCTTCCTTTATCATTTTAGTTAGTAAGGTATTTTACTTGCTTTAGGATCTTATTAATGAATACTTTCTTTTTCAAGTATCTTTTAAGCCCAATTGCAAAAAAGAGTTGTGTTTTATGCGTTTCAATTGACGAAATTAACTAGTACATTATGATATTACGAATTGTATCATTATTATTTCCATTTTAACCTGATTGTTGTTATGAATATCTTGTGTATGAGAGTCGAATTGACCAGGGGTTCATAACGTTGCAGGTGTTGGCAGCGCTCGCCGCGCAGTCCATCAACATCTCGGTGGGGTTCTGCCAAGGCTTCTCCGCGGTGCTGCTGCCCCAGTACACGCACGAACACCCGGCCATATCTTACGAACAGAGCTCTTGGATTGGTTAGTATATTTTTTTTATTTCAGACTATATACATAGTCTAGTGGTATGTGGACTCGCTTGCCAATTCCCGGGTTCAATTCGCGGGGCGAGCGAAGCAAGTTTCCATTTACTGTTCAAACATGGCTCGTGTTCAATTCCCGGGTCGAGCGAAGCATGTTTTTAATTTACTATTCAAACATGACTCGGGTTCAATGCCCGGGTCGAACGAAGCATGTTTCCAATTTACTTTGCAAACATGGCTAATCCTCCTTACTGTACTGATATCTTCAGTGAGATGAGAGGCCTAAGCCCAGCTGTGGGACACTACAGACTATAACTCTATCCATAGGAAGTAGTCATCTGTCTATCTGTTAATCCCACCTAATCTAACTCTTTCGTAACGCAACGTATTTTGGCACAAATATTGCATATGGTTTTCATTTCAAAATGTTCATACATTAAGTATAGCAAAAGTAATTTTGTTACAAAGCCAAACATAGCTAAGGCATCTCACTAGTTAATTTTAAAATTTCGTTTCGGTAAACAATATACCTAAAGCAATAATATCATCGTAGAAAATACACAGAGGTCGGAACACACAAACACTGTGTATAAAATTATTATTAGAAATCTGGATGTGTGCCAAAACACAGACATAAGGACAAAGACATTTAGGTTATGTATACAGATAGGAACATAGTGACTACGTACCGTGTTTGTATTCATTGATAAATAAAGCAGTCGGTAGTCATATATAACTGTGTAAATAATCATTTACATGTTAACTTAGCTATATAATTAGAATTACTGTTTACTAAGTTCACATGATTTTGTTATCAAAGTGCAAATTAGATGGATTTTATTCCTTACAATAGTTAAAATGATGGAAAGTAGTTGCCACTGAAAAAAACACGTAAAAATGTGTTTTTTTGTGTAAAACTATAAAAAGTCATCAAATAATGAAAGTTTACTGAGCTAGTGGAAAGTCAAACATTTGTGTGAATGTTCAAATAAGATACGAGAATGTTTGTAGATCATAAAAATAGGAGTCAAACACATCACGCCGTGTTCGATGATAAGGAAACGAGGTGGAAACCAAACAGATGGAGAGTTAAACAGCAATTTAGTTCGTTATTAATAGCAAAATGCTCTCTCAAATGACAGCTATTACAATAATTTAAAATATCTTTTTATAAAATGGGCAATTATTACGTATTTATACAATAACATTAAAAACAAAGAAAAACGTATACCAAGGTTACCTACTAACCTATAAGATGTTTGTTTGAACAGGAAAAAACCAATGCAAACTATAAGACTAATAAAACTGGTTCATACAAATACATCTTATTAGGAATAAAGAATATACCTTTGCAAGAGGATGAGCTCAAAAAGATGTAACAGCCTAGACAGTCAAGTTCAAATTTTAGAAACTCCCAATTCGAGATGTTTTTCAAATTAACTTTTGGTTTTCTGTCGTTTCCTTATGGCACATTATGTTCTCATCTAAACTGTATTTTCCATCGTCCGCGTTTCAACTATTATTCTATCTCATAGTAAACGTACTCACACGGGTTTTTTCGCAGAAGATTTTTCTTTATGCAAGTAATTGGTTACTTTTTATTTCCCGATGTTTCGAGTAGATTGCATCTTATATGTGTACAAATCGAGTAAGTTTTAAAAGTACATTATTTTATCTCTTCCAGCGAGTCTCGGCGTGATATCGAACCCTATCGGCGCTCTGCTCGGGGGCATGATGGTGGACGCGGTGGGGCGCCGCCTGCTGCTGCAGTCCATCGTACTGCCCAACCTCATCGGGTGGCTCGTGATCGCCTTCTCAGAGACGTATGTGTTCCTGTGCGTGGGACGGTTCATCACTGGCTTCACGATAGGTGAGTTCCAACGGTGATGATAAATGATTGAGGTTACATAGTAGGGACGCTGGGTTGAAGTTCAAAATGAAGCTACAGGAATTTCGGTAGCTACTGCATCCCTTCACATACCTCTCAAAAAAACCAGGATTGTCCCGTGACTCTAAGGAGATGTAGTATAATCAACTTCAGAATTTCTTTTTGGGACCATAACAGTATTAATTATTGGCCTTGCCTTTTAACTTTTTTTTCAAACGTTACTAATTTTTGATGTTTCTCTTCCAGGAATGTCAACAGTCTCCTACATTTACGTCGCAGAGATCACAACTCCTGAAAAACGTGGAGTGTTAAGTGCTATAGGACCGGGTCTCGTATCCACTGGGATCTTCATAGTTTACGCTTTGGGAGCGTTCGTGCATTGGAGGAAAGTGGCGGCCATTTGCGCTGGCGTGTCCTTGCTGACGCCCTTTTTGATGTACTTTGTCCCTGAGTCACCTCTATGGCTTGCCTCGAAGGGGCAGATGAAGGAAGCCTACAATGCCATGTTCTGGCTTCGGCAAAACAACAACACAGCGCAACACGAGCTCATGGAGTTCACTAAAGACAGAAAATCAGAATCTATGACCTTTAAGCAGAAACTGTGCCTGTTCAAACGCAGAAATGTCCTCAAACCCTTCGCACTACTCATAGTGTTCTTCATATTTCAAGAAATGTCTGGCATTTACGTGATTCTGTATTACGCTGTGGACTTTTTCAAGTCAGTTGGTACCAGTGTGAACGAATTTACTGCGTCTATCATTGTTGGGGGCGTGAGGGTGTTCATGGGGGCTGTAGGGGCGTGTCTAATTAATAGTTTTAGAAGGAAAACTTTGGCTGCTGTGTCGGGTTTATTATTGGGCATGGCTATGTTGGGAGCTGCAGTGTGCGACAGCTTAAACGGACCTCCTTTAGTGAAACTCGCCTGTGTGTTACTCCACGTTTCCTTTAGTATGGTTGGATTCCTACAACTCCCATGGATAATGTCAGGGGAACTGTACCCCCAAGACATCCGAGGAGTGATGTCTGGAGCCACCGCTTGCTGTGCCTACGTCCTAATCTTCTTCAACATAAAAACGTACCCCCAAATGGAGAATTTACTCACGAGCAACGGAACGCTCTATTTGTTCGCCATTTGTGCGTTATTCGGAGCGATGTATTGCTTATTCTTCCTACCAGAGACAAAGGGAAAGTCTTTGACTGAAATCATGAAGCAGTTTGATGATGAAAAGAAAGAGATGGATCCTGAAGTGGGGTACACGAAAGAGAAGGCGAGTATTGAAGGGAGACCGGTGCAGAGGAGGCATAGCGCAGGCGCGGCCGTGTCGTTAGAGAAGGACCTCCCGTGGACGAAGGAGAAGACGTGCGTGGAATAACTCCTCTAACATTCTGGGAGCCTGGTACTTCCAATTAAAATGCAATGGACAATTTTAGCAATTAATTCGTGTATTTATAATGTTTGTGATCAGTATTAATGTTCGTTAAGTCTAACATTCCAGTAGAGTTAAGTTGTTCAAAGGTGACGACTAATTTAATATTTTTATATATTTTTACCCAAAAAGACTATTGAGGTCTCAACGTTAAGAGTGATGGTTATTTATTGCAGGGTAAATATTTGTACATAAATATAGATGTATTCTGTATATTTATTAGGTGTAATGTTAACAAAATAAAATGCGTTAGTGCTGTGATTTTAAGTTTGAATTAAAAATATTGTGTTGTTTTTAATACATTGTTTTATTTAAAACTTAGATATTCAGCTTGTCTGTTCTACTAAAATAGTGTTCGATTGGAATCATAACAAAATTATTAGGTACTCAAGAAGTCTCAGCATTTTTTCTCTTATATAACAGCTATAAAGAATTATTAAATAAATTAAGTCTAGCAAAACATAGATCGCTATAAAATGCGTCTCTGCTTTTTGGGAAATAGTGCTACTGTCTCGGACCAAGAATTCTTGGTCCGAGGCTACTGTACTACTGTACAAGTGGCGCCATCTCCTCAGATAATCCCAAACTATATCACACAACTATTCCGTTAAGTGCGTTTTTAGTACACATGACTGCCAATAGATGGTGGTAAAATGGTTTAGTAAATAAATGTAAAAATACTACTACATTATTCAAATTGCTTTGTAGTCAGTTAAGAAGAGTACAAAGATGAAGTAGAGCCAGTACTCTATCGAGCTCTACCAATATGAAGTCAATTAGTAAGCAATGACGCGAGGTAGTAAATAAACCTCAATTGCCATTAATATTATATACTATGTTAGTCACCAAAGTATACAATTAAAACGTTCAGTAAAAGTTAAGGTGTGTTTCACTGAATATTGTTCTTGCGGGTAAATGTAAACTCTTGAGCCAGCGATAAACATTCACAGTTCACTACTGATTCCTCGGAGTCTGCCTACGAGTGGTGCAATTCACTCAAAATCTCGAGCAATGTGTTCTTTACTCGCTTAAACAAAATCCTGTGTCATGAGAAAAAGTAGATTCGTAGTTGTCTCTAATAATGAGTATCTTATCCGCCCTCCTTTATACGTTCTCTCTGTCGCGCTTTCTCAGGAACGTCCAGAGTTGCTCACCAGAATGCTTGTACGAGCAATCGTGTGCTTGTACGAGCATTACCTTTACACGCACACTAATGCCGTGACATTAGAGGGCGTGCTAAAGTGACAAGATACCACTAATTTTCGCTAAAATGTCCCTTACGTTAATTGATACTTCTGGTATCGAAGTATGAAGTAGGCATTCGTGTAAAGTATCTTAAATGAATAGTTCCACTGACCTGGTCTGCGGGATGCCGTACTTGATGCCGACGCCCACCCTGGGCAGCGCTTTGATGATCTTCTTCACGGTGTTTTGGTCCGGAAACGCGAAGAATATCGACGCTGGAACATGAGGGAAGCGAAATTACAATTATGTTTTGTTTCAATTAAAAATAACCATGGTGGACTCGGGTCTTATTGGAGCAAAGTTTTATCAGTCTGGTCACGGCTTTAGGTTATTTTAATACTGAACCGATTTTGATGTTATTTATGAAGATAATTGAAACCTTGAAGTCTAATTCCCTGTAAAGATGTGGATGATACGGGTGGACCCGCAGGCTGAATCTTCTTAAGTTAAGGCTCGGTCGAAACTCTATTACTAGAAACTCTAATACTATTAACACCAGGCTTTAGTATACATTTTAATCACATCAAAGTTAACTTACTTCTACTCGCAAGGAACATCTCAATGGCAACATTCTGCAGCAGATATCTCCTGGAGAAGATGGCTCGGATCTCGCTGAAGTACCACTTGCCATGGAGGTGGTCGCAGTACTTGAGCACCTGTAAATAAAATAACACCATTGTAGGGTTTTGTGCTTTGCTCTTGCGTTTTTGTAAGGCGTTGTTTCGGATAGACTATCGTAAAAATATTTATTTTCCTCTCCTACTCAATTTGAGTAATATCGAGAAGTTAAAGAAGATTTCATAACATCTTAACTAGGAGTTCAGAAGTAGTAAGAGTTTCAAATAACATTATTAACATTGAAAGAGTATAACTAAACTAAAACAAATACAATAAAACCCATCAAAACAAAGACATAAAAACATCATGGCGTCCAAAGAGTACCAATTTGAATTACGAATTAAATTGTGTGTGTAAATAAAGATTTAACGAACGGTTTACAACACTCTCTGTTTACAAGTACCCACCAGTGTTTTATTGTGCCTTTTAATTGTGCCACGTTTATAGAGGCTCGCGTTTTGTCTCTGGTCTTACATTACAACTTATTTGGTTTCGATACAAAACGATGCCAGATATATAGGTGATTAAGTTTGTCGTAAAACTTTGACTGTGGAATGTCTCTTTTGTGTTTTACGAGTTCTTATTTTGATTGTAATTCCGATTAAATAACATACTTATGTATTTGCTGTACTTATTTTGATCAGATTCCTCACTATAAAATATTGAAGAGACTCATAGTAACTATGTAGATAGGTCAGCCATTCTACTCAAAATTAATAACTAAAACATACACACATAAACTATAAATCATATTCTCCGTAAAACACATCAAAACCCATTTAGCTCATTATTGCCAACATAAACAAATTCTATTGAGCATTGAATAGGCGACCCTTGCTATCACTTCCCGCCCCGGGCCGCTAGTCCGGAGGGTCCTCGTTAATTGGCACACAGTGATTGATTACACATAGCACTGTGATTTGTGAACAACACACTGTGCGTCTATTGTTTGCGGTTTGAGCTTTTGTATTCAGACCTTACCCTCATAATCATAACTTCAGGCTAAATGAATGAATAGAAAAGCAACTTATAATAGAGAAAATAATTTATTAAGGCAGTATACTGAATAGTATTTCTACTCGTTAAGGTTTAGTTATTAACCTTGTTTAGTTTTTAGACCCCTCAAATGTTTTCTATATACTCGTACCACAGGTCTTTAAAGTTAAAATATGTTTAATAATATTATGTTAATTCCTTTAATACATACCTACCTATTTTATGCAGTCAAAATTATTTCGAAAAGTGATATTTATCAACATCATATGCTCTTTTTTGAGTCGGCAAAAAGCCGGACAAAACAAAACTTTAATTTGAACATCCTCCCGACTCCCGAATGAGTGGCGGTACCAGGCGCCCACGAGTCGCAGGAGATGGGGCGCGTCTCATCCAATTGTATCGCAATTTATCACGAGCTCCCCTCGCGTCACAGCTACCGGAATAAGCTCTCGCGCCCTTTCCAAATCTTCCTGGGATAGCACTTTAATTATGAAGGAGACACAACAGAATTGGTTTATTTTGAGAATTTGAAATTAATGGTTTATTAAAAGTTTTTAATTGTATGAAGTATCGTGCTAGCACAGTATAAACCCGTCACAAAAAATATAAGTACATATTAATATTTTACAGCAAAATATACTGAAAAATACCGAAACGAGGGAAATCTATAAGATTAATATTAACTAATATTGGATGTTTTGCTCAAAATTTAAAAATGATATTATGGTCATGTTGCTTAAAGTAGGTACTTAACAATATTGAATGTATTTTCCCCCGCCCTTTAATCTCAGTAACCTATTCAAAGGCGCAACACAAACAAACAAACATGCATTATCAAGTACCAGGGCGACATGCGGCGGCAGGAGTGTCGCCACTAGCGGTAGATATGACACGAACCGACTGGCGTATTGTAAACAGATTAGCCGCGATGATTTGTTGGGCTGATCGGTGATATCGAGTGGTGGGAAATATTTATTGTATAGTCAGAGCATGTAACTTAGAACCTTATCATATTCACTACTATGGTACGTATATACTACCATGAAATTGTATAATGTGAGTTATCATGGGCAGTCTGTAAAATACTAACGCATGTAATACATGTTTGTAGCTTCAAAGAGACTCCTAAAATAAGGGTTCTCAATTCAGATGATTGACCGACTTCAAAAAATGAGGTTTCTCGACATCAAAAACTTGTCAGGATCTCTAAATAAGTAATTTATATCTTTTTAGTTACTAGATTTTGAAGCTGGTCAGATTTTTTAACAATAACTTTTTTCGATGAAGCTATAATGAAGTTAAATAATAAGATTTATAATTTCTATGCCATAAATCATAGACATAACATAAAAAACTGATCGTTACAATTCCCTGTTCATATTAAATGTGTAATTCATATTAGACGCAGGGGTTCATCTCTCCACATCTCTAATGTGAGGTGATCACGACATCATAATGATGGCAGGACCTCTCTTAATGTGAGAGTTACACCACGTGCGGAACTGATTCATAGCGGAGGAGTAGACCCTAATTGTTATTACCCTAACTAGTTATTAGGCATTATACATTTTGAAGCTCGAATTAAATTCAGTTTATTATGAACTGTGTGACTTTGTGACTTTTGCCTCAAACATGTCTGAAAAATCTGATTAGACGCCTGTTGGAATCGTTATTACAGATCGTTCTGAAAAACTGAAAACTCAGAATTTTAGTGGTACTCGTACTATGCTGAATTCAGCATACCTATTGTTTGTTTGAATTGTTTTTACAGGGCTAATCAAAAGAGGTACCAGTCCAAAAATTCAGTAAGATAGTGGTTTCATTTCGACTAGACGCTTGTCTCAATAGAAGAAGTTGTCTTTGGTCGTAAATCAGTCATAGTTTGAATTTCGACTCTTGCAAGAAACAATAGAATATACATAATACTAACTAACAAGCTCTATCCATTAACAAACGTAACAAAGAAGCCTTTACACGCTTCCAATTTACCAGCCACTGACTTTATTACCCCACATACAATGCATTTAGTACGAGGAGGCCAACAAAACAAAATACAATATTAAAAAACATACATACAATTAAACAGAAGAATTAACATCGAAGCTTCCGTTGGAAGCGAATCTCGACTCGAACAGACGGTGTATTGAAGATAAAATATATCGCTAAGGTTGTGGACGGGAGATGGTTATCGGGGCTCGTAAATAAAGCGGTGGAGTGTGACAAGTGGCCCCATTAGACGGAGGAGGGAGGGGGAGGGTGCAGACACAAAAAATATAAGGCAACAGGTACTGGGCGCAGAGAAGGCAAGGTTAGTTAGGTGGCCACACGGAAACAAGGCACCCCTGAGGTGGGATGTTTCAAACGGTCGGTTATTGTAACATACGTTCGTTAAAAAGTTCACGATTTGAACGCCGAATTAAATACTGTAATGTTAAAACTGTCTGTCATGTCGTATAGAGCTGTGAAGGATCTTGCACTAAACAGGAGTAGATGGAGAAAGAGCTTCGACATGATCTAAATAGATGAATAGCCAAAACGAATGCCGTAGTTTCAGACGATTTTTTTTATATTATATTAATTATAAATTTTATTTTAAGTTAAGTTCTTCCTTTGATTTGCCAACGGTCCTACACCAAGGTGCATCACAGATAGGATATGTAAATGAACTAGCAGTTGTCACCGGGTCCGCGCGCGACCCGCCGACCCCTAACGCACGGAACCCAACACACTAGGATTGCCCACTTTATGGACCCAATTAACGGTCGTTAACTAAAAAGAATTTTAATTTAATCAACTATTTTAATTTTGTGTAGTTAGTGTGTTGTTTTTAATGTTATTTACTGCCGAGGGTCTGTGTCTGTGGGTCTCATTTGAATGTCTAATTCTATTGGATATGGTTCTGTATAAGGCAAGGTGTTTCACTGGCACAACTGATTAGATAAATAGGTGAAATTAATTAGGGATCTGAGCGTGTCCAATCGATTGCATATCTATTTTAATACTTTACGTTGTTCAACACAATTAATAATAAAATATAGTGTTATCGAATCTTATATAATAGTGAATTATGAATCTAGACTTAACCAACCTCACCTACTTAAAATGTCTCTTGCTCCTAATTAAAATCATAATAAAGATTTCGTATGCTAAAAATGTATACGAGGGTGGTCCGATAAGTACTTAGCCTCACCGCCCGATGGCGTGACTATCGCAAGAAAAATTTACTATCGTGTAGTACATTCTTGTAGACGGCTACTGTAGAAATTTCATCCAAATTGGACGCGTAGTTTTTTTTTGACCGCGTGTGGAAGCGGGCTTGTCCGCGGATTCTAGCAAAATGGAAAAAGAGCAATATCGGTCGGTCATTCGATTCTTGTTTTTGGAAGGGAAATCGCGCAGCGAAATCAAAGAGCGCTTGGATACTGTGTACGGTGACTCTTCTTCTTCGATGGCGATCGTCAAAAATTGGTTTAACGAGTTCCAGCGTGGTCGCACGACGGTTTTTGATGAGTCACGCCCACGTGCCCCAAAAACGGCTACTACGGAGGATAATGTGACAAAAATCCACGATCTCGTATTGGCAGACCGCCGATTTAAGGTGCGCGAGTTAGCTGAGACAGTAGGCATCTCAAAAGACCGCGTAGGTCATATCCTGCATGAAATTTTGGGCATGAGAAAGCTGTCGGCGAGATGGCTGCCGCGTTTGCTCACTCTGGACAACAAGCGCAACCGTGAGGCCACTTCAGAGCAGTGTTTGACGCTGTTCAAGCGCAATCCAAAGGAGTTTCTGCATCGTTTCGTGACCGTTGACGAAACATGGATCCACTGGTACACGCCAGAGAACAAGGAACAGTCGAAACAGTGGACTTCACCCGGCGAACGTGCTCCGAAGAAGGCGAAGACTGTTCAATCGGCCGGAAAGGTGATGGCCACTGTTTTCTGGGATTCACAAGGTGTGATCTTCATCGACTACCTAGAGAAGGGCAAAACGATCACAGGGCTGTACTATGCTGAATTATTGGGCCGATTCGACGCCGAATTGCAGAAAAAACTACCCCATTTGGCGAAGAAAAAAGTGCTCTTCACCGCACAACGCACCGGCTCACAACTCCGCCCTCGCCATGGCCAAATTGGTCAAATTGGGCTACGAAATGCTGCCCCATCCACCGTATTCTCCAGATTTAGCCCCCTGCGATTTCTTTTTGTCTCCTAACTTGAAAAAGTCACTCGCCGGGCAGAAATTTGAGTCGAATGAGGAGGTCATCGCCGCCACAAAAGCCTATTTTGCCGACCTCGAGAAAACGTATTTTTTAGACGGGTTAAAGAAGTTGGAGAATCGCTGGATCAAGTGTATCGAGCTAAAAGGAGACTATGTTGAGAAATAATATGCCACTTTTCCAAAATCACCGTTTTTTTTTTGTAGGCTAAGTACTTATCGGACCACCCTCGTATGATCTAGAAACGTCAGTGGTTGAATTCGGTTAAAAATGAATGTTGGTCAATGAAGTTATATCAAAGAACTCGAAATCAGAACTATTCGTTTTCAGCAAAGATCAAATGATCCAATGAGGCAATGACTTCGACTACAAATCACTGTTAAACGATTTAAGATTAAACTTAATCTTCCGTCAGTTATTCATACAAATATCAAACGGTATTCGTAACTTATTACAACAAGAGTAATAAGTGTTTAATTGTCAAAGTATTCAGGGAACTGTTCAGAGGAGCGGGAACGAATGAACGAATGAACTAATTCCAGGGAACGGGAGGTGAAGACCGGGAAACGCTAATTAAAACACCATACATCACGCGGGACCGGGGTTTGAACCCGGGATGGTATTACTTTGATGATTACGACGGGTTCTCGATTGATTGTCGAAATTAACGTGAATGTACAATTGAAATTGGTTACTATACTATTCGATTCTGGTTTCTTTGTCTGTGGTAAGAACCAAGTCCTTTGAAAAAGAGTACCTATATATGTAAACCGAAACTCAGATAGAATAATTATTAAAAAATTAGAAAAAATAATTTTAAACTGTGTAAAAAATCTATTTATTTCAACATTTGAGACTGTTTTAAGACCAAGTAACATGTTACTTAGTCATAAAACATTATGTGGTGCTATTGAAAATAAATAGGTAACTATGTTTTGTGTACAACTTAAGGTAAGTTAATCAGATAAAATGTCACATTTCCACATCTCGACAGTGGTTCGTATCTCGCGTTCGTGCGAGTCTGCAGCGAGTGCGGCCCGCGGTAGGGGCGCGACTCCCGCTCGCAGTTTGTCATCCCGAATGGTTAATAAATTCCCTGTCATCGGGCCGTCCCTGTACGCACTATTCCTGACTTTCCCTACTTTTTGTACAACATCTCCGTTCTCATAACTTCTTTTATTTCTATAAAAGTCCGTTTATAAATCTCTAGAGAACGCTCGAGTATCGAAATTTATTTTATACGTTTTAATGTTTTATAGAATTCCTCATTTGCTGAAGAAACGGGAATATATTTTGGAATGTTTATTTAAAACTTGTTTTGGTGATAAAGACATCTTTTATTTTTGGTCGCATGTTGTTTTAATTAAAAACTAAACGTAAATGACTTTTGGATACTTTGGAATGTTCCTTAGCTTTTCAGGGTTTCATTCATTAATTAGAATCAATATTTTTAACAACAAAGTAACACAAATCTAAGTAATGTTTCATCAAAGCAACTATGTAAGAAGGTTGGTATATATAGGATTCTTTATCATCGATAGAATATTATCGCGATATCAAACGCCAATGAAGTATCGATTTTGAACAAAAAATATCGGGTTTCAGATCACCAACCCGCAGTAGGCAAGCGTGGTGAACACTCACTGTACTGTTATCTTCAGTGAGATGAGAGGCCTTTGCCGAGCAGTGGAACATTACAGGCTTATACTACTGGCTACTGACTAAATAAAACATCAATAAGAATAAGTGACGCCGTAATATAACTTACAACATTATTTCGTTAACCAATTACAATACATCATTCAAAATTTCATCCATCACCGATCAACCTCAAATCTTCACTCTAATTACCTACTAATACATCGTCTAATTCATCTTCCGTCTCGCTCTAATCCGAGGTAATCCGCGACACGACACGAGTCGTAACTAAGCGAGTCACTCGTATGTCGTTCGCGTGGACTTAGCATTGTTATTAATGTCGCCCGTTTGTAATTATTGAGGTGTAATTTAACTGAGGGATTCGGTTTCAAGGTGAGGATTAGAATCGAGTGTTATTTCGGTACTGAGTCAAATGATTAAATCTAAGTAGTTGTAAAACCAAATACGGTAAGCCGTTTGAGCTTATGAGAGTAGTAAAGGTAAGTACCTTTACTTTACTACCAAAGCCATGCTTGGTATGTTATGTTACTATTATATTTTTAACTAGCAGCGCCCCGCGGTTTTACCCGCGTGCCGGTTCTCGTGGGAATTTCGGGATGATGAATTTGTGATGATCGAATAGCCTATAGCCTTCCGGTTGAATAATTAATCAAATCCCTTACAAATAAGATACGGTAAGCCCTTACAAACAAGTTAGAAACTTTAGCTCGTTATAATAGTATTGATGTAACTGGTTGGTAGATTTAGATACCACCATCACTATAGGTAGGTATTACGTTGCAATGCTACAACGTAGCAGTTCAAGGTTCTGTTAAACACTTTTATGAAGCTCAAGAAAATTCTAAGCTTGATCGATGTTACTCCATCGCCTGTTTGAGACCGAGGAATGATAAGTTAAGCATTAGTTATGGTTTCTTTCTTTACAAGTTTCTTTATAAGTTGATACTTACATAGGTGGACAGTATGTAAAGAAGGAAAAGGTAATATCATAGGTATAAATGTCGTCTAGTCAGTATACCCGTTTATGTTTCTACCTAGTTACAATAGGCCTATATTCTATGTACTCGTACCTATTCTCATAGCAGAACATTATTCAGTTAATATAATACTACAAATCTCTTCCACAGTCTAGCCCCATTCCTTTTATAGTAAAAACGAAGCTTTCATTAAAGCCGCATTGTGCCGTCAATCAACGGATCAAAACAAAAGGCACACAAAGTAAACGCCATTTGCAATTAAGGTGAGTACAGACGCGCGTCGCGTCGGATTATCGGTCGCAATCGTGCGTTAAACGCGTCGCACGTGTGTCCGCGGCGCGCCGGAAGCTGCGACATGTGTCATCGGTTAGGTGGCGCCACTGACGCTAAAACTACAACTTCCGGAATATAAAAAACACTTTTAACAGCTTTTAATCACTGTTTTAATACTTTTTAATAGATTCTAGAATTGGTTCTTATTGACAACTATTTTATGACTTACTTTAATGCTTACTTATAACGTTTTAGGCTTCAACACTTAATTTTAATAGAATAATAATAGCGTTAATAGCATTTAATTGAATTTGATAGTGATCGTAAAAACTAATGGAATTGTGTGGTGAATTAGCAAAGATAATCACTTCCTAGGTAATAAAATAGCTGGGTTAGAAAAATAGATACGAATAACCTTTGATTGAATATTGACAAAGCTTTCAACATTGAACTGAACAAGATCTATACTAATATCACCTCATCATCGCGTCATTATTTTTGCATACGATAACCGTATTCAAGATTACGTTTTTGAAGTACTCATTATTTTGAAATTCGTACAAGAACTGATAAGTGCGGATGGATTGGCGGGTTTGAAGTGCTATCAAACAATTAAAACTTTTTTGTTACTTATACCTAATAGCAACTTAGCGACCCAATCTCGTAGCCAAATACTTACCTATTTAAAACAAAATTTGTCTTTGCAAGCCACATCCGAAAGCATGAACGAGCTTAAGCCAAAGGTTCACCATTGACGGACTCCATTGAAGACGATATAAAACAAGTTTTTTAATATATAAAAGTCTAGTCACACACCACAACTTACTATGTACTCTTACTGTTGAATTCAGAGACGTTGATAAATGGACATAAGTAACTAAGGGACGTAATTTTTCATACATAACATTCATGTTAAAATCACTCATTAAATATCTTCTAAGGAAGCATTTGTCGTATCTGAGTACGGGCATTATTTAGATAGCTTGCTTTAAATATTTATGTATCAAATCAAACCGATCGTTTCCCAGCTCCCACAACCCACACCCGCGACACGATCTGTACTCCCCACTAACACCTCCACTATTAAGATAAGCGGCCGTTAACTAGAGTTTATCTCAAACCTCTCGTTAACCCATCAGCGCGTGTTGCTACCAATGTTCCCGATAACGAACCTTCGGATTCATTCGAATACATTCTGTTACGTATGTTACGTAGATACGGCTGTGTTACTCCGAGATAACGCGGGCCGTGATTCTAATTAGAAGCCGTTTGTTAAACGGTTTGATAGTAGAACTTTGGAACGAATAGAAACGATTAATCTTATTAAAACGGTAACGAGAAAATAACGAAAAGTCTTGTTGGGTGTGGGTGGTCTATGTCTATGCTACTTGTGTTGTGATATTGACGTTGATCTTTTTCGTTTTAAATTAAAATTAATCGTTCCGAACTACAAAAATATGAGCGAGAGAACTAATGAAGTAAAAGCCGGATAGTTGCCACACTTTTTAAAAAAGCTCCTTTATTCAAAATGTGTACCAATAATTGTTTTATTCAAAGTGTATTCTTAAACATAGTTTATTAATCTTCTATATGAGCCTATTTTTTTAAATATAAATATTATTAGTTTTGAGTAAATCGTGTTTTAAGTGACCTCTAAAAAAGGGGATAGTTGCCTACTGTGGCGGTTAGTAGCCTCACGTTAAAAATGGTTTGGGGGATACTTGCCTAATGTGAGGATAGATGCCTGTCTGATTTTTTTCTTCAATTAGAAATGAAATTACATCAATTTAAGTAATCAGTTTTTATTATTAAATACAATCTTTTCAGTGATTGGTTTTTTTGCCCTTTAGAAGTTTTTGAACTTATAATATTTTCTTCTTTTTAACTGTTAGAGCTATAGATACGAATTTTCCTTTTCTTTAAAGCCCTTCCTCTGGTTAGTTCAATAAAATCTGTGCTATCTGATTCTGAGTCACTACTGGTCATACATCTATATATTGTTTTGATTTCTTATTTATTTGTGGTCGCCCTCTTTTCTTCGTAATCTTTTCTTTGATACCAACTGGTTTGTTTTTTCCCGTTTGTTTCATTATGCTTGTTTTCTTTACTTTCTCAGTTGTATTCTTCTTCTCTGTTATTTTATCATTCGATTTTATAATTTCTGCTGATTGATTAGCTCTTTTAGAAACCTCAGCGGAATTTTTGGTATAGGAGATGATGATTGATGTAAAAATTTCAATGGTGTTTCTTTTTGCAGATCTTTGTTCTGTTACTCATTTAAAGATGGCAATGATAGTTCAGTACTATCTAAAATGTAATTTTCAATTTCGCCGTCTCTTAGGGCTAAACAATCACGAGAAAGAGCCAAAAGACTCGAGGACGGCCTAGGTGGCGTGTAACTTTGGTTCACGCTATTCTGCTCAGCTTCATTTACCATAGTTTCTAGATTATTTTCATCACAGTAGCTTGGGACTTGATCGCCTTATAGAGTCACTTCGTTCTGTCGAGATGGTACATTACCTTGGTCATATTCAGATTCCTGTATGCGCTCACGTAACGCAAGTTTTCCAGAAGCGCCTGGTACTTGATCGTTTATTGTTTCAGACTCTTGTTCCTGCGTAAGCTCCCCCAATGCATCTGATATAGCAAAATCAGCATCAGACAGAGCATTTGGATTGACTGGGTAGATTCCGCTGCGGTAAAAACCACTTATTGCATTGGCAGGTGTAGTTGCTCGAATCTACGCCCTTGCTATTAGTTGACCAGAATTGTACCGGTTCAGTTTTTTTTGTGGATTGGTGATAAGCTAAATGAACCAAATAAGAAAAATCAATCTTTGCTCGTTAAAAATGTATAGTGACGGATAGTTGCCCTAGGGCAACAATCCGCAAAAGACGTCCGGGCAACTATCCGTTTTGATACGGATACTTGCCCTTTTGATTTACGACAGAAATAAAAAATATTTAACAATGAAACGTAATAAACAGTGCAATTTAAACTCTAATGCATTCTAAGAAATATTGTTTTTACGGAAACCGCAATCAGTTATAAAAATATTTAAAAGAGATTACTTACCAATATAATTCTGACGCTTGTCACAGTATCGCCGCGGAAGACTTTTACTCACACGGACAATAAAAGTGCGCCTACTTCAACGGCTTATGCGGCACTGAGGCCTGCGTGGGGGACGCTTTTAATTATAATCAAAAAGAAACACCGTCAATACGTCTAACATAGAGTATTTGAAACTGAGGCATGTATCCGTCCGAGGCAACTATCCGGCTTTTACCCTATCGTGCCCGACGACTCAATTAAACCGCGCCGCACTCGCGGTACGGTAATGACACAAAAACCGTCCGACAAAAACAAAGGAACGCGCCACGCTATCTCAAATCTTTATAATAATTACAACCGACAGTGGACGACTCAATCCGAGATCGGGACGCATCCCGAATCCAATTACCGACCGAAATATCTTTGCGATCTTGAAAAATAATCATTGAAAAACACATTCAAGTTACGCACAACCCCGGGGAGGAGGAGCGTTACATAAACTTTTTTATGTTAAGTGGGATAGAGTGTATAGTTGAGTGTACGTCGGCGAGTGCGAGTTCACCCCGAGTGGGCGGGGCCGCCCCACTCCGCGGGCGGGGCGGGGTGGGGGTGACGGATGAGCCGCACTCACTCGGCTCCATACCTCGCCGGCTCGCCACATAAATAATACAAACAATGCCGTCTGTCAGTACGTGTGTCCGATCCGAGCACGTCTCATACAACTCGACCGTCTAATCCAAACACGAGATTAAACAGTGTTAATAACCCTCCCGCCGCCGTGCGTCATTTCAATAGTTGTATATTCAGCGGCCGCGGTTGACCGTCGCTGTAAATCCTGATCGTGGCCGCAATAACAACTACAAGGGAATTTAATAAACTATATTCGCGACCGACAGCTATTGTGAACCGAATATTTATGTACGTTTCAGATGGTCTGTTTGTCCATAGTTCTAATATACGCGGCACCTCCCGACGGATGCTCGGAATGCGCGCTGGTGCATCGATGACTTGTACGATTTATAGGACGATTTCATTTAACGCAACGGTAATGTATTTCAAATATGTCGCGTATTAAAATAACCGCGCGGCGTTCGGAATAATCGGATATAAATATAGTGGCCGGTATTCAGAATACGTTGAATCCAGTTGGCGTCGACAAGACATTGTGTCCTTCTGGGAACTAAGGAACCACTCGGGAACAAAAGTAGGAGATGACAACTCAAGATTGCAGCAGATGAATGTGAAACGGATTTTATAATTTGCATTCTAAAGGAAAGATCAGGTTCCTATTTGCATTTGGTTCATTTAAATTATTTTGAATCAAGGGAAAAGTTGAGTTCAATATCTATATATAGCATGGCTTTCTATTTGGCCATCTCAAAAGATATGAAAATATCGTTAAAAACAATAATAACAAACGTAATTTTCATTAAACTAGCTGTGTTAAGTACACTAGAGACTAGTATAATCTTCGCCAAACAAGCTCATTAATCGTTGCTCAAACAAATTAAACCTAGCTTCAACAAAAAAGATCACACCGCTGTAATCAAATTAACGCAAATGTTTACAAAGATCGTAAAGTTAGGTAAAGTATGGCTGGTGTGGGTTGTAACTTAGAGGGTAGGCTGCAGTGGCTACCACCGGACATCCGGCGGAAGTGGGCGGGGCCAGCGCGACGCCATCTTGTGTTCGCGTGCGCGCGCAGCGACGGGTTAAATAATGAACGAGCTTGAAAAATGGCAATCCTTTTTCGGGTTCAAGTAATTTAGTTACTGCGGCGGTAAAATCGTGGATTGATTTTAAGCTTCCAATTCTGAAAGACATTAGTTTTTAAAAAAAAAAAGTATTGATATGTACAGGACTTGCACACACTGTTTTTAAGACCATAGCTAAGCTTATAAACGATCTAATCTAAGTAAGTAAATCAAGGTATAATGTACACAAATACTTTTTACTATTAAAAAGGTACCGTAAAAAAATTATGTACCTACCTACTTATTTGTTTGCAATTGATTTATCTATTCTTTGCTCCAATTTCTCATTTATCCAACTACATACTTATAGGTCATTGTACAGATCATTTAGAAAATAATTTCAACAAGAACAAGGTGCTAACATCAATAACAACTACAACTACCAACAGAGTTTAATGTATGACTGTCACCCGAGTGATGTTTTAACACGAAACGATTCAAATTAAATCTTACGAACATGTGTTCGTTAATTAATACTTACATTAAATAATTTGGACGCTAGAATGGGATTTGATAATGGCCAACAGATTAGGTGCAAATCTAATTAATGTTAGCTAGTAAATGTTGAGCAATTATTGTAGTAGCGATTGTTCCTACTAGCGGCTACCTCTGTGATTTGCTTCAGTTTACCTAGGTAATTAAGTTTTAGTAGGTTATTGGTTAAGTTTGACTTTACTTCGGTACCTAAATAAGATTTGAGTATGAGATAAACTACAAAAAGATCGGGAGCTCTCAAAATCATTTCACAATTCATCACCTTTCCTCAAAAATAATCATTGTTTAAGGTTTGAAAACTGAACCTACCAACAAAAAAGTAAGTATTCACATTGAACGTATGAATAGAAAATAATTTCGGTAAGTATTTTAAGTAAGCAATAAATTGTTTACTTTATTTGGTTCCTGATCGGAAGTACCAGGGTGCCATGAGTGTGGAAGAGTGTATCGTAAACGTAAATCATGAGGAGTAGTGCCATCCATCAGGCGGTGTCGCGCCATCAATCGCGGTGTACAGAAATAGGACTCGCCGTGAGACCAAACTGGGACTATGGCACATTCAATATAAGTCGTTTTAGAGCTATTTATAAGGGCATAAGAACTGGAGATGTTTTAATAAGGTGTCTAAGAAATAAAGAGTATGAAACATGTATGTGAGGAGAAAATAAAGAATTTTTATATTAGGTTTCTAGTGGCTGTGCAGTTGTTAAAGTACCTACTTTCTGTGACGTCTTAACAAAAATCTTTCTTTATTTCCAATAATATGAAAAGTATGAGCCAAATTGGTTTAGGAAGTTGTTTACCTATTAATTAGATTACGCAGATCTAAACAGAAACTGCTATGGTCATACATAACCATAACACAACGAGTATTGGGAAAACAAGAATTTGAACAAAATATGTCATAGGTATGCTATGTCTTTAAAATAAGTACCTATATTAACAGTTTGAAGTAAGTACCTAATTAAATAAGGTAACCTAGTGGTAAAACGTTTAGTCAGAGTTTATAGACCGCCACAAGACCTCTGTGAAAACCTAGAATAAATCTTTTAAAGGAACAGATAACTGAGGATCTTAAATTAGGACAGACATTGACTAGACGGTACCTCTATGGTATCACCATGGCCAACAGAGAGATGGCCATGCTATGGTTGGATTAAACGTACCTAAGTAAACTAGGAGCATGATGGCTAACTTTTAGGTAGTAATTTTGATTGCGTTTCTTCAATACCTAACGTTTAGTTCTGATTTCCCTTAATTTTTCAGTATTTCCTTTGATAGTGTACGCCACTGCGCTATTAAGCGTTCTGACACCATCTTGACATCCACATAAGCTGGTCCACTAAGATAGACCATCGTGTATAGGTGGAGCCGTTAGTGGAGACCAATAGGTTAAAATTATCTAGATAGAAAGGTTTTGATGTCGATTGGGTAACAAGTCAACGTACTAAACCTCCCTAATTAGTTTTTAAGTAATTTTCTTATAAATCTTTGGTTTGGGTTTTACTTTCGAGGGGTCAATTTACTATCGTTACTGGTGGAGTATTTTTCATTGAGATTATTTGATTGTGCTAATCCCGAAGTTTAAATTATAAAAAGCAATCCTAATTCAATATTTGCATAGCCACATTGTTGTCTATTTGTCTAAAATAAATCCTTTAAACAATTATCACACTGTTGTAATTGTATGTATTAATTAACGCCTTTGTGCGTAGAAATACTTATTATTTCGATTATTCTATTAGACTACCTACACAATAATTGTTAGCAGTAATGATATTTACATTTTTTAATTAAAATATATTATACCTATTCCCCAAGGGCCAATTAGAGCGCCGATAACGAGACGGATTAAAAAAACTCTTCATTAATAGATGTGAACTTGTTACGGGCTACCGAATTAACGAGCTTCCAACGAAAGCAATCATGTAATTACGGACACCTCGCCAATACCTACGGCGGAGAGGCGGGGCCGGGCGCGGATCAATACGGGCTCCGTCGGGAGGATGTAGCTACGGGTGTCCCGCTCTGGCACATGACACGGCACGGCGCGGGGGAAAGAGAGGGGAGGCGGGGCCGCGCCGGCCGCGGCGCGGCCCCCTGGGCGTGCTCCGCGGAGCGGGTGGCGGCGGCGCGCGCGGCCGGCTCAGTCGCCAGGTGACGCGAGGCGAGCGCGAGCGTACCGCGCCGAGCCATGCTCGCGTAGTGCACCATGCTCGTGCCCCCGGAGATGATGGCGGCCCAATCCAAGCTCGTCTACCAGATGAACAAGTACTACACCGAGCGGGTCGCCAACAGGAAGGCGCAGATCGCCAAGACGATCCATGAGGTGTGCCGCATCGTGCAGGATGTGCTCAAGGAGGTGGAGCTGCAGGAGCCGCGCTTCATCTCCTCGCTCACCGACTACAACGGCCGCTTCGACGGGCTTGAGGTGGTGTCGCCGCACGAGTTCGAGATCGTCATCTACCTCAACCAGATGGGCGTGCTCAACTTCGTGGACGATGGCTCGCTGCCCGGGTGCGCGGTGCTCAAGCTGAGCGACGGCCGCAAGCGCTCCATGTCGCTCTGGGTGGAGTTCATCACCGCCTCGGGCTACCTCTCCGCGCGCAAGATCCGCTCGCGCTTCCAGACGCTGGTGGCGCAGGCGTGCGACAAGTGCTCTTACCGGGACTGCGTTAAGATGATCGCTGAAACCACCGAGGTAAAGCTGCGCATCCGCGAGCGCTACATCGTGCAGATCACGCCCGCGTTCAAGTGCGCCGGCCTGTGGCCGCGCTCCGCCGCGCACTGGCCGCTGCCCGCCATCCCGTGGCCGCACCCTAACATCGTGGCAGAGGTCAAGACTGAAGGGTTCGACCTCTTGTCCAAGGAGTGCCTCGCGCTGCAGGGCAAGAACTCGGCGATGGAGGGCGACGCGTGGGTGCTGAGCTTCTTCGAGGCGGAGAACCGGCTGCTTCAGGGCGGGTGCCGGCGCAAGTGCCTCAGCATCCTGAAGACTATCCGCGACCGGCACCTGGACCTGCCCGGCAACCCCGTCACCTGCTACCACATGAAGACGCTGCTGCTGTACGAGTGCGAGAAGCACCCGCGCGAGCACGAGTGGGACGAGGGTGCCATCGGTGACCGCATCAACGGCATCTTCCTGCAGCTCATCTCGTCGCTGCAGTGCCGCCGCTGCCCGCACTACTTCCTGCCGCACGTGGACCTCTTCAAGGGCAAGTCGCCCACAGCGCTCGAGAACGCCGCCAAGCAGGTGTGGCGGCTCACGCGCGAGATGCTCACCAACTCGCGCGCCTTCGAGAAGCTCTAGGCAGTGCTAGTGTTGTCGCCTCTGTTAGTTTAGTCGATGCATTTCGTGTGTTTGTGCCGGGCCGGGCCGGGCCGGGCCGGCGAGTGTATACGATTGTGAATCTCCGCGGTGGATCGGACTGACTGTAAGTAGAAGTGACACTACTACTCCTTCTATTATAACGTAAAGGGACATTTTCGAAAATATAACTTTATTTGTGATATATTATGTAAATAGCTTACTCGTTGTACAATTTAGTGATATATTTAATTTAAAACACTATGTATTTATTTGACTGAAATCTTTTAAATAGGTGTATAATGTGTAGTTAAAATAAATAATTTAAAACTATGACGAATGCTTTGATTTGTGGGTGACCTGGTGACCAAAACGGGAATAGATGTTTAGCGAAAAACATAAAAAGTTCAGTGCGCTATTTAGGCCTACGGTACATGTGGTCGCGAGCCCGCGCGGCGCGCAACATTGATAAATTGATAATTCTTCGGAATACGTTCGAATCAAACCGAGAAGCTATTAAACGGAATCATTTGAAAGGTATTTATTCAAATGTGAATCATGCAGGTAACGGCGCCTCATAACATTTGCATAATAATATTTTACGCGACTTCTAACGTCTTACAAAATATTTTATCAGACTTCCTTATTTAGCGATGGCTACAAAATTGAAAAATTACACGCTTGGCCTTTCAACCAGACATATGGACCTTAAATTAACTTTGTCACGTGTAATATAAACATTGTTTTTTTTAAAGAGCTGAATATCATTAGTTCTTAAACAATAACTCTTATATTCTTATGTGTACTAAGAACCTATAGACAAGGCACGTTTTATAAGGGCTAGGTATTATATTACCAGCTTTAAATATTGATAATATTTTCGAATAGGTTAGTGACCAATCCCTGGCGTAAAGTATTTTTTTGGACTTGATCTAACGATTGAAAACAACCGGGAGCGACTGCTTATCTTGCACACCGAAGCACCGGTAGCCATCAAATAGAAATCCTACTATCGGCTACCATCCTACTATCGAGTTATGACCGAGCTGCCTTGCTTAACATTCGCGATGAGTTAACATTGCTCAGTCAAACTACGTCATGAACTACAAGTACTTTCGTTGATATCAAATGCTAATATTTATAAGCTTTATAACCAATTTCAAATTTCAAATAATACATTGAATTCCAATAGCTGATAACAAGCCTCAGTTACAATATTAAAATACTAATAAAAAGATCGCCAACACAGATAAATATGTAAATGCGAGTTTCTTGTACAACTCTGCCTTCTCAAGCGTATTTTAATTTCATTTACCTTATGTTGAACGTATGTAATATGTTTTACATAATGTTGTATTTGTTTGAAGATAAAGTTATTTTTAACCATGACAGTAGTCTGATTGTTTCATGTATTTTAACTTGGAATAAATTTAACTTATTTTATGTGGATTAGATAGTTAGGTATATGTGAGTCTAAGCTTTCATAAAAGGTTTCATACGAGATCTAATGGTATTTATTCTGGATATTTCAACTGTTCATCACAAATATTATTCGGCATATCGTTGAATACATTCACTTCCCTCATTAGATACTTGTAAGTAACTAGGTAAATAGTAAATCATATATTGTAACTAATCTTGTACTGATAAAGCTATAACAACATCCTAACGAGCAATATGTTCAATCAAACTACAAAGTTATATTACCAACACACACGACACTAACAATATATTTGATAAACATGTAACTTACACGAACCGATATACCACCCATAAAGTACGCAGGATATCTAAAGGATAATGTTCGAAGGGCGCTCGCAGGGAACATAAAATGTTATGCAGGGACAGACGGTGTCGGGTTACACACCTATATTGTAGTAACATTATAGCATGTGTACTAGGAACACATGACTGTAAGGCAGTGTGTGGAAGAGGTTTATTGGGAGGTTCTATTTTTGAAATCGCTCCATGTAGAGATTAGGTAGAGTTAGGAACAATTGGTTGCGTTTTAATGTCTTATAGGAGGCGAGAAGCGAGCTCTGGATTCGCTTTCACTTATCAAGATGTAAAGATCACTTATGTAAGGATCCTATAGGCATTTCGGGTAATAATCCTCCCCTTGAATTACTCTGTCTGATATTAAAATAAAAGTCTGTTGCGTATTTTGAGCGCGAATTTACAGACAAACAGACGAGGTAGTAGACTACATTTTAGAGGTACCTGCTATATTAAGATACAGATACATATTATAGATAAAAGCTGGTCTAAATTATGAAACTTTTATGAGATAAAATAAAGAAGAAATTTGATATTAGTTTTACATGTGTTTAGGGTAATATAACACTTCTTATCTTCTTCATAAGATTATAACACTTAGTTGGAATTAATATTATGCCTCGACTCGGCAGAGTAGCTTAAAATAATATGTCGTCTAATAAATACATACGTTACAACAACATAAACTTACTTCAGGATCGAGAAATCATCGTTATTAAAATGGAGGTTGTTAGTATTAGCCTGTAATGTCCAGTGCAAGGCAAAGGCCTGCCATCTCTCACTTAATATACCAGAACAGTTAAGAATATTATAAATCGTGAGTTGTAATACAAATATATGTATGCATCAAAGTTACATTCCTATCAATCAGTAAAGGTTGAACTCTAAACTGTACAAGTTATTGTTCAAGCCACGTGTATACCACCATAGATTTAGGACACAATAAAATTTTATTATTAAAACTTAAATGTCGCGTACAAAAAGACGGTACAATTTATCGGGTCGTGTGAGCGCAGCTTTATCTCGGGCCCATCACTATATTGACCGCTCGTGTGCACACAGACAAAAACAGTAATAATATTTAATGTGAAACAATCACCTTTGATTTATTTATTCCTTTGTATAATGTTTCTAAAGTCTATTTGTTTAAACTCCGCAGTAATGTCATGTTATTTGGTTGATAAGGTTGTAATAGTACCAATAGTTTCTCAAGAAACAAAAATCAATGATTTTGCCTCAGTAATACCCATAGTAACTAAAGTATTAGCCTGCCAATAAACTGTAGTAGTCGTAGACTGCAGTGTCCCCCTGCAGAGCAAATACCTCTCATATTACTGAAGATATTAGTATAATGAAGAGGATAACGCGTATTTCACTAAATCGGCAAATAATTTACCATTCGCCTGTGCTATTGATATACTCAGTAAAACATTTTCTTAAGCTTTTTAATATTGTCTTTTCTTGTTTAATTCCTTAGCAAATCATATTCCGCGAAGTCAATTATCTTTTATCTACACTAATGTTGTAACATTCTACTTATGTTTCCAATACTTGACTTATAATTACTACTGTTATAGCGCAGACAACTAAAACACTCAATTTAAGCAATTGCACATAATGTTATAATATCCACATCGATATCGTAAAATCTCATTATAACATCGCGCCCTGCGCGGCGCGCGCCCTGCGGCCCTGCGCGCGCAGCTGCGCTCTCATTGGTTAGATTTTAATGGCGCATGGCGGCAAGTTCACTGTGACAATACACGTACGCGTGAATTAAATGTTTCGCAATGTGTTTTGTTTTTAAAATTTTGTTTGATTAATTGCATTAGTGAAGATAAAGGTAGTGTATGCAACTGCATATAACACGGGTATTAAAACACTCGTTACTATTATGAAACTCGCTGCGCTCGTTTCATAAACTCACACTCGTGTTTTAATACCCTTCTTTATATGACAGTTGCATAAACTACTATTATGAAATATCTTGAGTAACCAAGTCACTTCATAGGCTCCGAACTGGTGTTCTAAGATGCCAAGAAAACCGTGTCGGGTGGGTTTTCTTAGAGATAGCTGCGAGTGTGGTGCCGTCATAACCATGTCTTACTAGGTGTCCCAACAGCCCCGTGTCCTGCACTGTGGAGGAACTTTGGAAGGCAAATGACAGTGCAATAGACCTGGTCAAATTATGATCTAAACAAATAAATACTTAAAATAACCGCCTCGACTCGACTCGATGCTCGAGGTAGGATGCAACCTAATCATATTACAAAATTTAATAAATAAAACACACTAATTCTACCAATTAAAAGCACCCAATAATAATTATTAAATTACTCTACAGTACACTAACTTTAAATTCCTGCAATAAAAGACCAGCTATGGCCTATTTTATCGTGAATTCTATTAGAAACTGTTTTCTAAAACACATTAGTACCTTATAAGTGCATGTGAGTTAGTTCGAGTTAATTTAATTCGAGACATAAGCGAGTCGCGGCGTTAGGCGATCGAATTCGAGTCGACTCGCCCACGCGAATGTAATACATATTAGTATTGTATGTATAGAAAATTTCTGGAATGAATATGAATGGACAAGGGCAACATTTTCATTTCATCACAATTGTTAACGTTTGGGAGATACAAAACTCTTCTAGGCAGTATCTATGAGGATTATCGCAACTTGGATATTTTACTTTTTAAACATTTTTTCAATCTATACTAATATTATAAAGCTGAAGAGTTTGTTTTGTTTGTTTGTTTGTTTGTTTGTTTGTTTGTTTGTTTGTTTAAACGCGCTAATCTCAGAAACTACTGAACCGATTTGAATAATTCTTTTTGTAATGGATAACTACATTCAACGGGAAGGTTATAGGCTATTTTTTTTATCCCGAAATTCCCACGGGAACGGGCACAGCGCGGGTAAAACCGCGGGGCGCCGCTAGTACTCGATAAAATCTATACTAATAAAATTATAAAGCTGAAGAGTTTGTTTTGTTTGTTTGTTTGTTTAAACGCGCTAATCACAGAAACTACTGAACCGATTTGAATAATTCTTTCACTATTAGATAGTCTATTTATCGAGGAAGGCTATAGGCTACATTTTATCCCGAAATTCCCACGGGAACGGGCACAACGCGGGTAAAACCGCGGGGCGCTGCTAGTACTCGATAAAATATTTTAATATACCTATACCTATAGGTAGTAAGTTCGAGAAGGTTAGTGGCCAACCCTGGTGTTGGGGTTTTTAGACCGCCTAATGGCCTCCGATATGGTCTGACGATGGATACAACCAGGACCTACAATTTAACGTGCATTTGTATATGAATAAATGATTTTTACCCTTACCGTAAAAATATGATATTTTCTTATACCTACTTAATAGAGCAAATTAAATTAACTAGGTAAATTCATTCAGTATCAATAGACCCAAAGAAAATTATTTCTTACTTATTTCAGTTAAATGACTAAACCGATTTTGAACACGCCAAAGCTTTTCAAACTTGATAATTGAGGGGGCGGGCATGACGTGAAACGAACACAAATAAACAATTAAATATTAATTTTACTTTAATAGAGAGGTGAAAAAAGGGCGGGCCTGTAGGATGAAAAGGGGCGGGCGTGGTGTTTCGAATAAATATTAACCTTATTGTTATTAATGCACCTTCGAAATACTTCAATGGATTGATATTTTTTAACCGACTTCAAAAACCGAAGGAGGAGGTTCTCAATTCTGTGGGTTTATTTTATGGTTTGCGGTAGTCGGAACGATTTTGATGCGATGTGTAAAAATAAACGATACCTTTAAGGGACATCACACTTAAATAGTCATATCTTTTTGAGGCGTAGTGTGAATAAGTGTTGTTTACTCATCGCGATTGTTAAGCAATCTGCAGCTCGACAACTACTTGGGTGGGTGGTCGTCAGTATTCTTTTGTCTTATCGATAACGTGTTTAAGAGGGTACGTTAAATTGTCGGCTCCCGTTGTTAGACCATGCTAATGGACTTGAAGGCGGTCTAAATACTCCGACAGCAAGATTGGCCAGTAACCTAGTCGACGTTAGCTTACTAAATTTTCATAGGCAAACTATATTTATCATATAAACGATCTATAAGTACCAGGCGGTCATAAACAACCTACAACGTATCTTATATCAATTACAATAATTGGTGAACGAGTTGTAAACGTCACTTGGCTGTGGACCACTTAATGACATGATGGCCGCTTGATGGCCCATTTGAGATACCAGGAGCGCAGGATCAACGAGGTGATCGATTACACACTTTATATGGCGATTGTAGATTATTGGACTCACTTGATTGTTGGCTATTAAATGGTAATGCTAATTTTTATTGCTCAGAGGATGAAATTGATAATTGTAATGGGCGTGCGTTTGTCGGTTCTAAATGTGTACGACTGTATGTATGTCTATACATTGTTATTATGTAAAAACTGAGTCTTTAGATCGCCTTAAGGCCTCCGACACGGTCTATCGATTAAAACCGGAACCCTCCGAAGCACGGCAGCGCTCAGATAGAAATGCAACTATCTACCACCCATCCCGTCGAAGTAGGGAGGGACCGAGCTGCACGTTGCTTATTTGTTAAGCAACGTGCAGCAATGAACGCAATGAACACAATGAACTAACATTGGTTAGTCAAACCACACCACGCGCTAATAAAAATAAATTCGATAATTTGGTAATCTTACAGCACGCGTCCAAGATCACGACTTTACGTAATTTAACTTTAAAATATACCATTTTTATTATAATTCACTTATTCCCAAAACCATCCACGCTTCAACCACCGAAATCTCTATATAAATTAGTCGGTTGTCACGTGCTACCTGTCCGTTTGTTTGTCATACTAATGATCGCACTTGGATGCACTCGAAGGAATGTGTGGTCGGCACGTGACGCCAAGTGCATTTGTTGATCGTAATGTTAATTCATGAAGGTGTTAGTAGGTATCGAGTTATTTGGAAAATTATTACTTCACGTGAATCTGACGAGAATGGGCAAACAATCTTGAACGCGCTGATCATTGGATATACACAATCGGATTACAAAATATATACTTAACTGTACCTATATAGAGATAGCAACATTGATGAAGGAATCTTTACACTTTATAGGCATTCTTTTTTATCGAGAAATCGTCACAGTAACGGTAACAACGTTAGTTTTGTTAAAATTGGGAAAAAATAGAACAATGAACATAGAATACCATATACATATTAATAACCTTTAATTCAATTATTTATAGATATAGTTGGTGCGTTGAAAATCGACACTTTTCTATTTCAACAAAGTGAAGGTACAGTCAACTACAAATATTGATAAACACAATCAATAATAATAATAAAGTGTTTTGTAAACACTTTATGTAAAGGAATCTTTTAGTGTTGATGTGTTTTGTAATGTTGAAAGTGTTCATAAAGTTTTGTAGTTGACTGTACATAATGTCAGTTAGTTAATTTTGTCAGTGTCTTTATCCGCCTTGTTTGTAAGCACTTGTCCCCATTCTCATATTCAAATATTTGTGACCGATAAAATAACTTATAATTAATATTCATAATTCGTATTATCGAGCGGGCAATGGCGCCAACAGACTGACGCACGGATTACATCAAACAATAGATACCGTTTGATATTATACGTGACGTGACAACGATATTCTAGACGACTATCCACTGACGTTTATATGAATATTTATTTGACTAAGTACCTATCTAAGTTTATCAACATGCATAGTTAGGTAAGTACATACTTAGGTTAAGGTCTAAAGCAATGGTCCAAATTCACTGTTCTTCTTTCGAACCACGATCAAGTGAACTCGGTTTTAGAAAATCTATTTTGAAATTTTGATCTCCGTTTTCCTCGTGAATTAGAATTAAGGTGAACTGATCGAATAAGGTTGTAACGGTGAAATTGGAACTAAGTCTTTCACACAAAATCTGTTAAGATAACTTTAGGGAGATACTGGCCTACAGCATTAGTGTATATGTTACGGCTAATACCCGAAGTGCGGCTACACCTAGTTCTAACCGGCTAAAACTAGGTGTAGCCGCACTTCGGGTATTAGCCGTATGTCATTTTAATGAAAAGAGAGAGTTTAAACATGAAAAAAAAATCTATTGTTTTTTTCATGTTTAAACTCTCTCTTTTCATTAAAATGACATATATATGCACCTAGTTCTAACCGGCTAAAACTAGGTGTAGCCGCACTTCGGGTATTAGCCGTAAAATATATAATACTGAGTAATAAGTCGATATAAACGAACTCGCCAGCTAGCATTAAGCAAAATATCATCGACGCTTAAGCTATTTCGTTTATTTACACCTAGCAGCACCCCGCGGGATGCTGCTAGGTTTGCCCACTCCCGTGAGAATTACGGAATAACCTATAACCTGCCTGTTGAATGTGGCTATCTATTACAAAAATAATTATTCAAATCGGACTGGTAATTCCTGAGATTAGCTCGAACATACAAACAAACAAACTTACAAATACTCGTATTACCTCTTTATAATATTAGTATACCTAGATTTAACTAAAGCACATTCTAATTGAGGACGATTAGGCGTGATCACCGCGGTTATGTTTTTTGCTTAATTAACGTAAAAACATAAAAACTAAACCGGACCGTCATCCAAAATATGAAAATACACAAATAATAGCGTTGGCTCCGACAAATTCGTTTAATATTACAATTTCAGTCATGAATAATGGAACAAGATGGCGGCGGGATGCGCACGACGCACCGCGCATGCGCCAACCTGCTGCGTACTTATCATATGAGTACAAGTAATTACGGATTAACATACAATTAATAATTGCATGTAAAGACCGCGGCGTCTTAAGGCGGTCTATAGAATCTAAAAGTTAGTAGTTATTGTATAGTTTGAATTGATATATTTAGTCAAAATAAGGCAGTGAGGTTGATCAGGTTGGAATTGAATTGTCAAAAATATACGTAACTCCACTCTAAATTGTTTAACGAAGGAAATAGGGATTCTTGTTATTTATATATTAGGTATTTTTAGTTAGTTTTCAGTCAATGACGGTATGGCAACATCTAATAATTTAAATACCTAAATTGAATTCTTCATCTTGTTCTTGCACAGCTCAAACTTAATTCTGTATTTATTAATCTGCCTTTTCCCAAAAATAGAACACCTTAGGCTCATATATTAATAATATGTAGTTGGATCTGTATCCCCTCGCATGCCTCTCAAAAAGAACGGGCTTGTCCCGTGACTCCAACGAGAAACACTATAATAATAATTAGTCTATAAGATTCCACTGGCATGGTCTCCTATCTCACTGAAGAAATCAGTACAGTGAGGAGGAATAGATAACTAGATGTAATCACCACGCTAGCCTACTGCGGGCTGATGATCCGACCTGAGCTATGTTTAAAAAGGAAATTGTAGCTTTCCCTTCTTCTTCTTATAAAGTCAATATGGTTATTTATTTTATTTGTATTTATTTATATGTGTCCGGACTAGAATTTAGTCTATCGCACTGTTAGCCTTCCCTTGATAAAAAAGTAAAAGTATTAGCCTGTAATGTCCCATTGTTGGGCAAAGGCCTCTCGTCTCACCGAAGATATCAGTACAGTGAGGAGGTTTCAGGCGTAATCACCACGCTTGCCTAATGAGGGTTGGTGATCTCAATCCCTTGATAACATAATAAAAACCTTTGACATAATTCATTTGACATAAACAAAACGTATTGATAAATTGATACCAAATATCCATGCCCGATATAAAATTGCACAAGTTTCAAGTTCGCCACCAATTTAGTGTTCAGTCATTGTATAACAAATACTAGAATACATTTAGGACGTCTAGACGATGACTAATACATCTAGATCTAGGAAATGGATGTTTTACGTCACTTGTGTTGGATACTTATGGAAACTAATGACAATATGTTAGGTATTCTCTTAGACAAATAGACGATATGGGGGTTTTGGTTATCTGTGGGTCTGATAAGGATTCTGTGAAGATAGCAAGGTAAGAGTGGGCTTTTTTCTGATGTTCCTCTGGGTATTACTTTTTTAGGGATTTAAGTAAGCCTTTGTCCAGCAGTGGGTCTTACAGGCTAACACTTAACTTTACTCTTTTTAAGTCAGTATTTCAAACCATGACATGACAAAGGAAGTAGGTTTGAAATTTTCATTGGCGGCTACTATATGAGGCCTAACAATTATAAGAATGTGATATTGTAAGTGAAAAACCCTAAACAATATGCTGACTCCTTTTACGTCTAATTGCTCTACTAACTAATATACAATATTCAACAAAAAACGTCAGCACCGGGTGTAACTATCAGAAATAATAATATGTATGTAACATTCATACAATATTTGTATAAAACGTACACTATATTAATAGGTACCTCTCTAATGTTGTAAAGTAAATAAACATCGGACGCGTAACAAAACAACGCGAGGTTGGTGCCGTCTTTAATCCGGCGTCGTGTATAATAATCATATGATATTTATTAATTCATCCGAGCGGTGTGTCCGACTGAGCGTCTAATGCAGTTTGATGGGTGAGGCGGGGCCGCACTGACAGAGTGAGAGCGAGTAGTGTATTTATGCGAAACACAAACACATATACACGCACACCTAGTCTTGATGTAAGCTATGTGACGGCGAGACAGAGGACTATTGATTAAAGAATGCAATGCGAGAAGTCCATCATATTTTTGTTTGATTCAACAGTTACCTTTTCTAGCAGCGCCCCGCGTTGTGCCCTGGGGATTTCGGGAATTTTTATACTTATAAACCTTCCTCTTGAATCACTCTATCTATTTTAAAAAACCGCGTCAAAATCCGTTGCGTACTTTTAAAGATCTTAGCATACGGCTTTGTGTTATACTATGTAGTGATATGTTTAAAGTAATAAAGTAAATGTTTGCTTTAATAAAAACTATATTCAGTATTTTGAGTTACTTATCTCATTTAAATATTCGTCCCTGTGATCACGAGAATACAGGGCTGATGTGCTTGATGAGCAATGAACGACTGGACAGATTTTGGTTATACAGCACGTAAGTAATCTGGTCTGTGATATAAAATGCTTTTCATTACATAACCAGACATAAGAAATATGTAACTCACATTCAGGTAATAATCCGAGATATATTTTATATACCGAAACGCATATGTAAGCAGTTAAATGGAACTAACTGTGATTGTTCACCTCATAGTAATAATTAAAACCCGCTGTAACCACGACCACACCACACCCAAAAGTGCATACGTCCGTGAAGCATTGAATATTTAGTAAATACGGCTCATCTAGTTGTTCGATACACCGCCGTAAAGATAACATATCGCGACGTAACGTACGTCAACGTACGTCGGACCACGTCGAACGTTGGCCCTCACAATAAGGGCGGGTTCGCACTCCACTGAGCTTCTATAATGTAATCTTTGAGAAAGGTAATTATTTTAAAAGCTTTCTTTGTAATATGAAGTAATGCTTGGAATGGCGGAAATATGCACTTTTGAAGGGAACAATTATGATGTTTTTGTTGTTATGAATAAACATTTTTTTATTGTACTCTTGTAACATAGTTCCTATCTATACTAATGTAATAAAGCTAAAGAGTTTGATTTTTTGTTTGTTTGACGGCAGTAATCTCAGGATCTAGCAGTGCGGATTGTTGTTTTTTTGTAAATAAATAACCATATTCAAGAGGAAGGTTAGTTAAAAGGAGGTTACTATTTAAACCGACATTCCCACGGGAACGGACTAAAAAGTATCCCGCAAGTGATAAATAGATGTACCTAAGTAAAATATGTTGGAAAAATAATTGTATTAGTAAGTATTTAGTCAGTAAGAAAATATGTTTAGTCAGAAGAAAACCTAATGTCAAAAACAGATACCCACAGGAAATTTAAGGTACAATAAGTTAATCCTTAATATCATTAAGAAACTGATTAATTAAGTTCAAAAATATACCTTTTAAAGTTACAACCGACCACTAAACCATCAACATTTAAAACACAAAGTCGAAAGCATTTGCACGAATCTTTTTTTGCACAATAACTTACAAGATAACGCGTGTCAGTACCAAAAAGCTTTTCTGTGTCATTTGAACACAAAAAATGTATAAAAAGTTCATTACTTATATAAAAAGCCCACTCGCAACCCACCGGTGAATGCAGTCGATGACATTTTTCATTTATCGAAACCAAAAAAAAAAATAGTCACCGTGACAGGCGAAACGGAACTCGAACAAAAAATGTTTGCGTAAATTAATTGTGTTCGAGTTATCAATTTGACATTTCTCTCATCCGTCTCAGTGATATTATAAATGGAATATAATTGGACAAAAAGGTGTAATGGCGAAAGGTAGCGGTTTATTGGATTAAATAATTGAGGTAAAAACACGTATTTCTTGCAGTAAAATGGCTGACATGACAGTCATATCCAGGTGACTATTAATACAAGACATTATTTAGGAACCCACATTTAGATAACAGGAACCTAGTTAGTCTTAAACCGTTAATGTTAAGCAATGCTTAACTGCCGACGGTCTTCGTAATTGGCATTATATTTTTAAAGATTGAACCTAAATATGAAGAAATTATCACATACATATACGAGTTGTGTAGTAAGTACATCTGTGTGACATCTGACTCATTACCAGCGTCGACTTGAGAACTAAATCAGTAATGTAATAATTTTAATAGCGACTAAATTCCATCTCAAAGAAAAAAACAATTTCAGTCCTACACCACCAAAAAGGTTTGAATTTCGAAAATAAACGTTTATTGTTTCGAGCTATTCACGCATGGCTTGATAGAGAGAGACGGCGATTTATCATAGTACGTGTGAGCGAGATAGCTTCACGTATGATGGACGAGTGTTGTCCAATGCTGCGACAACGACCATAGCTCAGGAGACGGCGCGTACTTTCTCATCGCCCTACTCAAAAATAAACCTCCTGGCTTTTTATGCGTTCCTAGTATATTTAGATGATATTGTCGCATGAAAAAAGTGTTAAGTGGATGATTTATATTAACGGCGAGCCTTTATGGGCTTCCGGTGTAATCATTTAACTAAAATGCTTTACAGTTAAAGGTTGAGCAAGTTTTTATGATCTAAGAGCAACCATTACAGCGACTTTAAAATCCAAGATTTACAAATCAAATGAATGAATCCTCCTGTACCATTAATAAAAGACTAATTCTTATCTAATGTAGATTAATTATACATTTATTTCTGATATTAATAATGCAAATTAGGTATTTAACTCTATATTATCGAAATGTTAAAGAAAAATAACATGACTTGTAATTTGGTTTTGGTCGAGCGCTCGCATGCAAAAGGCATTAACTCTGTAAATAAGGAATAAATACTGATAAAAGAAACGTTATATTTGCACACCTTTTTACGACAATAATGCCGTGACGCGCATTAGTTGAAAGTAATTATTCTCTTGTAATGTGGATGATATATTGTGCATTGTTATAATGTAGTGGTAATTACTATGTACATTTGAATTATATTAATTAGTTTAACACTTTGGAATCCATGTTTGGAACCGTGTACATACTCATATAGAGATTTTCTTTGCATAATTATTTTTATTTGTGTTTATAACTTTTAAGAATATCGGAAGAAAATGTGGAAATTAAGAATTACGAAATTGTACCCAAATGAAATGGTTTGCTCAGCAGAAAAAGACCACTAACATAGATCCATCTTTAGTCACAAATATTCGTGTTAATAAATATAACTTGTACTAATATATTTTCGTAAAACAGAAATTTTGAGAATTGCCTTATGCCATTTTGCCAATAGAACACAAAATAACATCAGCGATTCTAAAGTGTAAATAATTATTTAAAACACGCGAGTTTATCAGATGAATTAATTGATAGGAAACATCTTTTCAATGAATTTTAATCTTCTGGCTTTATTACCGAGCTACTATGTATTATTTTCGTAACATTTAACTTTTAATATACCTTTAAGCAGAGATGGCTGTATTTATGTTTGTTCAAATGACAGAAAACATAACCGATTCGTATGATAATCAAATTCTTGAAACGGGCATAACGCGGGTAAATCCGCGGGGCGTTGCTGGACCTTATTATAATTAAGTTATATTTAAAGTTAATCAATATATAAAAGGTTTCCTTTGACATTATTTGTAAAGGAAGTTAGTAATTTCAAACGTTGCATTAATTTAATTATTATAATTTATAAACTTTGCACATATTACTTTATCTTTTAACTGGAAAAATACGTCGTTTTAGGGTTCGTTAGGGATAGAGTTTAGTAAAATAGAACCTCACCTATCTATCAGTTACACAGTACTTCCTTATCAATCGTTTGGTTAGGAAAATACGAAAATGAGTGTATCCCCTCATTCTGTAAGAAGTACAATAAGAGGTTACTTCGTACATTACTAGCAACGCCCCATGGTTATACCGTGGGAAATTCGGAATAAAACATACCATATTGCCTTCTCCTTTAATGTGGCTATCTAATACAAAAATAATTATTTGAATCGTATTGGTAGTTCCTGAGATTAGTGTGTTCAAACAAACAATCAAACACTTCAACTTTATTATGTTAGTATAGATAATAGATATTCAATTGGCCTAACCTATACAGCAGACTATATCTCAGTAGTAAAATAATAAACATTGATTCATAGACAATGTAACCATAGCCAAGTAGCCGGTCGTACCGGGCCGGCGTCACGCCAGGAGCCCGTTGTCACTGTGTTGTCTTTGTATCGATCGCCATTACGTCACGACCGGCGCAAGCACACCTGAGGGCTCGGTTATGAGCACATGATATATGGAGAGGAATAGATGAAACTATAGAAGATAAAAGCGTGTGACGTTTCTGAATCGCGTTCCTTATAAATCGATACATACTACCTTAGTAGCATTTTGAGCTTGACCGCAGATCGCAACCGCAGGCGGTCCGTGGGCATTAGTGGTGAAGTAGGTTTGTGTGCAGAATGCTACAATTATGAATACTTAAATGATGATTCGAAATATCATAACGCCCGGCTTACAATATTAAAGTAACGGAAAAAGAGCTTGTTCGAACAAGGCATTAGATGAAGACCTTAGGTACTAGTTAGTACAGAGTTTTTAAATTATCATATTGCTTTGGTAATGGTCATACCAATATTGAATAACTTGTACAAATATGCTATGTTTCATTGCGTATTGTTCCGTCTTCACAATGCAGGTTAATCTGTATGTAAAGTCCAAATTGTCCGGATAGTTGGTCCGCGCCGCGGGCGGTAGGCGCCACGGCACCCTGTCTCTCGAGCCACAACGTACCCCAAATCTAATCCCACACATAAATCCAAACATTCCGATTATCACACACATATTTCCATACATAATTACCGCAATAAAGATATCGATAAAACGATCCATTTATTTGCAAATTGTTAATTATTTTTTGAGAAACATTTCTGTAATGCACCATTTTAAAGTTGCTAAGAGGAATCGCATAAAACGATAAGCCACCCGTTTTACACGGGAAGTTAATTAAAAAGGGACATTTATTAGATATTTTTTATTTACACATTTACATTATTTTTTCTTTATTTACGTATATTTTTATCTTACTAAAATATGTTAAAAAAACACGCTATATGAGGACCTAACCCCTCGGCGACGGTGCGGGGTATAAAAGGCCCGCGAGTACTCTCGACCCGCTAAGTGGCACTCAGATCGACACTCAACTCACACTCAACAACAAACTGCCACAACGATGCACCCATTGTGATTCAACACAGGTGTTAATGACGGTACTCCGTGATCTGCTACTGCACTTAAATCAATTGGTTTCGGTGACGAATTAAGGGTTAATAACGACTATTTGGCGATCATGAAATATACCGTGAAATTAATTACAAATTCTATGACAAGTTGTTGGCAATTACTAAAGTCTGTTAGAAAGAACAGCTTTATCAAATAAAATAAATATTATGACTCCCCTTTATTAATTTTGTAAAACAATGCAAATATCTATTAAAACCAAAACGAATTCCAAACTGTTGCCAATTTCACTTCAATATTAAATCTTTGCAACAGTAAAAATATTATCCCAATTAATTTCTATGGACACTTAAATTCTTATTCGGAAACATGTAAAACCAAAATATTATAAAGCATCCGAAATTGTTTAAACTATTAAAATCGCATATTCTCGCCGCAAAACATTTAAATGTGTGTAAAATATAATATTTTCGTGTTAGGAGCTCGGTTAACTTATGGCTGTATCGTTTCGGAGCATACTTTTTCTTCTCGGGGGTTGGTTTTAATGAAAACAAATGACAGCGCACCGCGCGCGTCGCATAAAAAATTCAATTCATGGACCAACGAAAATAGTATCAAATGTATTAAATTTAATATCCCGCGCGCGTTTTAGGGTTTTTTCAGACGGCAGTAACTGGAGTGAAATATGTGTGTTTACAATTGAATCTGAATTCACCGCGCGCCGGTCCATGTGAAGAGAGGGTCCATATTGGCTGAACTAAAGTTCTTTACCCGAAATTGTTCTTCCTAACGATTTTTAATCCGAATGATCACTCTTCCTAAAATTTTTCATCCTAAAGTTTTCATTCATACTATTTGTAGTGCTACCGGCGATGTTCATAACACTCATGTTTCCGAAAATTTTAATTAATAATATCATTAATGTAAATATATTTAAACTCCTACTGTTTTTTATCATAACGCTTTTATCCCTAAACATAATTACCAAGGTTTGTTTTTAAACTATTTCTTGTGATTACAAAACGGTTCCCTATCCATTTGCATAAAAACTTTAGACATAATATAACATGGCATAATTTTGTTGTAGCGCTCGCCGGCCGCTGCCGCGGCACCGCTCGCTTCGCTCGCTCGGCTCGCGCGTAGTTGGTCACAGTTCTAACATAACCTAACCTAAAAGAAATCTAAACAAAAAAGATATGACTTTGAATAATAGTATAAAAGATGGTTATGTTGAGAAAATATAGGGAAACAAATAAAAGTACAATAGATGTTTATTGCTACTGACATTATGAAGTTGAATGCTTCGGAATTATGAACATTAGAGACAAAGTAGTTAGGAATTATGATTGTTAGGATGAAAAATGTTAGGAAGAACATTTTCGGATTTCCAATTATCGGAGTTGAAAATTTAGGTGAACTTTGGCGCACCCGTGAAGAGAAGATGTCTTGGCGATAATCATTATTTCAACATTAACATTTTGGCTCATACATTACTCAGTGTGTGGGATTACAAATTCATAGACTTTAATTTAGTTTTTGCATAGAATTCATGTAAATGTTTAATGAAGAAGGAAGATCTAAGTCGTTTCGGTTCCTAAATGACATTAATTTTGTCAAAATGTAACAGTAAGTACCAGGCGAGCATACGCCCAAAAGAGCATATAATTTACGAGTGCGCTTAATGGAAGGATCGCATTAAGTGCTCTCCCGAAGTGTTTACGTATTAATAGAATAGTCGGAGCCAGGTGGCGCGCGGAGGTAATAGCTTAATAGCCCCCGTTCATTAACAAGAGGATATTTTTAAGAAAAATGTCTATTAAGTTATTAAAATGCTTTGAATAGATACTAGAGGGGTGCCTAACTATTTCAAATATTTTCCTTACAAAGTAAGATTTACAATAAACTTAAAAACAACAAATAAGATTCCCCAAACAACCCTTCCCATCGCTACAACCCTAAACGTCTAAAAACAAATTAAAAAGCATAAAACACGGAGGCCGCTTTCACCTCAGTTAACCCTTCCGTGCTGAGCAATAAAATTACTGCATTAACCCTCGAAGCACTCATACACCCGCGAATAAACTAAGTGAACTATGGGGCGATCTCAACATGATGAATATTAGAATGACAAGGGTCATTTGTGCCCTGTGATGATAATAGGTTGGAGTACAACAGATGTCGTCTGAGGGGTTACGGCGATGGAGATCAGATCACGATGAGAGTACATAGTGGATTGAAACATGAGTATTAGAATGTTCTTATTGTTCGGTTGATCGATGCACTGTTGAATAGGTTTAATGCGTTGATTTCTTTGTTGTAGTTGTTGATGTCAAGTGTCAATCGTCAATCTAATCAAAAAATGCTTTGATTTTACTACTCGCATGGTTTTCGTTGCGATAAATACAATTAAATCGGTAACTAAATGAGGAAAAAAGATACTACTACTAAGTTTTGTACCAAATCTAATCTCTAGTCTCCTTCCTAAAATAGCATTTGGTTAGGTAAATAGTTATTGAACAATCAAACTGAATTGCTAGATTTGTAATAACTAATATTTGCTAACTTCTATCGGTAGTTTTTCCACACATTATTGAAACCGTTGTAGGAGCAGTATTAGCGCGTTTTATCACGCAGGAATCCTCACTTTCCCTGCAGAGGGAGGACCATTTCGCTCATTGGACATATTATTAAGGAAATATCCCATACAACTCTTAGTTCCCATATATGTAAGTCACCTGTTAAACTCAAGATAAAAATCGATCCGGATGTGAAGAAGTAGTAAATATCCGTCGGTGCCGAGATCCCGGGTGAGTCCCGGGTCTCGCGGGATTGGACCCAGGGTCCTCCGGGAGGGAGAATGTATGGGAACTGAACTAGGGATGCTACGATAGGAGAAATTATTGCAATAATATTTTGCATGTATTGATAAACAGAGGGAACTGATAGATGCTCTCTACTGACAATTTCTGATATATAATTATATGTGCCTCCAGTTATGAACATTTCATATATATTTAGTATGTCAAATATTGGTATAAACAATGTCAAAGTTCAGCTGGCCCATATATTAGGAACAGTTGTTAAAGAATCGAACATAATCGGGCAATTAGATCAATCGCAACACATGGAAGTCTTCAGATAGTAATTCTACAATTGGACATCCATCCAAAAAACGTGATGAAAATTGCTACTAATTTTAACACTACTTATCTTAACCGTTCGATTGTACAGTTGCCGTCAAATTATATAAACAATTTTTCACCTTTTCCATAACATAAGGTTGAAAGGTGGACACATAAATACTTATATGGTTATATGATGTCGACTGTACAAACACACCACCCCTACTAAGCACATCTAAGACCAGTATACACCAGCTCGCCCATGTTTTGACTCCAATGTTCCCCGAACATTAATCACGGGACTAATGTATCGAAATGACGCACCGTACAAGTGTACTCCAACCCTTTAATGAGCCGTGACAAACCTAACTTTATTATACACTCGGTAAGGTCGAAAATGGCTTGGAAAGGAATGGCCAGAAAAGGTAGACTAGTACGGGATAATATAATGTATGGGACAGAGAAGAAAGTTCAATTTTGTTTGTTGAAGTAAGTTAGAGGTTTTATAAGTAGATCGAAATGCAAAAGTAAAGCGTGGTGCGTGCGAATTTTGGTTTGCAGTTACCAAAACAATTGTAGACCTTATCTAGCAAATTTTAAGGATTATTTTTCCAAGTCAATAGTGTATGCTAGGGCTGTCAAGTGTAATCCACATGAAAGCTTTGGGATTAGTGTTTGATGACGTCATTATTTTACAAATGACGATCGTGTTGCGATTTTCCACCCGTCCCCTCGGATAAGGGACACTAATGCAAGTTTTTTACAATAATTCGACCTGATTTATTGTTTTGAAGCAATTTGTAGATGCGTTTTTTACTGCTTTATCTTTGGAGAAAGTGATAAAATAAATTATGTGGGGAAGACAATTTTTCATACGAAAACTTACTTGTAATTCAGTTAGGATACCAGATGTTTTCCAATACGGCACAAAAGCTTTCGCATGCGAAGAGATTGTCTAATTAAACACATTGTTATTAACTTTGTATACTTTCTTGATTGAAAAGAACGAACAATGAGTATCATTTCACCGTCTGATCGAGTATTGTATCAATGAGTAAATCCTACTTCGATTGTCCTATCCGTAATAAATATCCGAGTACCCAGCGATCCTTGAAATCACATCTAAATCCCGAACCAACAACAAAACGCGAGTTCAACAGAATTATTTCCTAATAACACTCTTAAATCACTTGGGACGCAACCCCATTCAAGACAACCACGCTAAAATATACCTTATTCCCTTATGATAAGGTTGCGGTTATCGGTTAGTTTGAAGGGCTTTATTTCAATTTTCCGGATCAGTGGTCCTTGTCGGATAGATGTGGCGAGATAGAGACAGCAGATGTGCGGAATTATGATGCATCTCGTTTATGCGATTTGATTAACTTCGACATGATAGAAAAATTATGAATAGGGTAAAAAATATTTCATCAAGAATAAACTAGACGTGAATATAATAAAAAATACCCGTTCAGAGCAGTGAATAATGACAGTGAATCGATATTTTGTTATTTAAAAATGATATTGCTAAGGTCGCTTTCCGCTTTCTGTCTGTCTGTCCCTGTGTATGCTTTTAGATATTGTTTTTAATAGATAGAGTGATTCAAGAAGAAGGTTTATATGTTTAAAAATTCCCGAAATTCCCACTGGAACGGGTATAAAGCGGGTAAAACCGCGGGGCGCTGCTAATTTTACATTAATTGCAACTTACTAAGTATAAAATTATGTAGTATTATGTAGTCGCATCCAGCTTCGCCATCCCTTTTTAACTTATTTTAAAAAGCAGGAGACTTCGAGAGGGGTTTTTAAATTGTTGTTACCGAAATATCTTCACATTCTCATTATTTATATATTTTTTTCAAAATTCTTTCAGAATCGACTACTTAAATAATATTTTTAAATCATTTTCATAAAGGCGGGTCTCATACCAAAGCATTTTGTTTGAATTTGGATTTTCGTTTAAAGTTTTTTCTCAAAAACGAAATCAACACCAAACACGCAAACATCGAAACATATGCATAATTCCCGTAATAGCAGCGAGTCCCGCGGGCCCGGGCCGTAATCCCGGGCCCCGCGGGACTCGTAACACGAGACAGACAAACAGTTTGTTCACAACACTATGGTACGTAGTATACAACCCTCATAGGGTAGTGTACTTTAGCTTTCCTTGTTTTGAAGCAAAGTAAGGAAGGGTGTTCAATTTGTGAATTTGTTTGGACAAAAGGATAATTGTAGATTGGGGAAATAACTTTCACAACGAAAAACCATTTTTAAACATGTATGCACTTGTGAGAACTATCATCTTTATGATCAGTTAAAACGTGGCCAACCTGCAAGGCGTAAGCATTCACTTTAATATACGAAATAGGTATTCTACGGTACTAACATAAACGTAGGAAAAATCAGGTAACAACCAGACAAAACAAGAATAAAACAAACTTATAAATTGGCAAACATTTTTGGTTTATGAAGTAGATTGAAAAAAATATGGCGCAAACAATAAGGCCACTCTTTTCGATAGTGGCAGGAATGGGGGGAAGCCTTTGCCCAACAATGGGATGATACAGGTTAACAGCAAGAGTATCTATTTTGATGGGTGTGGTGTTAAACCAGTCTGTACAACTAATAAGTAGTTTAGGTATAGACTTACATCAAATATACATAGACACCGGTCGAAAACATACACTGTGTGGTGCACACTTACTGTATGTAATAATGTAATGTAATGAAAACGATGTGTACACAGTGAATGCGTTTATTGCACTAAAATATAATTAATACTTATAATTAAATGTTAACTTAAGTGCGCCGCGTCAGCACATACAAAATGCTGATGTACGCTTGCTCGTACATGCTGGCGACTTAAGAAGATGTATGAAATAAATGTAAAAGTAAACAAGTAAATGTAAAATCAAAAGTAAAGTAAAATCAAATTAACAAGTAAATCTAATGTAGGAATAAGTAAAAATATGTAAAACTTAATGTAAAGTAAATTGTCAGTTCACGGGGGTGAAGCCTTATCCACCTTCACACTATATAGGTCACGCGGGACCTCACTCTCACTACGTAGGTCATTCGGGACCTCACTAGCACTGTGTATGTCTGTGAGGAGCACCTGCACAGGAGGCCTTGGCTTGGCCCCTGGTGGAGCCTCCGCAAGCGTTTGTTGCTCGTTCATGTTCTGTGTAGAGATCACTCGTCGATGACTCAGCTTTAGATAGATACTCCAACAAGCGAGTGTGATTACTGCGGCGAGTAATATGTACAGCAGCGCATAGTGGTGGATGTCATGAGTAGATACGTTGGAGAAGGCAGTCTCCTGTTGAGCCTTCATCTGTTCGATTTTCTGATGTAGTTGTTGTAGTTTGTCGTCATGACTTTCCAGCTCGAGAGGGTGGAAGGTAATGTTGTTAATAATATTGTTTACCTCCGGTATCTGTGGTGGTTCATATATGTTATCATTTACTTGTAAAGTTGAATGGTAATTGTAATGTGAGCGAATTATAAATGTGTCACTCTTTAGAACGCAGCCTTGACCTAATGTCATAAGGCCAGTTCCGTTCAATAACTTCAATGTTATGCCACCTTGGCAGAAAATGCGAACGTAGCATTCCTTGCAACACGAGAAGAGCCATGTTACGCCGCTTTGCAGCTGACGCCACATATTGTGACAATTGTTTGATGATTTAATACATGCCGTTGGTTTTCTATTGTTTATAATTTGCGATTCGTAATTGTTGGTATCGCTTTTGACATTATAAATCGGAGTGGTTAAAGGGCATAATAATGTGTTTTCATTAAGCTTAAGGCATGAATTGAAGGTGGTTGTGTCAAATGGTATGCTCATGTCCTTTTGTAAGTTTATAGCTACAAGATCGAAAGTTGGTTGTATAGTGACGTTTTTACTACGTCCTTGTTCTCTGGTGCTTCAGGAGGGTGTGTGTCACCCGGGGGTAGCGGTATCAGCTTGACAATCGGCCGTTTTGTGACCCCATTTTTTGTTTTGAGTGTTACTACTCGCACAAGTCCGTCCCTTCCAGGATGTACGTCGGTAACCTTGCCAAGTAGCCACCTACCTGGTGGTGTGTTGTCCTCTTTGATGATGACTACATCGTTAACGTTGAGGTTTTGTTTGACTCTCAGCCATTTTTGTCGAGATTGTAGAGTTTGTAAGTACTCCGTTGACCATCTGTTCCAGAAATCGTGATACATGCTATCGATTAATTGCCATCTTGTGTGAATGTTTTGTATGTCTCCGCCGGTCGGAGGCGCAATGAGTGAGCCCCCTACCAGGAAGTGTGCGGGCGTTAAAACGTCCAAATCATCGCTGTTTTCAGTTAGAGACATGAGTGGTCTAGAGTTAAGGCATGCCTCAATTTGAGTTAATACTGTTGTATATTCCTCAAATGTAAGTTTTTGTTCTCCTATGACTCGCTTGAGGTGATGTTTGAGTGCTCGTACGGCCGCCTCCCACAGCCCGCCGGCGCTGGGCCATGCTGGCGCGTTAAAATGCCACTGAGTGCCTGCTTCGGCTAAGCAATTCATAAACTGTGTGTCAGCATATTGTTGTAGAATGTTTCTATATTCCCGGTTGAGAATTTTGCAGGCGCCAACGAAATTTGTACCGTTGTCGCTGTACATGTGACCAGGTGTCCCACGTCGTGAACACATTCTCTTGTAAGCAGCTATAAATGCGGCTGAGCTCAGGTCGGAAACTAACTCAAGATGTACTGCCTTTGTAGATAGGCAGACAAATACAGCTACATATCCTTTTGTAGTCTTAATACCACGGCCCTTGTTGGCCTTTATTTCGACTTGTCCGGTAAAGTCTACCCCACAATGGTTAAATGGTTTGGATGGTGTGACTCGAGGCTGTGGCATGTCCGCCATCAACTGAGTATTTTTTGTAGCATTGAAACGTAGGCATCGCGTACATCGCCTCAGCTGTTTCTTGACAGTTTGATTCCCTCCAATGATCCAGTACTCTGTTCGTAAATAAGCCAATGTGAGTCGTGGCCCGCCATGTAGTGTTTGCTGATGTGCGCGATCAATTAGGAGCTCTGTTAATCGATGTCCTTTGGGTATGATGGCGGGATGTTTTGCTGAGTATGGTAGATCTGAATGTTTTAGTCGACCACCGACTCGCAGCAGTCCCTCAGAACATACAAAAGGACATAATTGACGTAAATTACTCTTTGTGGTTACCATACGACCTTTTTTTGTTTGGTTTAGGTCTTCTGCGAATGTAGCCGATTGTATTGTTTTTATAATAATATTGGATGCATGTTTTAATTCGTCAGCACTTAGGTAGTTATGTTTACTGGTTAATTGTTTCTTTATTTGTTTTATAAATCGCAAAATCCAACATGTAATCCGAGTGACCTTTGTAATAGAGTTGCATTTATTAAGCAACTCTTCAATGAATGTCAATGAACTTGTTTGTGTAATGTAGGTCTGTTTGGCTTTCATTTCTAACTCCGGTAAAATAATTGTTGTGGACATTTCTTCAATCTCTGTATTAAGGATTTTAGATGGTCCTTTCCACCACAGGGAGTTGCCGATCAGCTGCGACGGATATATACCCCGACTAGCACAATCAGCTGGATTTTCCGATGTCGATATGTATCTCCAGTTTGTGTGTGGGATTATTTGTGTTATTTCCGCTACTCGATTGGCCACGAATGTTTTCCACCGCGATGGTTCACCTTGCAGCCACCCTAGCACCACCATGGAGTCTGTCCATCCGTATACCTTTATCTCATAGCCAGTCATAGAATCTGATACCTTTTTCATTAAGCGTGCGAGTAGTTGCGCTCCGCATAACTCGAGCCTAGGTATCGAAATGTCCTTGTTAAGCGGTGCAAGTTTTGTTTTGGCACTAACCAACTGTATTGATGTTTCGCCTTTGTCCTGTATTGTTTTACAGTATATGACACATGCGAAGGACTTGTTGGACGCGTCGCAGAACCCGTGCAGCTCTATGGGTTGTTGTGTGGCTCCGATCCAACGAGTGATTTTGATTTTGTTTAGGTTGGCTATGTCTGCCTTTAATGTTAACCATTCGTTTTCAAGATGTGGCGGAAGTGGGTCATTCCAGTTTATACCTGTTTTCCACGCATTTTGAAATATAAGCTTCGCCTTAATAGTGACGGGTGATAGCCATCCTAGCGGATCATATAATTTAGAAATGCTCGAAAGAAGTGTCCTTTTAGTAGTTAGTGCGCTGTCATGTGAGTCATCTAGTGTGTATGAAAAAGTAAACTCATCGCTTCTGGGGTTCCATTTGATTCCAAGTGTTTTATTTGTTTGTGAATGTTTAAAGTCTAACATGTGCTCACTGATCTGACTTGTTTCTAATGCATCTAATAAAGTTGGGTTGTTGCTTGCCCATTTCCGTAGATTAAATCCACCGCCATGTAATATCGCGATCAGCTGGTTTTGTATATCCCGGGCAATTTGAAGGTTGTTATGCCCGCCCAGCAGATCGTCGACGTATAGTTGTTGAGTCAGCATTTCACATGCTAACGGATATTTTTGTCCGTCATCCTTTACTAACTGTTTAATTGTTCGCATTGATAAGTAGGGAGCCGACTTAGTGCCATAAGTTACAGTACATAGTTGGTAGGTTTGTATGTTGTCTTGTGACGCGTCTCTCCATACTATTTTCTGTAAATGTTGATCGTCTTCATGTATGTAGATTTGTCTGTAGAATTTTTCTATGTCGGCTGTATACACATACTTGTATTTCCTCCAGCGTAAAAGAATGCCTTGCAGATCCTGTTGCAGGTTCGGACCGCTTAGCATAAGTTGGTTCAGACTTTGTCCTGATGTGGTTTGCGCTGACGCATTGAATACTACGCGCAGCTTTGTAGTGCTGGAGTCCGGTCTGATAACCCCATGGTGTGGGAGATAACAGCTCGGTTGTTGAGGATACTTGCTGAGTTTCATGTGGTTCAAAAGCAAATATTCCTTAATAAACTTTCTGTAGTTTTCATTCAAAAAGCTGTGTTTTTGCATACGCTTTTCTAATTGTATAAATTGTGCGATAGCTTGTGATTTAGATTCACCTAAATGTTGGGCAAAGTCAGCCTTCATAGGTATCCTGACTTGATATCTGCCACTAGGTAATCTTAATGTTGTAGACTCGAATAACTGTTCGCAATACACTTCATCTAAACTCATGTTTGCGTGTTCTTGTTTTGTTTCTTGTATCTCTTCCATTTCCCAAAAACGTGATATTTCATCCAAGTCGTTGATAATAGCGTAACAATTGTATTGTTTGGAGTGTTCTCCAAATAATATCCACCCAATTTTCGTGTTTTGAGCGATAGGTATGTTCATGGGACCTCTCAGTATCGCATCCATCACGACTCTCGAGTAAACACTAGCGTCTAAGAGTATGTCCACTTGTGACGAGATGTTGAAGTTGGGATCGGCTAGTTGGATGCCTTGTATGTGGGACCACGACGGCTTGGAGAATGTTATGTTAGGCAAATTATTTAAAACCTCAGTCATTATGTGTACTTCTTTTGTAAAGCAAAATTCACTGTAACAAGATTTGCATTCCAATTCGATTAAGCCTTTGCTTCTCTTTGATGAAATACCAACACCCGTTATTGTTCCGCTAATCTTGTGTCTCTTTAAACCTAACCTTTGAGCCGCGTTTTCTGTGATGAGACAGATCTGCGACCCTTGGTCTATCAATGCTCTCATTTGTAGATACCTTCCATCTCGTGATTTTACCTGTATTAACGCTGTAGGTAGTAAAACATCGCTCTCACTTCTTTGTGAAGCATGGTTAACATTTTGCTGCGCGTGCAAAGTTGAGGCAAATGTAGGCTTACACGCGTTATGTAAAAATGTATGATGAGGTTCGTTGCACTCCTTGCACCTCTTCGTAGAATTGCATTGCTTGCCATTATGACAGTATAAGCAATTTCGACATATGTTTAATTTATCGACAATATTTATTTTTTCATTTCCAATCATGTTTCGAAATTGTGGACAATAAATTAAAATATGATTATTTTTGCAGAGAGGGCATTTCCTGTTGTTGTTAGCCTGAAATGCCGCTGTGTATGCCTTAGGTTTTGCAACACCTTGTTCTAGTTTGTTAGGCAAACTTTTCCAAGTAGCCTTTTGCTGTGAATGAATATGGTTAGGGCTGTCCGTAAGTGGTTCGAGAGCTGTAAATTTGCTCTCCAAAAACTCCATGAGTTCGTCAAATGAAGGAAGTTCGCGAGGCGACCTTCTTGACTCCATGTATGCTGCGTATGTTTCGGGGTCCAATTTTGTGGCAATTATGTAAACCAGAATGGGATCCCACGATGTTGTCTCCACTCCGAGGTTTTGAACCGCATGCACTGTTTCCATACTGACATCGTGTAGTCTCTTTAAAAGTGTCGAAGATGGTTTATGAACGCTGGGCTGATCCATAAATGTCTTAATTTGTTGGTTAAACAATTTTTGTACATTGTTATACCTATGTTTCAGTAGATCCCAGCATGTTTCATAGTTTTCCTCTGTGACTGTTAAATGTTGTACTAAACGCTCAGCTTCACCTTTGAGCTTGCCCTTAAGAATGTGCATTTTCTGGGCCTGCGTCAAAGAAGCGTTGTTGTGGATAGCCATGTACAGGTCCATAAATGTTGGCCATGCGTTGTAATTGCCAGAGAAGAAAGGCAATTCTATTTTTGGTGTGGAGTTGCGCTCGTGAGTTGCTGCTGTTAATTTGTGATTTAACAACTTGATGGTATGTTCAAATTTGGTTTCATGTTGTGAGTACTCCGCTTCATAGGTTGCGTCTGACCCTTCCAACAGTTTGTCGATTTGCCAATGACAGTTCTCAACCACCTTCCATCTCTCCTGTAACTTCTGTAGCTTGTACTCAATATCCCACTTCTCAGAGATACCTTGCACGTCTATACCATTGACAACTCTCAAAAATGCTCTAAAGTTAGTTCGTTGCTCATCCTTCAACTCGTCTGCTCTGGATGACGCACCCTTTTCAATCATGTATTGCCCTTTCGACGAACCCGATGAACCAAATGTATCAATTCGAATACGTATTTCTTCGTACATTTTCGTAACCCTGTCGAACACTCGTTGCGTAAAATACTCATGACTCCTGTCCTCCGCCGTGCGCAATTCCTTGTCGTTATCGACGAACTCGTCGTACTGGCTATCAAGCGATTTCAACCGCTTCGCGAAGTAGTCTCCTACTTTACGTTCCACCGGATCTTTGTTGAAGTTGATCCCTATTTTCTCGATGTTTTCCATCAACTCCCGTTGGCGAGATAATAAAAACTCCATTGTAACGGTAAAGATCTACCCAAAGTGTAAAAATGGAAAGATCTTACTTGTGAGTCGATGCGATGTATGTTGACGAGGTCACCTGATGTGTGTAGGCAGCCCTCGTCGAGATGTGCCGCGAGCTGTGTTGCCCACAAATGTGTAGACACAGCTGGACTGTTTGCCCAACCTGTGTTGTTTTGTGAACTGAGATGTCCACAAATGTATGTAGAATGTCGATCACTAGCACTAGGTGTCACTGCACTAATTCAGTATGTAGATACCGAACTTGTAAGTACAATGAGCGACTGCACTGTAATCCAATGTCCACTGTTCCCGAACCTCAACCGATAAGAGGCCTCGAAAATCCTTTTGTCGAAGGATCGATTGTTGCACAACCCGAGGTTTAGTCTCTACAGTTATCGAGATCCGGCTCGAAGGACCAAAAAATGTGTGCTGCACACTTACTGTATGTAATAATGTAATGTAATGAAAACGATGTGTACACAGTGAATGCGTTTATTGCACTAAAATATAATTAATACTTATAATTAAATGTTAACTTAAGTGCGCCGCGTCAGCACATACAAAATGCTGATGTACGCTTGCTCGTACATACACCCTCCTATTTTGCCTTCGCCGTGGTCGGGTAAAAATATATTACGAACGTTATCAATACTATAAACACAATACAAGTATCTACTAGATACCATACCGTGCTATAACTTATTTTAGAAGTATGTATTAATTCTAATTGTGGTTGAAAATATTTGGCAATAAAATTCAACTTAGCTGTGCATTATTTGAATAAAAATGCAATTAAAGTATGTCTATTTCTTAAATCGCTTGTAACAGATACCACTGTTCCAAATACATTAGTATTTTAATAAAATATCCGATGAAAGCATTTGATGATACTAAATTATTATAAAAAGTGAATTTAAAAAACTTTGTAATATTATTTTTTTATGCAAATATATTTAGGTCAACGGTTTTAACGCATGTGTTATCTATTTAACCTATCAATGAAGAATGTTTATGATGTATAATAAAGGAGCTATATAGTATTATAATAAAAGTTGCATAATATGTTCTACAGAATAAATAACATAAGATAAAATATTGAAGTAAAGATTGTGTTATATTTAGTAGAGCAACGACAGAATACTAACTCTACCACGGAACTCTCATTTAGGCTAGATTATAAGGTACAATGACCAAAGTTGCCGGTCAACCACTTAGGGTTATATTTATACCTATAGTCACTTGCATTGCGCGCCTTATAATAGGATGTTCAAGACAAAATTTGCTTTGCAAGCCACGTCCGGGCTCATGAAGTATACGAAGTAATATTCTTGATGATATTGCAAGAATGTGTTAATAAATACCTGAATTGACGGATAAGTCAAGGAGGAAACTACTGTATTTTCCATCAAATAAAGATATAAGACCGAAGGCAACCTTCTTTACATCGCTTTAAGTGATATAAGTTAAAGTTCTCTACTTCAAATATCAGTACTTAAGCAAGGTCGCTCAAAACTTATTCTCTAGTATTCATTAATTCCATTACTCCAACCACAAGCTATAGAACACCAACGTGGTCTACCGTCAACGTAGCCGAAAGTACCTTATTTTATCTCTGTATCTTATCTCACCGTAGGATGTAGGAGCTCGTAAAAACCTCGCATAACTTACCTGTAAAGATAAAAAAGTAATTTAATATTAAGTTGACAATTACAAAAAACATTAGATTTATGTGCGAGAGCCTTCAGAGTTGTGTACGAAATTTTATGTTCAGTTGTAAAAAAAATGTCAAGAGTGAGATTATTGGCGTAGATTGTGTTCGTTGAGATACGAACTCGGCTTTAGTTTTTACATATTTAATAGACACAACTCGTAAAAGAAAAAAAACGATATCTTTACGTATAATTATGTATTGTTAGAGGTTTTCCATTTGATGTAAATAATATAACAGGGGATAAAATATGAATATAGAAAAATTTAAGAAGCCATTTTTATTTATCTGTAGGTAACATATACCGTTAATAAAGTAACTATGTACCTAAGTACCAGGCTCTCATGAAAACTAAAGAGCTCTAACAAACCCCGATTCTATCAGTTTCCCGATTCGAATCAAACCTCAAATATGTTCTAAGAATGTGGTAATGAACATCTCAACTTAATTGGTACCTGTTTATCTAAACATGAGCTACTAAGCGATACTCACAGTTTACGAGCCAGTTCGGGTTTTACGAGGAATTCTCCAACAAGTCCTCATTAACTATCCATCTATGAGTTTCATTGCCTATCAAATTGAGTGTAAATCTATCAGACGATATTTCAAGGTGATATTAAGTTTTATGTTGATTTTACTAACTGTTATTAATCGTTGGACATTCAAGAAATATGCCGTAAAATAAACATTACTCAGAGACAAACGGTACGACCAAATCTGACCAAGTAATATAAACATTTGTTCACGTGATTATATTTTCTGTCCAAAATAAACTACGCTTTTTATAGCTGCTATTAACATGCGAAAAGTATAATTAACTAAATATGAAGTTTATCAACAAGTGTCAAACATTATTACTGCGATCCCTTCATAAATCTGTAGCAAACGAGCGCGGCCTCGGAACACATTCAGAACAACAAAACTAATTGAAAATTGCAATATTTCATCAAAACTACAAAATAACAGCGAAGCTAGAACAAAAAGTAGGAGACAGCACCGTGAGCCGGGCGCGGAGGGCTCCCAACATAAATATATCAAATGGAAACAATAGGGCGACATCGAGATATCGCATCACACGCCACGGACCCACTCACATATTTCAAATCTTAAAACAAAAAACACAAAATATAACCAAACATATCTCGAAAAACCAACAACGAAAAAAATACGTGACGGGCATTAATTAAAACGGACCCACGAGCAGGACTCCACAAAAACAAAGAGGTTAAACAAACGTGCGCGGCGCGGCGCGGCGGGGACCCGCAATGACCATCATCTCACATTTTTAATCATCCCAAGTGAAATCATCGCAGACGCTCGAAAACTAACTTTAAATTTGAAACGATTAGGGGCGGGAGTGGCGCGGTCGCCGATACAGAAATTATCGATATAAAGAGCTGTTGAAAATTATTTTTTGGTCGGATTGTCACCGTTGTTTTAATGGTATTACGCATCGAGGAAGGGTTATCTCTGCGGGCCGATCTGCTCCGAGCAGGTACGGACCAAGATTGATTGGACACGACCCGACATTTTTATGTGTGTGCTTCTTGGATGTCGTCGACTCGGACGCGGCGGACCCGGGTTATTAAATTAGTGATATCGATGATATAAAACGCCCGTAATTATCGCGGGCATATTTCTAAATGTGTTTTGTGAATGGATGTGTCAAATGCAAATTGATTTGGCAATAGCCAATTTAAGGAGCATTAAGTTAAGTCTGTTTAATAGGTACTTTATTACGAGCATTTGGTTACATTGTAACCGAGACCTCAGACGTGCCCGGATGCAAGTATTGCAACATTTTAACTGAACAAGTATCTGAGCCGCCGATCTTATATTTAGGTATTCAAGGATGTGATAAAGTACTCAGGTTTATGTGTTAGGCTAGAGGTACTAGTAAATCAGTCAAGGAAGTAACCGTGGCGTTTATATGTACAACGGAAAATTCTCCCCATAAAAAGACTAGCATGTAGCTACTTTTTGATCTTGATCGATTCTCTTCAATACTTATAACTGAATTGAGCAGCTTACCTATCAATAGATCTTTGTTTGCCTTTTCAATTTGTCTTTTTTGCTCGACACAAACAACTCTAGTCTGCGCAACCCCCACAATAGTTGTCAACACAATGTCGGCGTCACCGGGGGATTACACACAGACGGACAAAAGGACAACAGCGATTAGTGGTGGAGGGCGAGTCGAGTGCGCGCTAAATGTTTTATTGTCATTTGTGTATTGAAGAGGTGGATTGAGACGTAAGGGTTTGTCGAGGTTTGGGACAGATGAAATGGATGAAGATTTAGGAGTAGGTTTTTAATGCTCATTGCAGTTGCTAACAATAGTATCTGAAGGCATAGGTAATTGGAGAGTACAGACATTTCTGGAGCTTTTATTTTAAAGTGAGATAAATCATAACGATGACAAGTACAGAAATGTGATAAAGCCAATAAGAGAAGAGACAAAGCAAAACTATGCCAATATTATTTTAAAATTAGAACCTACTCTACTATCTATCAATCATCAACAGCCTGCAAACAACGATAACGATCGCTTCGCATCTGTTCCAAACATTAGAACAACAAGCACAACAAGCCCTCTCGCTCAGAGCCAAGATCATCTGAAACCCGATGCTCCGATAACGGCAACAATACAGTATTACGTTACCGCTTTTATTCTCAAAATACAAAAAATACGATTCCAAAATCGGCAACGGTGAAGGGCACACAATACTCAATAGAGATTTAAGAAGGGATTTGGATTCAAAGGGCTCTCGAGATGTGTCCTTTGTTTCTGTGAGCCTTTTAAATTTTCAAGAGTTGATGTAACTGGACCGTGGTCGGGCGGGGCGCTACTCACGGCTGGTTTGCTCGATTCAGTTTGAAAAGTAAAAGTAGAAATAGTTGTTCGCCTGTAATGTCCAATTGCAGAGCAAAAGCTTCCCGTCTATTTAAAGAAATCAGTATAGTGCAGCAGTAAGAAGGATAAACCGCAAATGCCCCTCCAACACAGTTTCCCAAGTGTTCATATAAGTGTACATACTAAAACAACCTATTACTCGTAACCAATAGTCACGGACTTAGAAACCATATATACAAAATCCATGCTATCAAAAACAATATAAGCCTGTATTGTCCCACTGGGCATAAGACATCTCAACTGCAGAAGCCGAGGACAACAACATTACGAAAATAGTTTTAATAACCAATTTGCCAACCGCTAGCGAGTATCAGCCCGCCCTCAGTGGCACCCCGCCTCACAGTCCGCTCCTCCGGTCGGCGTCCTGTGTTCCCTAAACGGGTAGTGACGGCGGCGTTTTTGCCACCAGCGCGATAAAAAGGCGGCGCTCGCAAGTGTGCGCACAGCCTTACGACGGCCCTGAATAATAGTTTATTGTGTGAAAATAATGATACCAGCTTTTTGTGCCGGGAGCTTATTAGGGCGAGAGTGCACCGGAGTTGGTGTTGCTCTTGTTAAGTTAGGTATTGTTCGATGTATGGCCACGATATCCTTAATTTGGGTAACTACATATCAACTGATGAACTGATTTCCGAGTCCCTGTTTATTGACGCTGACATACTGATATCGTCGTAGCGCGTAGTAGTTTGATTAACTGATGTTAACTCATCGCAATTGTTAAGCAACGAACAGCTCTGCAATATTTGGATAGGTGGTCGATAGCATTTCTATCTGAGTGATTCCGTGCTTCGGGGGATTCGTTTAATTGTCGGTCACGGTTGTTTCAATCCACAAAAGCCTGTAACCTTCAGTGAAACGTTACAATCATTTTAATTGTTTTGACATTGCCATCAGTTAAGAGTAATGTAAGAAAATAAGTTTAACAAAAATTTTGCTAACTTAGTATCTGTAACTTAGTATGTACTGAGAATCCCAGTTCTTCTGATTAAAGTCAATCAATTATTCTAAATCAGATCTCATTACTATACCTTAAGATCTTTAAGACATGCAAGTCGTTCGACAATTTAAAACAAACCAGAATTCGTTTGAGGAACACCGCTCTCGACCGCGAAACGTGATACCGAAGCATCGAACAAGGTTAGTGATCGAGTGAAATTCAGTGATTCATGAAAATGGTTGTAATAGTGATGTGCAACGCGGCGTGAATCGATACCCGCATCGATAGCGGAGACAAAGGTCGGCGGGAACAGACGCGGCTAATCAAGATATCACGTGTGGTGCTGGCCATGAGACCGATGAACGCGTTTACCACTGCACTACTACAAAGCATTTATTTAGCCGCTCTGAACTTACACCTGGATCAAACCTTTCAATGTTTAATGAAGTTTACCAGCCATATAAAACTTAACAATATAATTAACCTAATACAATTTTATATAAATTAACGACAGAGAAACATCAACACTAATGATTAATTATTAATGAACTTCATTACTCATCGATTAAAATAGATCAGCAAACGTTTTATAAAATGCAGCATAAATGAATACAAGTAATTGTTAATAAATAAGCCGGGAGAGCCTATAACTTGGAGTGGAGCGGAATTGTATGGGATGCATCTCGGCGGATTAACGCATCGCAACGCAACGCAGCGGAGCGCACGCGCGCACCAGACCCGACGTAATGCGGCCGGCGCCATCCGCGCTCGCAGCGATACAATAATTAACGTTTTCGCATTATCCCGAATATCAACCGTACGGCCGGCCTAAATGAGCCATTTGAATAAAATATTCATATATCGTTTTGTTTACATGCTAATGTTGGAATTGATTTGAAATTACGATTTGTATACAGGTTTTGTACGTTCAACTGAACAAGAGAATTACTTTTTTCGCTCACTCGCGTTCGACTGAGTCCCTTAGTCTAGATTGCATGTTATGTAATTAATTTCATCCTTTCTAATCTCTAATACTATCTGACTAATATTATAAATGCGAAAGCTTGCTAGGATATATAGGTATATGTATGTTTGTTACTCTTTCACGCAAAAACTACTGAACGGATTTGGATAAAACTTTACAGTAATATAGGTTATACATCAGAATAGCACATGGGATACATTTTATCCCAAAATTCGCTAGCGACTAGTATAATATACAACTAAAACAAAATACTAATAACCAGATTGTTTAAGACCCATATAATGTTAAGATGAGATTACAATACTTATCCGAATTCCGTACAATGGAGCGTCGCGAGTAACCGTATCATGTTACGCGCTCGCAGCGACCACATAGAGCCGACGAGACGTTATTAATGTATCTAGTGCGACCATAAACCTTCAAGGTGGTATTATATCAACGTGTTTTTTGGTCGTTAATCATGTCCGATTACATTGATAACTGGTTCTTTTATTTAATTACTGTAGGTATGTTCACAGGCTAGGTGTATGGTTTAGTTATTTTACATGATAGTGAATGTGGAATCTCTTTACATAGATATATTGAACTTCAAGATGAATCGTATAAAATGAGAAACTCAATAATGAATACAGTAAATCAATATTGTTTTTATTTATTCAAGTACGGTGATAAAGATACATCACTTGTGTACTAAACATTAGGCCTTTTAATAGAGCAATGTTTTATTTTTAGAACTTCCATATGTTTACATAAAACGGGAACAATTAAGTCAAAACGACCAAGACGTGTAATTATGTTATTAATTACATTTAATTGTAAAATAATTCATAGACATTTACAATTAAAACGGCGGCGCCCCGCCGCGAGAAAGTAGGAAACGGCGTATTAAACATTAAATATCAATTTAATAAATCACATTATAACGCGCATAAACAAATCATACAACATCTAATTAAAATCTTGTTGTAAATAGTCGGTTCGAATTTCCTGATAGAGAATGCGCCCCGTTGCGAACACGAGAGCAGGGCCGCGATGCGTTTTATTAACGCACTCGACAGAACGCGGCGAGGCATCGCGAGCAGCGACAGCGGGTGACATCACTAGCGGAGGGCGTGGCCCCGCCCACCGCGCGCGACTCACTAATTACCAGCTGTCTCTTTCCCGCATCCATTGCACGACAATTAATGAGAATTAATCATGTTTATGAAGTTAATGAATTACCGCTCATTACGGGGTATCGTTACAATCAGCCCATTACAGTATTAGTTGGTGATGGCGGTTCCTTCGTACTTTCAGGTCAGGAAGTCATTTATTTTTAGTTAATAGCTTGATTATGATTATTGTTTCATTTCTTTGCTACTGTTGAGTAAGAGGGACCATTTAGTTGTACAATTTTTTCACTGGATATTTAATGATCCTTTTTTTAATTTTTTGACCTATTTTGGTTCCCTTGCTTTAGTAGAGTAACAATTTCATTAGAGTTCTTAATTAACCTTTTAATTAAAGTAATTCCCAAATGAGGTAACTAAACGAAAAGCAATGAAACCTTTTCGCAACCAATTAAAAGTAAAAATCAATGTTCCAAAATTAAACTTGCAGCTGTTCGAAAGTTGAACTTTTTTGAACGTTTAAATGGAACGTTTAAGGCGCTGACAGTTGGTGGTATTAAATCATGGCGTCGCATAATCCCGGGCTTAACGGAGATTAGTTGGATCTCGGAGACATTACAAGTTGCGGTGGAAGCGAAGGATGATATATCAAATGAGTTATTACGTGAGGATGTGCGCGGATTAGCGCGTGACGAGCGCCGCGTAAATCAAACGGAGTGATTCTTAGAATATTTCATATAAGGGATTGTTAAGGTAATTTAAGAAAGAAATGCTAAATGTCATTGTTATTCGATAGGTTACGCAATACAGATTAAATTAATAAAGGTTAGTATTCCGCGGTAGCCCCAAACCGTAACCGCAAACAGTTTGCGATCATTGGTAGTCAGTTTGCGGTCGCGGTGCGGAATGGCACCGTTTTCTTTCTTTAAACCTTTAATGCTGTCTGTTTCTGTGTGATTAAGGATCCTATTACTAAAACTGCTTTTGTTACAAACAGAATAAATTAGCCTAGACTTAACGGAATAACCTACAGACGAATTGAAAAGGACACTCTCTACTTTTATTAAAGTCGTTTGACGTTTGAAAAAGACAGAAATTGGAATATTCATTTGAGATTTCTTAACTAATTGGAAATATAATTTGAAAAAATAAAATAACAATAACTTTTATAACCAAATTGTCTAGAACAACAACCTAATTATTAGTAACGGATCTTGGTATCGGTGGATACAAGTTTGCGGGATCAGTGGCCAATTAAATCGGATCCCGGGATCCGTGGATACCAACCCCCCAACTCTGCTGCAGCAGATTAATACATTCCGATTATGACATTTGTCACGCCCGCAAAGTCCACCGTCGCACGAGTCCCGCCGCAGCGTGACCGATGCGGGCGCGTGGCGCCGAGCGTGACGACTGGCGTGATAATCTAGTAATACTATGGGAAATATCGAAGCAGTGACAAAAAATATTACGTAGGTACAACACTAGTGAAATAATACTTATAATATCAAAAATGTTCAAATAGAAAAAAGTACCTAATTCTTAAATAAAGCAGCCTTTAATTCCGACAATACTAACGAATATGTGGCAGAAAAATGATGTATAAAAATGATTAATGTGATTATCATTTTGTCGCGCTCGTGACGTAGCCGGAGTAAGCAATGTTAACTCTTTGCTATCGTTAAGCAACGTTCTACTTGCTCCCTACCTGGATGAGTCATGAGTAGTATGTTCTTACATATTTCAATCACATAAACAATTTAAAAACACAAGATATTCAGTGCAAAATTTCTATACCTACTCGTATCTCCAAGCGACTAAACTAATATGATGTTTTCCCTTTTAAATCTGGCTAGATCACATCAACATCACCATCTATATTATGAAGGCATACCTTTAAAGATGCAGTTTAACATTGAAAATGTATAAACGTTTTAACGACGTTATTACGTATCAAATCAAATCAAATTAAAGTCCCAAAATAAAAACACAACACTACGCCAAATCGAATGAGCAACGCATGCACTTAACAAAAGTTAATCTCATAAATGTACTGAGTAACAGCAAATGAAAACTAATGTCCTCACGGTTGATGGTGCCCTGGTACTCGGGGGTGGCCACTGGCTCGGAAACTGGGAGGAACTAAATCTAATTTGTTAACCCTCAGCGCTTTTATGGTGCATCTGGGAAACGCACCCTTGATCAGTTTTGGAGTGTTTGTATTCAACTTATTAGATTATTTGCTTTATTTCTAAATATATGGGGTAAAGATATGAGTATTTTTAGGGAGTTTTTCTTGTGTAGCAGACACGTTGATGTGTTGGAGAAATTTTTAAGTATACAAGTTTCGAAACGATCTCCACAAATCGAGGTGAGTCCGGAGAAAATACAGGGAAGAATGTAGCCACTGAAGTTAAGCAATTTTGCTCGCCCGGTCGACGTTATCGTTGCTTGTTAACTATTGAATGTCAATTGGCGAGTTCATTTGCAGTACTGTGAATACAACGACTTTTGGTAGTGATGGCTTTAGACCCAACACTTTCCTCTTTAAGCTTTGATAGGGCATTGTAAGTTAGTACATAGTTACATTACTACTACTCTAAACCACAGACAATCTCTTCTGTACTGTAAAGAGGTGTAGTACAGTAATTTCATTCCTACCATTTCTACCTACTAAATTTTTTTTGTCTATATACGGAATTGGCAATGGTTTTAAATCGGCCACATTCATTTAAATTTTATGATATAAAGAATGGATCATAGCTACCATAATATCATTGACAATCCGATACTAAACAGATCACCAAACAAACCCTTGTCCGAATGCAGTAATGAAATCGGAATTAGATTACCAGGAGCTAATGAGAGAGGGGAGGTAACCGGATTACTGCGAGTGCGCGAGTAAAGTGATTACAGGGCTCCGATGATTTGTAGCCGAGGGGGCACCAGGTAGCAAGGGTAAGTAACCAAATATACCCAGGAGAACACGCTCATTTATTATTAAAACATAAGGAACCCACTCTTATTCATATCTCTAACTTCTTTAATCATTCGAATGCTCATTACAAACAAACAGGAACCATCAAATAAATCAATAATACGAATCAATAATCCTGTACAAATAATCGATATAGAACGTATGACAATCAATCAAATGTAACGTAGAGTACGTGGCGGCGTGTCGGCGAGATCAAAGCGCTGGATGCGCTTGCGAGCTCGATGCTGATTTATCAATCAATTGGTCGGATTCGTTAGCGAGCCGCAGGCAGCGCTTTCAAGCGCCGACAACCAAACGCTTATATTTATAAACAAAACAAACATCGTAGCGCCGATGCTTCGGCTGCGAACAACTGGACACGACCTAATAAGTAAGTACCCTAATGCAGCATCTCGTTCGATCACTATGTAAAGGAGACATAAGCCGTGCCTAGATTTCTATGTAAAACTAAACACACTATACAATGTAGAGTTTTAATATAAAACGAAGTGAGTCCGTGTGAATGTCTACAGAGTTTTTTTATGATGGAGTACCAGGAGACAAGCGGTCAATGGAAGTGTTGGAACTGACAATGGTTTCATTTAAATATGGAATCGATAATGTAAGCTTTTGCAGTTAACTTCTTCATGTTTTAAATTAAATTTCGAATCTCGTCTTTAAGTTAGTATTAACGTACTCGCAATGGTATTTTCCTTTCGAAACCATTAATAAATTTAAGTTCATATATAAACTGTTTAACTTAATTTTCTCAGGTGAAACGAATACCTAAGTCCATTTCGGAGCCAGCCGAGGTGCGCAAGCGCTCCTATTTGATTTATCATCTCGTACCACCGGCTTACCGACTACTATAAATTACTATCAGTAATGATCAATACTAGTGATTTATTGCCGCGATAAATATATCGATCCGAAACAAAACAAACTCACGAAACGGATCGATTACAAAAAATGTAACAAACGATTTAGCATAGAACTGGTTATGTGCGTTCCTGCAACACTTCTTGGGATTATAACTATGTCGTTGTATACTATTAATGAGAAAATGGGAAGGATTTTCTGTCTGTAACGTTTTAAAATATTATTAACCTTTCACGAAGCTGTAATTTTTACTACTAGTCTAGTTATTAAAAAAATACATTTTTGTACCCACATGATAGCTGCATTCAACAGGAAGAAAATAACGATAGCTTGTTTAAGCGTTGATCCTAACGCCATCTATTGATCGTGGGTGACACCTCAGAAACAGCTACTTAAGAACCAAGTTGTAGATCCGAGGTTAAACACGGGTAATTTTTCCTTCCCTTTGAAATTCATATCAACAACCCATACAAGAACGGATGAAGCCGCCGGGTACTGCTATCATTATTAAGATAAGCTAATAACTCCTAAGGTCCTCGTCAGCATTCCTCCGAGTCGGTCCGAACCAAAACAAGGCGTGTCCGAGTCGCGACAATGAAGCTATTAACTTCGCCACGTTTTTACAATACCCTTTGTAAGGATCGTTAGAGAACGGCGAGAAAATTCAGGGCATTCCGAGAGGAGAACGGACCACAAATAACTGGGTTTTTGTAGGTCCGAGACAGATTTGGTGCGGTTAGGTTAGGTTGGGGCGATTTATAGGAGAGCTATTTCAAGATGTTGTAATAAGGGATACGCGGCTGAATAATTATTAGGAACGCTGCACAAGTGGTGATTAAACTTATTCTTTTGCAAAACAGTTTTATTAATATGATTTGGTCGAAGCATTGCATCAGGCTATAGATTATTACTAAATGAAATGAGTTTTAAAATGTTTGTGTGTTTGAATGCATTAACCTCGATAACTACCAGTCAGATTTGAAGAAAATTTTTATAAAGAATTAGATCAAGCCAACGATATTTGGCTAATTTTTAACCCGTAATTATCCCGGGAACAATATAACACGGGTAATACTGCGGAGCGCTGCTAGTGTAACAACGCAATCTTTGAAATTGTTTGAGATACAGTACTAGTGCAAAAGCCACCAGAGGCTTACTGACAACTGAAGGGTTAAAAAATAAGGATATCGACAGGGTTGAACTATAACAATACCAATTGACATTTAGGTCAACATTATAGCACTAATGTTACCTATTCTTTTTAATTACTAAATTATGCTATTTAGTGGCTTCATTTGAAGTTCCATTTTTTATTCTGTCAGGTATGTCATAACGATTAAAATACGATTTGAAAAATATCTTATCGCAGGATCGCAACAATATATACCACATGTTTTATGACCTGTGGAGTATCATATGGAATCAGTACGAACCTCAATATATTGTTGAAATGATATCAATAAGTACCAAGTTACGGCGCAGGCACCACAAACAAACAGAGGCGCGTCGTTAAATAAATCTCACGGAGCCGAGATACCATCGCAGCCTCACATACCGACCACTAAAAATGCAATGTTTTAATTCCAACGTCCCACGAATGTAAGAAAACTAACCGATCAGCCCAACAGATAAACGTTCCCGGGATTTTTAGGCTTTGGAACTTTATACAACGTTTTTTTATGAGGACCGATAAAATGTCATCGGCCAAGGATCTGGAATGAAGCTCCTGGCTTATCAGTTTATCAGATCTTATAAAATATCCATGTTCAAGTAATATAAAACGTTGCAAATAAAATGCTTTTTTTGGCGAAGAAAATATGCGCCGTAATGTACGCGGCGCTTTCAAGTATACGTTTTATGTGGATTTTCTTATCTGTTGGTAGGTATTCAGTTTTATATTGGTCATTTTTAAAATGAACAATAAACGTTGATATTAAAAATACCTTATACGCTTCGTAAAGTTTAGGTCTATTGTAATAAAATGTGTATCTTGAAATCGAAGACCGATATTCAACGTAAACTTTTTACCATTTATCCATGTAATAACTACTTACTTTCCGCCCGCGATTTCGTTTGTTCATTATTATCGCACATTTGGGATAAAACCTACCTTAAAAATGAAGATCACCCAAGCAAAATTCACGGATAATGTACACTAAGAGCTTAAAAACGCAAAGTACAAATGAATACATATGTAGCGGCAAAACGTAGCATGTTTAATGTATGACGGACAAGCGGACAGACGGCTGCTAGTTTTTTGTTATTAGTTGTTAACAAATGCCAAAACGCGTGTTGGACGCTTCTTGTGAGATGTGACTTCCATTTGAGATGAGAGGACTTCATCCGAACTGGAAGGTATGGATGGAGGGCTAACCATACATTGGTTCTTTAAACACTGTGGTGAACAGTATTACATATATATATACAATGCTTACATTGTAAGGAGGTAAGTAAGTTCGAGTAGGCTAGTGGCCAGCCCTGGTGTCGAAGTTTTTAGACCGCCTAAAGGCCTCCGACATGGTCAAACGACTGAAGTATTTGGGGCCAACGGTTGAAATTGAACGGGGCCGGGGCTAATTGAACGTGCCCTCCAAAGCACGACAGCGCTTAGAAACGCCACTATTGGCCACCCATACAAGTAGGGGCATAACATACACTAAATAATTTGGTGGTGGTAGTTAGACTTACCAAACTAAGCTCCTATGGCTGTACTACACAATTGTATAATTTAAAAATTATTCAACGCCTGCTCACGTTGAAGAATTTAATACGAAAACTTAGAAAGCACTAGGCACTAGCATAGTACAGTAAGAACTGCGCTGTGTACTTGTTTCTGTACTCTCGCACTAGGCAGCTTAAGTTATGCTTCAATGTGAGCAAATAATTATTTTATCATCACGATATTCCAGTATAATATCTCGGACACAAAAATAATTTGGAGCATAAAAAGAAATCTTCAGCAACACTTATTGCATGCACATATTCCGAAGCATTAAATACCATAAATATGTATTAGAATAAAATGAAAACTCTCGGGTTTTTGCTTGTCCCATGACGCGGCCGTGTGACGGGACGCTCGGACAGGACAAAACGACGACTCTATATATTAATAGTGATCGGAGAAACAATGGGCCGTATATTACGCGAGTCGTCACCGCGCGCCATTGTGCGGGAGGCATCCGTCTGTGTGTCTGTTTGTTTGTTAGTGTTGTACTCGTTAGCAATTTAGGATCATAGAGCGTTTGACTGTTAGTTGGTTCGAGTAGTGGCTAACCCTGGTGTCGAAGATTGTGCCGCCGAAAAGACGAATTGGTCTTATGATTGAAACTCTTAGGATCGACACCTTCCCGGGTGAGACCACATGGAAAGCCTAGTGCAGGGTGTATGAGGTAGGAACCCGCTTTTGGTTAGTTTATATCTTACAGTGATGTCAGGAAAAAGGTAGCTTTAGTGGTTCACAAAGACTCATTGAAGTTAGTTCTAATAGTAAATTCTAATAGGAACATCTACCGAAATCTCGCAAGGAAATTGCGCCGGGAATCTTTAGGAATCTTTAGGTTTTTTGTGATCTCACTTTTGAGATCACAAAAAAACCCCAACCATTTGTATCCCGGCTTCAAAATCACTTGGAGTCGGCTTCGAAACAATCCGCATAAAAACCGCTCCCATCCAGTAATGACCATTTAATATTGCAATTAATTCCATTATTTACGCGTTGCATTCACCGATAATTTATTGCTTGTTTTTACGATCGAGTAAACGTTTCTAAAGTAATTGTTCTTGCGGGCGTTATTGGTTGTTTCATCTGGAGTTGAATGCGGAGTCAGCGCGGTAAGGGCGCTATAAATCTATGGGGGCATCGCGTGAGCCGCGCCGCTAAACACAAGCGCACTCCCGCGCACATCATTACAATCAATACTTTAACATCCACACAGGGTAATTGATTTTGTTCTTTTTACAGAAGTATTTATTTTTAATAAAAGTTACCCGGCGAGATGGGTACATAAAATAAAACATAGTAGAGCAGAATGTGTCTCAGCTAGTTCACACATACAATAAATATTGCAATTTACGAAGAATCATACATGACAAATAGAAATAAATGTGTTCTATTATCAAAGAACTAAATAGACAGTGACAGTCAGTATGTTCTGAAGGCTGATGAGTGAGATGGCTAGTGTCATTAGTTTCGGTTTTGTAGAGCGATGACTCTGTCACACTCACAGTAGACAATTGACACGCTGCTGCTACGAGCGCTGGTAACCCATGCGCTGGTACCCAATTCAGACTGTATTTTTTTTCTGTATGATACTGGTACTGCGAGAGAGTAAATACTATACTCTACCTACCATTGCAGTGCTCATTCGGATGTTCAGTTTTGTAGAGTCAACTATCTAACTCAATAAGTCAATGAGTACACGTATCTACTGCATACTTTAACTATCTATCGAGTTGATAACACAAGTTGTATGTCTTTCCGATAAACGTGAAACATTTCTACGTTCGTTATTAATGTGTACAGAAGTTTGAATGTGACATCTGTCATGTTTCGATGTCTGTTGTGTATAGTACACATTATGCATACCGCGCCTTAGTACGGTTGAATGGACATAGATATTAGATAAACATATGGAATTGACTTCTATTTACAAATAATATTACCAAATAAACATAACTAGACGTATATTAAAAAGAATGATTAACATTAGACAACTATACTCTAGTACTAATACTAAAACTATACTCCGTGCTTCGGAGGGCACGTTAAGCCGTCGGTCCCGGTTACTTCCTACGGATAGTAGTCGCTACATGAGCCATGTCAGAGGCCTTTGACGGCTCAATAACTCTGACACCAGGATTGGTCAGGTTGGCCATCAAGGTTAAGAAAAAAATTAGACAAAGTCTTCATCCTTTTTTGAAGTCGGTTAAAAACTTTCACTTACTAAAATTACACCTTAGTATTTTAATAATAAAATGGATATTATTTCATTGTACAAATACCGGGCCGCCATTTGAATTCAATTTAAAAAAATCAACTAATCAGTCATACCTTCAAAATAAAGCATAATAACTGCATCTCATCCCACCAGGAGCACATAAACATGAGAAGTATTTTAAAGTAATAGATCATGTGTGTTCCGAGTGAGGTCGGAGGTGACGGAGGTGAACATTAATATGGAACGGAGGCGACTTGACTGATCACCGGCTTCTGGTGTTCGAGAAGCTTTCATCTATTATGGTCGCCTGGTACTTGTGGTCTAATGTTACTAGTACATTGTTAAGAAATAGCGGTCTGTTTAGCCGACCTTAAATATAAGAAAGAGGTTTATTCATATCATTTTTGTATAAAAATAATAATCTTAACATCAACTTCAACAAGACTTCAACAATCAATAAAACTTCAAGTCCTTTAACGGTATATTATGTTCTAAAGAAGGTTAAGCAGCTAAAAATAAGGTATTTTAATATCAACATATAAAATGTGAAACTATTTTAAAATATATAATACTAGGAAGCGCCCCGCGTTGTTCCCGTTCCCGTAGGAATTTCGGGATGATAACCTTTCCGTTTAATGTGGCTCCTTCCGTTTAATCCATAACAAAAAGTATAATTTAAATCAGAATGGTAGTTTCTGAGATTAGAGCATTTAAACAAACAAAACTTTTCAGCATATACTCGTATAGATTAATTTCATGTTGTCAAGCCCGTAGGAATTTAATAGGGCAGAAATGGAAGATTGGTTGAACTCAGGGGATCTTCGCGGATAAATCCAATAAAATTCGTCGCAAATTTTGCATAACATCTACGAGTATTGAAAAACACCATAAACAAGATCAAACTAAACCACCTTAGTAAGTGCGCCTCGTCCAATTCGTGGTAACAGTCCATTTATATAATCCACGTCGCGATACGAAGAGAAAATGTATAATTTTATAGAAATGTGTGAATTTAATAAGATTTCAAATCATGAACGGACGCCATTTTGCCTGGAATCTCGGATTAAAATTCAACAGTGTTCTTTGCGCAATTAGGATCGCAGAAATACTAAGAAATGTGGAATAAAACACAGCTTACTCGGATAGGCTACTGAATTTATTCATTTTATTTTCGAATAACAAGCAAGTAACTTATATAGGACTACGAAGCGACTTCAAAAACCTACTATAAAATGAATTATCACGTCGTTTTGAATTACTCCGCAAATACAATGTACAAAACATGTCAGCTATGTCACGCTAAATAATAAAATAGTACGAAAATGATTAACATAAACAAATGCGGAACAAACAGAGTACCAGGCGCTCATAAAACAAAAGGGTTGTTTCTATGGCATAAATCAAAAGGCGACCGTTTTTGAGGAGGAAACGGTCAATCATTCCCCTTTCTTTTGCGTATTGTGCTACGTCAGTTGTGTGGCCACTAAACACGCGACACGCGGGGCTAGCGATAAATTAATACATTACTCAGATACTAATTGGCAATTAGTACTTGCCAGCGTATTTGCGGTTGTAAATTGCTTTGTATTAATTAGATACTGTATTTTAAAAATGTTTTATTATAAAACTATAGCAAATATTAGTTCTAAAAATTTCTGGAAAAGTATTAAGGTGACGTGAGTCCAGCGCTTACCTACTACAGAGGGGGTAAGGTGCGGGGCCTGCGGTCCGACCGCGGGCGATCTCCCGCTCGCGCGTAGTTTGCGCGCTAAGTTTGAATATGTCACTCATTGAGATGCCACAGTGTAGTGACTACAGTAAAAAAAGCCTAACAAGCAAAACTAATCGTAGATATTACGAAGGTTGGTATTATATTGTAGGTAGCCTTGGGAAAAATAACTAAAAAGAGATAAAAGGTTTTAAAAAAAATAACGGTCTTAACCCTGGGTGAAATCATTTTTATTGTCTAATATTACGAGCAGAAATATTTTAAAGTGGCGGTGTTCATACACGTTTTAACAAACAACAGTAAAGTACACATAACTGAAATATATGAATATCTACGTATTGTTAGGTTTCAGTGGCGCCACCTTCAAAAGTAAAAACAAATAAATATATTGTATCATACCTCTTATTTCACTCCTTTTATTTAGGACTAGGCAGATAATATAAATTTCCACCGGCCGGTTTGTGATAATATACTTAATAATTATAATAATACTAGCTTTTGCCCGCGGCTTCGCTCGCGTGGAATTTAGTTTGCCGCTTTAAGTTTCGTTATAGATCGTTTAAAACATTTGTTTATCGTAGCAATCTCTGCATCGTTGCAAACTCCCACCTCCGCATCGACAAGAGGAGACAAGTCTTGTCCTAGGTATCCCCACTACCAACATTGCAGCTGTATAGTTGATCTGCTGATATTTAGAGTTGAGTTATAACAGGTAAAACACAATACCTGTTACATCTGTTACTGTGACACATAAATCACAGTTCCAAATACCTGTTACAAAATAACAGCCTGTGATTTTAAATACCACAAAAACAGTTCAATTTTTGAACAAACCTTATTTTGTATCAGTAAATACTAGCATGCTTCTCGTTTTAACAAGTGATAGTCCCTTGCGTGTAACAGAGACAGACATAGTATTTAGTCACCGGAACATATAACCCGAACATGAACAGTTGTTGCAGTTTATGTGTCATTTCTTCTTGAGAACATACAAACCTTATTTTCTATCAATAAATACTAGATGCTTCTCGTTTCAACTTGTGACACACATCTGAGTTGAACTGAGACAGATGACTTTACGCTTTGACCGTTCAGTAACAAGTAGTTACTAGTATTTTAGTAACAGTTATTTCTTACTTTGAGTAACAACTGTTATTTGTGACTTTTAAATACTTGTTATTTTTAACTGTTACGATAAATACGCATCACCTCTACTGATATTCTTATACTGTGACACAACATATTTTTTTGGTTTTTTTTTCAAAGCAATAATCTACTAAATCTATAATACTCCGGTCAATTTAGATATTCGAGGTTACATAAAGTCCAAACAAGCTGAAAATCAGGAAAATTGTTCAAAATATAATTATAAACAATGTCTAAAAGTTCCCCATCATTCCCGTGTATGGAATTTTTTTTATTCAAGGTCAAAGGTAAAAAAAAAGTGTTTTTCGCAATTTTCAGCAAAACGGTAAGATTTATCATAAAAGTACCTGAGAAAATAAAAAGATTATAAAATTCTCTATAACTTTAATTCTATCCACTTTTTCCATATTCCAAACCGTTACCGTACAACTCTTTAATACCTTTCAAATTACATAGGTCATGTCACTGTTGAGCATTGGGGCAGGCTCCATAGTTACCTGCCCGAGGTCCTTAATTTTTACATTTCTGGAGCGTGTAGTTCAATAACGGTTGGAATATGGAAAAAGTGGATAGAATTAAAGTTATAGAGAATTTTATAAACTTTTTTATTTTCTCTGGTACTTTTATGATCAAACTTACCGTTTTGCTGAAAATCGCAAAAAACTCATTTTTTTTACCTTTGACCTTGAATAAAAAAAATTCCATACACGGGAATGATGGGGAACTTTTAGACATTGTTTATAATTATGTTTTGAAATTTTTTTCTGATTTTCAGCTTGTTGGGACTTTATGTAACATCACTCTAAATTTTTGGTTTAAATTGACCGGATTATTATTCAGACAGTTCTTATTTATATTAAAACCTTATTTTCACGCAACCGTCATAGTTCAAATTTATTACTGCGAAAAAAGTTTTAAATTTTGCATCTCCGCGCTCCAGCAATATTCGGCATAGGTCCGTCCTCCACAAGCGCTTGAGCGCGACTGATCACGCCCCGCGTCACCCGCAACACGGCAAATTCTCGAAATTTATTAGGTATTTTGAAATTGTGTTTAAGAATGTAATGAAAGGTTACAAAAAAATACCTAATGCCCTAGCTCATGCTACGACCTATATTATAGTTGTTTTTCTTTGGGAAAAATCTGTTTATTTTAGCCAAATAATTATTTTTAAATTAATAAAAGAGGCAACTTTGTGATTTTTTTCTATCGAGGGAAATTAATCTAATCGTGTACTGAAATACCTTTGCCACTAGAATATATCCTCAACTTTAATATTATAGTTTTTTAGAATCAAAATTGTGACAATTTATATGAAAATAGTTGGATGGAAAAACCGCGTTTTGCGAGTTGCTGGACTCACGTCACCTTAAGTTCATATTTTTACTCGATTCCCTAAAATCTATCTGGTTAATGTCCGTGGCCCCACACCACTGTTTGCACCGGTACAACACAAAAACAAACACACCTTTGATTCCACACAAATATATTAATAATGCATTCAATCAAAAAACATTCCGTGAAATTACACAATTATTTTACCGTCTACAGACAGGACTTTGTGTATTTTACGTCGTTCAATCTAGATACGGTCTCTAGGGGTTAATATTAAGAATTTATTGTTTGGGTAATTTAAAGAAATCTATATATGTACCTAGTTCAGAAATTGTTGAAGCGGTTTGAATTGCATTTTTATATTTATTAATGTACTCGTGGTTATCTTATTGTTTAACCGCCAAAAGAGGGTTTTAATCTAAGTAGATTTTATTCTGAAAAATAATCAGGCATTACACAATTTTTAACTTTGCGTTTTACTTGTTTTTTGTCTAACTTATGATTAAGTGAGTCAATATATGATGTCAACATGCGATGGCGGCTGTAGGGTTATCCCTACAGCCGCCATCGCAGTCACCTCGAAAGCGTGCAACACACAAAACGCATTACATTTACTCACCCGATAAGGTCAACGCTTCGAGACGTTGCGAGGCACTAATCAATTTTAACGATATATCCTTCCATTAGCGGTGATAGAGCCGACTCGATATGCAAATACAAGGGGACTCTTGCAAAATACAGCCCGTTTTCAACCAGAGGGCGTCCGGGTTAATTGATTCAAAGATATCCAACTCTAATGCAAGTCGGATAACTTATGCATTTTATGTACAAACGAGGATTTTAAATCGAGTGTGGTTACGTGGGATTTTATACGCGATGAGCTGGTACGGAGGAGAGGTTAGTGAGTGTGTTGGTTCTGTTATTTAGAGTTAAGTTTTAGATGAACCTACATATTATGTTAGGGTAGGAAGTAAAAATGTAGTCTAATACTAATTGTAAGTCTACTTATCAATAATTTATGCACATTCCTAATTGGTGTCAGTGTAATATAGAACAAACAAAAGTATTTCCTTTTAAATGAAATTCCAACGCTCAAAGTTTTATAAATAAAAATAAAATGCATTTTCGTTACACGCCCGATAAAACAATAAAACGTTATTTATGTAAATTATGCACCAATTTAGGTATATCCAAACAAAAACAAGACAGGTCGTTTTAAAATAAACAAAACTTTGTTTCAAGTAATTGAATTAAATTCGAGTCGATAAAATTGAATTCAATTACATCGAATGTACCAGGCTATTATGTTAATCGAGGAGTTGTTAAAAACTCATCAAGGGCACACTAATCACATTCGTTGCCGAAGACGGTTCAACCTCCTAATACTTTATGTATCCTTGGTAAGAATGCTACTATAAATACGTTTGCAGTTTTATGGATACCTTAGTTACGAGTATATTGAAAACTTCATAGAAGTTAGTGATATGAAGCATAGTTTAATAATTAAAATCGTTCATCTTTTAATGTTTTTACCTACTCAATATTAGTGAATGTAAAAAAATATGTAGGTAGATAATTGTGCAACTTGCAAAAAATATAATAAAATTATTTATATCATGGTAATTAAAGTTAATATTTATGTTATTGTACCCATTACGGTTTAATGAATCATTAAGTCGCGGTTAAACGAAACATGTGTTCAAACGAAATAATTATAAAAGTAATGATTTTATTGTCCGATATTTATTTATTTATTTATTTATTTAGGACACTCAGTAAAAGTTACACTATACACATACAATACTACACATAACATAAAATTAAAATATAAATGCACTTTTTTTTATATCAAGTACCTATTGTTACTTACATTAAAAAGATTTTCTTTAATATTGTGATTTCATAATGTTTTTTGTAACTGAGTAACCTAGTCAATGGAATATTGATTTAGTACAACCTAGTTACATACGTTAAATGAATGAAAAACCATCTATGATTAAAAGTTAATAAATAACGTCCGAAACCAAATTTGCCTAATACAAATATAATAACAGTCCCTCTAAATCAAACTAAAGAGATTTATGGGTCAGTTTCATAAAATTGAAACCATTATAAAATGTTTAAATATTGTTTAGAATAGGCATAATTATACAGGGTGTGTCGACGTGGGCCGGCCGCGGCGGGCCGCGGGCCGCGGGCCGCTCCATTACAACCGTATTTATAAACACCACTATTTGTTTACACAATACATCAAATTGATCACAGAGTGCATCGTCCAGTTACGTATATCAGAACGTACCTATCATTACAATGAATTGATGGGCCCGGTTATTTATGAGAGCCGTAGTTAGCCCGAGCGTGCAGGCTATAGCCATTGTAACCCAAAGTGAAAGGTTCACAGTGAAAACGGTGTGAAACATAGAAGAAATTGCAAAAACTGGCGCACCTATGTATGCAATAATTAATGTGTAGGGCGGCCCACGATATATCGTTTCAATGTAACTTAATGGATTCAAAAACATACATGAATTTATCAGTCCTGTCATATGCATAAAAATGCATTACTTTATCTTTCTTTTAGCATGAGTAATGGCGGAGTTAATGTCAGTGCCAACCGGCGCGGCGGCGGTAAGGTCAGGGTGAGGCGAGGCGCTCGGAGGTCCGGGGGTTTCGGAAATGTGTTATCTGTTGTAAATTGGCGAAATGCATCAAGACGGTCAACAACCCGCGTCCGTCAGCCGTCAGTCGGTGTTTATTTTTCAATTGGAGCCGTCAGTGGGTCGGGCGAGCGCTGAGTTAGGGCCGCCACACACCGAGCCGCCAGATTATGAGCCAGGCAACGCCCCGCGCGCGCCGCGGGCTCGGGCTGCGGCTACGAAGGATTTAGAAGTATCATCAAGAATACTTTATAGGAAGCTTTCTAAGGCTTCTTTAACAATCAACTACCATTTCACCCATTTTAAGAAAATATTTAGCGAGGTAAATTGCCAACGGCAAGTGTCTAGGTAAATTTGGCTAATACAATATCTTTGCCAATATTTTAATAAGCCTCTTTAATAAACATTGCTTGGCGACACACGGCTACTAGGAATAATAAAGAAGTTATTAGCCACCATAACTAATAATCCTTGTACAAAAAATTGCTCTCCTAATAAAGTGACTGATGCCATGCAATAATTAAAGCAATATATGAAAATAAAAACAAGATCGTAAATGTAAACAACAGTCGTGGTGGCAGCCCTAATAACCGTGGCGCTCAGCGATGATATGAGGCGTCGAGAACCTACAATTAGGCGCCGAGCAACAAGAACACGATGCGAGTTGCTAATACGCACTCCCAGCAACTAGCGATGTACGACACGCGGCCGGGACCGGCCCGCACGCGAAACGCCACCCTATGTAGCATAGCTACAAGGACACCCTCACCGCACGCAGGAAATTGAGGGTCAAGTCCAGCACTATCCACATTTACCAACCACACTTTGCAGCCTCGAAGGCTTAACGTCCAAGATTTAGATTCCACTTTACTAAAATTCGCAATTTCAACCCAAACAGCGCATGGGAATGTTTATTGGCAGATCACTTAGCCCCATGAGTTATGGCCTCTTGAATTTTGTGGAAATATATTGGGTGAAAATTGATTTTAACTGAGGGCCATTTCACTACCGGTCTATAAAACTTGAAATTAATAACAGCTGCCTGTAAAAGGTTTAAACGGGTTGGCCTAAATAACGATTGTTGTTTAAATAAATTGCTGTTTTGGTTAATTAATAAAGTGGGGGACACTTTCACCGGTGGAATTACCAGGGGAACACGACGGCGGAGGAGCTTCGGCCACACAGCAGGACCACACAAGAGGAAGGCGGTAGCGAGCTGAGGGCACTGTGGTTAGCTCTGGCCCGCCGCGGGCTGTTTGCTATACCGAGTTTACTTCTGATACGGACAATTTTATGTTGGTACCGACGACGGAAACAATACCATAGCATCTAATTAACATTTATGTTAGTGTAGTATAGTATAGATTGTGGTATAGCTCCAAACGCTTATATTATCTTAGTACATCTACAAGGACCCTAGTACTTATGTGCCTAAGTACTTTTAAAATGAATTTAGGCATTTTTTCCCGACTTGGACGAAATTTGAAAGGCGAGCTATGTTGATTTGAATGTTGTATGTGTGTTTGTGTATTCCTCCGTTATAATTTGTTGGTAATTAATAAAATGTGTACCAAATCCACCCGTCTCGTATTAGAACAGGCTCGGCGATCGGTCTTACATTATTTTCCTCAAGATTTATTATCCCCTGACGCGATTCGAGACGATTACCCCGATTACAAGCTATACGTACTCCCGCCGTACAAGGTGCTTGTATAAATAAACCAGAATTTATTGAGGAGTTTTCTATTCTAAACTGATAACGGTACATGATTGTAGCAGGCAGTAAGTCTTATGGGGATTATCTAGGTTTTATGATGTTTTTATGATATGCTAGCTTGCTATCACAGTAGTGCTAAGCTTAGCTACTGAAATACTGAACAATTATGATTAGGAATGAGTCATACAGGTTTTATATAAGAATAAAGTGTACTGTACTGATCCCATTATGGGGAATCGACGTATCGGCTGACTAAACATGTCAGAAAGTAAGGATATAGTCCTATTGGAGGGGCCGGTCTTTCTGCAGGGCAAAAGATTCTACGCTCTTTAAAGATAAAAGTAAAAGGGTAAAAAATAGCACCAGTGAAATTAGTTCTAACTATTGGCATCAGTTAGTGCGTTTTCATAAAAAAATATGTAAGTTTCATTATGTCTCAATTCTTACTCATGTTGAATTGGTCTTTATGAATATACTTTGCTTTTTTATTTTGCATTTTTATTCGGGGATTTGGATTAATTGGGGGAGACCTTTGCCCAGTAGTGGGACACAGCAGGTTATTTAAAATAAAAAAAAAACGACTTTTCACATAGGAAGGCATAACACCTCAATTTTCTGTTAAGTATCCATTGCCAAAACAACAAGATAACATGTTAATTATATACATTTTTCTCATAAAAGCATTCCTTGCAATCAAAAGACAGTTGCATTGTCAACTAATTGAGCGCACTCGCAACAGATCACAGTCGCATTAAAATAGACGCAAATTGACTCAATAAATTGCATTGTTGGTACAACGCAAGAACAATGTCACGACTGTTGCCAAAGAATCGTAATTAATTTGTTTAATTAGAGATTAACGTGCAGTAAAGTATTTACACGGTATACCAGGGCTGATAAATCATGGATAGTTTGAATTAACACTCAGCAATGTTAGAGATTGACCGTTTTTTGGTTAGACTTGCTCTCTTGGAAGCAGCTGTATACCTAATGGAAGTGTACCAAAGGATCCAAAAGAAGGCAACCGCCAATTGTGCTATTTATATCAATTGTTGACAATAACAATAAATGCAAAATTTAAGTATTTGGGTATTTCATTTTGAAATCTATTTAAGAATTTGGAAGTTAGTTAGTTTGTGAGCTTACTTAATAAACTTACCTCGAGTTGATATTGTTAAGTATTTTTCTTCGTACTTAGATTTATGGAAACTGAACTTACCTGTAACAAGAAAACGACATATTAATATCAAATATAAATATTAATATTAACATGAAACATAGAAAACAAATGTATAATTATTTCACCCATGTGATAATAAAATAACGTAGTACATACTAATAAAATACAAATGAGAACTAATAGAACTGAAAAAAATGAGCAACGACATGTAAAAAGGGTACTTTTAAGACGTTGTATAACTTAATAACGGTGTTATACAATATTCTTTCATACTTTCTATACATCTATGCACTCCTAGTATGTAACATGGATTAACTTGTATTGCAGAGCAAAAACAGCTCATCTCCCTGAAGATATCAGTACAGGTAAAGGTTTAGGCGTAATCGTTTCATTTCTTTAAGTTCCTAGTACCTACAGAATAATATCTTTTAGTGAGTCACATCTCATTTTATATCCCAAAGAGCCCTCACGATCCGACTAGTATAAAACTAAAATAAAACGCGGCGGGACCCCGCGGCGGCGCCCGGCCATTCCTCGGAAATTAAAACAACATATAAATTAATAACAACTCCGATTTTAATAATATCCAGCGCCCAATCAAACTGTCTAATGATGGTTTTACTTTCGGTTAGGATCGACATAGTACCAGAGTACGCTTTGCTTCATTTAGGGCACGTCGAATAAGGTTGAAATACGTTACGAAATACCTCTTTATGTTTTCTGCTACCCTGGTACATAAAGTGAATATTTATAGTGTTTCGATTAAATTAAAGTTCCTACATCTCACGTTTATCTTTAAATCCAACACGAGCTCAAATAACTGCCATAAATACGAACATAATATCAATAACATACAATAAAGAAATAAAACCTTTTATTCTTATTCACATTCCAAAGGAAAAACAAACAAGAGCTATAAATTGTTTATGGTCACAAAGAGTTTACAATCTATGGTATATCGGGCTATCAATCAAGTGATAATAGCAATCAACAGTTTGTTAGACGACATGTGTTTGATAGGGGGTGTCGCGTTAGGGAGGGGATACACCTGTCTTTAAATAATTGACGGTGATTAACTTTTAATGGCCTTTTTTGGAAGGCTGCTTTATTGAATTAGTGTTTTTTCGATTGATTTTATGCGTGGACTTTTATTTTTGAAAACAGCAGACGAACGCTTCACTGAACTATTCATTTGAATTAGATAACTAGCAGTCTCTGTGACAGATAAACGTAATTTGAATCAAAGGGTCTATGTGACAAACTAATTAATATAATCGATAAGAATGATTAAGGCGTTTTAAGATAAGCCATTTTAGGTTTTGATAAGAACTGATCCATGCGACAACTTCCTAGTTTTAAGTCGGTTGAAAAGACATCAACGCACGACGACAGACACGTTACGACGTTTGGGACAGGATTAGCGCTCATAGCCTAATTTAGCTAAACGATGTTAACTCATTACTATTGTTAAGCAGCGTGCAGCTCGGTCCCTACGTAATTTCCAACACAGCCAAGCTGTGGTGGAAATTCCCCGTAACCCTAAAGACACTTTTCACCTGTGACCTAATAACTAACCTTAACACAGTTACGAAACTTGTGTCATTCGCACGAGACCCGCTCCAACGCGCGACGGTTACAACTGTCTAACACGTCACCTCATAAACTGTTCACGGGAACAAGAAATCAAAGTTTTATAACGACTATAAAAATGGCGCCTCCAGTACCGACCCTCGACAATTAATATAACAGGTTATTAATTAGAACCGTAGAGGATAGAGTTAGGTTTAGTTTATGACATGTTTGCGAGTTCGTAACTAGGCTTAGCAATTAGTATGCTTGCATTCGCAGCCCATTTCTAGTTTTTAATCCGATGTCTCATTTGGCATCAGTTCGTATTATGCAGGTAACTTCATCATACTCCATCTTATGTCGGCGCCAACAAATGAAGGGGCGATGCGAATGAAGTACTCGTATGACCTTTAAACGCAATCAAATGTTCTCTTCTTCTATACAAAACCTTACATTTTCTATAAAAAACGTTGCTTTGGATCCTGGGCCATTGACGTTTGAATTAACCACATTAAAATGTTTTCAGCCTTGTTCCTATATTATTAAGGTACATAGAGAGCGTTATATGAAAATAAAAACATACTCAAATAAAATTATTACCACTTCTCATACCATAATCTTCAAAATATTTTTTTAATACGTAATATCAAAAGGCTTGACGTCATAAGTTACGGTAGTCACGCCTACCCACAGCCCGTATGAGATGTGGTTCAATAAACACATTCACGCATCTCCAAACAAGATAATTCGCAACACTTGTCACAACTCAGAACCACTCGCTCCTTACATTTCGTCCCGTCCTATGATTGACGGCTCGCAACGCCCGCGCAATATTTACATATAAATTACCTCCGATCAACCCCGAACAAGCCACAAGTGGCAAATACTTATTTACATACCAATATTTAAAACATTACAGATTGAATTTTTAATCGAACATAAAATGCATATTAATTTGTATATTTTATAAATAACGTACGTTCGTAAAACTTTGTGTCTGTTATAATTCTGTAATTGGATACTCGACATATTTGTATATTAATTGATATTTATTTAATAATTATTCGTGTGGATGTGTTCTAGGAACTGCGGCCGTGGGTTTTGAATATTGATACAACAGAATGTTTCGTAACGCGAGTTAAGTTCTTATTATGTAGATTTGGTTTGATAACAGCACTCTTAGAAATGAATATGTATTATGTTATCTATGGAAAACATCTTCTCAGTTCAATGTAATAAAGCCATCAAGAGATCTTGTTCTGCATCAATAATGATTAAGTTTAAAACTCGTAATTAAGCTCATTCGGTTTCTCTCCATTAACGACGATAGTCTAATTAAAACATGATTGATTCCGTCGAGCAATCAATACTGGTAGTCGCTACCGAATCGTCGGTATTGACAAGTAATTGATTTCAATAGTGAGATCAGATACCATTGTAATTGGTAGAAAGCTACCGGTAGCCGATAAGTACTCGTCTAGTCCACCCACGTGTTTTGGTACTAGGGACATAGAAATACAGAGAGACGAGAAATATAAGGTTGTGTGTTCAAAGCGCTTATCCGAAGTTTTATAAACCATATTACCAGGGACACATGAACACAATAATAGTCATACAAAATGCATGTAAATGTGACCGCATAATATCCAGGAAACACGTCCACATTTCACAAATAATTACATTAGAATCACCCCGGGATACATTTTACAGTGCCGAGATTAAATAAACTGCACAGTAAGTGCTCACGCAAAACGAAGTTTAAAACAATTTGCGCTGTCAGTGTGGCAACATTTCCTGCATCCCGGGAGAGCGGATCTGTTCACCACCAGGCACTCATATCTGGATAAGACTTAACTTTTTAGCGTTCGTGAATGTTTCAAATAGTGTTCTAAATTACAAGTGTAATTTGTTTTCATTAGTCAAAAGAGTTTAAAATAAGAACACCATAAGGCACCCAGGTTTTAAAAACAATTAAACGGGTGCCACATATTTTCTTAAATAAATGATCGATGATTCTCACACAAACGTACAGATATCATAACGTTAAAGATTAGAATCTGCGGATCCTCAGTTAGGACAGGCGAAACGGCCACCCGCCGAGCGGCCGCGGGCACACACGAGTCTCGCGAAATTGCCCTCGCTCGCCCTACAGTAACAACGGTAACTTCTACATGTTATGTCAGCCTAGTACCTAATCTCGGAGAATCGTTCGAGTGTTATGAAATTTAAGATGTGTTTTCCTCATTTGTGCCCTTGAGTAACAATTTTAAACTACACGATGTTATGACAGCCTGGTAGTTTGAGTTTAATTTTTTAACGTTTTAAAATTAGCAATTCAAAATATACTTTCAAAATTTTACTAGAAAAATCCCATACATAATAATGATAGTACGAAGCTCATCTGTTAATGGTTACGGGAGGAAGCTGTGTGTTCCGCTGGTTGCTCTCCTGAGATCAATTTAACTAATTTGTTTGACGTTATTGATGTCTTGGGATGCGCTCCATTGGAAACGCATTTGCGTTAAGAAATTATTAGCAAAAAATGTTTGATTGATGTTAGGAAGTAGTTGGAATGAGATGTATCAAAATTATTTATTCGAAATGTCTTCATCAAGTTTTTGTGGCTTCTCTTGCAAATTTATTTAATACTAACATTATTTTTCAACCAACATTTAAAAACAAAACCTAACAAGACATTCAAACGGCTACCAAAATTTACAACAAAATTAGGTGTATCGATTAGGGTACCGCAGTAAACTAAAACAAAACGCTGGCGACGGAACCATCACGCGAGGAAGTTGAACAAAAAGTCGCATAAGATTGGAATAGTTTACGATATCCGCACACGCCAACCTACTAAACATAGGTTTGTTATGGAGCCTATTGTGATTTGTGTCAATATGAATAGTGGGTCCAACTGTCGCGTGTTTTACAAGTTTTACAAAAGATATGAGTACCTAATGTCACCAAGGTGAAATTGAAATCTAGATACATTTTCTCATCTGTCTGTCGATAACACACATGGATACATATAAAACATTTATCTTCAACAAAACATTCAAACAGCTACCAAAATTAAAAAAAAGACCTTTAGACCTAGAATTATTCCTAGACCACTTTTGATTACATAGTAAATTCTAAGAAGCTACTCTTAACGATGGTGTTAATTCCGTGTCTGTAGCCTTGTTAAGATTCCAACTTAAACAACATATTTATATATTCGCTAATTGACACAAGAAGCCTTAACACAAAGTAGCACGACATCCCGTGACCCCGCCTGATTACAACCCATAGATATTCAACGGCCGACCTGCCCACCACTCAATAACTTTATGAATTTTAATACAATAAGCCGGCGCCCGCGCATTCACACACGTACTCAACCGTAATCTGTGACACAATTGATATGAACAAAAAACAATAGCTAATAAAACATTTTGTAAATCAATAAATTACATTATAATACCGTACCACATTAAAATGTGTGAATAATTTTAATATACTAAGTTATGGGATGTGATTCGAATTTTATTGCGGTAAGGTTCTATGAATGTACGGTATTAGAATGAAGTCAGCGGTGGACGTGATGGGAAGGTGCTGTGTTATGAAACTTAATGTTTGGTTCTAAGAAGAAGTCGCAATGTGAATATTGTACAAGACTACAGTTAGTAAAAGGAATCGTGATCACAACTTTCTCACATTAAATTACCATCTTAACCGTGCAGATTTCAAGGACATTCTGTCAAAAGTACCAGGCTAACATAAAATACAGAATATGCACTTTTTATAAAGATTTTTCGGCGATAGGAAGAGGAAAACAATTAAGGTAATTTTACGATGTGTGGTCCCGCCCTAAGTTTAGTTCAGACGCACGGCTAATTAGAAACAGCAACCAACCCTAAACATTCTTCGCGTGGTTGACAATCTCTTCCCCAGTTATGCGTCCCTGGTAATTAAGCAACAATTTATGGGCATACTGACTAATTTTACTACGTAAGAAAGAAAGTATGTGTGTTTCTTGAATGAAAAAATATTGTAAGTAAGTAGTAACTTAAAATTAGAATAGGTATAACGACTTCATGCACATTTCAATTTCCCTATTGAAATAATTTAACAAAATATACTTACTTACGTTAAAACAAAGCCCCTCCAGCTTGCGTTAAACTCATATTATCAAATACTACTCAATAAATTAGCATGAAGTTTCAGCGATAGACAAAAAGCTTCACAAAAAGATTTCGGTCTACTTTTATTCCCAAATATTCACATAAACTTGTACAACTCTAATCAAATATCAGCTCATTACAACAATTAATTTACATATCGGTTATGTACCACAACAGCTACCAAAAATCTTTTAAACATTTTATTGTTAGAATAAATTAGACATGACATACGGAAGGACAAACAAACATGGCGAATCTATAAGGTTTCCCTTTTTGCCATTTACCAACGAATTCCCAAAAAACGTTAACTTTCACTTCCAGCACACATTCCTAGAACTCTGCTAGTTAATTTCGGCTAACTACCAATTTCCGCGCAGACAGTGTGTGATACCATCGGAGTCACGCAGGGAGGATGCTTATCATCAGATATCTGGCGCCAAAATACCGAGACGGAGTGGAGGACTACCCACTGGTAGCGGCGGCGGGGTGCTATGGATGGGACGTTTTGTATCGGGGAGTTTAAAAGAGGTTTACCATTCAATGTGTAGCAAGTAAAGCTGGGATATGATTAGTTATTTGAATACCGTGGATATTTAAACTCCCCTCAAATAATTAGGATATATGTACCTTAGGCTACTTGATTTATGCTTATATGTTACTATGGTTATATTAACATAATTATTTAATTTTTGACAAGTATTTGTCTAAATTATTTTGTATTTGTGACTCTATTTGAGTGGAGTTATGTATTCGGGCGTAAGTTAATAGACGAACGTATGACAAATCAATTGATTATACAATTTGTGTAGATATTTAAAAGACGGATATTACGTTATATATTCATTATTTAGTTTATTGATTTTAACCAATTTCGAAACAGTGGAACCTTCTCAACTCTTCTATAGCTTTGTAAACTCTACCTACACAGCATCGAATCCATACTCCTCTCTACCTCTCTCTACCTGTCAAAATCTCGGTAGTTAAAAGACATGTGTCAAAATGTACGCAAGTGAAGTTATACTCGCAAGTGCATCTGTCATTCACACGTCATAAAGACGTGGGAACGCAGTGGGGGTCCAGCAGTGGGCAGTGGGCATAGGGCTTCTTGAGATGCCAAGATAACAACGTTGATTTATAAGGCTTGTGTCCGAATGAACGTCACTCAAATTAGAGGATACTTTTTTCGTACAATTTGTCAATTTTTTGCCTAAATTTTGAGGGCATCTCAATTTGGACGACGTGAAACTGTGAAATTACAGGGTGTAGATTCACAGACAAATTTTATTCAGAAAACCATATTATTTTTCAAAAAAATAAGCCCAATATAAGTCTCCAAGTTCATTACAAACAGCTGATTTCAAACCAATATCAAACATGGACCAATCAAGAAAAATGTTCAATCCAAAAAAATCCTTATATTTAAAAAAACTAACTCATCCCAATCAAATCACGACACGACATAATAACATAAATTAAGAAAAACAAACACAATTAATATTCCACCCACAGACAACCCCAAACCAAATTAATTCAAAGTCCATAGACTAACAACCCCAAACCACCCAGGATAGACCAACCAAACAACTGGCAACCCCATGAGAGAGTCATTAATTAATCAAAATGTTAATTATGAAATATGAGTCAATAAATCGATGGTTGAGGTGCGCGGGCGCATCGCACGCATTCCGATCACATACGACGGTATTGGGGATCCGTAACGCATTCTTTGGTGAAGAAAACTGTTGTAGAAACCAATGAAAAGAAGTTTAAGGTAAGTTCGAATAGTTTAGTGACCAACCCTGATGTCAGAGTTTTTGGATCGACTATAGTTCTCCGGTCTTGTAAAATTGTTAATCAAACAAGAATTGGCAAGCGTGGTGTTTATGCCTAATCCTCCTCACTGTACTGATAACTTCAGTGAGATGAGAGGCCTTCGCCCAGCAGTGGGACATTACAGGCTAATACTTTAATTTTTATAAAATAAATACCTATACTGTAACCAGGTTACAATGTCATATTGTAAAATGAATGATTTTTTAATATCTGATTTAAAAACATATTTTCCCGTTATTTGAATTATTAAGTAACTGAATGTATATGTATTGAATCAAAATTGATTGATAATACTTTACATAATTATGACCTCAGTCAAAATCTAAAATAATCATGAAACCTAAAATTCTAAATCTAAAAGTACAAGTCACATTCCAAATCCAAAAACGTAAACTAAGTATCTTTTCTACAGAACCAATCACTTCAAAACCAACATTCTTCCACCCATCCCTTTCCATTTCTCCTTGCCTCTCGCTCGCACACGGCACCATAACCACAGCCGTTTAATTAACCTCAAGAATTAGCATAAACAAATAAAACTGACCATTAAGAATTCAATTTACAATCGTTTGAAATCGTTCGAATTAGTCGCAGTAAATAATATCGGATCGTATTTATTTATTTTTACTATTTATTAATCTTTGGCCTTATTTTTATAATGGCGCCCGATTGGGTTGTAATGTGTGCCTTACGGATGCAGAGGTACTTGAAAGTTTTACGAAACGGAATTTTCTTCATCAATTTTGTTTGTTAAACGTAGTTACCTTAACGTTAATTCATTGTTCATTGCTAAATTGTATTCATTTTGCTTAGTTTATAACAACTTAAGTGTTAATCTGAAATGTCTCCCACAGCTGGCCAAAGACCTCATCTCTCTAAGATGTCAGTACAGTGAGGAGGATTATCTATACTAATTGCCTATAATGATGCCTACGTAAATAAATATTGATTCTAGCAATTCCAACTAGAACATTAAAGAGACAATCTATTTGCAAATAGACTTTCTGTCCTAATCAGCAAATCAAACTTCAATAATCCATTAGAAAAAGGCTTTGCCTAAAATATCTAACCCAAAAATCACCTAATTATAATAAATAAACAAAATTAGTGAAGGTATCTAGTGACGCGCCACCCAAATATCGATATCGATAATAAATAATGGCACAAAGAGGCTCTGAAATCACGTGCCGCCCCCGCCCCGCGCGCGCCCCCGCCCGCCCCCCGCGGCGGTGACACGCGGCGCGCGGCGGGACGCCATTGTCCCGCTGTCTTAGTCTGAACCTATGCCCCACGCACGGACAGCACTAGTGATGGGATGTTATCGATGTTTTGGATTCGATTTTATTGGTAGTACGATGAATAGTTTATTGGAAAGAAGTTGTGAATTAAATGGTTGCTTGTTATGTTAAGTGATGTAGTATGGAAAGTAAAGTAATTAATTTAAACATGTATGAATAATGTAGTAAATAAATTCAGAGTAAAGGTTACGTTTTAGTATTTTCTTTTTAAAAGGTCATTTGGCTTTAGGGCCTCTTTTGAACGTGAACCAACCAATCCACATTTTAACATACGTTATTGAACAGCCGAAACATATTCTGTTACATGAAAGCAAAGCTAACGATAAGAATATCAATAAACGTATTTTAATAAAATAAATATCTATCACACGAATAAATGTCCGTATTATACTCCACCCGACCCGACCGAGCACCGACACGGGCGCGTCCCGTCCCTCGCGTGGCGCCTGCCTCGCGCCGCGGGACTCATTGTCCCTCTCCTAAAAGCCTCATATTCGGTTACTCGGCTACATTACATCGATACACCTTATATCGATATCTCACGCGAGCTCGCATGCTAACGACCCTACTCCGCACACACGCACACGCGACAACCGACCCAATAAATTATAAACTAAGACACATTTTCGTTCGCCCGTCAACGTGGACTTGTGACGTACCGTACAGTTTTATGTGAACGATATAATTTTCGTTTTAGTGCAGCAGAACAAACAAGAGACCTTAATAAATAACGGAACAAAGGCTCGCGTGTCACACCTTGTTCCCTCTCAGTTTTGTCATATAGTTTTGTCTTTACGTCGTGTTATTTATTGCGGCCGCGATCATAATGGTGGTACAAAAAACAAACGCCCGAGCCAATAAAATAAATTAGTAGTCCAGTTAATGGGATGTAAATTAATTGATATTCGTGTTTTAATGTTGAAGTGTTTACAGAACTAGCTCCGAGAGATTGATGCGGGGAGCGAGGAAAACGTTTGATATTCGTTCATACATAAACAACTCGACTACATGTGTCATCCTTTTCATCTTAATTTATAGGTCGAAATTATAGCTGGTATAATGTTAACAATAAATGACATAATAATCTGAGAATTACAACACCATTTCTCTATATTCAATACTGCAGTTCTCCGCGGTTTTACCCGCGTTGTTACCATACCCGTGGGAATTTCGGGATGATCAATAGTCTATAGTCTTCCCGTTGAATGAGGCTATCCATTACAAAAATAGTTATTTAAATCGGGTTGTTAATTTCTGAGATTAGCGTTCAAACAAACAAATACTCTTCAGTTTTATCATATTAGTTTATATAGTCAGAAGTATAAATTAATAATTTATAATTCTTTATTCATAATAATAAAATAATACATTTTGTTTTTACTCTTTTGTTATTTTCCTGTGGGTGTGTGTGTGTGTGTGTGTCAAATGTTTTGTATTCTATCACAACCACATGCACATACCTCAGGGTCAATCTTGTTGAACTCGGGGTCGTCCTCGTCCACCTCGAAGTACAGCTCGGTGGAGGTGAGCGACACCGTGCCGGGCGCCACCAGCCCCGGCGCCACCAGCTTCGCCTTCGTGCTGATGTTCACTGGACCTGAGGGTACCATGGGAATGTTACATACAGTACTGTTTTGGAACAACAAATGTAAAGGACGCTTACACATAATAACCTTTACCTGTATGGTGAATTGTAACAGATTACATGTACGGTCAGTAAGAATATCAACGCCTACAAAAAAGGTTATAGCAAATCATGTTGTATATTGCTCTGATTTTTTTATGAGGCGTTGAACAATATTAACCGGATATCAAACAATAATGTTGAATTCAGAATAGTAAGTTCCAAGAAATATATATAGAAACTTTATTTGTAATCTTAAGAGACTTTTTAATAATAATTTAACCTTTAAGACCATCAAAATTCAGTTAGTTCAAAAGACGCATACGGTAAAATTAGGGCATAAGAGAACGCCTGGTAAAGAACAATAGCACATTGCTCAATGTTTTTAGCAAGGCGTTATTTAGGTAATAAGTTTTATGTGCTGCTTTTACTTTGCATGCTAAAGTTCATTATAGATTTTATTTTACAGAATTCTCAAGCTTCGATCGACATTTCAATCGTGTTGCAAAGATATTAAATAACCTTGTGATACCGGTTGTTCAAGCGTTTACAATGTTCATATTGTGATAGTAGAAATAGTATATTGTTACCTGTAAGGTCTGCATCAATCTCCCGATCGTCAACGAGTAAATCCGCGTCGTCAAGCAGATCCGCGGCGGGGGCAGGCAGCCCGGCACCGCGCCCGCCCGGGCCCGCGCCGACTCCGGCCAGGCGGACCGACAGATCCTCGGACGCCTGGGGAACGCAATGCCAATGAACTCTTGATTGGTTATGGTAGCCTGGTACTTGTAAAGGACAAATGATAAGAGATAATATTATGAATATTTATTATATTAAGAAGAAGGAATGATTATGTGCGTAAATACTTAATTATTGGAAAAACTGATTTGGACTGGACATGTCTTCGGACGCTTGGACAATGAAATGCCAATGATCTCTTAGGTGGATATGGTAGCCTGGTACTTGTACATTTGTGTTTATGACATTTGATGTTTAAGTACAAAAATACACATTATTTTCCAGAATTATTAATGTTAAGCCGTCTAGGTACTGCATAAATATTTAATTCTTGGAAAAGCCGCATAGGACTGGACAGTTTTTCGGAAATCTGGGCATTACAATGATTACTCTTAGACGTGTATGATGTCCTGGTACTAATAAATGACATTTGTATTTAATTATGCATTTACAAGATTGTTTATAAATCCTTCATAGAACTTGGCCTTAACAATTACATTATGTTCTTAAATCTTTGAGATTTGTATATTGTTCTGGTATTTATTTGTAAATTACTTGTATATTTCGTAGTATTTAATGTATAAAGTGATGAATGCCAGCACTGCTAAACAATGTATCTAAAATATTCATTGAATTGAATGAAATGTAAACATGTGAAAGGAAAAGCGGACCATTGGTCTTCGGACGTATGATAACAATGACAAATATCTCTTAGATTGTTATGGAATCCTGGTACTTGTAAATGACATGTTGTACACAATAATGTATTTGTTATTATTGTTAATTATTTAAATTGACAAATACAAAACTAAGTACATTTATTTGTAAATATGATTAGGCCGACTTATATCGAACGCATGCTCACCAAAGAGGTTATGGCTTCGGTTTATCTCTTTTTTCACATAGAAATAGAATAGAACATACATAAAACCGTTGCGAGACAACACAATGGCAATAATCTCTTAGATGTTCATGGTGGCCTAGTATTTTTATTTATTTATTTAAATGTTTGGCAAATAATAAATACAAAATTGTGTCCTTTGCAATGTTTACAAGGTGGGATAATAACATGCATTTATTTACAAAGGAATAATAAGTACAAAGAATCAAACGTACGAGGATTATTTATAAATGCAAAATCGTCATAGAATTCCACCAGGTGGGCTGATATGGGCTACTGGACACTTGGACTATGGGTCATTATAAAGAAAATGGAAGTTCTTGATAACTCATATTCTTTGAATATAACTATCAAAACATTTATTATGACCACGCCTCCAAACCCTTTGTCATGTAACCTTGAATGTAACAGCTAACAGACAATAAATGCCACGCCTTCTATTTACGGATATTTGAATTAAGAATGCATTGTTCGGACTTCGGAGGATATTGTGCCTTCGAGTAGTTATTGCAAAAAAATATAGTCGTAAAGCTCTTTGAATGTATGTGTTCCTGGTACCTGCATCATGTCGTCCCGCGTGTCGCGCGCACTAGCGTCGAGTGCCGCGTGCGCGTGCGCGTGCCCGCGCGCGTCTGGTACGAGTCGTCGTCGCCGTCGCGCGTCGTCCTCCCACGAGTCCAGTTTCCAGAACTCAGTGCCAGACCTGCAATATGACCAAAAGTTTATTTAATAGGGATCAACCAACACCAATTTATATTATTGCAATTTGGTAAGTATTATCGCAAATCATAAGGTTAGGTAAGTATAGCTGGAGCGAGTTTTATGATATCAGTACATATTTATAGATTTACCGCATCCCGGATAAGCTAAAATATTGCCAGGGGAACTGCGGTTGAAACCACGAGAAACAGCTAGTTTAATATGAATGGTACAGAACATAACAACCTTTGTACGCTCAAGGCAAAGAGCTCTAGGCTCACTATGATGTTATTTTAAATAAGTGAATACATACTCATGATGGTCAGCCGCGTGCCTCAGCTTGTCGAGCGCTCGCGCGGCCGCGGCGGTATCGCGGCGTCGCGCCGCCGACACTAGTCTCTCACAAGCGCGTTCCTCTTCGCACCGCTCAGCACTTTGGGTGGCGCATAGACACTGCGAAATAAATTAAGGGTAATTTAGAAGAATTTAAGATATCTGAGACATTTTATCAACTCATTTAAAGATATTTATCCCCAATTTTTGAGCAGTGAAAAAATCCAGTAAGAATATCAAGAACACTTGAATTTCAACAGCTTGCCAATGATCCAATCATTCACTCGTTTGTCCATCCAACATCACCAAAGTCATCTATTCATCTTTACAGGTACCAGGCAAACAGCAATCGTAAGATACCTCAAAGTCAGCGTGTTTGAGGACATCATCTGCTCGCATCCTGTTCAATATAAACTCTGCTTCGTTGGCGACGCGCACGATGTGGTCTCTCATCGCATGGGAGAGTAGTCTTCCTTCGTTGATCAGCTCAATGAAGGCCAGGCCAGCATGCTTCTGGAGAGAGTTCTGCCACTCTTGCGAGCAGAGCAGCATGACCAGTTCAACTACTGATGTACTGGATTTGAAGGTTTGGAGCCCTGGAACAGTTTTAGATTGGAGTATAAGATGATGTTTGAAACGTCTAGTCATTTCGTATATAATTTCGTCATTAAACAGACTGTCCTCATAGTATACAATGTAAAACTATTATTCTCCGCGACTTGATATAACCATTGAAACAACCGAAAATGTTAATTTAATGCCATCATCGACATTAGGACAGTCTCTTTCATCTCTCATTTAATAAGCATGATAGTCCCATTTGAGGTAATATAGGTAATTCAAAAATGCTGTGCTTAGGAGGGTCTGAAAAATTCTCAACATTAAATAAAGTATGATTATGGTTATGGGAACATCGGAAACCCACCTTCCATCAACAGCTCCTGTCCATGGCTCCCGACCAGCGTCTTGGAGAGGAAGGGCGCGAAGTCCAGCATGATCTCGCGCAGCAGCGGGCACACGGGGCCCAGCGCCGTCTCCAGCTTGTGCGTCAGCGACGCCTCGCGCGACGCGCCGTCCGCCGACATGGACGCGTTCATGGCGGTCAGACCGGCTAGCGTCTCGTTGTCCTGCAATGGGGAGAGCAGGAATCGTAAAATGATGAAGTAAAGTATTAGCATGTTATGTCTCACTGTTGGACAAACGTGTTTCATCTCACTGAAGATATCAGAACAGCGAAGAGGATGAGCGTAATCGCTACGCTTGCTTAATGTAAAAAAATATAGAAAAAATAAATTTCATTTGATATGATTTGATATACAAACATTGGGGAGAGGAAAAGGTGCATATGTTAAATTCATATGATTAATATTCATAACCCTTATCCTTTGCAATCAAATAAATGGATACTGAGATGATAGCTAAACGAAATATAACAGAGAATTGTTTTTGTATGAAATTTACTCACTTAAATTGAAGATTCTATCATAAAACAAGTATGAACCAAAATTATTGTAAACTTACAGGATGCAAGTGTCTCTGAGCGGCCTGCAGACTTCTGTTCTGGTGCCGCTGCTGTATGTGGTGGTGCGACTCCTGGGTCCTCATGTGGATCTGTTTGTCTATATCTGGAAATGGAGACAACAAAAAATTGGAATTATCTAGGTAGTCTCCAAGATATTATTGGAAATCTCTATTAATTTTGTAAATGATATGAGCTATAACAGTACAGGAGTTCCTTAGCAATACATATAGAAGTACTTCCAAAAATGTATACCTTCATGTATATTCCCCTCATGGTCCCGGGTCCGCCCGGTGATGGTGGCGGGGCCGCGCTCCCCTTCTTCATTCAGGTTCACATCAGTCCAGGATTCGTCGTTGCTTACCTGGAATCGTGATATTGTATCTTCATCAATATGAGTTAACCCTTCAATTGGGCTTTTGAAAAAAAATGTTTTTTGTGATAAATGGAAAGATTATATATTAGTTTTATTACAAAACTATTTTTATTTTATTTTTTTCGCAATAATTCAAAAGTTATTTCAAAATAAAAATTAATTTTTGAATCCAGTACCGAAGACACTGACAACTCTCGAACAAACCCGAGCGCGTGTGACGTCATAATGATAGCCTCATTCGGTTACACGTGTAATAGCCGTAAACGCTGTACGTACTTATGGTTAAATAGCTATAACATTATCACGTCACAACTATGGCGACCAATTATGGCGCATTTATAGTCACGTGATTTTTATTCAATTTTTAATTGTTTATATTTATTGAAAAAATATTTTTTTTAAGTTTTTTGTTTTAAATATCAATATTATTAATAATAAAGTTTTAAAATACATAAAAAAAATCAGTTTTTTTTTTCAAAAGCCCAATTGGCGACGGTGGTTTTTGCGCTAGTACCGAATCTCAATCAATTTCAAAAATCGTGTTTATGAAGGGGTTAATAACGGATGATTTTTATACAGATTGCTACTGTGTGAGGAATTAAGTCTTTCGGGAGAAGTTGATGTAGGATTATTGATGTTCATTGTCCATATAATAAAAGTAACGATTAGTAGCAAAGTATTAAGGTACAGACATACACACAACATACAGACATACACAGAAGTCCATAAAATATCAAGATGAAAACGCAGTTTACATTAACGATATTTTTTTTACGCAAATCTTGACGGTATCTCTTTGAAATAACATTGAGATGACAACGCTTAATGTTATACTTTCATTCGTTCGTATTGATAATTAATCGTCTTACTATATCTGTTTAGTATTAGTACTGACCGGATGTTTGTTATCATCGAGAGCGATCTCGCTGGAGGTCTCGGGGTCATTGTTAGTCGTCTCATTGGAGTTGAGGTGGAAGGAGCCCGCGTCTTCGATCGAGTCCACGCTCTGCCAATAGGTAACAACGTTTCAAATGGCTCTCGCCACAAAAGTGGAGCAAAAATTCATATAATCAACGCATTATCTGTTATTTACACCCTTCTTACCTTAACTTAGTTAAGTGTCAAAATCTAAAGTGAGGATAACATTACCAAGTGATTGATAACAGTGAAGTGAAGGTCACATGCATTGATAGGTGAAGAAGCAAGCCAAGCACACACCGCATGCCGGATCAACAACTGATAGTTAACGTTTCAACACAATCCAATCAAAATTTGATGCACATCCACACTTGTGCATCAAGGTTTTCTTTCAAAGTGAGACAGTTTTGAACACGGTTAGACGAGACATTCTCGTCTCAATGTTATGTGCCAGTGCTTGTTTGAGTGTCTTTCAGTACTTACATTGTGAGCGCTGTGTTTAGCCTATCCTGTGTGAAGTACACACCTCAGCGGCAAGCTTGTGTTTGTGATCGTAATACTCTGTATAAAGACCGGTATTGGAATATCTGTTAGGTTGCACCAAAAGTTACTGACTTTGATGACGTCATTGGCACTAAACATCCAAATCCAGTCAAAAGTGTAAACGCTAAAACTTGTGTTGTTAATAACAATGGTCTACAAACCAAGTTGACCACAGACACCGTGATCCCGGACAACGTTTTAGACCTTGCGGTCGGAGGCTAACAGGACAATACAAGTCGATAAGTAAAAGGAAGTACAACACCGATTAATAAAGAAATCAAGTTAACACAGTTACTAGACAAATAATTAATTCAACTGGGAGACAAATTAAACCACTGACAGAAGGATAGGAGAAAATATTAGATCCCGTCTTAATGAACAAAGATTTTGTATTAAAGGACCCGCAACACCAGATATCAAAAAGAAACGCAGTAACTAATAGAGATAGATAGAAACGAGTATACGATATACCACCGGCCGCCCTGACGTGTATCAACTGACCTTGATCTTGGGCTGTATTTTCACTCGGAGGCTCGATTTGAAAAGCGGTTCCTCCTTCTCTGACGCCGGCGAGGGTTCGGGGATCTCGCTTGTCTTTGGTTTCTCCCCAGAATTGGGCTTCAGTTCGTCAGTGGTTGTCTCTATTTTGGCGACAACCTCTTCTTTCCCTTCGGTCTCCTTATTTATATTATTGCAACAGCAAAACAAAAGGAATATAATGAAGCTCTCTCGAGTCACATCAATGTTCGCACACAGTTCACGCACATTCCTCATGACAGCGACATCGATAACGAAAACCAATTCATAAAACAGCAAAACAACTTTGCCAAACACAAAATGTATGGATTTGATAAAATAATGAATTTGATCATTTCATGTTTGATTTTAGGGACATGCATTTGAAACTACATTCATACCATGGTCAGATTTAAACACTACAATATTTAAAATGTACCTATTTATCATCTGTACGGCTACTGTACGACAAACACAGTCTAATTCTAAAAGAAGAAATATTAACTCATACCCAGTTCAGATCAACTGAAGTTCATGCTAGGAAATAGTCTTAGAAATATGTCTAATTTAATTACAAAATGAAGAATATTAAATAATTTTCCTAGTCTATTACATTGTAACTATTTAAAATCTTTAGGAATTGTACATGAATGCCAGATATTTGGGACATATTTTGCTCTAAGATCACGTGACATGCAACCTTACAAATTTAAAGGACCAAAGAATTATATTTACTGAAGCTACGCTTACCTTCATGGAAGGAGAGTCCATATCGTTGATCGTAGAGTTATTCTCGTCAACTACTATCATGGCGTATTCCACGTCATCCCCATTGTGTTCTAGAGGAAATATAGAGAAATATACATCAGATAAGCAGAAGAAAGCCACTGTTTCAGTTACAACATCGACCAAGCTCGCTTCAATAAAGCAGGAATCTCATTTACTTCGGGATGGTTCATTACGTATGGGTCTATTGGTCTTCTAGTAATGTAGTTATGGCTACAGCGAATTCAAGGTCTCAATTTGGTCATGCTACAAGGTTTTATGACTATTTAAATGATTGTTTTGCAACATAACTGTAAGGAAACTTAAAAATGAAGCGGTGCCTTAGCGGTGCAGTATTACACTGTCTTGTCTTGAGACAATAAAGTTTTGTGTGTTATATTATAATGTCATGAAAATGTATTAGTTTGTTTATATTTGTTATCTTAGTATTATTTATATTAGCGTAGCTGAAGATCAAGACAACACAGTGCGCGCGAACATCGACCACATAGTAAAAGGGGCGTCCGCATCACTAAATAATTTAATCAACAAACGAAAGAGCAACTTGAAACCACTATTGAAGCGTGGAAGCAAAATTGAAGCATAGAAAATATAGTGTGATTGCTCTCCCGTATGTTATTACTAGGTAGTTGATCTTCCTAAAACATTTGATCACCTAGTACATATGTATCGTTTATTTATTTATAGTTTTTGTATAAACCTATAAGAATATGATCATAAATTCCAAGTAAATCAGTTTTTTTATATTACTTAAACTTAAAGAAGCGATATTTTTTTGTGAACAGTACCATTGGTTAGATAGTGACTGGATTCCTCAGGGAAGTCCTCTAGGCCCAGTTTTATTAGTTACATTAATAAATGATCCAAATGCAATGCGAACGCCTATAATCGTCGTCAACGGCCGCGTTACCTGCGTGAGCGCGGTGGTGGTATCTAGCGATGCGTGAGTGTGCGTGCGTATTATTGTTAACGTGTTGCCCGCATTCGAGCTTGCAGTGAGTGTGGGGGTGGCGGTGAGCCGGGTGCCCACCGGGCAGGAACTGGGGGTAGACGTGGTGCGACCACTGCGGGAACAGCGGCCGCGAGCCTGCGGCGGGAGCGGGCGGGGCGGGGCGCGGGGGGCATTCGATCGTTAGACCGCCACACACAAATCGAACGACCGAACAGTGAGAATGCGGAGTCGCACAGTGTAGTATTATGTTGACGATTTTACCAGTGTTCCCAAATCGTGACGCGTATATCAAGCGGCGTGAAAAAAAGGAGAAACGACACACTTGAGATATACATTTGTCTAACAATTATCTCGTTCGCAGCGGACGACGTCCATCGAAACATCTGATAACAGTACTCATTCGGACTGAGATGATACTAATTCCGAAACTAAAGAAGTGAACTCTAGCAGATGTTTCAATATTGAACTGCGGTACATAATAAATGATAGTGATATAAATTCAATTAAATATAATATAAACTGATATAATGATAGTAATATATGTTTTATTTTCGGTGCAATGAAGCGTATAATAAGAAGCAAATAAATAGCAGATGTTGATAAAACCTCTAATCTGATCCGAATGAATGAATCTAGAAAACTTGAAGTATTTTTAGTAACAGATATCTATGTACCTATGTACGGACCAATACAAGTACCTATATAAAACAGATAAATAATTAAGTAAATATCGTAACCCACTACGGTAAACATATTTAATAAATATATATATTTGTGCACACTACTACACAATATAAATATTATGTAACCTAAGAGATGCATATAAATTTATGTACATATATGGTTATGCATATTGGTTGTTGATGAACATAAAAATACCCTTATGTTATACATAATATAAAACAGTACATAAATATAATAGATTTACAATCAAATCTGAATTTTGAGTGTTGTCATGTAAATAAATAATACCGTGAAAATAAAATCTCTAAAAAACAAATTCTATTCAATCAGAAACTAAATGATATAGTTATCAGTAACGATATAACTACATTATACCTAATCTTTAGTACTTAATATAAAAAATGTCAAAACGTATGATGACAAAACTATCGCACTAGTTTCAAAACGATTTGATGGCAACAAATATCGAACTAGTATCACGGAGTATCCAACACCAAATAGTATTTCATCATTGTTTCAAGTATTAGTATTAATACTACCTAGTATTACATCCTAGTGTCAAGTACTAGCACAGGAGTAAAGAAACGGAACAGAGACAAAGCTTCATACAACCGCGCCGCCGTAGGTACACCACTACAAGCATACGGCGCATGTGTGCGTGTCAACCGGCCGCTGTGTCGCGTACACGCGCCAACGCGCCGCCACTGGATAAAACCAGTTTACGCTCACTCGGCTAGTTGACAAACGGAGGGCCTGCATAACGCGTGTTTTATTAGATTGTGTTCAAATAAAAATAGTTTTATGTTAAATATATTGTAAATAGTTATACAAGTGTAAATATTTAGGGTTGGGGTGCACTTAGGACTTGCAAAATGGTTGTGTATTGTAGTGTTTGTATGAATAACACAAGGAAAAGAAAAGAAATTTCGTATTTTACCTGTCCGAAGGATTCTACTAGGTAAGTAACTAAATACCAGAATAAACCTATTTAAAATTAGATTCTTTATTCTTTATTTTGTCATTACAAAGATTTTAATGAAGGTAGTGTACGGTCAGGTTTTTTAATAATACCTCCTGACAATTTTGTCGCATTTGTGGAAACGCTTGAAAAAAAGTTTCGCGAATATTTTGATCTCGACATAAATATTGTAAATGTTGGTAATGATATTCTTAAACGAGTACAAGATTGTAAATTTAATATGCCATGTGATTGCTTCCCAATCGATTATTTAAAAAGACTTTTTATCAGATTCAGAATTTACCATTCTATCAAAAGGTACAACAAATTATTAAAATGCAAAAATTATAAAAAAAAAATATTTAGAGTCAGTAATTTGTAAATATTAATATCTTACCTTATCTTATTTAAATACCAAATATACATACCTTATGTATGTACATGTTTCTTAATAAAAAGTTCATAAAAGTTAGTTTATTTTATTTTATTATTTTTTGCCAACCCTACTAAAATAGGTAAGAATTTCGCACGCTCCCTAGAAGCTTTGTCTCTGTTCCGTTTCTTTACTCCTGTGGTACTAGTACCAAATACCACCTAGGATCACGCCCTAGTATTACGTCCTATTATAAAACAAATACCTAGTACTAAATATTAAAAACAAACTAGTAATAATACCGTGGTGTTCGTGCGCGTGGTGGTTCCGGCGCGCGCAGTCGGGCGGCGCGTGCGCAGGCGGCTCCAGGATGTCGCGGTACTTGGACACCATCAGCACGGAGATGAAGTACACGATGGCGAGAGACAGGAACTGGGCCTGTTTGGTCTCCTCCTGGAATTGTGGAGGCATGGTTGTAGATACCGTATCGGATAGTCCAGTACAGTGGGCCTGGTTGTCTTATGTATTTACTTTCAATTGACGACAACAGGTGTAAGAAAATTATCATATTAATATTTAAGAACAAATTCGTACACGGCCAGTTAGATCCAAACTAAGCTTGTATTATGGAATTTAACTTACTGATATAAATACACAAATACTTTGTATGAATGTATTAATTGAAACCAAGACGTTCGCCAACAACTGTCTGCAGATATTGTTGAATACGGGCGGGAATTGGACCCGCTACACCGCTACAGTAAGCGTTCTCACAAATCACTATGCCAACAGGTTTGTCAAAAATTAAACAAATATTGCTAATTTAAACATTAGGCTGTTCCCATATATTTTGTCAACAAATATTGTTTCTAATCAAGAAAGTATATGAGTACTTACCACATCTCTGTAGATGACCGCTCTTAATCTGTTCACATCCATGTCTTGGAGTAATCGTTCAGGGTCTTTGACGGGACTTGACGCGTCAGCCAAGCTCGCTACCACACTCTGTATGAAGGCAATCATAACATATTATCATTTTGTAGGTTAAACCAAACTCCTATTGTAAACGCTTTTGTATCCTTTAACACCCGGAAACTAAATCCATAGAGAGCTCTCATTCAATACCAGGCAAGCAGAAACAAGAAAGAAGTCTGCCGTACAAAATATATCACAACAGTATCTTCAAACAAAAAATAACATGCACGGAAAACAGTGTACAGTGGTGAAGTTAGTGTGTAGTCATTCGCAAAAATAGACTTTAAACATGCATTTTACAAGTGAGAAAGTCTAAATATTGCGTGTGTCGTGTCTTATTTCATTACTTTTTAGTTTTAAATGTGAGCGGTGCATGTAGAAGCAGCGACGGTATCGATTACAAATAACAATACTAGTTTTTCAAAATAAAGATTCAACTTTTGTGCCAAATCTTTGCAAAATTATTTCACAAAACGTGTAAGTGAACGTTAAAAATGAGAGTGAATTAATTAGTGTAACACAAAGTACCAGGCTGGCAGAAATTGTAAGGAGTTATATCTTCCCCTTTCTATGACTCCGCCTCAAAATGTTAAAGGGATATTTTTTATGGCCACATTCACATTTGTAAAGGAAAGGAGGTGGGGCTTACACTATTAGTTCTTTACAAATTGAAGAGCCGCTCGACTAGCCTCGGGAATGGTGTAAATAAACCGAACAAAAAATAGACGACGGTCTCGACGTATTTTGGGGTTACTTGAAAGAGCTCCTAATAGTTTCTGGGTCCCTGGTAGTTTATAATTCATATATGTCTAATAAACGCCCACACATTGCGAATTACAAAAATTAGTTTTGCAATACTTGCAAAAAGTACATGAAAGTGTTTCACACTATTCTCGGTTTTATTTTGTGATGAAGTAGTTACAAAACATCTCTTCCTTTATGATGTTACCCTGGTACGTCCCGAACTTCTCCATAGCAACAACGAACCCTTTCGTTGAGATATAAAGTTTTTTATAAACCAACAACCGACAAAGTGGTAATTGAATAGAAATTAATTTCACGGTTAAGGCCACTTTGTTACACTTATCACAGACTTGGATGGTGGTATAGTGGGTGCTTTGAAAAGAACTGTAACGATTGGATGATTGAATGGATGGTGATGTTACCTTCGGCGATGGCGTGTCGCCGGGGCGGTTGGGCCGCGCGGCGTACCGCTGCCGCTCCTTGCACTCGAGGCAGTTACGCACCGCGCACGTACAAACCTACGCACACACGCACGCTACTAGCGCTAGTGCGGCGCACGGCAGCGCCGCCACTACTAGCTAGATAGACTCTATTACTATTCACTGACCGAAGGATATCACACTTTATTATCGAGGTAATATAGATGAGAATGCTTTAATTTATTTACGAAACTTAAGTCGTTGATAATCAAGGCTTTTAAACACATGCTATTATTAATCTGAGATCCTTCGTCACAAAAACTAAACTAAAATAAAAATATAAATATTGACACATTCAATAATCTAAGACTTGCTCTATCATATTTACCTACAAGTAAATCACTATTAGTTGACACTATGCATAGTATTGTCAATAGTTTCTATGCATTTCACTGGAAGAGTTTACAAAAAGAAACTAAAAGAATAGACAACAAACAAAGTTATTGTTTTAAACAAGAGACCATAACATGTAGTAAAAATGTCTACCGAATACCAACTGCTATGATAAATTTATTCATGGGTAAATAAAACAAAAAATGTCACCAATATGTCACAACAAATTTCACACGTCTACCAGGACTTCATATCAATGTAGGATGCCAAACGAGCATCCTTTGCAAATTGATCATTTCAAAAAGTTGCACATCAAAATTTCAACATTCCCATAAGCACCAGGGCTTAATAACCACACTGCAAGTTATTTGAAGCCGGTTAAAGCCGTTGGGAATTAGTAACCCGTTCTATTAATTCCCACAGGTACCAGGCGAACATATCATAGCAGATGTCTCGGTAGGTCGCATACCAGTCGCAGGCACTGGCGCAGGATGCCGCCGCTCGACATGTTTTTCTCGGCTTCTAGTTCGGCGAAGTTGAGCGCGCTGGCGAATATGAGGACGTCGGCCATGCTCACTAGCCGCTGGAGGAAGGTCACGGCTACCTCTACAGGCATGCCTTGGGTCGGCTCTATTACATCTAGCTCATTCTGTGAACGTATTATACATTTAGTTAATAACCAGTTAGGTATCACTTTTTTAATGACACTTATTTGCTGATTTTTTTACTTACATTAGGCGATGTAGCTGAAGCCAATAAAGGCAGTAGTCCCCCACACGCGATGATGAGGTTGTCAGCCAGCTGACTGATCAAGTGGACGGTGTTGACGACAAATATGGCGTTCTCGCTGCTATTCACGAAGTCTATTACCGATTTCGTGGAGTGACTTCGCCACACCTGAAAATATGTCATATTCCGTTTGAAAATCTAAACACATGATTAATAACTACATGATACAGTACAGAGATTTCAACTAAACCACAAAATTAGACACACAAAATAAAATGTACCTTTTATAGAAAAACCGGGTCAAAAGGTGATTAAATTTATTAAATCAAATTTGACTGATCACGTTTATTATGATTATGATGTTTACGCTAGATACTAGGACTTCATAAGTATATGAGAGATTAAGTAATTTCTTTTTGGAATCTTATTGGCAGAATATGATTTATCATCTCTAACAATTTAACCAATCACAACGTCGGCCAATGCTACAAGGGATGATATGATAAATAATGTTTGTTGATTGGTGGAATGAAAATCACGTTTTGAAAAGAAGAATAACGATTGGTGAAATATTTCAAAATAGAGGTTTTCATCCAACGAACTACCAGGATTACATAATATACTAAGCAGTCTTCGTTCTCTTTCCATTACCTGTATATCAGTCTCCAATGAGAAAAGCACGTCGGACAGCAAGCGCTGGTGGATGTACGACCAGCGGAACTCGGGGATGCGGAACGGAGGCCGCGTCGGGCCCGGCGAGAACATCGGCCGCGAACACTTTGACGGACGCTTTGATTCTGTACAAAGGGCATAGGAAAAATACTTATGTGATAATAGGATACCTACTACTGGTAAAGAAAATTTAGACAAAGTCAAAAAAAGTTTCGACTCGGAAAATGTGTTATTATAAGTTTCATGTGTGAAATTCTAATAAGCATAATATGATTTTATTTGCCATTACGTTCGATAATTTTTCAAAGTTGCCATTATCTGATGATCACTAAAACAGGATCTAAGGATTGGAAATTCAAAATTTACATCGTATTTTATGTAAGCCTCCTACCGAAATGATTGGAGTCCACTTGAGTACTCGTGGACGCACTCCTCGGTCGCTTCGGCGACGTCGCCGTGTTAGTCCCCTGCGTCGCCACACCTTCGCCCCTACTGCCGTCTTGCTTCATCTCACTATCCCCCGGTAAACTGACTCGTCTCTTATCTCTTTCACTCTCTCTATTCTCTTCATTTTCGTCTTCAAGTTCTTTGTTCGCAATGTTTTCACTAATAGTAGAAATAGGAGGAATTTCTGGCGTTTTCTCTTCTTCTGCTTCTTCAGTTTCCTCTTTTTGGTTTTCTTTCTCGTTCTCCTCCTCAGTAGCTTCTTCTTTTTCAACAGTTTCAGTCTTATTATTATTATCACTTCTAGAATTGACTAAAAATTCTTCATCTAGGGGCAATACGACACTTTCTTGAGGCATATCAGGAATAACGTCTTGTAGGGCCTCAGGTACATCTACTTCTGTCTTATTTTCTACTGGAATTTCTTCAGCTGGTGTAATTTCTACAGGTTTCTCAGTTGTCTCGGCAGTGTCCGTACTCTCCTCATTAATAATTTCGATTTCTCCAACAGTATCTACAGTTTCTTCTACGCCAGCCTTGGACAACGCGCTAGTTATAACGTCCATAACTATTTCACTTGCTAACGTCTCAGCTACTTGCTTATCGTCCATTTCTTCGAGTTCCTCGAAGTCTTTCCTATCGTTGGGTGTGTTCCCATCAGACCGTAGATCACCGGATATCGCTCCGGAATCCGGATCATCGTCCGATTTTAACCGGATTGTATCTAGAGCTACGGTTAGAACGTCATTGACTATACTGATGGCTACATGTTTGGGGTCATCTATGTCGTCTTCCTTTTCTTGCAATCTTCTAGGACTTGTGGCTTCACTCGGCGTGAGATATAACTCCGACGGATCGGATAGTTCTGACTCTCTTTCATTGCCTGCATTCAACTCGGCTACCCGTTCCGGACTAGCCGTCTCACTGGCTGACAAACTAGACGGGATTCCTTCACTTCTATCAGTGTTATCATCTTTTACGTTATCACCTACATCCCTAACTGGAATGTAATCAAGACTTCCTTGTCTTGTAAGAGACTTTTCCGTCTTTTCTTCCGAAGTAGCGATACCGGATTCTTCGCTTTCTCCTAAAGTATCCGGTGCGGTGAGTTCATCATGGTTGTCTGAAGTAGGCACTCTAGCCGGCACCCGGTCCCAGCCGGATATGGTGGAGATGGGGCGCTGTTGCCGCTCCGCCGGGTCTGTGATGTTGTCAGCTCGTCGCTGTTCGTAATGTTCGTACATTTGGGCGAATTGGAGCTTGAATTCTTCGTAAGATACCTGGAAGAAATCATTCTTATGTACTAACTTGCTGTTATGCGCACCGTACTCCATAGGAATTTAGAGATACGATCAATAAATATCCATCCAATTTCTTGTGAAAATCGGTTAATGTATAATCTCAGTAAGGAAGTATTGATAACATAGTTGGTCAAAACCTTTGTTGCACAAAGCTCATTTTTGTTTGCGTATTCTTTCAATAAATGGTTTACTAGGTTTATTAGCATTAAATACTTAACAATGCCTTCAGTTCTGAGTTTCAGAAACATTCTCAATCCCTTTTTTACTCACCTCTTTTTTATTACCCTTAAAACCTCACCTTAGAATGCACAATAGCCAACGTATCGACCCACACGCGCCACCCCCCGTACTCGTGCTTGATGGCGTGGTGCAGCAGCATCCGGAACAGAGAATACACCATGTCGGAGATCTTTTGTTCCTCCGCGTTCTTCGGGTGGATGTACGCCATAGCTATCAGCCATTCCTGAAAAAGACCAATGGATTAGTAAAAAGTATAATTGTCAAGATATTTAAGGGAAGTTGACATCAGCTACTTAGAAAAAGAATCGTTTAGTTAGAAGAATTAAGCAAGTACATATCTACGCTTACAGGTTTAAGTTTAAGTATCTATATTTAGTACCTATTTAGATTTAGGCATTCTGATAAGTCACCGTAAATCGTAAAAACCTTGTTGAGGCTATTTCAACATGTTCCCGTTTTAGTTTATGCAACAAAATAATACCCTGACAAAAACTATGTAAATGATTTTTTTCTCAAAGATAAGGGTATGTTTTTTTTGTTAACCGTTTTCCAAGTTGCTATGCAAGCGTGGGAATAATGCAGTGATGTGGAACATGAAGTACCAGGCAATCATAAGTATGGGTAGCAAAGCTAAAGGAATATGCCATCGATTCTTTTGTGTTTTAACCGTTTGGTCCTTACAAAAAGTTGAATATGAATATACTAACAAAAAAAAGGGACCAAATTCCATTATTTCCCAACGATTTCACTTTTAGATTTAACCGTAACTTAAGTCCAAGCAACCCGTGGGAAATAGGCATTTAAGAATATGAAGAAGTACCAGGCAATCATAAGACAGAAGATGATTACATCGTCCTATATTACCTGCTGATACACAACTTTAACTCAGCGTGGGAATAACGCACGGAATTCCGGATCAGAACTACCAGGATAACATAGACGTAAGGACATAAATAGTACGTTATAAAGAATGCCATGTGAGCGTGGGAACATTGTAAGAAATACCGTGGGAATAACTAGAAATTATGATTTAGAAGTACCAGGGTAACATGAATCGGAAGGAGCATACCTGCCAAACAGACATCTGCAGGACGGTCCGTCTGTTTTCTCTGTTATTACTGCAGAGTAGGGTCATGTCTGATAGAAACAGCTTCTTTACTTCTAATAGCTGCTCCGTCTGTTTCGATTGTCGAATCAGTGTGGCTACTACTTTGAGGATCACTGTGGAGTAAAAAATAAATAAGTCAATATTTGAAATAAAACTTCGAGTATATTAGGACGGGGCGTTTACATTTAGCACCCCTCAGATTTATTCTCTTAATTTATGTCGTTTTTTACATAACAAAGTGTCTCAATCACAAATCAATTACTCTGTCATTTTATCATACATTTATCACAAACAACAAACAGGTACAGCGGTACCTTGTTTTATACTATCGCGATTATCCCCGATATCTACCCTTTTACAATTGTTTCAGAATGTATGTATTATTTATAACTACATTACATATTATATTTATTTTCTAAAATAAACTTAAAACTCGTTAAATAGCGTTTGCGAAAGTAACACACATCCCCACTATCAGAATAATTTGTTAGGTACGAGTGTTGTATAAGTAGTAAGTAAGTAAGTTCAATTAGGTTATTGGCTAACCCTGGTGTGGGAGTTCTTAGACCGCCCAAATGCCTCCGATATGGTTTAACGATTGCAACAACTAGGACCAACAATTTTACGTGCCCTCCGAAGCACGGCAGCGCTCAGATAGAAATGCCACTATCGTAGTAGTAGTAGGAGAGATGACTCACTGGGGTTCTCGAGTCGGAAGTGCGGCTGCGGCTCGGGGTGTCCGGTGTAGAGGATCTGCTGGCCCACGTGCTCGGTGAGCAGCTCGTACAGCGCGTTGTACACCGGCAGCGCCAGCGCCTCGCCGCCCGCGCCCAGCCGCCCCGCCAGCAGCGTGTACAGGTTGTGCGGCGACATCACGTCGTACTTGCGTCTGAACATTGGCCGGGACATACATGTATGAATAATGCTGTGTGTTTTGTTTTCGATTGATTGAAAATAGTAATTTTGCTTATTACTTTTAAATTTTATGACTAGTAGACTCATTAAAGTTCTTTAATAAATAGCGGAGAAGGTCGAAATCACTTTTTTCCATCCAAAAGATTGTACAATGTACATTCAAAATCATTGATGCTTTCAACATATCTACGATGTCTAATCAATTCGTTAAAAAAACTTTTGGGGAGAGATATTCACAACATATATGTACTGAATTTTAATTATATCTGGTATGGTAACATTGAGACGAGTGCTAATATGATCCCACACAAAGAGCCACTCACTTATGCGTGCTCCGACTGAGGAAGAAGCCGAGCAGCTTCAGGGCCTGCAGCCGGATGAGCTGGCTCTCGGAGGACAGCAGCTTGAAGATGGTCCGCACGCCGCCCTTCGCGTCGAAGGCGGGCACCATGGACGACGGGTGCTCCGACATCAGCGAGATCAGCATTTGGAGGACGTCGTGCAGGTTCTCGTCCTGGATCGTCAATTGGGATATTTGATAGATTTGTTTGTTTTTCCGATTTGATTTATATGTTTCTGTTCGCGACGTCTCGGGGAATTAAGTGTTTTTACTTCCATAAAAAACTTTTTGTGCCGCGAAATACGATAATAATGTAGAAAATTTTGAAATATAAAAATTATACTACGTTACATAACAGGCATACTTATAACATTTTTTAATATGTAAGTACGTACTCTTATTTAGAGTAAGCTTCGAATCGTTAAGCTATTAGATAAGGCAAATCTAATTTACTAGCAGCGCCCCGCGGTATTACCCGCGTTGTTCCCGTTCCCGTGGGAATTTCGGAATGAAAAGTAGCCTATAACCTTCCCGTTGAATGTGGTTATTGTTATGTTCCTCTAGTACCCATAGTTTATACTAAGTTCGTTTTATTTCCTTTTTTTTCTAAGTAATTTAATTTTATCTGTTTACTTTTTTAATGTTTATTCAGTTTTTTTCTTTTGTTAGTCTGATTTGTAAAGCATAGAATGTTGTACGCTACTGTAAAGATATGTCACTCAGAACATACATTATTTATAAGTTAATTGTAAGTGCAAAGTGATTATATTGTTGTAGTGTCTAATAAATAAATAAATAAATAAATAAATAAGAATATGGTTTTGTAGCAAAGCAACACACTTCGTTTATAATGTTACAACATAATTTTAAAATCTCTACTTTGAAGAAATTATCATGGACTATTACAATTGGTATTTCTATCTAACCGTACCTCATGCATAGTAGTCAAGTAGTTCAATATGGACTGCAGTTCATCCTCTTTGACTCCATTTCCTATCATGATGAGCTGCTTCAGGAACAGCAGGATGTACGCTCTGATCGTGAGGATGTCCTTGTGAGCTGGTCGCGGGCCCTCTGCGTAGAGAAGGAACGATATGTAGGTGGGTTTATAGGTGTAGGTGGTTTTCTGAGGTTTGAAGGGAATTTGACGTGAGCTGGTTTAAGCTGGATATGTTTTTACAATTATTTTTCCTGCTTTATGTGTTAGTTGATCAGGAAATATGGTTAAGGCTCTTCCCAAAATGGTTAATTGTATTAATACAGGTAGTATAGTGTAGTATAGGTAAGTATAATTAAGAGACTGTAACAAGTACTTCCATATGACACTATATATTTTTCTTGTCCGGTTTTTTTAATTGGCTTGTTTTTTCTAGACTAAACACAAAAAAGGAGTTTTTCTTTGAAATCACTAACAATAAGTAATTATACAAAGTAACTCACCCATCCCTTTAGGCGTAATCCCACTTTTAGCCCTCGGATTGACCACCCAATAGTAATACTTGAGGGTATGCACCGTCTGCAGTACTGTGGAGACTCTCCTCACGCTGCCGTATATATGAGCGTCTGCCAGGAAGTCAGTGGCCAGGTAGCAGTACAGGCGGGCTTGCACCGCGGCCGGGGTGTGGATCCACAATGCAGGGTTGAACAGAATGTGGTCCAGCAGCTGCCACGTGAGGAAGGATTCGCAAAAAGACTACATTAGCACAGTCCAACACTGTCCGATGGTTGAAAGCGTAGGCTCTTGCTTGAAACGGTTTAGTTAAGACGTTAGTTTAGTTACGTAAGATGTAGAGTTGGCTGGAAGATTATGTAAGATTAGGTTGGTAAGTTAAGATACGGCGGCTAGGAGATATTAGTTTAGTTAGGGTTTAGTAATGTTATTAGTTACTACATTGAAGATTAGAATGTTATAATGAAGTTACTACAAGAGTATACTTAGTTAAGTCTTTTTGTTTAGAAATACTAATGGAAAACTAAAATGACAACATAAAAAAAAATCGATTCAAAAGTCAAAAAGAATCACGGTCATGCTTTTTTAACGCTTTTGAAAGTTCCCTATTTTCAACCCCCGATCATTGAGCTTTTATTGTCCCCAACCCGCAAACTACCAGGAGATTATAGTAGCATAGGAGAAACACGTAAAGTAAAACACCCCTATCTCTTCACATTTTACAAGTGCAAATATTCCTAGGTGTGAACGAGATGGCTATACACTGTAACGGTGTGTGCGACAGAGATCGCTATACGTTCAAGTGATGTGCTTTAAAAGGTGTTGTCCCAAGGGTTCTATTAACCTTTTGTATTGCCATAAACCTGTTTAAAAGTATATTGTGCAAGTGTATTCACACCACAAGTGGGAGTGGGTGTGGGAATGACAAGCAAGAGTAACATGCGCTGACAACCATCGAGAAAATATAAAAATTGGATTCACAATTATGAATTCGTGCTTATAATATAAGGTAAACTTCACAATCAATATACACGTTGATTTAAATAAATAATTGAAATTATGATTTTGTGAACACAGTAATAACTTTCTGGCACTTTCATGACTTTAAATATGCATATTTTTATACTTACCAAGTTTTGTTAATGAGAAAATGATTTTGATTTTTACAAAATGAATGAATTAAAACAAAAAAAAAACCTTTTGTGTCCTTTCGATAAATGACTTCAACTTTCATTTATAAACGGTTAAAATTGACATTCATGGTTTTTGTAAAATATGTTTAAATCGCACAAAAACATAAATACATATTTGAATTCAACAAAGGATAACTATGCGTTTAAAGCACAAATATCGAAACAGTTTTTAAATTAGGGAAGTTTCAATTCCACAAAATTTTATCAAAATCAATTGAAACGAAGTAACCTTATAATATTTTTGAAATCATATATAACGATTTTGGTATACAAAATTAAGTAAAGTACGGTTCCTGTAAAGGAGCCGAAACGTCAGACAAAAATCTATACTAATATTATAAAGCTGAAGAGTTTGTTTTGTTTGTTTGTTTGTTTGTTTGTTTGTTTGTTTAAACGCGCTAATCTCAGAAACTACTGAACCGATTTGAATAATTCTTTTTGTAATAGATAGCCACATTCAACGGGAAGGTTATAGGCTATTTTTCATCCCGAAATTCCTACGGGAACGGGTACAACGCGGGTGAAACCGCGGGGCGCTGCTAGTGTAAAATAAAAGCGTAGTGTATCCGTAAACCTAGTTTCAATTAAATACAAAGTTAACCTTCATTAACCCCAATTTCAAAAAGCACACGAAATCTTCACCAACCTGCTTCAACAACAAATCCGAATTAGGAGAGCAGCAAGTGACGAGATGTTTGGTCAGATGTAAGAACGAGGCGAGGGTGTCCGCGGTGAGGTGTTCCCGGCCGCACCGCTGCAGCATGTGGGATATCACCAGGAACCCGCGGCACTGCAGCATGTGCTGCTGCACCGTGCTGCACGACTCCACCAGGGAGCACACGAAGCCGAGGAGTTTTGAGCTGGAAACGAGCAGGTTTGGAGTTAAGAGGGGTTTTTATTACAAGGTTTTTGGTAATATACCATTGCCCCGTAGATAAATAAATATATATTACCAATAAGCTTATATTACTTATAACTTATATATATACCAGGACAAATTCACACATGGTTAAATGTAGATAAATGTTCGTAAACCGTGTGCGGTCTGCGACGCGGGCAAAACCGTGGCAAGCTTTGAGTTACTTTAAATAAGTAACTTTATGTAGACCATACATTATATCAGCCTTTTGTCAAATTATTATTTGCCATAAAACTTCAATTTATGTTTCAGCGTTTACAACGAAAACTAAGCGCTTCGTAAGCATTTCTACGATCCTATGTGAATAACGAAGGATTTGGAAATCGCTTACTAACAAAAAATATAAGCTGACGATTAGGCTGTGTTAAAATAAATATTACTTCGTGAGCCGATTCATACAATTTTGTGTTCATTCACACGTAATTTGCAACATAATGGAAAAAGTTAAACAATAATCTTTTCACATATTTTGCCATGTAATCATTGTTATCAACGCAACGTACCAATATTTTTATAATTTGACACCGATTTATTGAAAAGGGTTCTATTGTTCAACCAATGACGTAATTAATTCCCAACTTCCGACAATCTTCCCCGGGGGCGTCACATCGTAATACCGCGGTGAAAGGTCCGCCGGTTAACCGGCCGGCGCCGGATCCGACCGGGTGTGACACGGGTCGAGTTCCAGTAACTGTCATGACAAAGTAATGCCGCGCATACTGATGATAACACCCGCCAAACGATAGCGCGGAAATTGTCAGCCGAAACAACAGTAAAACAAGGTATGAAACACAACATTTTCATAATCAGATCATTCGTTGAAAACCCATTTTAAATATTGTAATAAAACTTCGTAGCAGTAAAAGAGTTTTATGCGCCCTTTTCCTCTTAATGTCCAAACAATAACATTAGTCAGGTGTTTAACGCAACCAAAACTGAAACATTTGTTAGGCAAATGAATACGAGTCCCTAATTAAAACTAATGTTACGCGAGATGTAATTAAATAAACCACAGGGGCCCCGCCAATAATATGCATTAAATTGTCGCTCGGGAAACAGTTATAAATCAGGGCCGTAAAATGGCCCAGATACCAGGCAATTAGGAGACGCCAGGAGTTTCGTTTTTGTAACTATACCTACGTTCGTTTCGCAAAATGCCAGTTCCGTTACGGGTATTTATTTAATGGCGTCTGCAGCGTAGTTTTGCATTTCATTGTATTTAATGTGCTAATCTCATGCTGTTCATATAATATGTATAGTCAATGTAAAATACTTTATATTCTAAAATGGAGGTATTGGAAGCGACAGTGAAACTGCATTTAGCCGAGTAATCCGAACCCACTAGGAATATTAATGAATGGCTTCAAACTCCATATCCAGTGATTTAGTTCGGAGATTCAAACTTTACTTACCCGACTAATAGCCCCAACTATGACCAACTTGGTCACAACTTTATGGATGGGAATATTTTATGACGAAACGTTTTCGTACCCATTATGACTGTCATTTATCACATTTTGAATTTCTGAGTGTCTCATTTTTAACGACTTATTTTATTGGACAGTATAATAAAACGGTTTAAATTATCGTTGGCATATAGTTATTACTCTGGGTGTTCAGAAGGCAAGATTGTGTTACGAAACTGAAAATGGATGATTCATTTTAGAAATTATAACGTTGTTTGAAGAATTAACGCGTAGGCAGACTTGCGTAATATCTCTCCTAGGAAATGTGGGCGGGTTTGATAACTAAATCTTGAATCTTTTGAGTAAACGTTTGACTTGCTCACCATAACAAAGGGTCTCTCTTGGGGTCCGCCGCGGGGTTGTCATGAGGCAGGTCAAGTTGAGCAAACAATGGGAACAGAACCTGCACCCCGCCTATTGAGTTAAGCGCACTGTGTATTGAATGAGTCACCACCGCTTTTACTTCCTGAAAAAAACCAAAGAAATCGAAATTAACCCTTCTTCATTCCTTCCCAGAGTACCAGGGCAACATAGCTTTAAAGAGATTTAAAAGTAAGAAAGACAGGCTTAAAAAAACACGGTGACTTGGAAATTCCATTTTTAAATGAATTTTATGTAAATTATTGGTATCAATTTCAACCACAACTACCAGGAGAACATAAAAGCATCGGAGGTCTTACCTGCAGCATCAACGCGTGCGGTGTGTGTACGAAGTATGAGACGTTCCCCTTGGGGGCCGACTGAAGGCACAGTTGGCCGTCAGTCGCCACTGGGTTGTACATGAACACTATTGCCGAAGATAGTTTACCATCGTATAGCACCTGTGGAATTTAATTATAGATAAATTATCAACAAAAAAATCGTAGAAAAAACATTCAGAAAGATTCAAAGTTTAAGCAAGTTTTTTAAAGAAGCAATAAATTGGGATAGTAGAACACATACAAAAACACACACACGCACACAACAAACGACATGCATAAATAATTTGTTAAAACCACTCATAGGTCTATAGATGTTACGAAAAAGGTTTTATATGAAAATACCATACATACGATGAAACCCAAACAGTAAGTTATCTTATGTGATGAAATAACTGTTATTAACTACTGATCTAACTAATTAAAAGCTATAAACGTTAAATCTAAACCAACATATTTCTAATAAGTATAAAGTACTAAACTTCAGACTAATCTAGCTTATAAGTACGAGTATACGAGGAAGCATCTAATGCAAGATTGCAACGTTGTTGTTCACATGTTCCTTTTTTAAACTGTTCCATTACTCCTTACTTCTTATTATCTCCTGGTAGAAACGGAGGTAATTTATACTGAGGTATTGTTATTTTTCTTCCTTATAAAAGAGTTATTTTTGTTTGTTTGCGTTATTGAGCGTTTCTTGGTAAGTGGCGAAACAAATGATGGCAGTAAAGTGACGCATTAACACACAATCTGTGTGCCAACAGGGGAAGAGCTTGTATATCACACAGAGATAATATTTCGCTCTGACTGAGGGTTAGCACAAGGGAAAAATATAATAGGCCTTTAGCATATAAAATGTATTTATGAATAGCGAGTTTGTATTGTTTCAAATATGGAATAACAATATTACATTAATTTGGCCAAAATGCAATTTAGTAAATAAAAAACAGTTGTTTTAACCACGTCATTATCTTCAATTTAAGATGCTTTTCATGAATATTACATGCAAATGTTACAGTGAATATATGCTAAAACGAACAATAAACTTAGCTGACCCAAGTCAAAATTAAATCGACCCTACAATTACTCGGAGTCAAACTCCAAGGGCCACGTTCGTATTGTAATAACTTGTGACCTCAAACTGTTCTCTGCGGACCCGACAACTGCCAAGATTAAGGTCCGCAAATATAAGATTAAGACAATGTTTGACCAACACAGTCGAATAAATATTGACTTTAAATTTTGGACTAGTTTGGAACACTAGGGATTTGCTGTGTTTATTGAAACAACAGTAGAACTACTTAAGATTTGCGCAGCGTCTACTAGCGTTTTGTTTCTGTAACTTGATCTAAAACACTTGGCTTACCAACCCTAGCAACAACACAAATAGTGGCACAGCGGTGTCAGTAAGTGGGAACACTAAAAGCATCCCGAACATACGAGTAACGCTAGACGAAAATGGATGGCTCCGGATTATATGACCCGTGACAATGGACAACCTCCTCGCGTGTTCTGATGCCCTGGTACTTTGTGCATGCATATACTCATCTCGGTTTTGTTTGTGCGTTTTATTTTTAAGCTTTAATGACAGCTTCTTTTTGCCGCAAAAATATTATCATCTCACGTAATTTTAACGACGTTATAAATATTCAACATATTGAATTTCCCGCCCTGAAAAACCTCTCAGAACAATCTCATGTTCTGCAAATTTCAATTTTAATACATTATGATGTAAATACGTTCGACAAAGACATGAGCCGCGGCGGTAAACAATAAGACGAAGAACTGCCATTTTCAACCTTAAACTCACTGATAAAAGATTTTAAATTGCGAATATTAGAGATGTAAATTGAGGAACCATGTAGTAATATCGTTATTGACGAGTAGAAAACGAACGATATTATAAACAAGATTTGTTGATAAGAGTCTTATAAAGATAGTTAAATTCATAAGCTTTACTTAAGCGTTATGTCATCGTAGTATGAATCATAAACAAGCTGAATCTCGACACAAAGTATGTAAGCGCTAACTTCTTACGACACATTATCAAAGTTTTCTCCGGATAGACTCGGTTCTGCATCGCACAAGCTGAAGTTATCGCCCACTCGAGAGCTCGCACTTTAACATTATGCCCTGAAGTCTGGCTCACAGGCGCTAGGCTCCGTGACGCTATCTCTCAACTCAACACGATGTACACTCCTAAACTTTACATCAACTTCAGAATTATGCTCAAGATATGGAATATTAAATGTTTTTATGAAGCTGCCAGCAAAAGTTCCAACCAAGTTATAAAGAAGTGTAAGACGATGAATTAAATTACCAACAATTACTCATGCTACTAAATTATCATATTAATTTGCAGGCGAGGGAAAACTTATTTAATTTTCCAACTACTAGCCTACAAGCACGCGCAGGGGTTGCCAACTTAATAAAAATACCTTACAGATAAGACACAAAGGTGATACCATAAAAGTGCCTTTTCGACCCCGTTCTGCTAGAAAATGTAAAAAGGCCAAATTACCGCGTAGAATTGTTAAAAGGAACCCTTTAGTACATTACCTTTTACTGGCAAAATATATAGGATTAGTCGACCCTTTGGGCGCAGCGATACACCCGACGTAAACGAATTGAAGAAACCGCGCCGAAATGTTTACCTTGAGATATCTTGTGCGCATTACGTACAGAACAATATGGCTTCAATATAATAATGATAACATTTAACCACGTTTCAGGTTATCTACTTTGCTGCGGGGTGATTATTTCTAGACATTTAAGCAATTTTTTGGTATCTTCGCGACAACAGCCGTTGAGACTCGACCGAGTTTTCGAGGTATATTTTCCAATGAATTTTAGCCATGAAGTCTTTATAAAATAGGCCTCAACATTATAGCCGCATAATACATTTAAATAAACTTCTAAACGAGTCGACTCCGGCACAAACTCATCTTTACAGAGATTGTATTACTATAAAACCATGTCATCTGCAAACACAGGGTTCTGTGAGCATTTCGCTTTATTTCTGCACTTCTCAACAACGTTACGAGATGCAAATGTATTAAAGAAATATGAAAAGCTGAATCTTCTTCGAATGTCAAGAAAATATTTCTTGAAAGTGCATTCGCATTTTGTATTCGTGAAAATAGATTGTTCCGGTATAGGTACATACATCAAGGTACAGTGAGGAAAAGAGACAACTGTCTTTACGGTTTACGTCGTACAAACTCGGTTCCATTTAAGTTGAACACGCAATCTGAATGTTATTCTGTATTATGTAAAACAACTATAAATTATGTTTTAATTTACAGACAAACTCGACGTCAAAGTTGTGATTCGTACATTCGCGGAGCGTTTGTGCCACATCTACACTGTCACAAGTTTGTTCCTCCTTCCTTTAATAAAAGTTAGCGCGCCCCGGGCAACTCTCGCCTCTTATGAATGCCTGGTAGTTGTTGCAAACATTCCCTAAGTTATGACTTCGAGAGCTTTTTGTTTAAGTGAGTGTAAGTAACCCAACTCAACTTGAAAAGACTAGTTTCTTCAAAATTAAGATTTGAAAAACTTTCTTCACGAGAGACTTTTTTCTAACTTTCAACATTTTCATCTTTTTTCCAAGCAAAGTAAAAGAACTAATTTACCATATTGAACATTCTTACAGTACTGAAATGAATTACTGAACAGTCATTTAAAAAGGTTTTCATATTGAGCAACATATTTCTTTTCATTAACTATTTTTATCTACACTAATGTTGTAACATTCTACTTATGTTTCCGATACTTGACTTATAATTACTACTGTTATAGCGCAGACAACTAAAACACTCAATTTAAGCAATTGCACATGATGTTATAATATCCACATCGATATCGTAAAACCTCATTATAACATCGCGCCCTGCGCGGCGCGCGCCCTGCGGCCCTGCGCGCGCAACTGCGCTCTTATTGGTTAGATTTTAATGGCGGCAAGTTCACTGTGACAATACACGTACGCGTGAATTTAATGTTTCGCAATGTGTTTTGTTTTTAAAATTTTGTTTGATTAATTGCATTAGTGAAGATAAAGTAGTGTATGCAACTGCATATAACACGGGTATTAAAACACTCGTTACTATTATGAAACTCGCTGCGCTCGTTTCATAAACTCACACTCGTGTTTTAATACCCTTCTTTATATGACAGTTGCATAAACTACTATTATGATACATCTCGGCTCGCTTTGTTTCACAAACATTCATTATACGAGTAACCGTTCAGACTTATTACTGTCATGAAAAAAGTTGGTCTCAAAAGTATTAACACTAATGAAATTTTCTTTCAGTATCCTAATTGAATTATTAATGTCTACGTATATACAAAGTGGTAAGTACCCTTTCAAAAGAAAATATTTTGTCTGGTAGGGTTTCGAACCTTCTCCAACATAATTATGTCAATTCAAAACATTATTTAGTATAAATTTCACGTCCATAAAAATGTATGAAGGACGGGAAATTGGGCTTAAGATGTTTTCCTCATTTATAAGAAGAGAAAATTGGGCTCGAGATGTTTTTCCTCATTTTTATCCCATTACTAATTCAAAGATTTTAAATGCCGGCTAATGTACCAGGGACGCATAAATATATCGCAGCTATGTTTCATGATGTTAAATGTTAAGGATTCTTGATGCTAGATAAGTATGTGGCCCACATGTAGATAACTGGATGAAGTTACGAGCGCAGTTAATGACCACTCTTGTTTTATGCGTAATCACCGAACCGCTTTAATGGGTGGTACTACGTTTGTAATGATGCTCAATAAATAATGAATACACAGATAAGATAGCACATGCCATATTACCGGGTCATTATAACACAGATCATAATATCTTGATAGTAAATCATTTTATCTACACTAATGTTGTAACATTCTACTTATGTTTCCAATACTTGACTTATAATTACTACTGTTATAGCGCAGACAACTAAAACACTCAATTTAAGCAATTGCACATGATGTTATAATATCCACATCGATATCGTAAAATCTCATTATAACATCGCGCCCTGCGCGGCGCGCGCCCTGCGGCCCTGCGCGCGCAGCTGCGCTCTCATTGGTTAGATTTTAACTCTGTTCAAGTTCACTGTGACAATACACGTACGCGTGAATTTAATGTTTCGCAATGTGTTTTGTTTTTAAAATTTTGTTTGATTAATTGCATTAAATAGTGAAGATAAAGTAGTGTATGCAACTGCATATAACACGGGTATTAAAACACTCGTTACTATTATGAAACTCGCTGCGCTCGTTTCATAAACTCACACTCGTGTTTTAATACCCTTCATTATATGACAGTTGCATAAACTACTATTATCTACACTAATGTTGTAACATTCTACTTATGTTTCCAATAAGTACTTGACTTATAATTACTACTGTTATAGCGCAGACAACTAAAACACTCAATTTAAGCAATTGCACATGATGTTATAATATCCACATCGATATCGTAAAATCTCATTATAACATCGCGCCCTGCGCGGCGCGCGCAGCTGCGCTCTCATTTGTTAGATTTTAATGGCGGCAAGTTCACTGTGACAATACACGTACGCGTGAATTTAATGTTTCGCAATGTGTTTTGTTTTTAAAATTTTGTTTGATTAATTGCATTAGTGAAGATAAAGTAGTGTATGCAACTGCATATAACACGGGTATTAAAACACTCGTTACTATTATGAAACTCGCTGCGCTCGTTTCATAAACTCACACTCGTGTTTTAATACCCTTCTTTATATGACAGTTGCATAAACTACTATAATTCCATTGTCATGAAAGTTATAAAAGCATTATTGTTTCAAGACTATAAATACCCGAAATAACGCTTCAAATAATATAATTATTTTAATTAAATTTTAATAAGCTCGTTTTAAGAAGTCCAAGTACATAATTTATGCAAGGTTCTCATAATTTTACTGAATAATTCATAAATGATTTATAACCAAAGTACCAGGATCACATAGATGGGTAGATATTAGTCAAATTAAGGCTTTAGGCTTGGTCTCCCGGAGCGCTCATTACAATTCATTCTGGTCTAAAGCGGCCGAGTTTAATTTAAAAAAAAAACAATTAGCAAAGTTTTAATGACTGTCGCTGGCAAGTTTTGGACGGCGAAGTCATAACTTTCATATATTTATACACCCTTTTCATGACAAAAGTTAGACCATCAATATCCATAATATTTGGTAACAAATATTGTGATTTTGGTAAAGTTTATTTTCGAGTTCTATTTGTGTAACTGTTCTGTTGTATTGTTGAATCTAGCAGTGACGCATATACGCATTCACAACAAACATTTGTACCAGGAAAGCATAACGGGAAGGCAATGAGCTTACCCTGCAGTTTCATTCCTTTCCACATTAGACTAACGCTTAAACTTCCGTAGAATTACTGTGGACAATAGTCCGGCCAACAATCGGCATTTGCCAACACTGAACTTTGCTAGTTCAACTATAAAGTTCAGTTTTAATTGCAGAAGGATGGTAAATTATAGGGGCTACCGATGTCGTTTTGACCTTTAGAACGCGGGATAAAGGCCACTGGAAATTCGACGTAAATTCTGAAATCTTTGACCGTAGAGGGCTTAGTATTTGGTTAGGAACACATACTTGGCATGTCGGATGAAACTATTTCAATTTAAATGGCTTAAATCTGAAATTCCTACTTAGACGCGGACGTAATTGACGGGCGTACAAATTAAGTACGCAACTAAAGTATCGAGGGGATTGAAGAAACTGATTTAATTAAATTGTTGAAGTAAAAGAGATAGCAATAAATCCATTCAAAATGGATGTTTTAAACAGAGCATTATACATAACGGACTATTAACTTGATTCAGTGGAACCGTTACGTGCTAGAACTGGAACGTTTACAATTACTTAAATTAAGCTGTCCTTTGTTACGCACCCATCTTTTGTTACTCCGAATATAACATTCAAGTCGACAAGAAGATTACTCAATTAATAAATGAGCAGAAACCGTTTGGCATGCAATTGATGTTATTAACCCGAACCCTTCCGTGTTTATTTTTGGAAGTCCGCATCAGCTTCCCAAGAAATGATTATTATTTGGATGATAGGTACCAAAGAATTAGATTGTTATGGAATGTATAACTCCGTGTTGCACATTTTTGGTTAGTATGAAAGAACCATCGTTGAGCCCAATGAATACAGTCTTTCTTACATCGTGGATGTTCTGCGTAGGGTCATGAACGAGGTCGCCGAATCTATCGGCGCGCACCTCCGTGGTCGGCAGCGGCGTCTGACACTCAGTATCGAAGCGGAACTGACCCTGTCACCACACACACACAACACACAGATGCATCTTAATATGTATAGAGCTGTGGACAACACGCGGACGCCTGCGAGATGGAGATGGGATTACAACAAGTCAGACCAAAGGGTTAGGTGACTTCTGACATTAAATTATCCATGTTGGCAATGAAGAAGAAGTCTTCTGAAGCTTCCAAAAACCCCTTTGAAAACTTAAGTTGTTGTAATCACAATCCGACCTCGTCAGTGTGATCGGACAACACAGAAGCGGGGGGAGGACACACAAAACAATAAAAAAATAAGAGCAAGCGATGCGCCATGCTTACACGCTTGCATGCTTCAACGTCTACGAGCATGGCGGCATGCGCAGCGGCGACCTCGCGCGCCTCGTCAGCCAGGCGGCGCCCGCGCGGCGTCGCGTCCTCCTTCACTACGCATGCGGCGGCGCCGGGGGGCGCGTCCTCGGGGGGCGGGGGCGAGGGGGCGGGGGACGGGGGCGAGGGAGCGGGGGCGGCGAGGTCAAGGGCGGCGGGGTCAGGGGCGGCGGGGTCAGGGGCGGGGGCGTCAAGCAACGGCGCGGGCTCGCTCACCCTTTTGTGGTTCTCCGGCAAACTGATGTTGCATTCGTTGTCGAAACGGAACTGACTCTGTCGGTGTCCATTGGTTAGCGATAACAAGAGTTACACAATTGAGTATAGTGTCTTAAAATCTAGAATACATAGATACTTAATTAACTTAACATTTTGTTGTGACGATATCAAAATCGTCAGTCAACAATCACACTTTACCAAAGTTAGACATTAGGACCTCATCTACCTAGATAGCCCTAGTTGATCCGCATACCTTATATCCGGGGCCGAGCCGGTGCATGGCGCATATCTGGTGCGTGGTGAGCGCCTCCCCGAACAGGTATATGGCTGCCATCTGTCCGCAGAACACCCTCTCCTCGTCCAACTCTGCCGTCGCACCGATGTAGCATTTGTCGAAGGGCTGTCGAGAGGTTACAGTTTAGACATTTCGTACGATATAGGTAGCTATTTTTAAAAGAAAAAAGAACCAAACGAAGGTGTATCAAAGTTATTGAAAGTAGATTTTATTATTAAGTGTTATATTCCATTTAAAATTTGTATTTATTTAGTCGAGATGACTACTCGGCGTGTTTAAAAAGTCTTTGTAGGCTTATGAAAAATAATATAGAGCACTATTGATGGAAAGTATATAAAAGATGGTGTTAACGTTTTAAAAGGTTCAATGGAAATCAACGATTTGTTTAATGAGAAATTCCGATTACGTATCGCTGCGGCAGTAAAGTTCAGTAATGTGTAGTATTTGAGCATTAAGTATAAATCTACATGCCATTACTGTGCACTGGAATGTGGCTAACTGCCTCCGAGCCGCGCGCGCCGCGGCCCTCCGATAATGTGGCAGCCGAACCACGATAATGTAATCCTCTCCTTATACTCACTAAACTAGCACTCAAGTAAAGATTCTTCTCCGAGAATACACTCAGAATTTACATAGACTTAAAAAACAATTCATTCCATTCCAAAGACAAAGACACTTTTCAAATAGAAGGCATTTTATTTAAATACAAGACTACTGCAGTCAGTACATCTGAAGAAACGACGTCTACTTATTAAGTTGGATTCGTAAAATGAACAAAAATGTATATGAAGCTTCATAGAAAAACAAATAATATTGGCCCTTTCATGTCACGACCTTCAATTCTCTCACAAGTTAATATATCTCATCGATGAAGCTTGGGTACCTTCACTCAATAAATGTCAAAATGAAACATCTCTCGTTTGAAATGGAAGGCTGACGCCTTAATAATTTAATATTGGCTACATTAATAATATTAATATAGTTATATAGAAATGGGAGTTTAATAACTTTACCGATATCCTTTTAAGAGAGCCAACGAACCGTGCAGCTAATCCATATCGGAGAGAAACTTAATATGAAGGTAGGGGCTGCAGTTTCTTTAATCACGTAGACTCAAAGAGGGCTTTGATACGTATCGAGTCGGTAAATCCGTTTGAATAGCAAGCTGACGCGTGGCATAATCATCGAGTAAATAGATGCTTTTATCAGAGGACATTTTCAGATTTATTCAGCCTTGCAATATTGTCTTTACACAACTTATATATTCTGCTATTTTTGTATTTCGTCGATAAGTAATATCATTGGCTGCTAATATCAAATATTTCAATAAATATCACTGCTGTGAGTTGGAAAATGTAATGTTGCAAAAGTGCGCCATTGAAGCGGCGGGCGAGGACGAACACAATGGATTATTGAAAATAGCCGACATATTTATAAGCCGATGAGGTTGCAACTGGTCCGGCACATTCCGGCCACGCTCGCACTGCCGGGCCAATCGCTGAGCCATGTCGAAATAAGTAAATATTTATAAGGAATGTTTAGATACGGCGCGTCGGGGCGGCGCGCGGCGCGCGGCGCCGCTGCTGCCCTGGGATTCCATCGATAAATACCCGCTGTAGGTTCGTTAGGCATTTTATATTAAACAACTTTTTCACGATGTTTACGCCCCGGGGCACCTAGTCATGGAAACAAATTATTCAGATTCCAATTCCGATATTACTCTCAGAGGCAGATTTAAAAAGTTTTCCGTCGCCAAGAGTCGGTTAAAATGTTTCGTCACGGAGAGTTTTATTGAACAAAATTGAATTTGTCCAAAGTTTAGTTTGGAATCTAATTTAGTAGACGCTTAGCTACTTCGCGCTGGAGACTGATGTTTACTCGACTATATTACTTAGTCGATGGAAACTATTTGATTTTGGATAAAAGACGAAACTATTGACTCGGAGTCGAGGGTTCTGCAATTCAGAATTGAAGCGTTTAATGGAGGAAGCTGACTGTACAAACTTTAATATTAAGCACTCGTCGGCAACAAAGCGCTCGTCGGAATCCTAAACAACTCGACAAAAATACACGATCCCGTAATTATTCATTATTTGTTGACTGTGTAATTACGCTCCTTGTTTCCAACAGCCAATTTTGACCTTCCAGTCATTTTCTTTGAACGGCGTTTCTTCAAATAAAATTTACTCAAAAATAAAGATCACTTTCTTTCGGAAGACTTTTCCCAGAATATAATATAGGAGTCGGGAGCAAAAAAAGTCTCCATCCAATATATACAATACAATAATACTTTTAATTAAGTTAGACATCAAAGATGAAGATGTATTTCTTTCGAGACTTGTTAAATGAGTAACAATTCTACGCATACATTGCGCCGTTCGGTCGAATACCTTCCCCGCCTCTCATTGGAGATAAGTGAGATGTTCTCCTAACTATACTTTGTTAGATAATTCACAGTCCGCTCAACTCATTTCACCACAAATATGCGTGACCACGATCTTTGAATATTCATAACGCCATGCATGCCGCCGCCGCGCGGTGTCGAGTATTAAAATGATACTAGGAGTTCATATTATGAAAGATGTTAATTAGAAGCGAGTAGCTGCAACACTGAAAAACTACTTACATTGTTCACGTAAAACATGAAAGTTCAGTGTTTGTTGATTGTACGTTTAATGTTGATATGTGATGCTGAAGAAAATATTCGTTTTTCATCTATTTGGATATGCTTAAGGTACCCTAGGATAGAATATTAATACTTTAGAATTTAATAGTTGAGATGAGAGTTTGATGAAATGTGTGTCGTAATGTCGTATACAGCAGGTTCTTCAGACATTATTATGAACTCCTCGTACGCCCGCAAGAAATTTGCATGCATTCACTTGATATAAATTGTACGTAACGACAGACACGTGACGACTCGAACGCTAAACGAGAATGTTCCAACCAGATAACTGGATATATTATGTTAAGCTCCAAGGAGTTATGGGCTCCTGGTACCTCAATACGGATTAAGAAGTAGTTTAAGGAGGGTACGGTTTTATAAGAAAAGATTTAAAATCCGGAATATTTTGTGGAAAATTGACTTATTTTCGAACGTTAATAGGGTTGGGGTATAATCTGAAGTGTACAGTGAGCTGAATAAAATGAAACGGATCAGTATTGGCTTACTTAGTAGCGCTTATTGCATAGTTTGGCTCAGCAACGTTAATGAACGCCAAGTCAGACGCAGTTTGGCTACAATCCAGATTGGTAGTGGGCTAGTGGCATCCCTATCTGAGCGCTACCGTCCTTCGGAGACCACGTTAATCTCGGTCCCGGCTGTGTGAGGCCTTTAGGCGGCCTACAACTCAACAGGGTTGGCGTCTACCCTACTTAAAATGAATGAATGTATCGACTTACATCGTTGGTGGAGACGAACCAGGCCATCTCGGTGCTGGAGGCGAGTTGTCCGTTCACCAGACATTTGATCTCGCTCTTAGTCCATCGGTTGTAGATGTATACTACTGCTATCGCGTACCATCTGCACAGATTCATGAAACGGGTCAATTATTGAAATTGTTCAGTACAGTAATAATTATACGTGTACCTACATAAAGTAATAACTCGACGTATACATGATTTCATATAATAATAAAATAAAAAAATGTAAATTCGACGGGTGTTTTATATTATGAATTCAAATAACGTATTTTCTCATACCCCCTCTGTAATAATTGTTGATTTTTTTGATAAAATACCCCGTTTAATGTGAGGAACAAAAAACATTTAACGCCTCAATCAAACATTAAGGCGAGTTTCCATATGACGTCACCGACCGCGGCATACACTTGGTATTAAAACGCAAACTTTATCCAACTTCCAGACTACTCCCGTTTAGTGGTTTATTTCAGACTGACTCCATTTGGAGCATAAAATAAAATGGCCGGATGAATTTTCAATTAAGTTGTCGGCGTTACTTTTAGTGACCGAAATATTATTCTCTTTATCATACTGGGTTCAGTAAAATTTACATTATTTTCGAGCGTTTTAATACTAACGACTTTGTTTTCGGGCGATGCTGCCTCGGAACGATGTCTATGGAATATTTTAGAATCTAAATTATTGGATACTTTGTGAGCGTACCTTCTGGGTTGGAACTCGTATTTGACACAATGCTGGAACCCTTTCCCGCGCACCTTCATCGACGTTAACACTAAACAGTTGCCGACGAAATGGGCCGTGTAGCCCACGCCTTTACTCGTTTTGAAGCTGAAACAAAATGTAAGAAATTATACTTTTGCCATAGCATTATGATGTTTAAGCAGCAATAATTGTCCAATTCCTGATCATTATTTTGCCACCACATTCACGCAATATTGAACTCTAATCCAATACGCTTAGGCCGTCGACTCGCGACCGTATAACAAATAGAAACAATGAAATCAAAGCATTTTCGGTTAGTGGTATTGCCAGGACAACAACTGGGTTCAATCCAATTAGTGTAAAACACGGTGCGATTTTGCGGGCCGAAGTACTAGGGTTGAATAACATAGTCGGAGCTCCACTTGAAACGAACGGCTTTCCGAATTCAATGAAAAGTTACACACACAACCCACTGGCCACGCGGGGCAGGCGTGCACACAACACATACAAATATTAGCTGCACGCAGACAGATTATTCGCAACATTCAGGTTTCCAGGGCTTTTACTTGAATTGAAATGGTGCAGTATTGTTTATGTTTGTAACAAATTGGTACGTTACGTTTTCATAATACAATGCTCTTCTGAACTGTTACTTTAAATACTAGGCGTGCAGAAGTGCGTAGGAGACTTTAGTAAGCGAGCGTACCAGTATAAATATGGCTTTTCTCTCTCGATGTTGACGGAGTTGATGGGGTCGAGTCTGAACCACGTGGTGAATGTGAATCCGTTCTCGTAGGGCCACCGCGCCAGCGGCGGGAGCACTACGGCCTGCAACAAACACAAAGAAAATCATTACGTGAATACAACCAAAAGTATTTGGTATACCTTTTCTGTTCTCATACTGAAAAACAGAGAAGTCTTCGAATAATAAAAGGCTTTGTAAACCCAGTCGATAAACCCGTTTATGGTCTTTGCTTGTACAATGTAATGTAATAGGAACGAATCACAGAAAACGATGATAATTTATCATACAATTAGAGGGAACGCAAAAACACTAACAAACGGAGTGTATTTCATTTCCGTCGGTCGTCGCGCCGTAAACGGGGACGAGATCGCAGGAATTGTACACAAGTGATTTTATCTTAGAAGGATTAAACTGAGAACCGCGAGGGGAAATATTTTCCAAGTGTCTGGAAACCGTGTTACCTTTTCAAGCTGCCATGCATTTGCTAAGCTTCACTCCACTTCACCCCCGGTATACTTATTTATTTTTCAGAAAGTTTCAGATATAAACTAAAACGAAAATTCAGTTTTATAAAATACTAGACCTAGAGCCCGTGAACCCCAGACTTTCGTCATTTTATAAAAGCTGAAAGTTTGTCAGCGCATGCTCCCACACACAGGTAAGAACGATGGACTATTATGAAGTTTGGGTTATAGTGGCTTTGGCAGATAAACGGTACTAAAGGTGTGTAAAATACCGATCTAAATTCATCAAATAATTAAGTGTGATTTGTGACATGACATATGTCATTTGAAAGCTCTTGAAGAGTTGTACAAGTCACCCTTTGACGGTGATATCGAAATCGACGGCCAACTTGGTGTTTTCGACCATTGAAGATTGGAGTTGACCTATGCTATGGACGCTGATCCTAATGCTCAACAGTGACATGACCTATATCATTTGAAAGCTCTTGACAAGTTGTACAAGTCACCCTTTGACGGTGATATCGAAATCGACGGCCAACTTGGTGTTTTCGACCATTGAAGATTGGAGTTGACCTATGCTATGGACGCTGATCCTAAGTGACATGACCTATGTCATTTGAAAGCTCTTGACAAGTTGTACAAGTCACCCTTTGACGGTGACATCGAAATCGACGGCCAACTTGGTGTTTTCGACCACCGAAGATTGGAGTTGGCCTATGCCATGGACGCTGATCCTAATGCTCAACAGTGACATGACCTATGTCATTTGAAAGCTCTTGAGGAGTTGTACAAGTCACCCTTTGACGGTGATATCGAAATCGATGGCCAACTTGGTGTTTTCGACCATTGACATTTAGTACCGTATACCTGCCAAAGCCACTATAACCCAAACTTCATAATAGTCCATCGTTCTTACCTGTGTGTGGGAGCATGCGCTGACAAACTTTCAGCTTTTATAAAATAACGAAGGTCTGGGGTTCGCGGGCTCTTGGTCCATACGTAATCCCGTTAAATTTTGTTCGAGTTAGTTATCACAGATAGGTGTTTACTCGGGACAAGTATCAGGCCAGCAGCAGTCCGCAAGAGGCGTCACTCTGCCGTCAGATCTCCGGATAAGAACGACAGAGAGAAATGGACCCACCCCGGGGTGGGACGACAATAAATAAGGAAAAAACGGACACACAGATAGCCTAGTATGTCAAGCGGATTACACCCCAGCCCGTATTTGAATAAGAATTGCCAATAAGGACGGGTCGGGATGGTTAAACTGCGCTCTTAAAGTGTTCTGTTCGCCTGGTATCGATCTGTTTAAGCGTAGAGGTTTTGGATTTCGACAGGAGTGTTTTGTTTATGGGGAGACTTCTTTGGGGCTCATTGAGGCCTGAATCCTTTTATTTCTCCACAATCCGGGCCAGCGGAGCGATCATGCATGACTCTCAATTTACTTCATTAATCTGTATTAAACATCTAAAACTATGTTTAAAACGGGAAACAAAGATGTTTTGAACTTAAGCAATTCGGGCCGCCTTCTGAAAATTGTGTTCAATTCTCATCTTTATATGCGAGCGGTACGCCGAAGTTTGAGAGATAGGAAGCTGAATTTCGATTTAAATTACAGTTCTATTCGAGGTGAGTTTAAAAGGCGTATTAATAAGAGGCGACGTAACGCCTAGCGCGCGCACCCGGCGCCGCCCGCCCCCGCCACCCGCCGGAGACAGCCGGTCCATTCACGACACACAACACACGTCCTTTAATTAACTCTTGAGACGTCAAGCGATCCATTCTCACTCGACTCTATGAAATATTTGAAATTAATCCTAAATGAAAATCGCATTGAACTCGGAGATATAATAAGTCTACTTAGAGAGCATCTTTAATTAATTATTGTAAAGCTTTCCACAGACCGGCGCCAAAAAATAAATATAAGCAAAAAAGCTGGATACCTGACAAAGTAGGGAAAAACATTTCATCGATATCTGGAACTTTTTTAATTAATTAAAGCGATTCAATAACCAGAACTAGGTCAGAACTCATTTTTACAGACATTATGAAACGAAACTTTATGTATTTCCTTTTTTTTACCGAATGATTTCGACAAGTTTAGATAGACGAGAGACGTGGCGTCATTTCATTTGAAAATGAAGATTATATCGGGTGAAGCCGCAGAGAATTGTTAATTAATAAAAAAAATCCCTTGGCGCGCTCCACAACAACACGATCTGGTCATCACACAGAAGTGGCTTCTGCCCCCGTATAAATGATGACGGGGACGAGGTCGAATTTTAATTTGAAGAAAAAATGATCCCATCTCTTTGCGGGATGGCGTTCGAAAACAATTTGTGGTGTAAAATAATGGACAAATCAGGGGCGGGGCACAGCTGGGCAAAGCCGTTTGAAATATGAGCAGTGTTTATAAATAAAACAGTCTGTAATGGACGGCCGTTTCTCTTCATTTCGCGTGAAATATCGCTCGCGCCAACGCGCTGTACCGCCATCGCTACCCAGGTACTGGGACACACTTCGGCTGTTTATTGAATGGCGACATTTATTCGTCCTCGACGATATATCATCGCGTTATTGGACGTTATACCCGAGCCTCCGCTTCCACTATATTATTATGGGACTCGTATTTGAAATAACTGATGAGATGAAATTTTTCATGTTGGAACTCAAGCATGGAACTCAAGTTATATGATAATATAACTAAGTCTTATGAGAGTACTGACAATTGAAAAATGCGCACAATCGTATGCATAGACTAGATTCTAGAACAAGAGGACATTCTCAAACAGATATTTATATTTCTGTATATAATTACCGTTAGTCATTTGCGGTTGGATTTCCATTTTTTTTTATCCAAACAAGGTATACTTTGAAGTGGTACCATTAAGGTATGTTGATATTTTTTTAAAGTTCTTGTAAGTATTTGGTTAATCTTGTAATGCTGACCAAAGTAATTTTTATTTAATTATCTGCCCAGTGTGGTCGGAATGGGGGGAGAGGCCTTTGCCCAACCGTGGGACGATATGTACTAACAGTAACAGTAATCCACCCAGTAGTTCGTTCAAAGAGATAGAAAACAATTAATTATCACAATAAATAATTTACGATTTAGAATTATAACTTAATATTGTGTTATTATTTTATTATATTGCCATTGTAAGCATTTAATCAGTTACCTAGATATGAGTTATTGTTTACCGATAGTACGCTTACTGTTCTTGCACTAGTTACGTACGTGCGTTCGTGACGAAGTGAAAGTAGCCGCAGCCGACTTGCCTTGTATTACAACATGTCCTCGAGGCATTGTAATGAGCTGTTTGGACGAATGTGGAGCCGATTTTTTGTATTATACGTATCAGGGGGCGTAGCTCAGATGGTAGAGCGCTCGCTTAGCATGCGAGAGGTACCGGGATCGATACCCGGCGCCTCCAATGATTTTTTTTTATTTACATTTACCGACATTTTAAAATAAGTATTGATTATTTGAACACATTCTCTAACAGGGGGCGTAGCTCAGATGGTAGAGCGCTCGCTTAGCATGCGAGAGGTACCGGGATCGATACCCGGCGCCTCCAAAAAGATTTTTTTAATTTACAAGCAACGAAATTTAAAAATAAGTATTGATAATTTGAACACGTTCTCTAACAGGGGGCGTAGCTCAGATGGTAGAGCGCTCGCTTAGCATGCGAGAGGTACCGGGATCGATACCCGGCGCCTCCAATTATTTTTGCAGAAAATATATTTTTAAAAAGAAAGCGTCAACATTCGATCTAAAGCGCAGTCAATTAACACGGTGATGGTTGGCGCCGGTCCAGCTCAGTGTTCGCAAAAACTCGTATTTCCTCGTGTCCAAACGTCGTTGGTCACCGCTGCAGATACGAGAGAAGCCGCGGGTTATTGCTCGTTTTGTACACTTCTACGTGTTGGAGGAAATTGGCATGTTTGCAATTTTAGGAGGTTGTTAGGCGAGAAATGTGAGGTATTTTATACATACTTGAAATATTTGGAAAATTCGTTTATTTCGGAATTGGTCAGTGAGAAAACATAAAACTTTTGATTATGAATGAGGTGTACCTAATGGAAGGCTATGTGCTATCAAATATATAACAGACATTAAAGCCTCTTTCAATGCAAGCGTTTAAATCCCCCGCTATGCGCTGTTTGTATGGAAAACAACAGAATATTCAAACACCGACACTCGTCGAAACTGTTATTTAAAAGCGATAAATTTATAGTGGGATTTAATAACCGAGTATGAAAGAGTCCTGTTCACGTTTATTTTATTTTAAAGTATTCGGAAAACAGCAACATTTAGGTATAAAAAAGTGCAGAATATTTGCTTAGGGCACATTTAAAATGTTTTGATAGATAACATCTTTGCTCTTTGCACAAACCAAAAAGAAAAACACTAAAAGAACACAACATATCGTTTTTTCAATGAATTAGTCCTGTAGGTAAGTATTTATTTATTTAATGACCCTTACCGATCCCTTCCTCCCCGGGAAGCTGAAGAACACGTCCGGTCCGTTCCTGTGCGGCATCTGACGCAGCACATTCAGCAGCTTGGCAGAATGACGGGGCTGCGGACAAACGTACACGGTAGTAACATGATCTATACCAAAGATATGGAGAGGTAAAATTTGTAAGTTTGTTTGTTCGTTTGTATGTTCCAGCTAATCTCGAGACTTACCGGTTAAAAAGGGCACAACGCGAGTAAAACCGCAGAGCGCTGCTAGTATTAAATAATTAGTGGAAGTAAGAGAAAGTAGTAAGAGTTTAAACACGCACCTAGTAGGATTCGAATTTCGAATATATTGTATTCGCATTCTATTGCATAGCCACATTGAAGAGAAAGTTTATAGATTACTTTTTATCCCGAAATTCCCACAGGAACGGGTAAAATCCCAAGGAACTGCTATAATAAATATTTTGAATGAAATATTTAAAAGTTGCTCCTAAATGTCCGAAGGTCTCCCTTCTATTAACCATCAGGAGTCAAAGACATAATTAGCCCTATTGAGCCAAGATACTTCAAAAAGGCCATCTCAATTACAGGGAGAGCATAAACACATAGAATTCAGCTCCCAGCTAATTACCGCTCCGCCGCACTGGCTAAATCCATGCAAATTTCAAAAGCATTGCGCCACCAGTAATTGCACGTCTCTCGTGGCTCCAACGTTTTGTTCGAGTTCGCTATCTCCGTGTAGTTTATGTTCTCCTGGTAGAATTAAGAGGTTTGCGGGGGCGTAGTTGGCAGTCGTACGGCTATGGATTCGTCGATTCAAACAAGGGCAAATTGCCCTTAGCGGGTCGTTGGATGTATGTAATAACATTGTTAAAGGGAACATTTTTCATGCATTACTTTCCTTTAAAAAAATGTTATCTTTAAAAAATACTGAGCCGCTCATATATTAATAACTGTTGCTTTCCGTTTGTTTTACAAGTGTACTCGTTCCCGTGTACATTTCTAATTTATGTTGATATAAGCTGTGCCCCGCGGTTTTACTCGCATTGAAAAGGTGCGAACCAGTTTTGAACTTTTAAAAATCAAACCACTGTCGAGTTTTATCTAGATTAACAAATATAGATTCATCATTCATTTTTATAATATATGTGAATATGATACGACGATCATTTTACTAAATGGTCTCTTCAACTCACCGACTTACAGTTACCATTTCATTATAAATCAGTAGCCACGCCCCGTAGTTTTACCCGGATTGTGCCGGTTCCCCTAGGATTTTTTGTATAAAAATTCGCTTCTAACCTTCCTCTTGAACGTGGCTATCCAATACAAAAATAGCTATTCAAATGGGACTGGTAATTCCTGGTATTAGCCGTAACATACAAAACTATTTATAATGTTAAGTAAAAATTATGGATAAAAATGTTCATTAATTTAAGTAATCTGTGGTAGTATCTCACCCATTTCCCGTTGACTGCCTTCATGGCGTTGAACAGCTGTTTGAGCTCCTTCACTGTGACACTGTAGCTGGCCAGCACGCCCAGCATTTCTATTAGCAGATCTGCAACAAACGAAATAACGTTAAAATACTATAGTTACCGTAAGTACAATGAATACCGTTAAAATACTATAAATACCGTTAAAATATTATGAATAACGTAAAAATACTCGTACTATGAATACCGTTATAATACTATAAATACCGTTAAAATATTATGAATAACGTAAAAATACTTGTACTATGAATACCGTTATAATACTATAAATACCGTTAAAATATTATGAATAACGTAAAAATACTATTCTAATGCATACATTTTGTAGTCATGGTACTAAGATTTAGTGTAGTTTATAATTTGAGAAAAGGAAATTCATTCAGTGTTTTTTATTCGAAGGAGGCTAATTGCCAAATCGTCCTATATTTTAATTTGTGTATATTGTTTTTTCAAAGTAGTTTTTTCCTATCTTTTATTATTAGATACCAGAATGGTAGCATTCAAAGGTGGTATTATGATCTACTTATCTTTACTAATATAATATAAATTATCATCGAATACTGGACGACGGATTATTAAAAATATACGGATACGTAGAATTTTAACGGATAGAAACAGTGTGCGACAGGTTTTGACAGCGTCCATCCTTGTAGTAGAATAGCGGCGGTATACTGCGAGTTTTCTGTTCACACATCGCATCCAGTAATGACGGATCCGTTGAACGTTATACGGTGCCTATGTGTGAACAGAGCATAAATTTCTGACGTATCCGTTAAAAACGTACCAGTAAAACGGACTCCCATGTGTGAACGGGCCGTAACTATCCGATTTGAACAATTATTTTTGTAATAGATTCAACATTCAACGGGAAGCTTATAGGCTATTTTTCACCCCGACTTCTCCACGGGAACGGGGACAACGCGGGTAAATCGCGGGGCACTGGTAGTCATTACATAATAAGAATACCTAATGAGCAGTGACCACAGGCGTAAGGCTCATCACTTATGTATGTACATGACAATCAGCCGCTCAAACATTACGACCAACCGCCATTACGTTAATTCAATTTGGCAATATGCATTTCCGCTTCATTGTTCTACTTAATCAACAACATAATCATTAATAACCACAGTTCACATACGCATTTATTCATATGTAATGTTAAAAGAAAACTCCGTTAAGTCTAAGTGAACTTGGAGCCCAAAGAAAGTTATTCCAATAAATAAGTTGATAAATATAAATGAGTTCCGTTAGTATCGGTTCCCTAAGTTTTTCCTAAGTCTCAATTAAACCGCTGACTTACAAAGTATTAGTGGCCCGCCCCGACCCCACTAACTAATTTAGATAGAGCCTTCGATTTCGGAAAATACCCATCGAAGTAAATTGTTTCGCAGTTATTAATTAATATCGGCACAACAGAACTCGACGGATTTATTATCTGGGGTGATACAAATTAATGATTACACCAAGTTATTAATGGGATATAATTTTAATTACTATTTTATTACTAAAATCTGTTCTATATTTAGGTCGGAGAACATTTCCATTTTAATTACACGCGAATCAAAAGTCATTCATTAATGAAATATAATTTTTTTAGTTTCATTCATTCAGGACTTTTAACAGCAAAAAGGCATGAAAAATGTTATATTCCTGTCATAACAAACCGAAAATGTTAAAAGTAAAAACAGTTCACAAATAAAGCCTGCTAAGTCCATCTGTCGGGTAATATCCATCGCATTGTACCAGGGCTACAGCCGCGAGAAGAGTTCACGCCGGCAACTAATCCCCCGTAATCCAACACGGGATTGTGCAGCTCTGTGCTGTCCAGCTCCTCTATTTTATGCAAACCTGGTACGTAAATAGATGTTTAAAGGTTTCGAGAAAATTATAGCAATTGGAAGCCCTTTTATTTTGTTTACTGACTGACTATGGGCTTATTTAGCTATCCTGTACTAATGAAATTAAACATTTAGCCAGATTTGTTTTTAGCATCATTTAAATTATAGTTACTATAGCATTATGGACTCTTTGCAAAACTAGCACTTTTACTCATTTGCTACAGATTCTTTAAATCTGGAATAAAATATTATTTGCTATTCAGATTGTTTTGTAAAAGGTAATCATCAAAAATACATTTTATAGTCACATTTTACGTAGATAATTCGATGTTCGTTTTTCAGTTGCTTTTATTCCATCAAGTTGCATTTATTGGAGTGCGCCGACAATCGACGACAAATGAGTTAATTAATTTGTTTACCGGCGGTGGCCTGCATGTCTGCTCTTCTAGTGCCAGCGAGTTTCATTGACACCAACTTTTAATTAACGAATGTTCGATACACCTGAATTTCAGGTACAAAAATTAAATAAAACTGATGAACTTCCATTTCCTTTGGTATCGTGTATTGGTTATTCGTATTTCAGAAAGGGTTATTACACGTGTTGTTATTTTATGCCTGATTTATCTATACTTTGCATCATCACTGTTTAAAGAACTAAATGAAAAAGAAAATAAATTGGAGGCGCCGGGTATCGATCCCGGTACCTCTCGCATGCTAAGCGAGCGCTCTACCATCTGAGCTACGCCCCCTGTTGAGCTAAGAGCTCTATTTTATCAATAGTTTAGGTCGTTACTTATTTAAAAATTGAATGTAAAGAAAAAAATCTCATTGGAGGCGCCGGGTATCGATCCCGGTACCTCTCGCATGCTAAGCGAGCGCTCTACCATCTGAGCTACGCCCCCTGATACACTTAAGGTTGAATATCTAGATTGCATCGTAAACCAAGTAAACCAGCACCGCTTGGGGCGATAAATACCGAACGTGACTTTGATAATTCAATGTCTTAACCTTTCACTTCGCGACACTTTGAATTTAGAGCATTTTAAAGATCACACAGAGAACGTTTATGCATGGACCTTCAACGAAGCATACTATTTTATAGCGGAGTCTCTTAGTTAGATGATCTCCTGAAAAACTGAAACACTTTTCAAGGTGTTTTCCACGTAGACGGTAGTTAAAGTATCGTTGCATGAATCCGAGCTTCGATCAGAGAGCTAAAGGTTTAATTACAGTTCAATTGACTTTTAAATAATTGAATTAGGTTCATTTTTACTAAACGTGTTATATTAACTTAGGTCGTAATGGTAGATAGAACGGATTGCCTTTTTGAAGATAGCATTTGCATTTGCATATAGTTAAAGAGTACTTCTGTCGGATGCCTATTTAGTAGAGTCACTGATGCCCGTTTTCACCGACATCCCCTAAACCACCACATAAGTATGGGACCCCTTACTTAAAAGGTCCTCTAAACCAGCCCCCAAGTTAAATTTCGTTTCACCATCATTCCTATCACCTAACTAGGGGACACATAGTTAAGTGACGTTTATTTTTCGATATTAGTGACGTGTTAGTGACTGATGCACGACTGATGCGTCTTTGAACTTGTCGATACTTTTAAACACTATAGTTTTTTATCAAATTCTCTAAAGTACATGCACATATTGATAAAGTTTATGATAAAGATTGTTTTAATAATAATAATTAATATTATTTCGTTCATATTTTTAATTAATTTAATATGTTCTAGCATATTTACTCTATACATGCTTAACGAAACACGCATTTAATCTGTGGTCATTTGTATTTGACGGTTGAGTTGACACTTGGATTACCTACTTTGTTAATTGTTTGTTGTGATCCTGTGTTGTGATCTACGCTACGGTTGTGATCGTTTCTTCGTACTTTCATCAATACTTTATTCGTCAATCGTTACTACTAATCGTTCTCATGAGGAGAGGAGGACCATCAACTGCAAAAACAGACCCAATATTGGACCAAGTCTGCGATTTGATGGCTCGAGGTTGCAGTGGTACTTCTTGCTGATGTTTTAGACCACATACAGATACCACAAATGAACTAACTAGTGAAGAATAGGCTATAATTTTAGATGCTGAACCCATTACTGTAAGTACTGCCAGATATATTATTTACAAACTTAAATTATATTGCCCTAGGCAATTTAAGTACTGTACTATTGTAATAAATTGTGAAAGGACTTGTCTATCTTTTTGTTTTTTTGTTACTCTTTTCACTTAATATACTGCTGAAGTTAATCTTATCTTAACCAATGAGATAGCATATATCTAGAAATAGGGCAGGTTACTTATCTATCTTTCTAATATCTTTAAACAAGCAATGCTTGCTATATGTAATCTGAATCTCGGAAATGGCTCTAACGATTTTCATTAAATTTAGTTTGCAGGGGGATTCAGGGGAGGTAAATCAATCTAGCTAGGTTTAATTTAAAAAAAACTTCAATAAAAACCAAACAAAGCTCGGTCACCCAGGTTCTGTTAATTATTCCAGATAAAGTCGCAATAACTTAATATAATAAAAGTATTCTGGTAAGTGTTTTAATATAATTTGTTTTCAGAACATGGCAATAAATGAAAACGTGATAGAAGACGAATGTGAGGTAACACCATCACGTTCAAAGATACCAACTCCTATATGGAAAAGGCGAAGGCCAATATTAAAAGAGCAAAACCATCCACTCAATCAAATAAAAGGTATGTTATCACATAAGAACATTTATTAAGTTATTGTTATGTAACAAGTTATCAAAATAATTTGTAATTTGTGATCGTCTAAATCCATATGTGTTCTGGGATGTAGTTGTGGTTGTGACATTCCTTATTATTTGTGCTGTCCTCTTGTCGTAGGATTTAAGTAAGGAGTCAACAGATGATTCTGAAAAGAAATAACATCTCTACTTTTTATAAGTTCATAATACTTATTACAATTTATTTACTTTACAGGTGGAAACTTCAATCTGAAGAATTTATTTGGTGTACCAAAGAATGACTAGAAAATCTAAGAGAAATTGTATTTTTAATAATAAATAAATTGATTATCTATGATAAATGGATTGTATTATTTATTATATATGTATAAATTGCTATTTTGATAAATAGCCGAGTCATGTGTTGAACCTGGCCAACGTGCCACAACATCTCTTATTAACAAATTGGCTGATGCTACCGTCTCAACATTTATAGACATATATCCCTTCCTGTTTCTGAATAGCTCTGCATCATCTCCACCTTAAAAAGTTCAAATAACAAGTTTAGTTTAACTAAAAATCGGAATTTTAAAACTAATATAGGTATAGTCTTGAAGTTTAACCTGGTGAATATATAATAAAATTAATTACCTATGCAAATGAAATGGGAACACACAAGTGTATCAGAAACATTGACGGCGTAGACTAAGGAAAAAAATATACTCACCTAATATCAGGGAATTCTAAAGCGTGTTCAATCTTTTCCAATAAATACAACACTGACGATTTACAAAACATAAATCTCCGAAAAAAGTCGGTTTCGTCAAAACTTTCGAAGTAATTTGGTCATTTTCGATATACGGCGATTATTTACGTCGAATATAGTAGAAACATTTTCTAAATTATCTAAAAATTCATATAAATCACTATCCATCTTCGTTGCTTAAAAGACAACGCACTTATGGGTCGGTTTATGTGCCCAGTTGTCGACCACCTAAATTTAGGGGACCTTTTAGCGTTTAGTTGACCCCTAACGGTTGGTGAAACGGAACCGCTCCCTAAACGGCCCCCTAAGCATGTTTAGGGGATCCCCTAAACTTAGGGGATGTTGGTGAAAACGGGCATGAGTCTTCATCATTTATTAGGTTAAATAAGGTTGATAAATCAAACTGCCCTACTTGTAGTAATCTGCAAGGCTTGAGGCCAATAGACTTCCGGACAGCCTCCGCAGGCCAGCAGTATCATCGACTGGGAGCTATTGGGGACGTAGCAAACCAGAAAATTCCTTCAATAAAAGATGGAAGAAATCTCTATTTCACTCTTCTTCTTCTTATCGAGTGGATGGTCAACTTGACCAATCCTGGTGTCAGAGTTATTGAGCCGCCAAAGGCCTCTGACATGGCTCATGTAACGACTACTATCCGTAGAAAGTAACCGGGACCGACGGCTTATCGTGCCCTCCGAAGCACGGAATCATCTTACTTTTCGGGCAATCAGGTGATTCAGCCTGCAATGCCCTAACCAAACTGAGGACAGTCTCACAAAGTGATTTTTGTGAGATATCCCCACCGGGAATCGAACCCGGAACCTCCGGATCGTGAGCCGAGCGCTCAAACCACTAGACCACGGAGGCTGTATTTCACTCGATTAGATCTGCAACGTCCCACCTGAACGCGGAGATTGTTTAGGGACTTTCATAAAGGCCATGGTAAGTTAAGGCCTTAAGTGTCGGTGTCATATTATAATACCCTATAAAGCCAGAAAAAAACTGTTCAACAAAATGAGGGTAGTTGGAGGCGCCGGGTATCGATCCCGGTACCTCTCGCATGCTAAGCGAGCGCTCTACCATCTGAGCTACGCCCCCTGTTATGTGGCTAGTTCAAGTTTATCATTACTTACTACAAACATTTTAATATAAAGAAAATAATCAAAATGAGGGTAGTTGGAGGCGCCGGGTATCGATCCCGGTACCTCTCGCATGCTAAGCGAGCGCTCTACCATCTGAGCTACGCCCCCTGTTGAGTAAACAGTTAAATGTATCGTACATATACTGCAAATGCAAATGAGTGACATTTCACAACGTTATATGCGTACGTGACATTGCTTTCACTGCGGTAACGAAGGTCTTATAATTGACCAGTCGTTGCTACTAGGTACTACTGTGTGATAGCACGATACACTTTCTAATTATAGTCGTAGACAGAGACAAACGTAAAAGGTAATAAAATAGACATATAGACAAAGAATCAACTATTAAAATAGAGAATTTGCAATGTGATACACAGTATAATCAATGAACACACACACCGATAAGGTCGGCCACTACGGCCGACCTTATCGGTGTGTTTAGACCACCCCGTGACTCTCAGACCATCTAATCTAACCACCGAGACCAAAAATTTATTATGCCTCTCTACGCACCCTATAGCGATCAAATATAAATTACACTATCGGTCACCAATCTTAGTAGTGGTCGAACTGCACGTTGCTTAACAATAGCAGAGGGATCGCTTTACCACGAGAGCTAATTACAATAAATTACCAAACCCCAAAATGAGTTCCCAATTTCGAAACGCGTACAAAACTATTCATTTTATCAAATCTATCTGATGCAATAAATTAAAATGATAATATATCGCCATAATTTACAATTTGTATCGTTCCATTTCTAGTTTAGGGCCTTGACCTAATGTGCGATCTATATTTAGTAAATCAAATAAACAAGTGACATTTATAACATGATTGGTTGTGTCATCTATTAGTGCGAACAACACACGTGCTGTTTCTAATTCGTACGTGATAAATATGTCGCGTCGTCCGACTGTCTTAAATGCTGGCGTTTCCGGATAAATTGGGTGCTGCATAATTGTGATATTTGAGCTTTCGTGACGCTTAATGCACTGTGCTGTAATCTTTAAGGATAGGCATCCACCCAGCAATAGGTCATGAGCTGAATTACTTTAATTTATTGAGTGTTGGATACTAAAGACTTGTCTCATTAGGACACCATAGTTGGAGCTAGAACAAATAAGTGTCCTAGACGACCCGTTCTCAACAGCAAGTTTTGAAAATCTTAATTCTAGTATGTGAAACATTATCCTTTGGACTTAACATCGTTCACGTTATTTTAGCTCCATTAAGGTTCAATTTGTCATGATCGGATGCCAAAACCAGTACGCATATTGCCTGCATTATGTACCGGTTCGCTTTAGAGGTCGTTAGTAAAAGGTTTTTGTTTTAACCTTCAAAACGCAGAGCCAGACACAAAATTTCGACTTCACAGTCAACAGGGGGCGTAGCTCAGATGGTAGAGCGCTCGCTTAGCATGCGAGAGGTACCGGGATCGATACCCGGCGCCTCCAACTACCCTCATTTTGATTATTTTCTTAATATTTTAATGTTTGTAATAAGTAATGATAAACTTGAACTGGCTACATAACAGGGGGCGTAGCTCAGATGGTAGAGCGCTCGCTTAGCATGCGAGAGGTACCGGGATCGATACCCGGCGCCTCCAAATATAACTTTTTTCTGGAACAAATATATTTTTCCCAAGCATTTTTATGATCAGCGTGCAATAAAAAAATCATACAGTTATTTCATTACTATCTGAATATAATTTCCAGTCACTCCGGCCGTTATAATAAAAACACAGTACGATTCCGACGTCGCACGGACGCGTGTAGTTCATAAAAACCAACGGCTTACGGGAATAACAATAACAGCTGGTATGTACCCGGGGCTCAATCATCCCGTGGCGGGTTGCTCATCTCACGTGGCACGTTGACCCCGATGCAAACAAACAGGTGAAATGACGACACAAACTCCGTCGGAATCAAGAGACCTACCACGCATACAGACGACCCACTAACAACAGGATAACCTGCAAATAATTTCAAGAAATCCGGAGCAAAAAAACCAAAAATATGCTGTCTTCTTTTTGTACCAGATAACATAACAATAAAAATCGGGCCAGTTAAAACCGTGTATTTTCACCTTTATACACACATTCAACACAGTTTTATTATACTCTAAGATAAGGGAAACGCAATAAACGTTTTACAAAAAGGGTAAAAGATAACGTAAAAATAACCGCGAAATATGGTTCTAACACGAATGGAAAACATTGCGGCTTACGGAGACGTTCAACAGATATACAGCGAGAACGAGCCTTCGTGAAAAATGGCGAAGTACGAAGTAAATACGACGACCATATTACTTAACTTAATGTACATAATTTATGTACTGGTATTCCTCGTTCAACAATAAAAGATACATTCGTCTGAAGGGAAATCACTTTGAGTTTTCTTTACATTATTCATCATTTCAAATTCGTACAATAAATATTACGGACAAAATATTAACAAATAAAAGAAATAAGAAATAAAAGAACATCGCTATGAAAAAAAGATTAATTAAATATCAAAAACGACCTCCTGCCGTCTCATCCTTTTTTTGTACATGGGAACCATGTTTTTTATCTCCCACAAGGCATCGAACGTTCACACCTATACTAGGAGAGCATAGCAGCAAACAAGTTTCAGAAATTCCATACGGTGATAAAGTACACGTTTTTATACCGCGATCATGATTAAGAATATAAAATTCTCACGCACATCGAGAAGACGTTATTAAAAAGCTACCGATAAAATAATCCACCTCATTAAAGTAGCTTAATATTCCCAAGATCACCAGGCAAACAGAACCGTACAGGAGTAGGCAAGCGGCGGAATATTATGTCGCATGAATAGAGGATGATTAATATTTTTAAACTCCGCCCAAGTCTCATGCCTAAAAAATACAAAGGGAGATGGTTGAAAGAAATCTCGGCTGCATGCTACGGAGATTTATTGCCCTCGTTCCCAAAGTTACCAGGCTACCATGTAGCAGAAGAAGATGTTTTGCAAAAAATAATGGGACTTTTGCATGAATATATAAATAAGTTGTTTGAAAAACTTGCTTTGTTAAGAAGAAATACATTTTTATTATACAATCGTTCCGTCACCCGTATTTGACGACCAACTTAAAATTGCAATATCAGCGAAAGAGTTGAATATTTCTCACGAATACCAGGGAGACATACGTGTCGAAGAAGTAAGAACGGATTTAATATCATCCCCTGATCCTTGAGACAAACAAATAATAAAGCTTTTTTTAAATCCCAAGAAGTTTCGATTTCTCAAGAATTTCTTATGATTCCCAGGAGTACCAGGCGATCAGAAACACATAGGAGTTAGCGAAGACGTGCGTTCATTCATTAAGGGTTCATAAAAAATAAGGGTTGTTATAAACGGAGGCCCCGCCCTACGCAACGGAACAGGTAGTTACCATTTTATTTGAATAACAAGAAAGTAGGGTGTTACTATAAAAACCCGGATTCAGCAAATACAATACGAGTGTAGGAACGTGATATGATTGGGGTGTGTTTATATAGGCAACGTATTTTCTTCTTTATTAGGTGTAAGGCCTTGAAAAAACAGTTGAGTTTGTGTATTACAGGAACGTGTAAAGAGTACCACAGACGGAAATGTCTGCTTTTAGTTCTAAACTAGCAGCGCCTTGCGGTTTTGCCCGCGTCATCTGTTTCTGGATGAAAAATAACCTATAATCTTACCGTTGAATGTGGCTATTCATTACAACAAGAATTATTTAAATCGAATTGGTAGCTTGTGAGAGTAGCATGTTCAAACAAAATACCTCATCAGCTTCTTTATATTGGTATGATATATGATACAGACCTGCGACGACGGTCTCGGCGCGCGGCAGCCGCTGCAGCACGTGGTGTATGAGCCCCACGTCCGTGCACGCCTGCAGGTTGCGCACGCTCTTGCGCAGGATCGCGATGAACACCGACCATATCTCCGCCTGCGAATACAACACAGTTAGTTTGTAGGAGTTGTACTTAGTTGCTAGGAAGGATTTTGCACTAGAGTGGGATATATCTGATGATGATTGATTTGAGTGTGTAAAAGGGACGATTGTTACATTGAATTATGTTGCTAGAAACAATATTTTAGAACATATGACAATAATATATGTTACGTGTTTAATTTCGTTGTTAGATGGACGAAACAATACAATGTGTTACAAAGACATTCACATAAATTCAACCAGATAATTTGAGACATCAAAATATTTCATGCCTTTCTATTGGGAGCGGAGTCGGGAACACAAAACAGTTAATTTTACAATACAATGTAATCTCCAGGGAGTCAATTATAAACGCCGCGTCAAATTAACAATACCAGCGAAACAAAAGTTTCCAAGTCTATAAATTCCTCAACTCTGTGCGATTATCCTCGGCTTAATGCAATAAAGATAAGAGGATAAAAAACGTTAATGCTATTAGAAACAATTCTAGTGGAATTTAAAAAGTTATGCCTGGAACAACGGGAGCGTATTAAGCATAATCCAGTTGGCAGAGCCGAGAGTACTGGAGCGCGGCGCCGTGCCGTCCACGGGACATCATCTCACAAATGTTCCTCAAAGCTTTCTATTTAATACTGTTGGCGTAACGTTGCCTATACAACGGCACGCGAATGCGAAATATTTTTAATAAAATTCTTGAGCGTCTGCGTACGGCGTGCTCGCTCGGTGCACGAGTAGTTTTACAATGTGCATCCGACCTTATTTTCCGCTTATTTGCGTTAATTTGCAGCGAAGTAACAGCTGAGAAGCGAAGTAACTGTGCCAGACCGGGGCTCAGCTGATCTGTTCGGGGCTCGGGAATAATTCAGTTTAATAACTGGAGTTATCCTTAGTAGTAGTCGGGTCTTAGAGGGTTAACGTTACCGCCGCCGACGCGGTTTCAATTCAGGGTTGACAAGAGATTGACGTGGAATAATGATAGTTTATGACTCTCTCCAAATTTAACTATGATATCTAATAAGGAGTTTACACAATTATTTACTTTTCTCTATTTCATTACTGTACAGTTTCCGTAACTGATTTCCCCCTCATTTAACTCTCGCATTGTTACTTCAACGGAACATTTGAACAAATTCCCGACGACCGCAAATGCATTCTTTTATCAAGCAACAAAAGAAAACCAAACAAGAACGGTCCTGAGCCACAAGTACCAGGGCGGCAGAGAGCCGTGGCGTTGCACAAAAGCACTCGTCAGTTAACGAGTCCTGTTGTAATTATATTACATTCTTGCACAGTTAGCGGAACAATCTCGACGCAATACAAGTTTTAGTGAGAATTCGGAGCGAATTCTTGCAATGCCGGCGGCCGGATTGAACCGGCCGGAATTCAAACGGAATTTTATATTACTCAATTAAATGTAGAAATTCCTTGTTTTGATGATTTTAAACTCAAAAATGCGGTTGCTGAGAGACATCCATAGACAAAGACGAAGTCATCCACGATAGTTTAAGATCTCCTAGTATGTATGTAATGTTTGTTATAAAATGTATGAATCTATATTCTTTTATATTGTATTTTTCATAAATAAATAAATAAAATATCCTGTAAGAACCCAATGCAGGATAATATCGGGATATAAAGGGCTTTGGAATTACATACAAGGAAATTACTTACTGAGATATTAGTACATGTTGAAGAATTTTTCTGAATAAAATGTATAGGTATGTTCTTATTCAGAAAAAGGTAAGTAAATCAACTATCACTATCGTCAAAAATTCCTAACACAATTTTGCGGAACCTAATTCGAAGACATTATTCAAAACGTGTCATGATAATGATCTGTAGACCGAGTTAATTACCAGATGACATGCGGCTCTATTAACGCCTTGCGTCTCATGTTCGCCTGGTAACGAGGAAACTTGCCGAAAGAGTTTACACAACTTTTAAGTTGAATTGAGTGACACGTCATTATTTTGTTTACACGAAATGAGGTCCAATAGGAATATTATTTATCTACAGGGATTCTATTTAAAACCCGTGTCCAAGTAACTTAAGTTTTTCTAGAAGCTTGAGAAACTTTAAAGATACAATGTGTGTAGTCATTGGAGGTTAAAGGATAAAAATCATGGTTATTCCATCTAAACATCACCCTCGCCTAACCTTAATGTAATTTACGAGTACGGTACCACTAAAAAGGCCAATAAACTGAGCAATAAAACCATTGAGTCGCGCGCCCTGAACACCAACCCTCACCGCGTTGGCAGAAAAACATCTCATAAGATGACTGGGCACATCCGAGCCACTTTGGGTGGCGTCGTCGTCCATCACCCGTGAGTGCTGAGAGCCTGGTACCGTACGTGATGTATCACTTAATTAGGCTCAAAAACAAACTCCGTGTCATGCTGCTAGCCTGGTAATGCGGCGCAGGTGCCGTGGGTGGACATTTTAATGAGAAACGCGTCACATGCGTTTTAACACTGAAAAGCTAGTTTTAACAGAGATATTTTTTATTATTGAGCTTAAAATAGACGTTCAATGTTCAAATAAATCATTCGATAGTCCAACATTATTAATGGGCCATAAATATTTTCCTGAGCGAAGACTCGATACAAAACTGGCGTCTGAATAAGTTAGTAAACAAATAGCTAAATGAACAGGAGTACGCTCTAAGATCCTGTTAATAGGTTCAAAACTCCAAGTTCTGAGATGGTTGTTAATTTCGTCGGCGTCAAGTTGCCAACCGGTCATATCGAAGAGGTAACTTTGAACGAGCTACGGATAGCTCTTAACTAGGCTACTAGGACTTCAGCATAGTTGAAGCAGTAGCTATAAACTAATAGTTTGTTGATGCTGATCTGTTTTAAAACACAAACAGGGTCGGTATTTCAGACAACGTTTAGTTATGTTTATTAAACACTGGAAACTAACGAGAATTTCATTTGTGGGTTTGGATAATTTTGGTTGAAACAGTTGAAAGGTTGAATGTATATACATACATAGAGAGGTGATTCCTTGTTTTAATAAAACGACACGAAAATTATTGTATTCTATTATTTTACGTATAACGCGTATTTGTTTAACTTTTAACTTAATTTATTTCATTAATTGATAGATTATGTTCCTTTTAATATGTTACTAAAAAATAAAATGGCAAAAACAACTGTTTCCGCCCGGGATCGAACCGGGGGCCTTGTGCGTGTGAAGCACACGTGATAACCGCTACACTACGGAAACTTGATTTTCATGGTCGAAAGTAAAGTACTCAATGTAGAGCAGTAGTTATTGTAATTTAGTTGAGTAATGTAGAGCAATATAACCGGTTTAAAAGTACATAATTAAGATACGTGCTGATTGGATAAGTGAATCAAGATTTGATAAATAGAAACTATGTCACTAACCATATAAAAGATATTATGTAATACTTGGCTAAAAACGTGCCAACTGCTTAATTATACGAGTATTTTTATTGTATGTATAGTTTATTTTCCTTTGAGTTTCACTTATCCACACTCAATTGTTTTTATAAGTTATCAGTTGAAGTATTTGCTCCGTATATTATACTCATAATACTTCGTTTATCTCTTTCCAACTCCATCCATTCTTCACGAAGAAAAGGGACGAAACACTCAACGACGTGGAGTCAAACGTTTATTGTTGTGTAACTTTTTATTTCTTATTCTTTTCTTTTTATACAGCCCCGAGGAACTTTGGAGACTGTCTCCTCGAGTGTTATGCGCTCCTATTACGAAAAGGGAGCAAGATTTAACTCTTTTGCTGCTTTAACGAACGTTACGCAAAATACTACTTCGACTGAGAAATTACATTTTGCATAAAAGATATAAAAAATGGCAAAAGGGCTGGCGACGTCCTAAAAATACCGTACACTTGAGTTAACCCTTTTGAATTAAATCTGAAAGTTACCAGGCGACCATAATCACGCAGGAGATATAGATTTTTAAAACGCTAGGGACTGACGAGGGATATCGTCTTTTTTATGAATGATCCTGTGACCTTGTTGTGCCGTCATAAGTTACACTCCGTTATCTATTATTGTTGACGGATATTCATGTCAAAACAGGTTGTTCGTTTCACAGCAAAGAGTTAAAATTAGTACAGGATCTAATTATGCAAACAAACAAGTGTAAAATAAGCAAAAGGGTTTATTCTGATCTCGTTAGGTACCAGGGGAGCAGAACATCAAAGGAGTATTCAACTATCCTTAAGGAATCGGTCGTACCTTCATCCTTCGACGAACAAAAAATAACAATATTTATACCATCCATCCATCTCTCTCGGAACAGGTAGATTAACTGGAGTTAAAACGGGAGGGGTATAGTGATTGGTAAGTGGCCACATAAGGAACAAAAAAAGATCGTGGTGGGTTGTGTCGGGAGCCAATTAGCTGGCTTTCTTTGTGTGTGATGGAGTAGTTTTTTTGGAGATTATCTACCATCGGCCATACAGAGGATGTCAGATTAGTCACGTGCCGTGTTACGACCACCGAGGCATATTTTTTTATATGATAAGAGGAATTTAAATACAAGACAGCTTATAGTGTTTTGATTTGTAATGATGGCGGATTTTAAATGTATTTCTTATTGTTATAATTTATATAAAGATAGGCATGTTATTTTAGTGTTGGTAATAAATTTCCCAATATAGGATTTAAAGGATTATGTTTTGAATAATTTGGGGGAAAAGGTTAGTTATCAATTAACAAGCAGCGCTCGCGGTTTTACTCGCCTTTGACCCTCTCGTATACATGTCGGGAATGTCGGGATATAGTTTATAATCCGGGATATATGAATTTGGCTATCATAGAAAGAAAGAACATATTTTCTGATCTAGCTAACAGTTCCAGAGATATGCGAATTGAATCAAACCAAGAGAAACGTTTTTGTTCAATTAAATAGAAAGATAACTAACCTGGAGACTAGGCGGGCAGTGATCTAGGAGTTCCAACATGTGCTGTATGTTCTGTGCGTCTTGAATCACGAAGTTCAACTCCATGTCGAACTCGCCTCCCACCAGCTGCAACAAAAACAAAAGAAAACGTTACAAAAAACACAAAGATTAATCTTCCATTAACATTACATACAAGAAACAGAGAAGCCAATTTCAATTTCCATTCCCTGTAAGTCTCCCCAATGAAATAAAATTATACTTCTGTTTGAGTTATGTTATCCTGGTGCAACGAATATCGATAACACGGGAACTTTATCCCTGTTCCCGGGAAATATTGTATTTCCAATTTATGGAACAATATAGGTTATTAGGTAATAAAATATTGGATAGGTAGAGACTATATATAATAGTAATGATTACATCGAGTAAAAACAAAGTTGCACTCAAAACGAGTACTGCCACAGCGTAACTACTAACATAAAGAGTTTTTCAAACAACTATTCTATCACTTTACACATTTTTGGCAAAGCTATACCCGGCAGGATGGCGGCAATCATTAATCAATGTACTATAACTACATGGAACTTGCTTTATTTTTTTTTCATCCATCAAAGAGCCAAAGTGAAATATTGGCTATAATATGTTGAATAGGAGACAGGACAAAAGCGTGTCGACGGCATTCAATTTGTGCGATCGGTCAATCTCTATGTGTTTCTGGGAGCCTGGTACTCGGATCTTTTGTTATACCACAATGGCGACAGCAAAGACGTGAAAAATAGGTCTAACTTAAAAGAAATTTATTTCACATGACCTTATTAACTAGGGAAGGCTTTGCACTAAATGAAATAAGATAAATACATAGTCATAACTTAAAAGCCTATTTATCCAATACGAATAATTCAATGTCTTTTTCGTGGTACAACATTAAAAATGCACCTCGTTAAACCTTCGTTGGATTGTATGGCCACAATTATGTAACCCTTTCGACCGTGTTACGCCCGGTACCAGGACCTCATAACTCAAAACACTATGCCCATAAAATATTAATGTTGTGCCCCCATCACTATAAAAGGCGTGGCCAACTTTTTATGAGCATCACAAACCAGGTGACTTGATATTACTGTCTCTTTTTATTATTCCATCTCTTTTCTTCACTTAATGCACCCTTGGTTTAGCCATCAAACAATGGGTTTCTATACCCCTATGGTGTAACAGTACCAGGAGATGATAAAAATATAGGAAGTCTTTTGGTATTATTGGGGTTGATACATTGTTCACCTATGCGGTTTATTGAAGCAATTTGATAGACCCGGTTGTTTAGGGTACTATGTTTTGTTTGTTGAAGACAGAAAAACAGTACTGAGCGTAGTCAGTAAATAGAATAAAATGCACTTATTTGAAATTAAGTTATTTGGCAAGCTTTTCCACATCTCAAACTGTCTTGCTATATTTTGATTTATTATGTCTTGCTATATTAGATACATTTATCAAATTGAAGGCATACATCGCATACTAACGTCCCAGCAATATCCGAGTGAAACTTTAAAATTAAATGGAAACTTCAAACTGTGTTCTCAATTTCGACACGGTAAAAACTAACCGAAACGACGGAATACGTACGAGTGGAATATTTACTAGATTAATTTGCTGTACGTCGAGCGCATAAAAAATAAATGAACACCAGGCAAACAGGAAAGTGGAGACCGCTCACCGCATACGGCGCGCAACCAAATCATATTTTTACTCGCATTTCCCGAGTAAACCGGGCAAAATTGTAAATGTAGAATTGCATTTACACAGTTTAATATGTAAGTAGCAATGAATGATATACAGCTTTATCGCTTTTATACGTGTTTTTTACGATTTTTCTCATGGGTAACATGAAATTGTTATAACCGTTCTAACAAATAATCCAATTAAAAGGAACATACAGATAGCAAAATAAAATTGGTCGTTAGTGGTCTGTGACATGGACAGCAATTAAAGATGGCGATGGAAAACAACGGTCTGTTGCTGGTGAGGGTTGGTCGTGACATGACACCGGGCGGTAGGTCCAAACGTCCAAACGTGATTACGAATGGCCTCACAGGGCCCGGTAATTCGATTGCCCGCGCCCGGTTATTATTGGCGACAACCGGGTATCCGGCCTGGACCGGTTACGGCCGGTTATATTCAAACATTGAAATGCCATTATAAATTAAGCGACGGAAATCCAACAGTAATTCTTTTCGAAAGTTTAATTTAAATTTAATATGGAACTGATGTGTTACTGCTCGGAGCACGTAATGACAATTAAATTTAATTGTAGATACGTACGTACTGTAATTCGTTTAACATACTTATACAATGGACTCTGGTTCTTTAAACTGGCTCATGAAAATAGTAGAAATAAATGGCGCTTTCTCAAAACTATCTTTTCAAGTTTAAGTTTCATGAAACAATACAACAGAGCACATCTACATAATAACCAGGATGTTTATTTTTACGTTCTTCTATACATATGTTAGTAGGGAAATGTTAACCCTTGTTGTTGTTACCTTAACTTTATAAAAATAAGAGTTTTCAGTACCTACTAAAAAGTTAAGAAAATAGGAAGTAAAAGTAAATATCCGGACAAAATGGCGTGTTCACGCGAGCGTCACTCACTGTGCGCTAAAGTGGCCGTAAAGTCTGTCGCGGGACGGACGCGTGACAAATCGTGTGTTCCGAGCTTTACGACAAGTCGACCACTTACAAGTTTAGACAAGAATATTTTTTGCCTAGACCGTAAAATTATGTGCCCATTCCGTGAAAACAAGTTGTAAAATCTTTATACAGAATGTTTTCATGCTTTACGAAGATTTTCGTGAACTTAGAATACAAATCTTTTATCAATTCAGATATAATCTAAAACAATACACAGTATGAATACCAACCGGATATCAACGTAACCGAATTCAAACTTTTAGAGCTTAAACCCAAGTACGAGTACAGTATGGAAAGGATAAAGTAACCTCCCTTGCTAAACAATACAAAGAAACATCCCCGAACATCTTATCAACTACAAAGTAAATTGCGACAATATCTAACTCGTTTCCAGAAGAAACCTTTCGCAAAAACCCAGAAACAATTGGTGTGTTTTCGTGAAACATTTTCAGTGAATGAGCCTCAATTACCGGTGTATCCGAGCGCCCGGATCCGGCCATCCCGAGGGATTTCCGAACGAAAAGCCTTCCCCTCAATAAAACGAGAATTATTTTCCGAAGTCCCAGTAATCCAGAAAAATAATCATCTTTAAACTGAAGCTTCTATAAAACTTTATTGTATTTTGCTTCCACTTAAATTTTTATTTTATAAAAATACAAGCTTTCATTGCGGAGACAATACGTATCTCGAAATGCGTTTCATTCACTACTCCCATCTTGCGTCTCTTTCTATCGCAGTTAAATAAACATGGGAAAACAGGACGAGTAGCACAATATCCATGTGCGTGTGTGCATGTGTGTGTGAAGTAGTGTAACAATAATAGAATCCCTTTTTCATCCAGTGATTCCCTCGACATTCTGTACAAATATGATTCCCTGGTAGTACGATTAGAAGTTAATATAACATTTCTATTGTTCTTTTTTAGCGTTAATATTCTGTTTAGATTGTTTGATCTCGTAACGGCGTTATACATTTTTTACACACATATTTAGTAACTGGTATAGTCGGAAAGGGTTACCCGTGTGCATTGAAGTAACAGGCGAACATAAACAGACAAGAACTATCTTGAAGGGCTCGGTCAATTTTACTACGGGACTTGGGACAAACAGGTTTTGTATCTGTGTCAAAGAAACAATATAAGAAACAGTTTGTTCATTTCTTGTCTAATACAGTACATGAAATAATAAGAGCCTGTGCCACTGAAAGGAAGCTTTCAATATCCTCTACCAAAGTCCCGGCGTCTCACAAACTTCCGCGTAACTATTCCCTAAAGTCTCCTTTCATCAGACTCATCTCGAATGTTTGCGAAACTCAAAAACTGCCATAAATATGCAATAAAAGTACCAGGACATCATAGAACGTAAGGGATGTTTCGCAAGGGATGCTGCGCGGTCAGGGGTGGCGTGCGAATGGCTTAGAGCCGATCTCTCCCTTGCAACAAGGGTGGCTATTGTTTGCTGCGCTACCATATTGCAGGTGAATATTTTTTCATTGAACAAACTTTGAGACCTTTTTATTTACTTTTAAAGATTACTTCTCTTGACTATTATAATTTTAAGATACATATTATATGTATATTTTAAAAATTAACCATACAAAAAGTGGAAGAATTAATTCGGTACACAAATTCCCAATCCAGGTACACAATCAATACGAGTATAATCAGTACAAATCCGAATAGATTCCGATGGCCATCGACACGCCTATTAGGCGAGTCAAGTGATTACAGACGTGAAAACAAGTGGCTATTACAATTTATACCCTCTCGTTAGGGGAGCGGGGGTTAAGAGCATCGGACAACCCTTCAGGCAGCCCGCCTGATGGGGTTACTCGTTAATAAAATTACTTTGATGCTGTAAAGGTGGCTTCTTAAATTATTCACCTAATAAAAATATAGCCCGTCACGGAGGAAACAACTGCTTTATAATGATTATGTTTTAACTGGCTAAAGATGTTGTTTTGGCGTTTTTGAAAAGCCTACTTATGAACAACTTAAACGTTTCTGATAAATATATTTAATCTTTTTACGTAAGCCCTTAATGTGCAGAATATTGTAAGGAGTGTAAAAACACAGGGATACTTAAATCACAGGCCTCTAAAATGCTAATACGTACACTTCTAAGAAGCAAGTAAACTCCCACCGCCACCATTTCATGATACCCTAGTAAGTGTCACCGTGTTTGTTTACATTAAAAATGTAACAAAAGCATAAAGTTTAAAGGAGGCACTGCCGTTTAACGGTTACCCAACCACTTTCAAGATAATAAAACGGTCCCTTCAACAAACGTAAAGCAAAAAGAAGTATGCATTCAACAAAAACTTGTTCAAAGAAGGGGGAGGGCCACTTATGGTTCCCACCCCACGTATCTGTTTTATCTCTTGGACGTGTATGTTCGCCTGGTATCTGATTTCAAAAGCATGACGTCATTTTTTACAAATGCTGACTTGCCGAGTGTTTCTTTTTACTTAGTAAAGATTAATATTATATGTATTACTTAGATTATTTAAGCGAAAATTAAATTATCATACACACTTACTAAATAAATGCCTAAAGAGTTTAAGCAAAAATGTATTTAAGCCTGAACGTATACTCGTAAAATAATAGCAAATCCCATTGTAAAATGTAGCAAACTCGAAGTGTCGCAAAGTAAGAATGCGTGTAGCGCTCCATTATATAAACAACATCAACGACCATTAGCCGCGGGTAATATTCCGACACGACACGACACACAGTTCAGATAACATACATGGTTAGGCATAGGCGAAGGTAAAACTTGTTCGAGTTCGGTAAAATATGCTCTAAATAAAACACTGACAAATACGCTCAAGATTATTCAGCAGATAAATCAAACTGGTACTACGTGCTTATAAGAAAAACAATTTCAAAATGCCTCAAGATAGAAGTAATAAAGTAGATCTATCAAGAAAATAACAAACAAGCAGAGCCACTCCGCTCGGAAACAACCTGTATCAGCGGAATAAATAGCTGTCTCATGAATACCATTATTGCATTACGTATTCCCGGTCATCCTGGCGTCCCCGACGCACGGACGCTGCCAAATAATTCAATTTTAACGATAACAAAAATATTATCAACTTCGTGCTATTCGAAACTCGACAGGCGTGTGCAAAAAGTGTCAAACAACATAAACGTAGACTCATTTTTAACAAAGAAATGGAAAATGTAGTAAGGAAAACGTATATGAAGACGAAAAAACAATTTTAACTATCTCGTTTAGTTGAAATCGAATAAGTGCAGAGGCGGTCCCGTAGACATTGGTACCAGGATCACATAAGTGGTAGAAGTACTCTTCGCGCGTTTCACTCAGTCGTTCGCATTGTCAAAATGTGTCGGGAAGTCGCACTAAAAGCTCTCTGTATGACTCTTGAAAACCGTTTATCCTTTCCCTTTGGAAATTTGATTTTCCGCGGAGTCGTTGAGATAACTCGAGTCACTGTAGCAGAACATCAATTGGTGGAGAAGCAAAGATAAAAGTGGGTCACCTTTCGCCCGAGGAGGTGAACTGACAGACGCACTATTTGCTCAGTTCAAAGAAACTTCGCAGCGTGTAAGTTTCAAGTGTTTGAGTGAATCAGAAAAAAGTTAGGAACCTTCGGGGTGAAATTAAGGTTACTCCACATTTTTTGTTGTTAAATTGGTATTTGAGGAAGGCAATTGAGAACTAAATCTCATCTTAGTACCTTTTCACCATAGTCATACAAAACATGAGTTCACAGAATTCACAGTGAATCTTGTAAATTACTATCACGTCCGAATACCCCCAAAAAGAAACATGAAAGCTTAGCGAAAGCGCGCCCTCGACTAATCTACGTCTTATAATAGAGCAAAAAGTTGGTGCCACGAGATAACCTTTGAATGGGTATTTTCAGTTTTTGTTTGTGAAGATTCCAGGAGATGAATGGCTTGGCTTTCTTTACGTTTCATGATATTAAACGGTTTTCTGCAATCTGAAAGATATATACTCATTTTCGGAACTCAGTATTAGGTTAATTTAAATAAGGCCGCAGTTTCCTGTTTAAACAAAAATTACCTTCAACAAATGTAACAATTCTACTTAACACCGCGGCCCATTAGTACCAGGACTTCGTACAAGCAAGGTATGCATATGATGTCGAGTATTATGTTAAAAGTAATTCAAAACATGATCCCTTCTATCATTGAGTTCTTGGATCCGTAACTAAATTCATCAAAGGTCTTAAGGATTAAGTTCCTCGGTATTATGTGACCCTGGTGAGCCCAAGTGCTTTCAGCGGATAATGTTCCCTTTCGCTTGTTAACGTTACTAGTCAACAAATAACCTCTTACTTGAAATAGTTTTGTAATGAATCTCTGTTTCTAGTTAATTCACGTTAAATTAATATTGTTGTTAAGCGGGATTACCAACTTTTACAGAAGGGAATATTAATGGCCGTTCTTAGTAATGTTAATACTTAAGAAAGGTATTAATAATGTTGATTAAAATTACCGGATAGAAAATAATAGGAAAACCGTTAATATAACAGTCGAACAGGCACAATGGTGCAGTATATAAATGTATATGTAACAGTTTTAATTAAATTAATCGTTATGCCGGGACAGGCTCTGCAATGCAGCTATAAAACAGGCAACAATTAGTGATTCCAACTAATGACCGATGCGTGACCTCCTAACGTATTCTGGTCGCCTGGTGGCTGTTATGTTTAATGGGGAATACTTTTTCTTTTATTAACATACAAATTAATTCATTACAGATTTATTATAATGAAACTAATTTTATAAGATGTGTATTTTTTTAGGGAATTTTACTTCATTAAGCTTTTGATGGTTCCAAAAAGTGTTAATTTTTATTTACTAACTAGCAGCGCCCCGCGGTTTTTGCCAGTGTTGTTCGTGTAATTTCGGGATGAAAAATAGCGTATTACTTACTCGTTGGCTATCGACTTACCCGTTGGTTGGGATTATTCAAATCGAATTGGTAGTTTCTGACATTAGCGCGTTCAAACAAACAAAAACAGCTTTAGCTTTATTATAGATAGATACTAGTTGATTAGAAATGACAGTTTAAAAACTGTTGACGTAATAATAATTTTCATCTTTATTTAACGTGCTTTTGTCAAAATAACATTTTGTTCATTAAAATAAAACCATCACACGGTCCACAATAAAGAAAACAACAACTACACAAGACAGACCGTCCCAGTAGCGAGCGGCACGACGAACAAAGTTCCCAACAATTTCCATAAAAAGCCTTCAGCTCAAGTTTCCTGAATGATTTAATAGAGAAAACTGCAAACAAAGACCTGAATTACAACTTCAGTGTGGAGTTAACGAGTTGGGTTCCAGTGAGGAACCGGGTCATAGCCGGGAGACTTCCACCTCGCTATATGAGGCAGGGAATAGATCACACTTCTAACTTAGATAATGGCAAATAGATGGGATAGCGGTCGAAGCTCGTCTGGACTGGGATAGTTACATCTATACTAATATTATAAAAAAGATCATTTTATTAATTTTTGTATGTTCGAGCTAATCTCGAGAACTACCAGTCCGATTCGAATGATTATTTTGTATTGAATAGCTACATTCAAGAGCAAGGTTGTAGGCTATTTTTATCCCAGGATTCCCACGGGAACGGGTACAATGGTGGTAAAACCGAACGCCGGACCGAGCTGCACGTTACAATACTTATTACTTAACAATCGTAACGAACTAACATCACTTAGTCAAATTACGCCACGTTACATACTCGTGGCGTAAAAAGTAAATTATTGTTAACTAGCTGTGCCCTGTTGTTTCATTTGCATTTATTCAGTGACTGCTTACCGTTTAAACCTTCCCCGGACTACGACAAACATTTCAAAACCAAAATCAGCTGAATCCCAGCCGTTCTCGAGTTTTAACAGACTAACGAACAGCAATTCATTTTTATTTATATAGAGTAACATATTATTATTCTGATGGCTAACACAGTGTTTTATTTACACAGTGTTTAATTCTCATTTGAAATGTTAATAACGTCAAACTCAACAAATAAACACAGAGATCGTGCACAACTTAGAAGCTAATATTATATTCAGTTTCTGAGAGACATTATTGAAACAATAACAACAGGAGAATCCTTTAATCATAGTCCGTGAAGTATGGAGATTACAGAGACTTGTCTATAAAATATTGATGGTGGTATTTTATAACAAAATAGCTGTGCCCCGCGGTTTCACCCGCAGCGCCCCTGTTCCCGTGGGAATTTTGAAATTTTTATTCCTTATTTTTCTGATATAAAAACCTTGTCCCGACAATAAGGAACACATTAAAAAAGAATCATCCAATTTGGTGCAGTCGTTCTGAAGTTATGCGCTTACCAACACATTTTGCGATTCATTTTTATATTATAGTCTCGCAGGAGGGTGGGGCAATAAGTATTCCATTAACCATTAACCAAGGACACGGCCAAGGATGAAGCTAAGTCGCGAGTAGTCGGCCGGAAACCAATAAAATAGCGAGATCCGCTGACTGCGCTCTGTGATACGAATTCCTACATTGTTAATTATGTTCTTACTAGCAGCGCCCCGCGGTTTTACTCGCGTTGTACCCGTTCCCGTGGGAATTTCGGGCTGAAATATAGCCTATAACCTTCCCGTTGAATCTGGCTATCCGTCACAAAAAGAATTATTCAAATCGGCTGGGTAGTTTCTGAGATTAGCGCGTTTAAACAAACAAACAAACAAACAAAACAAACTCTTCAGCTTTATAATATTAGTATAGATTTAACTCCTGACAATATGAAGATTGCATTGTTACACAATAAACAAGCATGTGTAGTTCAATCTTATAAACCTTAATCAACTTGCATGTGGTAATTGTAAAGGGTTTTAAGTTATTTCGACACAATAAAAATCTAGAATTTGTAACGCTGACGACATTTAAATATATAAAATCGCTATAATTTTAAAAATCAGGCCCATACACGCAATGTTAACACGTAAATATCGTCACATCCCACCATGTTGGTAAGCATAAAACCCGATGTCCCTGATAATTTATGAATGTAACTTACTTTGTTTGCTACGTTCTTAGGGCTAAAATGATTGAACCATTTAACCAAATAAGGATACTTTTATGCCGACATTCCTGTAGGCGCAGTCGCAAAACAAAACGCTACGTAATTAGTACCTTGTCAAATTATGAATTCGGAAATTTTCGTTTACATGTAAGTAGTTTTTGTAAGAGTTGAATATGATAAAGTTCTTAGTGATCAGAAAACCTTATAGCTTTTCGATTTGCCAACTGTACATAGAACTTGTAATGATTTTCGACGAAGGAATAAATAAATATATAAAGAAAACAATAACATGCGAACAAATAATGAACTGGCTACTGCACGTACAATAACAAAAGTCCGAGAACAATTATTATCAAAACTTGACATCATAAATACAAGTTCCCGTGAACCATTGGAAATGTTTCCCACTGCAAACAATTGAAAAGCGCTGAAAAATATTTTAAAACAAATATTGCACGATGCATGGAGCCATGGATTCGCGGAAGTAGCAATGAAACGCGTTGGGATTGATCCTGGTTGTTTTCCTTACATGATACAATGTTTGTCTGTGTGTCCGCATTAAACTCGGATACTATTGAACATAATTTCTTGCGGTTTTCACTAATATACAGAATGATACCTGAGGAAAGTTTTTGAATAGTTTTTATTTGGAAATCAATATAAAATAGGGAATAACAAGGGGATAATCGCGGGGCTTTGCTTGGTTGTGCCGTAAAGGCGAAGGAATGATAAATTGTAGAAGTATGCGAGTGTGTTCATAACGAATAGGTATAATATCTGTCAGACGGCGGTCCCCGGCCCGCAGTCCGCGCCGACCACTTAGAGTCGTCTGTTTGTGATTTGGGTCCGGGAACCGGGACAGCTTTGTTCCCGAACCCATCTATACATTTTAATGTAAATTAATTTTATTACCACTTTTGTACAATTTGTGGCGTTCTGTTCAAATTGTTTTGACAGTCCATTTTGAATTGTTTACGTTGCGGAATTACGACATTTTACTACTTAGGCACCTCTGTGATTGGCATCAGGCGAATTTGAAGCAGATTATTATAATAAATGATCGACACATGTGCCCTGTAAAGGTACAGCTGGAGCCAATAATCCGTGTATAAGGAACACAACATGAATAAAACAAGAATAAAATCCGATAACGCGGTGCGTGCGAGCCCGAATGGAGGTGAACTCGCAAACAAAATCGAGAGAAATCTGTACAAAGAGCGACATAAAACGAATAGGCACCGAATGGGGTCCGTTATAAAAAGAGCCATAAAGGTCATCTCTGAGGTCTGCCGGGATAAACAGGATTTGTGTGACCTCGCCGTAAACAGAGCTTTTATAATACACGCGCGACGTAGCAAAATGTACCTTGTACACAACTCTTTGATTAAAACAAGTCTTATCAAACAACCAATAATAGATACGAATTAGAGGAAGCCATAGAGTGCAATGTAGCAAAGTACCAGGACATTAGAGCCGTACAAGAGTCAATTGCAACCGAGTCAGCGGGTCACAATGGCGTTAAATCGCACTGGGAGAATTAGTCGGAGGGCCGCACGTCCCGACCACTTTGTTGCAATTTGCGCCAATTTGGTCGTGCCCGCTCTGGCGTATTCGCTGTTACAATTGAAACACATGCCTTTACCACAAATCTATAACCATATCGTTAAAAGTTATAACATTTTCGGAGGTATTTTTTACCTAATAAATCAAAAAAGAAAGTAATGTTTACAAAGTTTTCTTCAAATCCAACCACAAAAGTCAAGTTACGAAAGAGCAACTCTCAAACCACCGTCAATTTGTGAACTTCATTTTTCCAACTTCCTAACTGGAAATTCGTGTAATTTATTATGCTAAATAATAATGATTGCTTTTTCTTCGAAGGGGAAAAAAGATTGTGGAATTTCTAAGTTTGCACGTTAATAAAACTTGTGCGGAGACCGGCGCGCCCGGGATCTGTCAATTACTCCATTAATTACATCCAATCTGCGGTGTTGTGCTGCTGCTCGGTGGCCTTTCTCACATACTGAGCCACACAGGAAAAATATACAATACAAGATTATCTTATTACCGAGAGTTAAGAGAGTAAACACAATGTACGCAGAAATAGAACACTCAAACTAAACAGTACTAATTCGAACAGTCACGATGTGTCAATATCTGCGAACAAATTCATCAGGCACTTTGAACATCCGCTCCTTGATTCCGTAGTTCTGAAAATGAGGATTGCGATTTCCCAAACTAAATCGCATTACCCGTAGTTAACAAAGGTGTTTAATTAGTGGCTCCACCGAACCCACTACATGTTAGGGTCGTTACCTGTTAGATATCAAAGGTCGTACGCGCCACCCCTAGTTATGTTTACAAGTTGTACGTAGAAATACCGCGGTCGTGCCACGTGCACACAATCGTTCTATTGAAAGGACTTTGCTTGCAATTAATGAAACGTGTTCCCGAATCCTTCCGAAGGTATAATGGGGTCACTAATTATATAGACAATCGACAAAATTAAACGTTCACTCGTAAATACGGAGAAGCTTATTCAAAATTCAGGGGCGAACAAACTTTGTTCAACCCAATGCGGTACAAAAAACGCTATAAAACGAACGGGTTGAATTAAACATCTTCCAAACTACCAGGCTGTCATAAACGCATGGAGTTTACAAATATTGAAGACATGTCATTTTCGAAAAAAAACGGTACTTGGGAACAATAGATTTATGGTGACATTTCTTCAAAAGTACCAGGGCAGCATATTGAGCGTGGAGTTCAAATGAATGCAGTAAAGTGAAGGGCCTGCCTCGCGTTGGGACTCGAAGGGACCGCAGGGCGGGGCGTCGCCGCAGGACAACCAATGAACTTGTATTGTTTTTTCTTTCCCGTTGTAAGTTCTCGATTACATTATTCATAGGGTTGTAAATGCAAATGGCGGTCTAAACAGTCGGCGTAATCAAAAGACTTTATTGTTTCCGACTGTAAAAGTCGCAAGTGTCGGTCTTAAAATAGCAACAAAACGCAGAGAGGGCCGTTCGGACAATTAACGAATTCCGACATAAAATCGCCATTTCCACATTGCTTTGTAACAATAAACGTGTATTGACAATCTGTTCTACAGTTACAGTTATACCGATGCTTTATGAAATTATGAAATTGTTCAATGTTTCGATAAATTAACTTTACCTTTTGAGGGGATGGTTATTTTAATCTATACTAATATTATAAAGAGGAAAGGTTTGATTTTTTGTTTGTTTGTTTGTTTCGAATAGGCTCTGAAACTACTGCACCGAATTAAAAAATTCTTTCACCATTCGAAAGCTACACTATCCCTGAGTGACATAGGCTATATTTATTCCCGAAATTCCCACGGGAACGGGCACAACGCGGGTATATGTAACCCAAGGTATGAAAAACATGCCTAAAAATATTGGTTATTGGCGTGCGCTACGAAATCTATTGATGATACACAAAAACAATGTTCTACACAATCAAAGTACATATCATTGCGAACAAATAAGTTCGCGAGGGCATATGTCTAACTATTATAGTTAAGACACAATAACCGTTTTAAGTTAAAATTAATTAGTTAAAAAAGGAGTGTAATTTTAAGTTGATGATATTCATATGATGATATGAATCTACATCAAAATAAATGGCTCTACAATCAAGGTTAATTATGTTTCTTTGTGTACCTCTTTAAATTATTAAAATCGGACAGTTAGTTTCAGAGTTATGATGAGAAATATCACTACATAGTATAAAATAAAGTCGTCTCTGTTTCGTGTCTGTTTGTCTGTATGCTTAAATCTTTAAAATTACGCAACGGATTTTGATGTGGTTTTTTTGTAATAGGTAGAGTGATTCAAGAGGAAGGTTTTTATGTAAAAAAATTCCCAAATTTCCCACGGGAACGGCCACAACGCGGGTAAAACCGCGGGGCGCTGCTTACAAAATAGTAATGCTCGATGGCGGGTCTCTTATGGCTACTTACTGTTTCGTGCGGTCAAAGCGCGCGGGGATATAGGTACCTACCTACGAACTACGAACGACGAAGACGTGCTATGTGCTATGTGCTAATCTTGATTGTGTATACATATATACTCGCGCGAGACATGTAATATTTTATCCCCAATTTCCCACTTGAAATTTTGATTGTGTATATTCCTGCGGGAGACACGCAATGTTTTATCCCGATTTTCCTACATGAAATCTTGATTACCCGAAGCGAAGCGAGGGCGGGTCGCTAGTTTGAGTAATATTTTAATTACCTAAAATGCTCACTTTTTCCTCTATAAACGGAGTCTTTCCACTAATCAAACAATAGAAATTACAACTTTAAATCATCGGAATAGCAGCCATTAATAAAATTATTCTGTAAATTATTTTTCAAAACGCGAAAAATACCTCCAGCGTATTTGAAATGCTCCGTTTCTCTTTGAAAATATTCGAACAATTTAATTTCGCTTTAGGAGCACGATTTGGAAATTATTTGAACAAAAATCTCGATACTTTAAAAACAACGTAGAGATAAAAATATGCTGGATTTTTCCGGGAGTTGAGTTTCTGAGCTTGGATCACACTCCTTTTTGCATCGAGTCTAGTGTGAATTGTACAGTTCAAATAAATCTTGTGACAGGAATACATTTCCAGATCTAAAAATTTAGAGTAAATAAACTGCAAAGTAGAGTAGTCCTGTCTACCCCCTCACTGGAGTCTTATGTCGTGTTTAGACGGGACGTTATACAATATTGATAGGACGAGCGCGTCGCGGCGTCTAAACACGACAGCAGTGGCTTCAGGTGCATTAGCCGTATTGTCCACCATCTATCATGTATGGCGCCCTGGTACTCAGACTTTCAAGACGTCTAGTCTATAAGGAATACTCTCAACTCAAGCTAAACAAAATATGGCGCCACGGTTTATATTGTATTGTATTTCGCAATGGATACTGATATATTTAATAAATAAGAGATCATTATTCCGCAAAATACAATGGATACTCAGAAATACATACTGTTTATCGAAGCCAAAGAGCTATGAAAGGATTTTTAGTACAATAAACAAAAGTGATACCTGAATCCCAGTATTATGTTACGTATTCACCTGACATATATTTTGCTTAAACATAATAGACTCGCACTCGAACAAAGACTCGCATTGTCCCGGCGAATGCAATATTGACGGAGTCGACATTGCGGCACTGAATTATGAATACCAACTACAATGGGTTCATGATGACCTAGTACTTTACAATTTATTATGTGCGACTGTGAAATGTCTTTGTTTGATTGTCTTTGAATGATACTATTTGAAGTCCTACTTTTAATAAATAGTCATTTTAGTCGTAAATCAGCTTCTTACATTAACGTAAGTAAGTAAGCTACAAAACAAAAACCGCAAAACAATGCAGATAAAAACATTTTATACCTCTTAATACAAAAGCTCACTTCCACAAAGGCCTAGAACACATCCGAGAAGATGTTTCAGTCCATTAAAAATCAAGAGAATAGAAGTCCCGTCTCAAGAGAGGACACACAAAGGTCGATCCTCGGCGGATGCAGTTTCGAGCTGTCAAACGCAGCCAGCACATCGGCTCATCCGGCCCTATCCGGCACCATCCGGCCGGGCGACGTATCCGGCAATCTTGTGGAAAATACCAGCTCATTTCACGTCTAGAAAACACCGGATTATGTCAAGCTTAATGAGCGATTACACTAAGAGTTCGTGACTTGGGTTTTATTTACGTTAATAAATTGTTGAGCGTCAGCTTTCTGATACGACGTTACATCTCATTTTATGTCGTTGGGTTATTTAGGTACAGTTTTTAATCAAGATACTTTTGATTAAGTTAAGTTTCATTTATTTTATTATCTAAGACCCATTACTCATTCATTAGGTATATGAAATATAAAATAATATAAACGATTTACAAATCATGTATAAGCGATGGTGTCGGATAATGACATTATTATAGTTTTTTCCTCGATAGACAGAATTGTTTTTGGTTGTAAAATCGGTCATATTCCTTCACATTATGGAATCCCTAAGAAATAAAATTTAACGTCCCTGCGATTTATCCACTATTACCTCTACTTTTCGATTACATGTACCACATATCATATCACAACGCAATGAGCGTATTTCACCGTCCGCGTCCGGTAGCCAGTTCCGCGGCGCTCACCGCGTCCGGCAATCAATACGCTCGCCGGATCACATCCGGCGCCGGCTCGCTCGTGTGCTCACGGCTCACAACCCTCGCAATCCTCTTGCGGATATATTTTACAGCACATTGTTTAGAGCTTCGTGTACACTCGACAGTGAGTTTCTTGTACTCTTTTGGGAGCAAACCGTTTGAACATATTTGAACAAATTCTTACGAGGTTGTTAGACCAAACAAGCTAAATAAGTTTTAGACTTACAACCTATTAGATACTAATGCGATTTCTTCCCGGCCAACAAAATGTATAAAAGCGATCGAAACAATTCTGAGAAAATAACGATAGCGTGTAATTTGCTTTTCGGCAGAATTTACCTCAAATTAATTTTACCAGTAACGTACAAGTTTAGCTATATGTCTACGCTCAGAGAAAAATAATACACACGAATGAACACAACCATGACACAACTTGTCGAAACCAAATCATCCACAAATCCAACCGTTTGATTGGAAAACGTTATACCGAGTCGCTTCACAGGTATGCGAGCCGCATGTATTGGTAGTCACTCGTCAAAGCGCTCACAAGTGCCCGGCCAATGTGACAAAAATAAAGCACCGCGAGCGACCAGCCTCTGTACACAACGTCGTGTATGACGCGCGTTCACGGCATTCAATAGGAACCTTCCCTTTAAGCCATTCAGTCATTGAATCACTAAAAGCTCTGCTGTGGCAAACTCGCCGTTCACTCACGTGGCCCTTACTCTTTGCAACACGTTTACAGTTCAAATATCGCCTATTTGTATAACCAGCTTTATTGAGTACGGTTGTATATAAAATTGAGTCCATTACAGGGATTGTGTCATATTGAACCTGAGACTTCCTTATGTTCATAGTAGCCTGGTAAATTGTGCGACATTGTTAGCGTTCCGATCGAAAATCGATAGTATCCGGGTAACCGTGAATACCTTGAGACAAGGCGGTCGGTGTAACCAGGCATGTAGCGACGCCTGCAACGGCCCGATTATCGGATGCCCCTGACGACACTGTTAATGAATCGACAATTAAATCGACAAAGGCAAATTACTGCCTTTGATCAATCTCGATATGGAGAAGATTTATTCTAACGAGATAGTTAACATAAATTGCTGTAACGTTTGTAATTAAATGAACCCTAATATCACTTATCTGTATCGGCGTATTATCGTACCTGTAATTAAAGAGATGTAATAATCAGTTTGGTTAACAAATAGAGACTCAATTAGGTAGCAGTGAACCGTTGGGAAGGCAATATTTCAAGCGAGTGAGTGCGCGGCATCAAGCCAACAGCGGCCGAGCTGATTCCGCCATCACACTTCTGGAATCCTTCCAAATGCACCAGATAAAGTATTTTTTATTCCCCTCTATATCACTCAGCGAACCCTATTGATTGGAAGTGACAAACTCACAGATAACTCACTCTATTATGAAATATGTTTATTGAGAAAAATAACGCCTTATTTTCTAGAAAAATAAGTCATGGCCCATATCACAACGACTTTCATTAATTACATACATTACTTTTATGGATGAGTTAAGTCGAGTTTGTATGACTAAATATAACAACCATGTGCAATGTGGATTATAATTTCAGCATTTGGTATCATTTGTATTGACAGAACAATTTCAAAATTTCATGCAAAATTGGTGACACTTCGTGGTTCCAAGCGCCAATACGAACCGTATGGGTATCGTTTTATTGAGCCACAAAAGTTGATGTTACGTTGCGCAATTACCAGGAGACAATGAAAGCCACGGAAGTAAATACGATAAACTGACTCGAATTTAACAGCACATTTGCGCGTACCGCGAGATGTCTGCGTCATTGTGCCCCATGTTAATTTAATTTGGTAGCGTAGTCAACCACTTTAATGCGACGGATATTGGCCCAATCACCTCCTTGCCGCGTATGGAGGCCTGGTACAAATTATTCAAATTATTAAATGTCACGCCGAGTGGGATTAACGAGTAATTGATATAGCAGCAATTACTTTATTATGTGCCTAAGGCGCGTGTTTGGCCGTGTTATTCGATATGTTCAACATAAGATACTATAGTGAAAATGTAAGGCTGTTATACTTTTACACTTAAGAAGATTCTTAAAGCACAGGTGTCTTTTCTCATGGGCTTTATTACACCTAACATAAAAGTTTAAGAAGCGTAGTTTATAAATTTATCTTAAACTTGGCCACTTAAATACCTGCCGTGAAAGCATAACCTTTCCAAAATTGTTTTAATCAGATTAAACGTCAAAGTTTTCTGCTAAGAACTCGGCGGCGGGTTTTTTCCGTCATCGTTTGGAGCCAACTTAATGAGTCGAGGAAACTTTTAATTAATTCAACGCGTTTAACATTTATAAAGTTAAATCAGCACAATCTTGACAGTTTGGACGGAGCCGTAATCTGTTTGATGCAGCTCCGTGACAGCTTGTTATGATTTGTTTACTAACCAACTCGATCGCGAACACAAACCGACTCGATAATCAACCTCTTTTGCCGATATTCCTCGTGAACGACGTTCGTTTCGTACAAATGAAATCTCGCGTACAAACACTGCACGCGTGCTATATTCCCATACATAAACGTAACTACAAAGGCACTAATTGATCACAAACAATACGATTGTTGACGCAAATTAATTAATATGGTGAACTTCGGATGAAAGTTGTTTTACCTCTGTTACTTAACTAATTAGTTAATTCAATTATTAACTGATTCCGTGATTGTTCTTATTAAGGTAATTGTGTTTCATTACATTGTTTTATGTAATAACATTCTCGATAACTTGTTTTCTACTTGAAGGTAATGAACGTTTGAAGGTAAGAATACTAATTCTATTAGAGTGTCAAACAAATAAATAAACAGCTAGGATTGTAAAGTAAATAAAAGCGAGACGCAATGTCAGACGCAGTACCAGGGCTTCAGAACAAAACGCAGCTCTCGGGACAACAAACAGTCGTCGAGGACAGCGCGCGCCCGTGTTGACACTACACTACAGCCTTACTAACACACCACACTTTTAATTATTCTATATTTATAGGAAGTCACTCTAATTCTTTTCAAAGCTAAAATATTGACTAAATTGTCGTTTTTCTCTTCTTTTAAGACATCTGTTTCTATGCAGTGATAAAACATACGGTCTATTTTTAAACGTAATTTAACTTTCAACAGATTTGGTTGCTTTTCGTCACTTATTCGTACATAAATATGGAAATATTCTACAGGAATTCGTATTTGTCAGAATGTGTGTTTGTTCCGAATAAAAAGTGCGCTTTGTTGCAATTTTAGTTTAGACTATACAGCAACAGTTAATAAAATCCTACTAATATTAAAAATGCTACAGTTTGTGAGGATATAGTTTGTTTGTTAAAACTAATGAACGGATTTGGACGAAACTCCAACAATAACAATTATATAACAGAATAAGACATGAGATAATGGTATCCCGAAATTCCTGCGGAACGGATACAACGCGGGTGAGACCGGGAGGCGCTACTTACCCGTAAAATAATGTACCTATTCTGTAATAATATATCTTACAAAAGTTAGAATATAACTCAAACACACCAAGACAATAGCGAGCGTTAGAGATGTAAGGCGTGTGTTCGCCGCGTTATAGGATTAAACTTTAAATTGGTTTCAAAAGAAGCTGCTAAAGTTCAACAAACATGCGCCACACTCCGGCACACTGATCTGTTATTCATGTATTATACGGTATTTAATAACGCTGAGGTTTTAAGAAAGTACACCAGGTTATTTAAATAAGCCACGCTTTTTTGGCACAAAATAACTCGAACATGTTTACCCGAATACGTAATAATGTCATCCAACAAAAAGAAATACGACAAAAGGGGTTTTATGCGAAATACGTCAAACATAAAATTGAAAATACACACATATTTCACCATTAAATTGTTAATGTTTGGTTGTCGCGTAGCCGGATGCTGAATATGTGTGCAAACCAATTTCTTAGCGTCGGATTTGTGTCGCGCTCGCGTGCCGCCGACAAATAATTTATAGGAGAGTACCAGGGGACAAGGAGGCGGATGGAGTGCGAACGGCGACGAACGCGCGAACAACACACGCCGCGCCACACGTACAGGTGATATTGTTTTGTATTTGGAAACCGGGTCAGGGGTGTTGCGGATTTTTTTCACAGTGATTGAAGTTGGTTCGACATCTGTCGACGGAAAATGGAAAATGGATCAGGATTCAGCAGACGGGTGGTATCCGTGTCAATCTTGTTATATTATTAATGTACAAGTAACGGAAAATTTCTGGGCTCATACCTACGTTGGTATTGTGTGAAAGGCTCGAAAAATAAAAAATCGTATCTTAATATCCGGTGTATTTATTCTTGCGCTACATCAGCAACACACTAAAACCCGACTTGCTTAACCTGAAAATGTAGTTTTCACTAAACTCACTAACCCTAGCCAATACAACAATTTAAAAAGGTTTATAAGAAGGTTTACCGTATTAAATAAATTAAAAAAGACAACATAAACATAGTACCAGGGCCGCAGTCACTTCAAGGAACCATCCGAATTTGACAACATGGCACAATGTTAATGTGCTTATCAGAGTATAAACAATACGAAGGTTCGGGTGTGACGTAAGCGCCGGCGCGGCGACGCTCGCTTGGCGCCACGGAACCTGAACAATGCTGAGCAGTGTTTACGCGTTCCTGTGCCACCTTGAGGCGTTTCGGAAAACTTTCCAGCGACGTATTGGGAAACTAGTTGATTTCCGTCCCACGTTTGGTTTTGGGGCGTGAAATTGCTGATTACTTTGGCGGAATTTGTGTCGGGTGCATCGTTAGAAGTTAAGTGAAATAAAACTTTGAACTGATTCAATTTGCGGGTGTTTTCGGAGGAACCGGTGTCAACTCAAAAACTATGTGGGTACTTGCATCAGGGAAGTTACTTAATTGTTTAATGTTTATGGGAACTAAAGTTATCTTAACTCAGATATGATATCAGTTCAAAGGGGAATTATACTCTACAAAAAACATACTCTAGATAGCTACTCTTAGATTGATTAGTAATAAAATACAATGGCTGCCTATTTTTATAGATCCTTTCCATCCTTATAAGCCTAGATCTTTACATTATCTCATTATCTAGCTCTTCTAACTAATGAATCACATAAAGCTGATTCAGGTCCTGAACTCATAACACCGCTGTTTCGACTGGGTCGAGTAATCAGATGTCAAACACAATGTTGGGGCGATTTTCATTTTCTTGGAATCGTTTGGGAAAAGTTGTGAATGGAATTATTCATGAGTCGAGTTGACGGAGCGCGAAGCAATTAGACAAATGTTGGCTGCAGCCGCAGGAGGGGGGGGGAGAGGGGGATAGTTAGAATTAATGTATCTAATTTTAAAGAATAAGAATTATAAGAAACGTAGTTTTAATACCAACCGAAATGAGAACGTTCCTCCTTCGTTTTCTGAAGTCTGGTAAAAATATACGACAGATAGTTTCTTACACATTGGTAAACTATGTAATAGATTCATATTATCGTTGGCCACCACCACCACCAAACTATCAATCTTATCTTATCAAATATATCATCTGTCTGGCGTTCAGGCAACCCTAAAGGCCTATCTTTTTTTAATTTGCGATTAGTTTTAACTTGTTTCTTCTAGGTTTGGCTTACACACCAACCAACTCTCTAAGCTAAGATATGTTTTAATTTATTTCCAGGAAGTCTGAGATAGTTATTTATAAATTTCTGGTACCGTTAAAAAGGTTTCACTGTTTCATTTTTAAACACTTCGTCATGTAAAATCAGCAATTAAGGTATACTGTTTTTCTTAGTGAATAATAAATAAAACGGTCTTAATTCAGTTTTTTCCTGTTACAGAAAAAATTAAACAAACTTAGAGAAGGAAAAATCAACAAATCACTGTACTTCCGAAAGACCTTCTAAAAACATTTACATTAAATGTTTGTCGCTGAAATGTTCATCCACGTGACTTCCGGACTCCGGCACATTTGCCCTCGTAAAGTTTGCCTTCTAATACCTCACGTGAATGAGTCTCGCTCCAAAGTGGATTTCGAGAGAAACCTCCCAAGACTGCTGCCGCCCTGGTACACAACGTAAGCTGTTTGCGGCGCGCCAGAGATTTCACAATGTAATTACTTTAAGATTTATCTGTTGCCAGATAAACCTTTGTAATTAACTTGCTTCCTTGCTTCCATTATTTGTATTTTAATGTTTTGTTTACGATAAACCGCCAGTGTGCAGTGTAAATCTTGATTAGTCGTATCGTATCAGACATTGTCGGCTGACAGTCTAAAGCTGGGCGGGATGTGTGGTATCCAATCAGAAACGTTGCTAATGGCAGCTTAAATCCCGTTCACGCCACACGAGCGCCTTGCAAGGCGGCTTAACATGAATACTTCCTTTTGTCTATGTCACCCTGGTACTGTGTTCACTCAAGCGTATTATTTCCTTATGACAATCTCATTCTCTCGGGCATTCAACCAATCAAAGTGGGGTGCATTGTAGTTATCGTTCAATTTTGCATCAATGAGATAAAAGGGAGTTCGACAAAATGTAGAAAAATATCGTACCAGTCATCAAATAATATTTTTGAGATTTCATTTTGGGATAAATGAAATCTTCAATCATTTTTACGCATCCCTGAACTTGCTCATTTAAGTCTGAAATCAATAAGGCGGCCGGCGTAAAAACGTCCTCGGTGGCGTATTCGTGACAGATTCCATCTGGGTCTGCTGACATCAGGTATTCAGTGCACGATTCAGCCGCATAACATCGATCGTCCGGCCTTTGTACCAGGACGACATGACATAACACCGACACCACCCAGGTGCTGCCAATGTTTTTTTCATAATCACATTACCATCAACAATATCAAGTTATAGTGCGACTGAACTGAACAACTGCCAATGGACCAAACTTTTTACGAGTTACTGCAACAATATTAAAGTCGATTAAATTGTTTCCGAATGCGTGTCCCGAGCCGGGAGTTCAACAAAAGACTCAATTCAATAAAACCAAACACATAAAAATCCCGAAGGAACAATAAAAGACCGACTTTGTATTCTTCTGTAGAGTCGGCAATTTCGCGTGAATAGACCAAGTTTTTGGAGCTACGTGGCGTGTGAGAGAGATAGCTAATGGACGTAATCTTGAAAGTTTTTTAATTATCGCATCTGGTGAGAACGCACGCCGCCGCCGCGCGAATGATTTACGTCCATTGTTCTGCGACGCGATAGTTCCTCGTCTCGGGCTCGCACTTCAAAATTACAACGTTTCATTTGTAACTATGAACTTGATTAGTTTTTCATTTGTAATAAGTTTTACATTAAGGTACAGACTGAAGAAAAAACGCTAAGAGTAAAGGCAACGATAAGAGTCTAGTAAAGTAAATCCCCGTTACCTGAGAACTTTCTTAATGAGTTAGTAAAGTTAACTACAATATAATAGGCTCTCCTCAGCGGCGACGCAACCTTTACTCGTAAACCAGTATTTCTGTAATTAAATTTACTAAAACGGTCCCAAGAAGCTACTCAATTATTTGAAACTGACGCAAATGGTTCAAGTTTTCGGTCTACTCAAGAATTTTATTGACAGAAGACCGTGTTTTAGTTTGCAAAGTTTCCCTTTTAACCGAAAGTGGGCCGTTTAATACTAGGAAACCATAAAGAAAATGGATGTTTGGACAAACAACGTTTGTTCAACTTAGTTCCGAGTATATTGCATTTTTTATTTATGGGAGAATTGGAAAGGACTCCCGCGGCGCGACTTGTGTTGTGTGTCTTTTATGGAGTTCGATCGTTCCGACTGTGGTTCCGAGCCCCCACAACTCGATGTCATGCGAAACTAAACTATCTTATCGCATAATAAGAAGATAAAATCAGCATCATCAAAAAGACGATATATAATATGGCAACAAGACGAAATTGTACTTAGATTTCTAAATAAAAAAACTTTAATTTCGAAGTAAATTAAAATAAACGTAATCAATTTACAATTTTAATGAAGACCGAAATTAATTCGAAGCGTAACTGTGTCAAAGTATCAGAGTTGTTTCTCAACCAGAGGAACGAAAAGAGACCGAGGACGATACAATAATTCTGTCAAGACATATTTAAAAATACGACCTAATAAAAGGTCGCAGCGGCTACATTTTGTACCAGGATATAATAAACTCCGCAGAGATCAAAACTTTTACGCTAATTAAAAGTATCACGGTAGGTAACGAGCACCGCGAGGCAGAAAATAAGAAAGTTGGAACAATCTTTAGTGCGCCAGATGAATGTGGGTGTGCGAGTGAAGTGGAATTGATAGGTCGCTCCGGAGTGAGCTCCGAGCGGATAACCGAGATAGGGATATGGATTGCGCTTTCCATTCTACGGAATTCAAATGGTTGAATTCATTGGAATAGTAATTTTACATTTCCGAGTGCGGAGGGCATAAACAATGAACCAGCGCAATCATATACACATCTATACAATCACAGGACTTCTGGAGAGTCTGGAGATCAATAGGAACGGAGTCACCCCGCCATGACGTTAAACAAAGGGGAAACAAAAAGTAAGCTTTATGACCCAAAAATTGTTTATTTTATTGGTTTAATGATTTATGGTATGTACCTACCTTTTTTGTATTATTATTACCCTTTCGAAATAATTAGTATGAGTTTCAGCTACCAGGGTAACATAAGAGTAAAGAGAGTTGGATACCAAAGCGTTCGACTAGCTGACTCGGCGTCAACTACATTTTCCCACACAAATCATCTACGGAAGGAAATTTCAGAAAACGGCTGACACGGCTGAATGTTGGTCTGCCTCTTTCATACGACAAATAACTGGCGCATTTTCCAAAAATGGAGTTTACATTTTTGCACGAAATATAAGAATCCACTTTACTACGTTCATTCTGATCTACAATGTGACAAGTTTGTTTTGTTAACAAAACGGACCTTTTTCAACATCTTAATTTATTTTTAAATTAACATCAAAAGATAACTCCACAAATAGCCTATTAAATGTAATACACATCCCTCCCGTGACGTCACATGGATGAGGTCGCGAGCCGAGACCCGGTCATCCCCTAATTATGGCCCTCTCCCGTTTATAATGTAAATTAACTCAATTAGGACATTCCGACAATATTTAATATGAAGAATATGACGCCCTTTATTACAAGAACCAGATTTAATTAACAGTCGGATTGCGGACGCGCTGCCAGCACCGAGATTAACACATTCTGAAACGTATTTCGGAATATTAACGTCTTAATTCGTTTAATTTCCATTCTAATTTCATTATTAATTAATTGTTTTCATTCGGATACGTTATACACTTTGAATAGAGCATAGAATGCAATATTTTGAACATTTATATCGTGAGATATTGTAGCATAAAAACCGAAATAAGCTAATAACACTGTGAAACCGCTAACAAGGAACTAAATCAAAGGCTGCTTAAAACGCTAGGATAGGATAATTGTAAAATATATTACATCTTCATAGCGTTCAATTAAAATCGATTCTACATACTCATCAAAGTAAAACAAAGCAAGTTTAATTGCCAAGGCAAAATAGCTTGCTACGTTTCATATCATACCCAGGATCGTAACCGTGCGATACTTCACAATGTACCAGGCACGTAGCAACAGTAGGGAGGTCAACTTAATTGCTTGTTTCAGTACTTTTGATTGGTTTATTGTTGACATTGACTTGCGAACCACTAATAACGAACTCCGATTAATTTGAACGAGAATCCTTTGGGAAATGTAGAATACTTGTTAACACGTGCCACTCATTAACAAGCTCAATTAATACGGTGTATGTGTGGGTGTAATATGTATGTAAGTACATTATGGAACCGGTTGACTTTGACCGTAACCTCTTAATTGTCATGTTTACCTGCGAGATAACATAGGTTCCTGGTACATACAGTACAGGGCCTCGGATATATGGTCTAACGATAAAATACTCGGAATTAGAGCACGGTAGCACTCAGAGTGAAATGCCACTATACCCATCCAAATAGTGGCTCATCTGCACATAAAAATAATAATATTTTATCGGGAAGTGTAAACAATAATCTAAGTCCTCGTTAAAACTATATTTAATACTGGCCTGAGTATAAAGTCTTTACAAGCCCTAACTTATACTCCAAAGGATTATGTCCTGTATACACTAGGTTTATGTATATATCTGCTAAATGCTAATGAAGTGATAATACCTCAATTATTTGCATGAAATGTTAAATGACTAATTGATTGATTGAGAACGCACGCGGCATAATTTCAACCACTCAATGATTTGACAAAGGATAAGAATTTGATTTATTACAAAGATAGACTATTTATGTACTGGATTGCGGCATTCAAGAGAAAGGTTATAGGCCCGATTATATAATTTACTAGCAGCACCCCGCGGTTTTAACCGCGTTGTACCCGTTCCCGAGGGAATTTCGGGATGAAAATTAGCCTATAACCTTCCCGTTGAATGTGGCTATCTATTACAAAAAGTATTATTTAAATCGGACTGATAATTCCTGAGATTACCTCGAACATACAAACAAACTTACAAATATTACCTCTTATAATATTAGTATAGAAGTACTCGTATGTATATCTATCCTAGAACAACTACTACTCAAGTAACTTCTTATTCAAATCTCTGCTAATTGGTGACTGAGACAATTCTGAGAGTCGAGACAGACAACTCAAATATAGACTTAGTATTACGATCCTAGTGTTGTACCAAGCTGTAAGACTAACAAGACAGTGCTCGAACGCCGCAGAATATAAGCCCGTCGAAGTAGTCGAGACGAGACAATGGATCGCTAGTCATGGGCAAATCGAGATGAAAATAATTCGGATTACTAGAGTCCCTCGTCGAGGATATTCGAGTAACAAGAGGTGAAATTAACCAGTAACTTTTGTTAACTAGATGAAATTGAAGAATGGTTTGCTTTTTGTGCTTTTTCGTAACAATATTTAAGCATTAAGCACAAGATTCGGCATAACTGGACTGGAACATGTATTGGTAAAATAAAATATGTATAAGAACTCAAACAATTGGTACAATTTGTAAAAAAATAATGTGCAGATTAACATCTTTTTTAGAAGTAAAAAAATACACATATTACCGCAGTAGTAGAAGATACATATATCCCAATTCGGGTCTCAGATCTCGAGTCAAGATACGCCCAACTCGAGTTGGCACATCACTAGTCTCCGCCTACACCAAGTATTGCAATACAAGCAAAATATATATTGGCTTTGAATATCAAAATCTGTAAAACAAATTAATATCGGACGAAAATAGAAACGGTGTATTAAAGGGAACGCCAATCAATGAGATCCATTCAATTCCAAGTAATGCTTACAAATGATCTTTATTGTGTTTCAGCTTCCGAGTTTTATTTTTAGCGTTTGACTTAGTATTGTTATTTATCTTTTTAGCCCTGAACGAACAAGTAGGTATAGTTCTATGTAGGCTATATAGGTAGGTACAGGCTATTTGGTATTAGAAATTTCATGCGCGCATTGTAAGTGGGTACATATATGTAGTCAGCCCAAGAAAATTTAAGCACTTTATTACTTTGATACATTAAGAATATTTAAATTTTCATTGACATTTTATTAAGCTTTGTTGAAGTTTCAATTTAACAAGGTTCTTAGTGTCTCAGATATTGTTATACCTAAGCCGAATAGTGACTGTACCTACGTATCATATCATCCCGACTTCGCATTGCAGTCAGTGTATTCGTTTGAAGGCGACTTTACTCCGGTGTCGACGGTCACTCGATACAGGAAATAAGATTACTTAATAGAGCGGCGACGGCCGCCAGCCACTGGGGCCATTTCACGGCCCACTGGGCCCAATACATCTCAAGATATTGGGGCCACTGTAACGTCTCAATATTGCACAACCCTCCCTATATTTTTTGTTCATCCCAGTGTATATTGACATCTCCATCATCTGCTTATCTCCTGGTACACATCACAAGCAAAAAAATAATTAATCAACAAAAATTGAGGAAAACGAATTTGTTTATAAATAAAAGGAGGATAAAACTCACTTTGTAAATTGAAAAAGCGGAAAACGTCAATTAAGAACTTGGCATTAAATGAAATATTAGCAAGAAGCTCCGCCGACGGTTATTACGTTTTATTTTACGACGAACGCCTCCGTGACATTTGTCCCGACAGGAAACCGCCTCGGAAATACGATATCAATTACTATAATATCCGATTATTATCGATAAACATTTCGACTCACTCCGATACGACACAAAAAATATTGTAAAATTCCCGGAAATCGACTGTTTAAAGGGCGCGGGATGGTTGAGGAGGGTTTTATGGAAATAGCTTTTGCTATGCCAAAATGAATCATTTTATTTCATACTCCGTGAACAAAATAAATACGAATGTACTGAATGGAGTAAATTACATTAAGTCATGAACACGTCATACAGCGAAATATCACTAAAATAACATACAAAACATTTAAAATGTAATCAGTACCAGAGAATAGTCTGAAATACCTGTCGGAATAATATTCGGCTGAAACTGGATTAACATACAACAGACTATCAAAATGTAGACAGGTATCAGCCCGCCCGCCTAACATGCGCGAACAATGTATAACATTTGAATATAGGGAAGATCGCGATAATATCTGAAAAGTTTCCCCGCAGTTTCCCCGTGCCCCGCCCGATAGTTGAACATTTATTAGCTTCCTAAAGCAGCCCTTTATCTCTCCCATTCGATTTGGAACCGATCCACTTACGATATCGACACCATTCCTATTTTTATACTTATGAAACGTAATAAAACCAATGGCGTTGTCTGTTTTTGCGCTTTCACGATAGATAGTGTATATTTTGCACTTCAAATAGTTTCATGTTAAGTTACAGTTTCCTTTTTCAATATTATTATCTCCTACTAGTATTTTAGATTTCTTTAACAAGAATTACAAAGACTGAATAGGTAAAGGCGGGTTTACATAGTGCGAAGGGATCGTAAAATTCGGCGGAACAAAAACAAGAATTTGATTAGCATTTTAGTTAATTCAAGTGAAGTGAGTTTAGAATACTGATGAGTTGTAGTTTTGGTGAAAATTGTATAATGTATGAGAGCGGGGCAGTGCGAGTCGGCGCGACATCAGAACATGCAGCGTTCCATTTGCATATAGGAGGAGTACGCACCGGGACGGACGTTTCAATGTTAATTTAGTTTGACCGGCGCCCGCACATCAACCGAATGAATTTATTAGCAACCTTTTGTCTGCCGCTGTCCTACAAAGGTAGCCAGTAAATACATATCTGTCACAACTGTCAAAGTAAGATAACATGAGAAAAGTGAGGAAAATATAGACATTAAGTAAATCCCAACTCAAAGTTATTGATGAATTCGATCACAACTTTTCGCTTCGTCGCGTCGCGTCAAACTTGGCGTGTTTGGCACGAACTCTTGTCGAACTATGAACTCCTGGTACATTGTTTGCCAACTTGTTTCACTAAGTCGTGTCTAGTTTCTAACATTTTCTGAACCAAATGTAAAATACAAAGTTTAAATCGCAAACAACGTTTGGGATTTTGGGAACCTCGCTTACATGTATGCGAGTGCAGTATGTTTGGTTTACGACTTTACTCGTAAAACACATGCTGTGTTGGTTTAAACTTAGATACACTTATGCTTTATGTACTCATTTTAGTATCCATCTCACCCAGTACGAGTACATGCTTATTTATATTGTAATCGTCGACATTGTGATATTTAAGTCACTTGAAAGTCATAGATAGCTACTTTGTATTCATCATACATTGACCATACTACGTTTATACTTACATAGCACGCTTGAAGAATAAGTTTTCACAGACATATTATTACGAAGTAATTTTCTCATGTAATTTGAAAACTCCTGAATAGTAATAAATTAAGGGTTGATAAAGGATTCACTATTATCTTGATGCCGTCGTGTTCACACAGGCGGCCGCCACCTCATTTAATTTGAATAGAGAGTTTTAACCTTTTGTATCCGACGCGAACGTGCAGACTTGTTGCCTTTTGTTAAACTCTTTAAGTTGCTGAGGGCCTGGTACAATGGCGAGGCACCACATGCGGGAGGCCCTCTCTGTTTGTTTTGAGGATTAATACGGATTTCATTGTAACAATAATTATATTCCATAAACATTTCAAGTGGATTTTCGTATAAGTAAACAAAATAAGCCTTGATGAAAAGTTTTCAACAAATCAGTTCTATGAAAACAAGGCAATAATTATTACGGTTAACATTTTCGGCTCGTAAATAATGTTATGCGTGAAAACATTAAATTATACAAATATACGGACATAATTTGAGTCGAGTGTAGAGGTAATGTGTAATAAATGATTAAAAACGAAACCGCACATTTCACAACCCGGGGGTATTTGGAAAAAGTGCTTTCGGGAGTTTATTGAATTTGCGTGACGGGGCGACGGCGTCGCATCGTTCAAAAAGGACACATATCCACACCCCGCAGGAATCGAATTTGGGACCTCGGCTCAGAACAAATTGATTTACCACCATCCGCGAGGTTACCGGCGTCCTCGAGTAGCTGATGTGATTTTATGAGATTTCCTCGGTGATATAGGTTATATATCGACGGGGATGTTCGAACAACTCCTAACTTACAAAAACCAAATTTTACAGGAGGCGAAAAAAACTGTTTTTTATTTTTCCCAGATGTTTAAGAAAAAATGTGTAAATGTCAATTTTATACTTAAATGGACCCGCATGTAAGGTAATAATCAAAATTTGTTTGGAATAAGTATTTGGCGAGATAATGTAAGATAGGAGGTATCACCAAGCTCGTGTGGCTGAAATTTTGAAGATAGGAGTATTTTCCATACTTCAAAAAAGTAACAGAAATCATTTAAAATTATCATTTCTCGTTGAAGTTTTCAATCATATTAGGTAATAATATAACAAAGGAATCTAAAAATTACTAAAAATAGACCAAATATTCAAACTAGGCGATTTTTTTGAAGTTAGGAGTTATTGGCTTTCTAATATCAACATCATCGTCACTATATCGGTTAAGATAGGAGGTATTTTCAAAAGGAAACACTGTTATAACTCTGAGAAATCAATGTTTATCCATTGCAATTTTTATTGTAGTGTTTGAAACTATAATCCTATAATTACTGTAACATTTATTGATAAAACATCCTTCAAAAAATCAAAGATAAGTTTAAATAAACAGTCCCACTTCTAAAACTAAATCAACGAGAACAAAATGAGAAAGCGGCATAAAAAAATAAAAATCTCTTCAATGACTCTAATGATAACTAAGGACTCTTAAGACTCTCTATATAAATAATAATAATTATGCATAATCTATTTCAGTCTCTCCGTTTACGAACTTAAATTATGTACTTAAAAAAATTAACAGTTAAGTACTATTTTAACTCACTACTTAATAAACTTTCTGTTAAAATACAAAAATACAAAAAATACAAAAATGAAGGGACGCCTTCCAATGTCGCTTTAGCGAAAACTAATGGACATGTGTATACTTCCTGTGCTCACATACGGTGCACAAACTTGGTCATTGACAGATTCGCAGAAGTCGAGTCTCAAGGTTTGCCAACGGGCGATGGAGCGCAGCATCTTGGGTGTCAAACTGACGGACAGAGTCCGAAACACTGAACTGCGCTCCCGCACAAAAGTCGCCGATGTAGGTCGCAAGTCTGCTGAGCTAAAATGGAACTGGGCTGGACATGTCTATCGCAGGCCTGATGAGTCTTGGGCAAAAATCGCCACTTTATGGGACCCAGACCCAAAGAGGCGATGTCGCGGCAGACCAAAAAGGAGATGGCGAGATGAACTAAACGGAGTTTTGGCTGGTTGGCGTCGTGAAGCTCTAAATAGAGAGAAGCGGAAAATATGGGGGGAGGCCGTTGCCCAACAATGGGACACCCAAGGCTAATATAATAATAATAGACAACGCCTGGAAAAGCTACTGGTCCATGAAAACGCTAATGAAGGGAGATTTGCCAATCTCTCTGAAGCGCAAATTCATTGACATGTGCATCTTGCCCATCCTCACCTACGGTGCGCAAACATGGTCACTTACCAAAGCACAGATTCAAGGTTAGTCAAAGAGCAATGGAACGCAGCATTGTAGGTATCAAGAGACAAGACCGCGTCAGAAACACCATGCTGCGTTCCATGACAGGCGTTGCAGACACGGGAATTACAGCTGCCAAGCTCAAATGGAATTGAGCTCGTCACGTAAGCAGGATACACCCGGACAGATGGGCAAATATTGCAACGGAATGGGAATTCCAGGATGCCCCCAGGCCCCCAGGTTGGCCTCCGACTCGATGGCGGAAAGAGCTAGGCGATTTTAATAAGGATTGGAAGGAGTTGGCCATGGAAAGAGATAAATGGAAAGAATTGGGGGGAGACCTTTGCCCAGCAGGGGTACAGCGAGGTTACGTAAAAAAAAACCTTTATGAGGCAGGCTAGTAAAATATTTGTCGTCCAGCACAATTTACATAGTAATTGACTATTATTTACTCAAAAACAATGAAAAACGCTGCAAATAGATTAAAAACAAAGCACTTAGTGACGAGACGTCGCGCACGTAAGCCGGTGTCCCTTTCACACTGCGAGAGACGCACCGTTTTTGTCTCGCTCTAGAGCGGGAACACTGTACTTGCGTATGAAGATAGGAGATATTAGCTCAAAGTTTTATTTTAAATGAAGTTACGAGATGTTTCCATTTGTAAGTTAGAATATATTTCCTGCCAAAATTAATCAGGTTATGTTGGACCTTAACTTAAGAGATGTTTCTTCGATGCCTAGCTACGTCAATTTTGCGAATTTCAACTTAATTTATATATCAGTAGACGCGCAAATTCATTCTCTATCGAACTGCATTTAAAAGTAGTTTTCGTAAAATATGTAAGTTAGGAGTTGTTCGAACATCCCCGTCGATATGACACATTTATTACGTCAAATACGGTACCCGTGAATATTTAATTTTAAACAAGACCCAACAAAAATGCTTATCAAACTTTTTCTTTTACACGTGAGCGGCTGCAAAATACTTTGAGATTGAGTAAATGATGTCATACGTGAAATAAATTCATCGGAGGACTCGCACGCCGGGCCAGGCCCCCAGGTTGTCGGGAACATTAAACATTTTCCATATTATTTACATTTTACTTGTGTGGCTGCAAAGATTGCGCACGCACTGAGCCAAAGAGACGTAATTTCACGGGGGCTAATCCACGCGCCGAACTGTGCGCACTCAATCACACAGATCAAAGACAAACTGTAGCGCCCGCGACCCGCGACCCGTCAACACAAAATATCATTCATATTTACATCACTCCATTCAGGAGAAAACTTAATAAAACACAAAGTTGAACGAGATTCTTATATTGTTTCATTTCATAGTAACTAACTCACATCTCTTCCAAACTGTTTATCATGTGATGCCTTCTGTGAAAAGTTGGTTATACGCCGTTCTGCGCCATTACAGTACATAAGTTTGCAATTTCCTAAAAAAAATATAGGTTTATTAGGCAGAAACGGATAAATATATTTCTGTGTTGCAGGATCAAACTATACAATTAGTGCAATAGATCCCGTTGCGGTCGAAGTGCCTCTAGACTAGTCTAAACTAAACCATGATACCAATAGTTCCATACAATGGTTAACAACAACCCAGGGATCTATTGCCTATTGATCTTGTATCTCGCTCGGTAATGAAGTAATATTTGCAGTGCTAATGTCAGTGCCGACTGCCGGCTGCAAACGACATCGCTACGCATGCATACTAGAACAACAAGCAGTGTACACCAAACAGCGGATACACAATCGCGCTGGGTTGTAATTGTGTGCGGTTACCAAACTGTTTGCTTTGCCTCTAATGACCGGGTCTATAGACCGGGCTCTAATCTAAGTAGAGGTTCTAAACTTAGCCGGATTGTATGCGAGATTCTTGAGAAAGTATAAGCCACAATAACTGTGATGTTTTAATAAGTAGATTATTGACAGTGATTTGTTTTCGCAAAACCATTCTCGTTTCTCAATCGTCGCGATCGATTGCGTACAATTCAAATCGACCGACAAATTTGTCGTGACAGGTGCGTTTAGTGACAGATGTCTGTGCGACGCGCCCGATCGCGCCGTGTTCGGAGCGGGCCGACCCGCCATTGTTGGGTGTCAACCTCCTCGTGAATTATGGTGCCCTGGTACATATCAATCAGTAAATGAACGAAGGGAAGCCAAGCAATGTTGTTAGAAAGCGTGTACAAAGCGTGGGTGATGGGTGAATCCACATAATTCACATTTGTTCCTTTGTCAAGCATAATGTTTTGCAAAAACAGACATAATAACGCCCAACAAAACCATAAATGTGATGTAAATCACTCGGTACAATTATAAATCCTGGCGTTGTTCGGTTAAGCGGGCTCAGGACGTCCGAGCGAACGTTTGTCATTCTGTTTGTGGAGCGAGATCCAACAACACCTCGGCGTCCCTTTGTTTTGTAAATGAATGGCGGACGGAGCCGCAGATTAATAATGAGTTAGTAAACCAATGTCCGAGACCGCACTCCGGGCCCGACACATTCTGCGGCGTGGCTGATGGAACGTTTGCTCAGCCCTCTGACTGCCACGGGGGCCAGCAAAGATATCCCGGACCTCTCTACAATGTTAGTCCAATAGTCCCTGGTTTAATTAACCTTTTTAGCTATTAAAGTACGTTTTTACTATTTAATTAACACAAAAAAGTGTACTCTCACAAATTCATATTCAAAAATGTATACTGTGTATCTTGTAAATGTTTTTTTGGAAAGGTAATTTCTATTTTAAGGGGCCTGAGTTTCAATTATAAAACTTACAATGTAATTAAGAATGTATGAAGTAAACTAAGTAGGTTATATTAATGTGCGCGTCAACTTAAGGATAAAAAGCGAAGAAGAGAAGCCAAGTATAACATGTTAATTAAGTTTTCTCTCAGTCCGACCGAGAACGATTTTATTTGCAAAAAGTTAACCAGAATTCGCAGAAGCTCAGCTGCGAATGTTAATAAAATAAATGGCCACCTACGCACTTATATAATCCTGGTACCGACTGTTCACTGACCCGGAATTCATGTGGTAATTAAAACATTAACACCGAGTAATTTCAGAACTAGTCTGACCAAAATATGTGATACATACTTTTAATCAATCAACAAGATACATATAACATTATAACATATTCGCCTCAGAACTTTAATTATGGTAAAATTGGAAAAGTAAAAATATTTTCAAGATATCTTAAAAATAGTAAGTATATTTTATGTTTATGTGACCAAATCAGAAGTATGTATGATCATAAACTGATAGGCGTATTGCTCTCATAAGAGGGTTTCATGCCCCGGCGCCACTCGTAAGTCTATCGGTAATGGTCGTCCGTTACGACGACATATTCGCGTTTATGTTTTCCTAGTCACGGCATTTAAATATTTAGCCATGCGACAGACGTGGTAAACTTGTATTTATGTTATGTTAGCTTACGGAATGATAAATAAGTAATTAATTGCTACAATGGTCTTGAAATTTAAGTCATCGAGAACCGAATGAGAGAAAATATGAATATAAGATTCTGCTAATGCAATTGAAGTAAGGTTGTTAATGGCCAACCATACTATGATCATTATTATAATAATGTACTTATTTTGGCAAGTTATATTCTGGGAGGGTAATTTTCCTCCAAATTTTTTAACAGATTTCAAAAAAGGGGGAGGTGTCTCAATTCAACCAAATATATTTTTTATTAATTAACACGGACGGATAGATGTTCTTCTCTATCGTACAGTAAGGAGTATCGATACAATTTTGTTTATTCACGTAATAAAATCACGTCACGTAAACTAAGTCGGCATAAAGTCAAGTCGTAGAGAGTGTAAGCTCTAAAGTAAACTATCAAAGGCCGCCGATGAAGGGCCCCTCGTAAACTAAACATAAACATCACATAAAAATCGAGACACTTTACGGTCGCAGCCCTTTGTGATGGATCGCTGCTACGAGTATTGCCCCCGAAAGATATTGCCTTCCGTCAGTCACCGAATTTCTTCAAACATTGAAATTACAGATAACCTTTCATGATTAAGTTTTCAATACATATAAATGAACTGTTCAAAAAGATCACGTCTAACTCTTAAATAAAATATAAGTCATCCTACCTATATCGTTTTCCTCGAAACGACGAAAGCAAAACACGGTTTAGCTTATAAGATTTTTGCCACGCGCGGAAATAGGATAAACGGGCGTGCCCTGTATATTAACTCAATATACCAGGGGAGCAGAAGTGACGCGGTGATGCGTACAGTGATTCAATCGTGAATCCATTTCGAAGCTATTACCAAAACTGCAAGCCACCACTGCACCCTCTTGTCCCGCATCGGGACTCAACAATTGCGAATGTGCTCTCGCTGAGTATTAAGTCCTAGTCCCTTTATTGCATATTTTACTCCTCGGGCTTCACGGTCGATTTCTCTTGAAATGAATGGTGCTTACCTGTGAACAAAAAAATATTTCTTTTAATTTTTTTAGAACATTTACACATATTAACACTTTTTTTGCGATACTGGTCTCTAAATCATAAAAACTAGATGAAATAACAAAACCAAATCTACCTAAAAACGTAAACAGTTTGAAATTGTTTTCACTAAGGACAAACATTTTTAGCGGGACGGGATACACCATACCTGTACAGTTTACATGTACGAATACCAGGGCAGCAGAGTCACGTAACAATACCGCAGTGCGGGGACTCTGCGCTGGACCCGTTCCGCTTTCGCCCAAAGCGGTATTCTAAAACGATCGAATTATCTCCCGCCAACACCTCACTAAGCCGAGACCTCCATGGCTTTACCTACTGTATAATTCTAAGCACGAAATAAAAGCAATTTTTCGTAAAATGTAACAAAATCGTAAATAAAAAACTCCGCACCACGTACTCATTTTGAGCGACATTCGTGATTAAGGCCCTACGCAAGCCGCTCACATATTGCGGAAAATGAGTAACAAAGTGAAGTTGTTTTACGTTCCCTTTTTAATTTTGTCCGAGACATAAAAAGCTTAGTATCATCGCCAGCCACCGGTCACAGAGGGCGTATTAAAATGAATACCTGAGGGTCCTGCGGGCCCGAGGGCTCGGAGAGGCTCGTCCTAATAAAAGCTGTGTAACATGACGGCGACACAAAATGAAAAAGATTCGCGCCAACGAGCTGTGAAACGTCAACTTATTAATTCAGAGGTCATAAAATAAAGGCGTTCTCGGAGCGCCATTAATAAAATGTTCGCAATCAGACCCGCGGCCTCGCGAGCCGCCACCCGACGCGGCCGGATACTACGTACAAAGAATAACGTTCCTAAAATTTTAATAATAACACGAATATTATGAATAGACATTTGTTTCCCGTTTCAACATTAATATTTGGAAAATGGAATTCCTGATATTAGATACGCAATCATTTAAATACAATCTTTTTGCCTATTCGCACCGCGCCGCCCCGGTGCGCGGTGCGCGGTGCGCGGTGCGCGGGACCTAATATTATGTATTACCGCATTTATAATGGCGCACCGTACATCACTAATATGACAATGCTTGTGTCGGAGTGATGGAACCAAATTAATTTTAATGGGTTCACTTCCACTCTTAATATTCGTTTGCAAAACAACGTGAAATTAAAATATTAACAATTCATGTGTGGCGCATATGGAGGCGAATATTGAAAAAGTTAAAAGTTGCCTTAAAGAATAGTGTTTATATTGAGATAGGGCGAGCGGGCTTGAAGAATAGTGCGGAGGGTTGGCGTCATGCGGCGTGACAAGGGTCCAACGAGACGTGCCTTGTGCGAAATTGCACACAATCTCCAACCCTCTGCTGCGACCCTGGTACACGCCGGATAAATTACGTACGTGTTTCGCAAAATACACAATTCGCAAATAGGGTTCGATGCCGGATGGTGACCGATTTTCACTCTGATGGGGTCTCCTTTTTTACCAAGCTTACATTTATATTTTTTACATTTTTAGACTTTAATATGGAGTACACTATTGGTTGTATTGTAAACTTGTACAGAGCGAAAACAAACAGAAGCGCGATTACAAAACAATGGTGTAAACGGTTCCGACGCATGCAGTACGGGGCGCGGCGCGGCGGGAACAAGTTCGCGCGGCCTGTTCCCAATTATTCAGATTGTACTTGGCTTTACATCGCGGAACTCATCTAACTTTCGCGTGCTTTCTCGTTCGCATCGCACGCCTCCGACAGATGTGAATAATTCTCTACTAAATTCGTGCAAATTTCGAATGAAATCTCGCGATAACCTCCCGAGGGTTACGCAGAGATTTTTTGTAGCGGGGAGGCGTATGAAGAGCTTTTAATTTGCGTTATCGCGTCGCGACTACGCTTCGTAATTCGTTCGCGCTGTTTGTTTGATTAAACTTCCTCCCAAACAAAACGTGCTTGCTAAAAGGATTTTTTCTGTTTATTTACACACTTTCTATTTCTTTATACAACGTTTGGGTATTGGTATATATTATTGCGTTTACGACCGTTATTATGTTAAATAAGCGTTATTTTGTGAACAAAAATGATTCACGTGAAAGTTTCGATGTTCCAAGGAGACTAGGCGATCATGACATGAAAGGAGTTCTTGAAAGCAATTACAAAAGTGCAAGCGGTACGCGAGGTATCAGCGAGCGCCGCTATTTGCGGAAGCGATCTGCCGCTGCTTCCTGCACGACCAACTAGATAGGAAACAATTTCTGCGACGACAGCTGTCTGCTGCCAACCACTAACGTATTTATATATTTCCTACTGGTTGCCGACGTTTTCGATGTAAATAAAATACAATGAGTGAAGAGTGGAACAAGTATTCAAACAAATAGTTCGCCTTTATAGGTCTTAGAACTTAATTTAATTTCAATTATGAGCACTTGTACAAAATCCAATTTTTCTTTGGAACAACCTCTCACATGTAATCCCATTACCAGGCTCACATAAAACGTAAAGATATAAAACATCTTCAGTGCGGCTGTGGATTCACTCGCCACATAATAATTTTCTGAGAAAATGAAATTAACCGTCGCCGGAGGCCGGGTCCGTCCGTCGGCTATACATAAAATACACAAACTCATTTGTATCTCCACTTCTTTTCATGCTAATTTAATTTGCCCCCGACGTTAGGGCCACTTTATGGCGACTTTTTATTATTGTCCAAAATGTGAGTGAAATAAGGGATGTCGTATACTACGCATCCCCGCGGAGGTAATTAGCGTCATTTGTTACGACAAACAAAGTTTATGGACAAGGAATCTGATGAAAAATGCTCGTTAATCAGTTGAAGATAGAAGGTCGCCCGCGGGGACCGGGGCATCAGGAGCTGTCGGAGTTAAATATTCGGTGTCGGGTGTAGATTAACGTCGTTATTAAAGGATAAACGGTCCGAACCACCCGAATCTCTGCCCCACTCGATAACTTGTAAAACTTTTCTAATTTTCCCAAAGGAAAAAGTATTAAAGATTGCTGTGAGTTTTTTCTTCCATAAATCGGGAAACAATGCCAAGGATTTATATATAGTTGGAACTTTCTACATATAATAAAAGTACACTAGTATAAAAGTGGTATTTTGTAGATCGCAAAAAACTTAATTTTGTATCAAAACATATTTAATATCGTTGGATCCAATTACAGTACAAAAATATAATAAATCAACCCAAAATTGTTTGATAAAAAAACCTATCTACAAATAAATTTGATATTCCGCGACTCAATCAGGCTATTGAGCACTACGTCCCAATTCCTGTAAAAACATAATAAAGGAATATTGGACGCACAGAGAAAAAACAAAATAATAAGCACAATTTTCACGGAGAACTATCAGAAACTGGAAATTGGATTTGTTTTATTTTTAGAGCTGTTTGTTTGAATATGATTTGGGCTCAAGTTTGTTTTGTACCGACTTCAAAGAGGCCGTTGAAACTCTGCTGACATTTACTTATTACCACCAGAAAATAAATCAATGGATAAAATAATAACTATTTTCGTTTCATTATTTTGACAAACAATTCTCACATTCGCATTCACTTCAAGTCGGTTAATGGCCAACTCTTATGGCGGAGTTATTTTTACTTAGTAACAATACTTAAATAAATTTACTATCTACACTCAAAAGAGATCTTCCTCCTGCTGTAGTCCCTATTCGTCGAGCATTCTATTTGATTATCTATTGCTATTATGAGTATCTATTATGTATCTATCATGATTCGTGGTTATTAGGTGACTTTCCCATACAAAAACTTTATTAGACCCTTTACACAGTTACTCTATCGTACGTGAAACAGCATTAGTGTGCGTGCGAACGCGTGTGTAAAGGTTGTCATTTTTAACAAATGTAAAAAATGGAGTTCTATTTGGCCATAATAATTTGGTTATTTTTAGAAATTAATTTACAGCTAGCTGTCCATCCACACTTTATGTAAACCTAAGTTTTAACACACCATTGCTCGTACAAGCATTCTGGCGCGCAATTCTGGACGCTCCTGAGAACACCCGATACAGTGACCGTATGAAGGGGGCTTATAGGTTTTTATTTTGATAGCAGACGACCATATAGAATGCGAAACGTCTCATTGGCGTCTACTACTAATACTTAACGTATACAAATCATACATTGTAAAGCAGCTACGAATAGGCGGTCTCTTATCACTACTATACAATGTTAGTACTCTCGTAGAGGCAACACTAATCTTCTCATAATACTGGTTGAAACCAGCTCCGAATAAGCGAACAAAAGCGAGTGACAAGTAATCTCCCGATTAGCATTTCATCGATTGTCATTACATTAGCCATCGGAACTACACCAAAGAACCTATACTTCGATAAATTCGCAACTTTGAACCCTAATCCTCAGTTATAGAGACGAAAGACATTCCTACGCCCTCATAGCTATGCGATTTGATTACTCTCTCATTAGTTTGCAAATGAACGAGACGGATGCAGTCTGAAAGTGCTATTAAGTTTAATAATTATACTTTTGAGTGAAAAATTTAAAATATAATTTCAGAGAGCTTTTCACATCACGCCGGAATGAATAAAGATTTCATTACATTATTTGCAAATAGTGTGATATTTGATTTCGCGCGTTATTCACCAATATTTACGGGTCCATAAAATAGTTATCTGACGGTAATAAAACTGCACTATTTGACTTTATTCCTGCGGGATTGGTGCGGTAGTGCGTTCGGTGTCGTAAAAAATGGCTATTAATAAAATATGGTACAGAATCGTCGGAATTTTCAATAGAAGTATCTGTTATTTTATTTCAAAATTGTTTTACAGTAGAAGAAATCCATACCATCTAAGTATTTAATCTAAAACAACAAACTAAAGAACTGGAACAAGAAACAATCACAAAGTTTGTGTTACTAAGTTATTAGAGTTAATCGGTAAGGCGATTTGGCATTGAATCAGCATTCAGGCAAATAACTGGGCATTACGCGCTTACAATGCAACTTGCAACTTAAATCCCCCCTCGTTGGGGGTGGGGGTAACAGAGGGTAATGGGGGGTAATCCCCCATTATGAGGATTACCGGGATAATGGAAGGACAATATACCGTGACGAAACTATTGGAGTTTCCACTTGAGCATTACGGAACATGGTTCCCGCATTTGACTATCGCCAGCGTATTCAAAGTTGATTTCAGATACTCGTATTTGGAACGGATTAATGGACTAGGGTATCATGAAACCGCAGGACGTTAGATTCTCATTACTACATGACTAGCAGACTGTTGTTCAGTACATAAGAGGCATAATGGAATTCGATTAAACATCGTTATACACTTAAATTAATGTCTACAAAAAAGGAGATGATTATGTCTTTGAAAGTTAACAAAGTTGAACCTAAATGTCAATACGTCAAGGCATCATTGTCCACCCAACAATATTTAATACCCTCTCATGTATAATTCCCTAGTACTGGAATAATATAACAGGCCGGTGCTAACTATAAATTATTGACAGCATTCGGTCGCGACCTCTACTTAAATATTAACTCGAACTGAAAGTGCACGTCTCATAAAACTGAATTTTATTTCAATACTCACTGCGAATGTTCTTGGTGAATATAGAGGTTGAATTATACATTAACCTGTATTTCACTACTAGAAAGTAGCACTAGAAACCTAAATATACCAAACATTTTACGTTGAAACATACTATATTTAATTCAGAGTACGGCACTAGTGTGTTACTCTGTGTGTGAACCAAACACACAACCTCCTGTGTGCGACCACGGTTGAGTAGCAAGAGTCCATTAATCCCACCTCGTTGCTCACCGCCTGGTACTTATGCATAATTACATCAAGTCTGTCCGTCTCTCCCCGGTTACTATGTCACAGTCCTGTCCGAATTGTGTGGTTTGTATTCTAGCGGATATTGGATGTGCAGTCCATGATAATGTCGATCAGTTTAGTACCTTGTCATGTTATGTTTGACAATTCTTAGTGATAAGTTAGTAGCTATTAAAGTTTGATTATGAAAATTGTCTACGCTTAACATTTTATGGTCCGGAAGGTAAAATATAAATCGAATATCTGATTTTGGTAATTTCAACCATAAAAGCTTGTTAAACAGTTCCATAACTTAAATTGCAAGACGGCTGACAAATGAAAAACGTTCCAATTTAACGCCTCAAAGAATAGTCTCCATCGCAGACGGTAAGATACGAACAACGTCTACCAATAATACCAGGCTACAATAAAATTAAAGGAGTTAGGTCAAAATAAACAACCAAAAAACGTAACTAAGCAATTACCAGGCGGCAAACGAGCGCCCGCTATAGAAAGAGAGAAAAGAAATGGCTTCATTAAAACCGTCCTTCTTTTTTGGTTGAATGGACAAAGCTGAACTGAGTTTTGGAAAAGAACCGACAGTGGCCTATCTTATTACGGTAACAATAGTAAAATCTTTTGTTTAATCTATGACCTTTGTTTGTAACAAATAAACTTGTGGTAAATGGATATTAAAAGGCACAAAAAGATAAACGTTACTGTAAAAATCTACAGAAAAAAACGTAAAAAATGAAACGACTACATTTTTAATATTAAATGTATCTAGCATAAAAGAGTGGAGTCAAAAGAATGTAAAATGAAAAGGATTTTAACTATTTTATTAGTCAAAGAAACACTTAACGAGAGAGAATACTGAAGGGAGACAGAGACATACTCGTACAATTTGCATACTTACATTTCATGCAAATTGTGTTCAGTGTTCCGCTGTGGCCGCTAATTAGCAATAGCTTCTTTGTACAGTCTCTGTCTTTAGTAAACAGTCTGAATAAAGTGGGAATATTATGTATGTTGTAAATACGAACATATTAACTTGTATACGAAAACCACTTAATCCGAGGTTAACAGACACTTTTATGTCGCGAAGTCAGTGGCAGACACAGGATTTTGGTTTGATGAAAACTCATTATCATCATCAAAACATTAAGTAGGTACATTTTTATTTTGAAACTTATTCAAAGAATAATTAGAAACATAAACTTCATTAAACATTTGAGCTTGGAGTCCCTCCCTTCCTGGATCCATTATATAAAGTTATAATACATAGATAATTGATATCCTTACGTCACAGTATGACAAAACTTCTAAAAACAAACTCCTCTCTCAAAGAAACTTAATCTCATTCCCAGCACCTATCTTAATTTAGTAAAACAGTAATAATTCATCGGATAGATGCCGACTTTCGCATAATCCGGTTACGGTCCAACTTTTATGATTAATCCGCAACATACTAGGGGATCAGGAGACGTCGACAACTACGATTGATTTATGCTTCGGTTCGACCGCCAAATAAATTACCTCTTTTGGGAATAAAAAGCACCAACGAAAATGGTATTAAAACCTGTATTTTTATTACAAATAAATACACATGAGTTATTTTATTACACAAGCAAAAAATGGAACACAATAAATTAATGTTTGTGTAATGTTTTATACGTGTCCTAAATTATAAATATTAGATAAATATTTTTTATAGAAATAACCTGTAAATAACGTGTAGTAGGTACCACAATATTTCCGAAAAACACAACCCCACCGCACCAGGCAGCATTCATAATGAAATATTCATGTGGAAGCAATCTGTTCATTCCGTGGACAGATTGCTCTGACCATCTATCATGGAACTCAAAGCAAAACCGACTTTATGCAAGTGCTGAATAAAATTCTTTTAATATTAAGAAGACGCTGGCTAAACATACGGATCGCATACATATAGATTCACATTAAACGCGCCCCATAACAGTAAGCATAATCTAAACGGCCTGGATTTGTTCGACAAGCGACCAAGTGTTATAGAGGGATCCAATCTACTTTATACTTATGCTTTCCTAGTATCGAAACCTAATTTCAGTGGGACCATTTCCTCCTTAATCCGACTTTGTAAAGATAAAGGTAATTGTTATATAATTATGCTGAGCGCCTTGGTGGTGTCGTATATCGACTTTAGAGGACAAGATGGGCCCCGGCGTGGGCGGCGCGTGGCGCCGAGATAAAACATTAATTACTTACATTAGACTAGGCAAGGTTGCTGGGGCGTTCACTGGGCTTTGTGGCGGGGTACCTAATATAACCGAGAAATTGTGGTCTAAAAATATTCTTAGTTATTACAAGGAAATTGTCTAAACTTTACAAATTCAAAATGGAACGAAATTGAGTATACTCGTATTTTGTCTTCAAATCCTCAGTCATTCGTAAACTACAAACTACCACAAATTCCAAAAAAACAGTATACGGCAACATTTCAAGAACATCTCAAACCCGTATTAGACTCTGTATTACGACGACTAACTAACTGACGGTTGAAACAAAGGGTATCGCCTCGAGGTGGCCCTCGTGTGTAGAGGCATCGGGTCAATTACGACCACTCCGCCCACTCGGCCCACTCGGCCCACTAGGGCCACTCGTCCACTCGGGCCACGTCTTCACTGCTAACTGCCCTATTACTAAATGAACCATTTACAGATTAAGAACCCCTCTTGTTCATTAAACAAATGAATGCTCTCAGCTGAGCTTTGTTGAAACAGCTTTACCTAGAATAGAAAGTTTGTGATATTCTTTTGGTGGTTTAGGTGGAATTACAGGTGAAGTTGACGTACAATATAGGCGAAACCGATGAAAATGGAAAGCTCATTTAAAACTTGTATAACTTGTCATGTTTAAACTTTTTTTTAATAACGTCAGTTTTCAGAACATTTTCATGTAATTCAGCCATGAAAACATACTACAAGTTCGTACTACAAACCATATTACAGATAATTACTATTCAGCACTATCCGATGGTGTCAATTGCAATATTTCGTTCGTAAATTAATTGAATGATATTCAAAATGATAACAGAAAATATCGCTGACCCACATTCCAATTTAATAACACGAATTCGAGGAATACAATCCGATGTAATCCGGGAAAACTACAAAATTCCGATGAAATAAAATGTACCACCACTTTCAAAATATATTGCAAAGCAACATTGAAAATACCGTACATTTTATAACTCCTAAAATATAAAATCCATACATTTTATTGGTAAAAAAATCACAAATTATATGTTTTGTATTTCTTATACCAGCTGTGCTACATTATTCACGTATGATATCAAACGTAGCATAGGATTACACGTTGATAGTAGAACCTCGTGGGAGCAGTTAACACCACCATCGCATGGTGGTACCAACATGGTAGTGTCAACGTAGCAAAGCACAGCTCTAGAGTCCCCTTGCCCATCATAATTGAATGTATCGCAACAATAGAGGTATCGTTAACTCCGCACACGCCCGCCGACGAAGAAAGGGACACATCGCGGCACGTCCCGACACAATATCGAGTTACGTTATTTGGAAATCCTTCAATAATCTTCCGCTCCAAGTGACATTCATCGGACATCCGTCTGTGTTTACGTCATAAACCTTCTTATTCCACCGCGGTGGCGCGTCATGAAATTATTATTCACACACGGAACCCATCCGGATATAAAAACATGAAACTATTCAACTTTATCAAAGATACTGTTGGAAATTGTATTTGTATTGTAATTTCAGTTTGTGAGATGGAAAATGACTTTGTTGTTCTGTGTTCTTTTTGCCATGTTATTTAACGAATTCTTTTGAGCTCTTGTTTAATTATGGAGCCTTAGTACTTCAGGTACTTAAAATTAAATAATGTAGAATGCATATTATTATTTAATCTGGGTTTGCTATTTAATGTGTTATTTTTGCCTTCCGATCAAGTATGGTGCCCTGGTACTTCAGGTACTTAAAAATAAACATATAGATTGTACCTGCATACTAAGATATCACAAGTCAGGTAAAAAGGGCAAGGTACAAAATAATACAAGCCTTTGAATCCCAAGGACAAAGTCTTTTCTGGCTTACATTAAATGTGTAGATGGATGATATAAGATATCGGAAAGTAACAAGGTAAAAAATTACACAAAAGATTAAAGGAACAATACAAGCTTTTTTATCATTGCAGGACTGCAGCCGTAGTTATTGGAGACCAAATCAATATACTATAATCAAGTATAAAGAAACGAATAAATCTTTCTGAGTGTACCTCTAGAGTGCACACGTAAGCATCAGATGCGGTAACGTGCGTCACACTATAACTCTCGAAACGAGATCTCTTCATAACATTTCAATATCGCGAAATCGAATTAACAAACGAAAATATTCGGAATAAAATTTTACAATATATTTTATGAAAAGATTATTTCGATAGCAGAATTGCAATTCTATTAAAATTATTAAGCCATGAGGAAAATAAAGTTCTTTCAGTTTGTATATACACAAAAAGACACGTAATATTAAAAGCATATTTTTGCAAATGCATCGTTGAAAATGGCACATTATTTTTTATTTGAGACTGTTCGTCTCGGACTACGCCCAAAGACTTAAAAGGTCTAAAAACTCGCGGTGACTTTCAGATGACTTTTGATTATATTTAGAATAGACTGTTTTTTAGGTTGGGTTCAATTTTGGCTTTGTTTTATACAATTTTGTTATAGAATAACTTGATTAAAAGTAGTGAAGTGACTGTTTATAGTCCTTTATAAACCAACATAACACTGGGAGGTGGTTCTTAATTTGTGTGTGTGCATTTTTTTGTCTCGTGACACGGTCGCGTCTTTCACAAACCAATTATGTATGATAGGGTTAATAGTAGGGTCTAACTTCTGATAAATTTCGAAAAAAGTAACGGTTGTCAGTTTTTCGCTTGAATAGAAGGGCAGTCAGAAAATAGGCTATCAAGCGCTTTTCTAAATACCATCGCAATCAACTGACGCAGTCAATACAAAAGTGCCAAACCACCAACCTCAGTTTCGGCACGGTAATACTATCCTATAGAATTACCGTGGTTTCGGTTACTGGTCACACCTAAGTATGATATCAAATTACACAAACCCTCATCTCACCAATCTATACACCAATACCGTGACATCAGTCGACTAGTTCCGCATGATAGATGTGAAGTGTCGGGTGACAGTTTGACTGATGACGTCACGTGACCCGGCCGCTCGGGCCGGGCGGTGCGATTATCGAGAGGATCACTAGTACACTCAGATGCGTCGACCTTCGACCACAGAGGAGGCATCTACGAGTATTCCAAATGTGGTCGACCATGTATAGGACCATTAAGTTTTTTTTAACATTATAAAGTTGGTCAAGGCGGTCTGATGATTTGGTGAAGGCTGCAGCATCGCGGTGGATACAGCTCGCTTCCAATGGAATTACTTGGAGATCAATGAGGAAGACCTATGTCCAGCAGTGGACGTCCTCCGGCTGACATGATGATGATGATGATTATAAAGTTGATGTTCTAGTAGTAGTACCATGTCAGAGTTCTGCCGAAAAGAAAATTTGGCTAAAAATGTAACTTTACCAAAGAAGAACTTGAATAATAGGAGCCTCGACGAATAGTAGATCAAACAATAGACGGCGAGTATCACTCATACAATTTTTTTCTAAAAATTGTTTTTAGAAGTCGCCGGCTCGTATACTAGCTGAATGACGTGGACGCTTCAGGGTATATGTGCATACGCCGCACCCGGCTACTAAATTCGCTTAACTGAGACAAATATTGGACAACCGTCATTTTTGCTGTATGTGCATTATACGTAAGTGATGTACAAATAAGCCTCTAATTTACCAGTATTTAACACAAAACATTCATGGATACTCGTAGGTATGAAATTTAGAACCGCATATTCTCTAAATAAATGCATAGATAGTCGGAATTTGAAGCTCCAACGAATGGGTACGAATGAATGTAAATAAGGTATTCCACATATCACGTACTTTGGGTATCGCTGCCGGCCAGTCATATAAAATGTTTACATTACAATTCTAAAAACAACAAACTCGAATATCGAACTATTTCGCAAATGCATTCGTTCATTAAATCTGATAATCCCAATATAGCGTGCGCTGAACACCGACACACGACACTGTACAATGCTGCCCGAATAAAACGGCATCATACCAATTTTACATAAAACGTTATGTCTTTTAAATGAAGTCATAATATAGCATGTGAATATGAATTCCCATTGTATTATTGACAGGGATTTAGTATAGTAAATGATTACAATAGAAAGGAATAACGATACTATTTCAGTTTCAGCGAGTAGGTACTATCGAGCGTTGTGAATGCCCAAAGTGAATTTATAGTGCCTTTATCCACCCGCTTGGTGGAAGCCGGTTGATGGATGTTTCCCATTTTATGGTTTTAAGACGACCGTTTTCCTCACTATTATCATTTTATGTTTGAGTAAATGATTAATGCGCATAAAGAATGATTTGTAGGGACGAGAAAAGTAACTTACTGCTGTAGATGCAAATACAAATAAATCGACGATTAACTAATGGACGAAATTTTTAACACATGTCAAAAGTGATGTTTGACTTGAAAGTAAGTAAAGTTAGGACAAGCCTGTAATGTCACTGCTGGGCAAAGGCTTCTCATCTCACAGAAGATATCAGTACAGTGAGGAGGATTAGACATGTACAGTATGACATGAAATCCTTAAAAAAAATATATATAATAAAAATTACATTAATCTCAGTTAAAATCATTTAACATCACTGAGGACGGCAGTTAATCTATTACTTCGTCTCGCAGTGTAACGCGATGCGATGTTTAAACATAGACAAGTTTGATGTTCGGATCTGTGCGGCAATCCCGTTGGGACCGGGAATAATCCCAACTATCAGTGTCGATGAATGAATGCAAGTACTATGACCTGCACGGAACATCGTACTGTTATATACAACTAGATAGGTCTCCCCAACCCTACTAATACTCAGAGAAATCACCTCTCAATCTACATATATCATTAACAGAAGACAGTGATTTAGTACAGTTCGTTTGTGTCACACGAACTAGGCTATCTCCTACATCAACTGTCGCCCTGGTAGTCCGTCGATGAAATAGTTGAATGAATAATTATATTTAATGAGAATCCGTATTAAAATGACTTACTGAACACGCACATGAAATTCTCGCAATTGCAATATTCCCACAGTATTGTTCAGTCGTCCATTGTTTCCGTCGCGAGTTCCATCAAAAACAATACAAAGCTTAACAAATCCCAGCGATTAGTTCCCACGCTTATAGGATACATTTACTGATTGCACTCTACAAAATCAATCAAGCGCCACAAAGCGCTCGTTTTGCCAAAACTAAATTATCACCCCATCCTATTCAGTTCGTATCATATAAATATTCACTGTGTTTGCCAGTAACTGGGTCAATGAAAAATATTTTCTGTCGCGGAAGTTTCCATGCAAATATTGCGGAGTACAATGCGAGTCGGGCTCCAAGTGGCGTCCCTAACTAATCCACTCGGCTTACATATCGATAAATTGTCACTTGGGAGGTGGCGTGTCGCTCTCTGTCGTCAATTAATCATCGGAACCTCTGCCCTCCTGGTGATTGGGTATTCTGAGCTCGAGTGGAACAATCGGTCGATGATTGCCAGAAACCGAATATACCGACCAGGAAAACAACCGCATAACTAACCGCTCTGCCCCCAATCTGACATTTAATAAACCTTTATCACATAATTTGATAAATTTCCAAGCATATTTGTTGTTGTTTCGTATTCGAGTAAATTCAACATAAAGTCGAAAAATAAATATTTCCTGTCACCTCAAAAACGAATAAAATCCGCTTGATTAGATACCAGGGCGGCAGAAGCCTGCAGAAGATTTAGAGCACGTAAATTACACGTAACGGTACGCCATCCCTCATCAAAAAACCCTCGTCATGGCATAAATAACGCCAACGAGATAATCTGACCGCGACCGATATAAATATGATACCTTCGCTAGTTTATGTCGCCTTAGTAACTTTGTTTGACATAGGGTCATTGTTTTAACGAAATCTTAACGGTCAAGTCTAGAAAGGTCGGGCGGCGGCAGAGCTGTGACAAACATCTTGAAAAGGGTGTGATCACTTTACTTGTAGCGTGGAGTTTGACTTGGTAAAAGTTATATGCTTTGATTTCTTGATTTTTAGAATGAATGAATATCTCCAATTTGTTATTCTACCCATAACCATTTCATTATCTTAAGTCCGTCTATGAGGTCTGAAAAGGTTATAATATATGTCCTTTTAAATCTTAATGGTGGACTAAGCTAAAATCTTCGAACTTCATTAATTAAAGCTTCCTCCGACGTCTTTATTCGCTCAGACAGATATCCAAGAGCAGATAGAATAAGAAAAAGGTTTTACAAACACAGCTTATGAAAGGAAAATTGCTAAGTTTAAAGATGGATGTAGGAAGGAAAGTTCCGCGAGCCGAGTTGTTGTTCTTTTGGGACTAACGAGACTGGGATACAACGCGAACTCCAACAATTTATCAACAAACTGACACGTGACGAATATGAAGGGAAAAAATCTGGTCCCCATCGGAAAAGGGTTTCCGAGGTAACTTTACTTTGACATAATGTGCTATCGATTTGCGTTCGCTTTCCATACACATAGGTTATATTTGAGATTACACGTCAATAATGTATTAGAGCGAGAATATGCTCGCAGATCTCATTTATTATTTAATGAAATTTCTTTTACATTAGTACTTACCGTTATAAGAGTTACTTGGAAAAATCTTCTTTGCTTTTCGCGAAACATAAAATATTCGCTGTGTGCTACATAAGTAGATTTAACTAAGTACTCCATTGAGACTAGGATAACGTATAGGACGTGTCTCCTGTTATCACAATCCAAAATTGCTTAGATTTAAACAGGATCAAATAATCAGCAACCGCATTATCAAAACTCCTTCATCTTATGTGTTTTCTCCGTTTTTATATTTAATGTCACGATATATATACTCTGTCTGCTTCATGCACTTCCAAATCAGCTCATCTGATATTGTTAATAATCTGTTGTCTTGCTCGCCGCACCTTCTTTTAATACACTTATTTATTTCCATTACGTGTTATGACAATCTCAGTCTATTACCTCATTTCCAGTATATTTACAAGTCTCTCTCGTTTTTATATAGGTCGTTCTCTGATATGGATAGTACTGGAAAGTTCCATCTATTTCAAATGAATATTTTATTATTCAGCAAAATTATTTTCTTCCAAACTGAATAATCTTACCAACAAATTAACAATATATTACCAGAATGTACGGGGTCTGCGATCGAAGACTCAAACATTCTATAGAAGTTTATGCCTTAGTTCTTACGACGTCATTATATTGACAGAAACCTGGCTCCTGGAGGGAGTTGCAAACTGTGAGTTGTTCGATAGCAGGTACATTGTGTGGCGTCGTGACCGCGACTATGAGCATACTGGTCAAAACCGTGGAGGGGGAGTACTTATAGCTGTACACAAAAGTATTTCAGCGGCATGTTCTATGAAGTGGTGCTCTTCGGCAGAGGACCTATGGGTATCACTTTCAGTCAATATGGTGAAAGAAACTATCAATGTCCACTTATGTGCTCTCTATCTATGCAATCAAAAGCAAGGCCACTCTATTTCGCAACAATTAGTTAATTTCATGGATAATCTCAATGATATTCGTTTCCAAAATCCAGAAGATAAGTTTATTGTAGCAGGCGATTTCAATCTTAGTGGCATAGAGTGGATAGCCAATAACCAATTTTTTTCACCCACCAACATTCGCAGTGGTGACGAATATTTCTTGACAGATGAACTGCTAACTCTGGGCCTCTCTCAATATAATGGGGTCCATAATATTTATGGTAAGATACTTGACCTAATTTTGTCTAACGATAACGTTTCTGTATCCGAATGTGTTGACTCATTAGTCCCTATTGATCCCTACCACAAAGCTTTACTTGTTGAGGTTGATTTTATTCAAACTCCAAACATAAAGCCCCTGTCCCAAGTTAAATATTTATATCACAAGGGTAATTATAGTGGTATCAACAAAGAATTATCTTTAATTGATTGGAACACGGAGTTCTCATCACGATCACTGGACGAGTCTGTGGACTTCTTTTATAATAAGTTGGATAATCTTCGGGATCGCTTTATACCACGCAAAGTTAGTTGCACTAACTCGTATCCAATATGGTATTCGGCTGCTTTAAAGAAGATTCTCAAAGAAAAATATAACAACTTAAAAAAATATAAAACTTATGGTAACAAGAGTCATCTTCAAAGCTTTAAAATGTTACGTGATAGGGCCAAGTTAGCTGAGGAGCATTGCTACAAGCATTATATCCAATCGGTTGAATCGTCAATCGAGAGTAATAGTAAGTTCTTCTGGAGATATTTTAATTCTAGTTCTAAATCCTCGTCATTACCCAATAATTTTAATCTCAATGGTCAGACTTTCTCTGGTGGTGATGCAATTTGTGGCGCATTCTCAAATTATTTTTATTCCACCTTTCTCGATCATGGTGACCGGGTTTCGGAAAAGGACATTGCCGATATTGAATCGCAGCCCTGTTCGTCTGCGTATGACCTATCCAAAATTGAAGTTAAACGCGATGAGGTGTCTCTTCTTTTGACAAAATTGGATCAGTCAAAATCAGCGGGTCCAGACGGTATCAGCCCGGTGTTTTTGATTAATTGTGCTGAATCATTGGCAGTTCCTATCACGTACTTATTTCAACTGTCTATCTCAAAAAATGAATTCCCTTCTAAATGGAAACGAGCATATGTGACACCCATATATAAAAGTGGTGATAAATCCGAATTGTCTAATTACCGGCCTATAAGCAAGTTATGTATAATAGCTAAAGTTTTTGAAAAAGTCGTCTACAATCAGGTTTATGCTGCTTTAAAAAATAGCTTGATGTCATCCCAGCACGGCTTTCTTAAAGGGCGTTCAACTACGACGAACCTGGTTTTATTCAATGAATATTTGACAAATTCCATGGAGTCCGGTTTCCAAGTAGATGTAATCTATACTGATTACAGTAAGTGCTTCGATCGCCTTCATCACAAACAGCTAATTTTGAAACTATATAAGATGGGTATTAGAGGGGATCTATTACGTTGGTTCGCATCATATATTAGTAACAGGTCTCAAGCAGTTGTAATAAGTAACTACATATCTGGTTGGGTATCGATTCCTAGCGGTGTACCACAGGGGTCTTTACTTGGTCCTCTATTATTCCTGTTATTTGTAAATGACATTTCAGACTGTGTTGTTAATAGTGAGCTTCTTTGTTTTGCTGATGATATGAAAATATTCAAGAAAATTTCTAGCATTGATGATGTTATAAGTCTACAAGAAGATCTCACTCGACTCGATCAGTTCTGTTATCTAAACAAACTTGACTTAAATCCTTCTAAATGCAAGACTGTAACCTTTAGTCGGAAAAAAACAAACATCCCTTCTATTTATCGTCTTAAAAACGTTGTCATTGCTAAAGCTGACTCTATGCGTGATCTTGGTGTCATTCACGACTCTAAATTAATGTTTGACATGCATATTGACTCTATTATTAAAAAGGCCTCGAAGTCATTGGGATTCATAATGAGAAGTACTGCGGCGTTCAAGAGAGCTAAAACTTTTAAAATCTTGTATTGCGCTATGGTTCGGAGCATCCTCGAATATGCGTCCCAAATTTGGAATCCAATTTACATGACTTACGTTGCACGAATTGAAAGGATTCAAATTAAATTTATGAAATATCTTTGTTATAAACTTAAAATACCCTATTCTTCATCTTCATATTTATCCTTATGCAAAAAATTTCACATCTTGCCTTTGTCAAACCGCCGTGATATTGCGGACGTTTCCCTTCTCTTTGCAATTGCCAATAATAAGATTGATTGTCCTGAGTTATTGTCAAAATTACTTCTAGTTGGTCCAACTAAACGCTTCCGTAAGCCCCCTACTTTATTTGTTCCGTACGTTAACACTAATTACCGTGCAAACTCTTTTTTGTGGCGTGCAAGCAATCGGTTTAATATAATTAATAAACATGCTGACTTGGATTTGTTTAATGATAGTGTAAACTTGGTGAGAAGAGTACTAAGCAGAGAGTTTTTCGATTGATTTTAACTTGTTAATACTTATATTGGAGCGTTCTTTCACATAGTTCTTTTATATTATTTATTATTTATTATTTTATATTTTATATTGTCAGAAATTAAAATTACGACGCGCTTGAAAATACGTTACACGGTCACACAATTCAAAATCACTCACTGACAACACAACACTGCATTCCAAATGAAGGTCATAAAGGTCACACTGCACTTTGTCTAAACTGCACCGATTGTTTCTAATTGTTTGTCGTAGCAGGCGGACACTCGCGTTTCTTAGAATTTTCTCCGAATGTTCAGACGAATGCTAAACGACCACGAGTTACCCGACCAATATGTGGTTCTTCTAGAAAATTGTCTGGACGGGAACTTCTTTTTATACCAAGGTCAGTATTACCTGCAGATTGATGGTGTCGCCATGGGTAGTCCAGTGGCCCCGGCACTTGCCAACATCTGGATGGAGCATTTTGAGCAACTGATCGATTGGACAGCTTGTGGTATAAAATTATGGAAGCGCTACGTTGATGACGTTTTCTGCATTCTGGACAGAAGAATCAGAGGTGTTGACGAGGTGACCGCGTACCTCAACTCCGTTCATCCGAGGATCAAGTTCACGTACGAGTTGGAGGAGAACAGGACGTTAGCATTTTTGGACATCAAAATAATGGCGAGGCCTGACGGTACGTTGTCTCACACTGTGTACCGAAAACCAACACACACTGACAGGTATTTGAATGCTGCATCACACCACCATCCCGCTCATCTGCAGTCTGTAGTCACCACACTGACGCGCAGAGCCCATGACCTCTGTGACCCTGAACATTTACAGAGCGAACTACAGCATGTTCAGGAGGTACTGAACCGTAATGGCTACAGGACTGGCAGACCGCAGACGAAACGCACTAGGCTGAAACACGCTGAGGCGACTCGACAACCGGCGTTTTTACCTTATGTGAAAGGAGTGACGGATAAAATTGGAAACCTACTCAGACGTCTTTCAATAAAATCGATTTACACCCCGCTCACGAGAATGGCCAAACAGCTGCGAACACCGAAGGATGTAATACCCTTACAGATGCCGGGTGTTTACAAAGTTGACTGTAGCTGTGGTCATTCATATATAGGTCAGACCAAGAGGACGATCGCCGAACGCGTTAAGGAGCACATAGCGGCTGTGAAGAACCGTCAAATAAACAAGTCTGCTATAGCCGAACATTTAGTTGACTCGGGTCTCAATCACTGGATCGAGTTACATGACCCTAAAGTTATTGCAAACGAGCCGCACTACTACAAGAGGATCATTCGGGAAGCGATTGAAATAAGGAAATATCCGAATTTCAATCGTGAAGACGGTTTTAAACTCTCTGCGGCTTGGAATCCGGTAATAACTTATAAGTGTTCGAGACGTGCCCAAAAGACCAAGTGCCAGGATACTGTCAGTGTTGTGTGTCAGTCTAATGTGAACGCACCTTTAAACTCTAATATTGACCATGTGAGGGTACTTCCAACACTTGGAACGTCTACCCTCCCATCACAGCGGTAACTCCAATGTCTTCAGTTCACCCGCGACCACGAGAGGTGCAATCCCCTCGAAACGTCGGGAAATAAAAAGTAAGTTATTACTTGCTTTATTAAGTTTCTAACACGAAAAAACCCGTGAGTACGTTAAAACTATTAGCCTGTAATGTCCCACACTGCGCAAAGGCCTCTCATCACTGAAGATATCAGTACAGTAAGGAGGAAAGAAGTACAATAAACAGAGAAAAAATATCTTTTAAAACGAGTTGAACCAACACAATCACAATACATCTTACGTGCTATTTATTTACTAAACAATTTGTACAAATAGAATGAATAATGTTCGAAATGGAACCGCTTGTAATGACGGAAGAGTGTCGCGGTAATAAGTATCAATTTACTCTCGATGGCGCGAAGACTTCCAATGTTTAGTAAACTATGGTTTGTGGAGAAATTAAACGTTTAATATAAAGGTAATTGGCAAGTGTTTAGTACCTGTTTAAATGTGATTGGCTATTTTAAAAATTTTGATGAAAATTAAGGTAAAAATTGTTTTTGTTGAGATTTAAGACGCTATAATCAGTTTTTTGGAAGTAAAACATAATAAGTACAAATCTATATGAATAAAAAATAACTTGAACTCGATCTTGAGCTCATAAGAAATTCATTGATCTTTGTCAATAGACATATTATAATATTGTATTTACATATCTCATTTATGACTAAAACATTAAACAAGTACGAGTACGAGTAACGCACCCCAAACAACCTCTGAATACAAATTGTATTGAAAGTAGTTTGTCGTTTCATATTATGTGACTGATACAATATAAATGGAAATCTTTTTTGCGTACACAAATACACTAAACATATTGAATAAGTTATAAAAGTGCGCGAGTATCCGAATGATAAAAACGTATAAGTTCGAATGGGGGAGAGAAGAGGGGGGTCCTTTGACGCGCCGTTGAAATCTTCCAATAAGCGAATGACAAACGAAACAAAAATAAACATAAAGGTCTGGCTACAGTTATGGCGCCTTCACATTAGACTCGCAACCGCTGCGAGTCTATCGCGTCATAACTTTTATGCTATAATCGCTTGAATCGACGATAGCTTGACGAATTTGTCTGCTTACATTGGATGTCAAAGTCAAGTGAACTATCCCTATACAGAAATAAAATAGCGTTTGATGCATTCATGAAACACGTACTTGCATCTGATTTCAATAGAATAAGAAGTTTACTTAATTAACTTTACATCTTTAGTCCACGAACTGCATCGTTTTAGAAACGGTATGGAAATCGCTCAGGTCCAATTGGATTCATTGTGATACCAACACAATTGTAAATTTAAAATATAACATTTCTGGCCGTAAATGAACATAGACTCAATCGCTTAGACTATGGCCACACAACTTTGAGGGAAAAACTGTGAAAAAATACTGTATTAAGACGTAATGCGGGCGGGCCGCGACGATGTCTGTCAATCACACTGACTGACACCTCTCAATAAATGCCACAAATATACATTACTCTCGTACAACCCCACTGAAGAAAGAACTCTCAAATGTAACCAGTGACACGGCGCTAAACATCATAAATATGTTAAACCATGGTCATAATCGTGTTGCTTATTTGAATAGTAAGCACTGAAGCACGTTTTACATGAATTTACACCTCTTACACTTCATGTTGTCTTCTCCTTATGTTATTACACCCTGTTATCTATTGATAAAAACGTACTCACATAAAAATTGTCTTGGTTTTACTACGAGCTGCTACAAGATGCTACGAAGTGCTACGAGTTACGACGAATTGCTACGAGCAGCTCGTACAAACGATTATGGAACGCTACGATCATGACGGTGTTTAAACTTAACGAACGTAAAACATGAATAATAAGAATGATCTCTACCTCAAAGAGCGAAAAATAAATAATAAAATAAGAAGAACGAAATCATGAGTCAAACTAATTAAACGAATGAGCATTCGCTCGTATAGTCTAAGCACACCCTATCAATGCTGTTTAAAATATCATTACATAGTATAAAACAAAGTCGCGTCTGTTTGTCGTTTGTCTGTTTGTCTGTATTCTTAAATCTTTAAAATTACGCAACGGATTTTGATGCGGTTTTTTGTAATAGGTACAGTGATTCAAGAGGAAGGTTTTTATGTAAAAAAATTCCCGAAATTCCCACGGGAATGGGCACAACGCGGGTAAAACCGCGGGGCGCTGCTAGTAATACATATTGGAATTATCTAAAATATCAAACGTTATTTTATTATTTCGTCATAAATAATAATGATAATATGCCATTTTATTGGCTATCCTACGGCTATATATTTGAGTAACGGCAGTAAAGGCGATAAGAAGCAATTAAATGCAGGCGGCACAGCGGCACGGGTATCTATCTCAATAACAGATGAGATAGATTGTAGGCGAGGGATAGCAGGGACTGTCATATAATGCGGCCCTTTAGTAATAATATTAGCATTAATAATATACAGGACCCGCCACTAAGGAATTATGAAAAACACAACAAAGAATTGACGTTGCAGATTCTGAAGAAGAAGTTGGTTAAAAATGACAAGACACTATGTAAACTCTTTTAGTGAAACTCAATAGTTGTATACTAGTCGTCAACGTGCAATACTTGTAAATCATAGAAAGAAACTTAAAGTTCATTTGAAGTCAAACAAGTTTTATACCAAAACGATAGATCATTTCAAGTCATAAAACAGTCAGTTTGGCAAAGTACGAACTTTTGATACAAAGATAACAAACCATGGATAACGTACAGTTTGATATCGATATTGGAAAGTCTATTCAGTTAAAAATAGTTCTCAAAACACAAAGCTAGTGGGAGCGGCGCGCCGCGGGCGAGAGCGTTACTCTACAAATATTCAGATTCGTTAGACGTCCATTCAAAAAGCGACGGAAAATTGTGTTTCCATTTCGTTTTGTTGAAATTTTTAGAAAATATGGAAACGCATTCGAACAATACCGGATGGACGCCGCCATCCGATGCTTTGATACAATCGCCGAGCCGGCGCAAACACATTTAGTTATTTTACTAGCAGCAGCGGCTAGCGGTGCGGCCGCCACTCATACGATGGAAGCTTTAAAAATGACTAAAAGCTAAAGAAGAACTGCATCGAACTTCATTGTAATAGGTACACATTTTTTTTTTTATACTGAGACATAAAAAAATTTGAGGTGAAGAGGATTTTGAGGTGAAAGCAATACTGGTGCCTTGTCAGAAATTATTTTCGATAAAAGATGTAGGATTTCCGGAAATTGCTATATAATGCTCATGCATTGTATTAAAAAAAACCTACTGTAGCAGGGATACCATCTACGCACGATTCGGGTCTTATGGTCTTATGGTGGCTGTAACGGCAGCCGGGCATGTCGATCCACCCTAAAAATAATATCCAAGTGAACCATATACCGTGCCATTTACATAAAACTGCGGGCATGTAATATACATTGACGGATCATGACGCCCGTCGGCTCCATCCGATGGGATATTGATGATGTGGCGTTCCACCATCACGTTACGGGACCATTAATATTGCAGTCACGGTAACCCATCGTCATACCGGTAACGCTACTGGAACGAAATCGATAACAGCGTGGGGTAACGGGGTAAATATATATGTCGTGAGTTGTACTTTTTTCGTTTCACATCACCTACACGCAGTCTATTGCGTTTTCACGGCAAACTTTTATTTTATTTTAATAATAAGTTACTTTAAATCCGGCCTTTTTTTACTGGAACTGGTAAAATGCGAGTAAAACAAGGTCAGTATAATAACCAGTAAACCTTCTCACCACTTATTCATCTTAAGTCAATGTATTCATTAACACACAATACTAAATACTAAATATTGTCCTAACAAACATCGGCCTGTAGACATGTGTGGCAAACTGATGAGTATGACGTCACTGCCTGAGCTCATTAGGCGCTGTCAATTAGACACGTGACGTAAACAAGTGTCACTGTCAGACGGTAATTAAGGTAACCCAGAGAGTTACCGGTGATGTATCTATTCACGACTATACCTGTATGCATTGAAGTTGTAAGTATGAAAGTGGCATAATTACTTCATAGGAAGCAATATAATTATTTTTCGATGAGCACCGCTAAAGGCAACAGTAAGCGCAGTGAATGTCAATTACTAAAAGTTTCGCAATATAGCCGGAGACGTGAGCGGGCGCGACTCGATAATAATGGAAACTTGGCATCGCCTCCGCATTATTAGTTCCTGGTACTTACACCACCGCGCGGGCGGGATACATAAAACATTTCTTAATAAATATCAATGAGATCCCACACATCAGATACTTAGGTCACTGACCAAATGTGATAATATTATGTCAATATATCCCAAATAAATAGGTAAAAGCATTTTCTTGTGTGTACCTAATCCAATATAAGTTATTTGTTGTTTCTAAAAATTTAATTATAGTTGGCAAATAAGGGGTAAGTATCAATACAAAGCCGAGCTGTACAAAGCGGTCGGATAAGGGCGTCGAATGCTCGGCGGTGCCATTAAGCTTGACATAATAAAATTTCAATCAAGCACCTTCAGGCGGAGCGCACGTCCGTCTCGGGGGGCTGACCGGCGCTGCGCCAAATAACGAATAGTCCGAAGCCAAGATTCAATTTACTGTGCACTCCTGCCGCCCTGGTACCTATCTCGGTTAAAACTTGCCAAATTGGACTATTTTCTCACGATATATCGTTGTTGGTTTTTCGAGGGTGTTTTTGCGCACTGAAGTTATGTTAGTTTTTAAAAGGTCGCTTTACGTAAGTTACTCGATTTAGCCAATTACTTAGATGAAATCCTTTTCGGAGTGATTCTTATTGTAGTCACGACTCACGACCCAAAAGATCAAACACAAACAGTGTAGATTAACAAACAACAAAGTAATAACAACTGTAGGTAAACGTGTTTAATATCATCATCTCGAGTTCACTTAACTCCGCTGATTGTTCGGAGACAGATTCAATTAGTATTCATCTACAAACAACGCGAAACGATATTTACACTCAATATTTTGATATATTGCTTTTGAAGTAACATCCCTCTAAACAGTCTTAGGAATTGCGATTGTTCGGGCCAAAGAACTTTGTTTCTCAAGTAATAGGGGGTAAATTCGATTGTCAGGAAATATTGAAGTTTGTAGAATGAAAGACGTTTCGTTTACAAATGGTGAGATTTAATTTCAATCGCGGGCACATTGAGAGTCGCGCTTAATTGGCAGTAGACGAATGGTAGGGGCCGCGAGTGGTATTATAACAGGTATTACTGGAAATACTATTTATATAACAAGTGCATTTCCTTAAACATTCGATTCCCTACAAATGTTAGTTGACTCTGTAAAACATAACCAAGTTCGTTCAGCCGGGATATTGAGTTTCCTTAATTGAGCTTACAGTAATTAATGCTTATTTAAGTCTTCTTTTGTAAGCTCTTCAACGTCACAAGTGATTCTTTGATGTTCAAATTGTATAAATAATTTCGATTTAACGTTGTGTAACTTAAGGAGCACACAATTAGAATATTTTGGTGAATGTCGAAAGATAAAACATCAAGGATTTTATTTTGAATCTCATTTGATGTAATGATATGCAGTGAATTTGCAATTTATTTACAAAGATGTTTATAAATCTCTATAACTCCACCGGTAATCTTTATAATGATTTCGAACTCTCTACGGAATATCTTCTAGTACCCAAAAATTGAGTCACTAGCATAAGTATATGTTTTGATAACATGCGATGTTTACCCAATGTTATGTGGGCGAGTGTGTCTGCAAACAATCACCGCGGAGCTGTAGTCGCGCGATCGAGGGCCCTCGAACACCCGGGACACTTGAGGTCACTCAGCAAACTGCCATGTTTTTCAACCTACACACACTGTATGCTAGCCTGGTACTTTCGAGCAAATTCAAGGATGTTGACTATTCGATTAAAAAGTGTTAAATTTAGATCAGCTGTAACCTGTAACCATAGCTGAGGTACAATTTTGAAATGCCATCAAAATTATAAGCCCTATTTACTTTATTAGGAAATCCAGAATCACACATTAATTTATAACTGACGTGATAAAGGTCTTTACAAACAAACTGCACCACATTGTGCACAATAAACCACTTTTTATTGTAGTACATTTGTAGAACCAAACAATACATTAGCTCGGTTAACTATACAGTGACCATATACTGTGGTACAAACTGTGGATCGCTGGAGAATCCATTGCCGGTATTTATGCGACGAGCTGCGAACACGCGATGCACGGAATGGCCGAAATCGCTCCGCGTCACATACACCGCACTAAAATGCGGGGAATGAACACCAATTGGTGTAAGCGGATCAATGTGGGTGATTTTATACTAATACTTGTCAGTTATAAGGTGGTTCAAGTAACTACAGTTAAGTATGTTATGTCAGTGATATTACATAATTATGTTTATATTAACATTATTTTTTACTGAAACCTTTTAGCTGTCTAGAACTTAGCCTAACTGCCTCTTCTGTAACCTTACTAGATGCTCGCCAAACAAATGTTTTGTCTTCATTGCTTCTCTTTAAAGACTCTCTTTCTATACTAAATGACGAAAAGAGATGACAATAGAACGTTAACGGTCTTTGACGTGCATTTTAATCTTAAAAATTAGTTCAGAATATACTATATTATCTATCAAGGCATGGATTGCAAATAAGTAAACGTTTGTACGAAATGTGTAGTCAAATACACTTGTTCGAAAAAAGAACAGTAGCCACACATAATTCGAAGTTTCAATTTGCACCAATACCTATCCTAGTTTGCAACGTCACGTTGACTCTCCTGTGCCCATTGCACATGTACTAATTTAACAAGTTTTTCTACTATTCCGTATTGGTTTCCAGTTTCCATTTGCCCCTACCGTTCGTTGGTACAGTTCATTTTCACCGTGTCAATCAATCGAGCCCGTTTCGTGCTTAGTTAGTCGATGTTCCGACCCTAGTTCTGTACAAACAGACTGACATACGCGTAGTCAATAAGCGTAAACTAATAAGCGTTGTTAAGCTTTATGTAGCGCTCGTGGTGTAATTTGAATTGTATCGTACCGTTTCGTGCGGTGTAATTTGACTAAATGATGGAACGTATCGTTATTGTTAAGCAATGTGCAGCACAGACTCTACTTGGATTGGAAGGTTCGTTAGTTTCATATCAATTGGAACGCTACTGTTTAAAATTTGACATTTATTTTCATGCAAGCAATACCAAAACTCGATTTACCATCTGAGATTGCAGACACAGATTACAGACGTTCTCCAAAGATCGATAGATAATACCTACGTACCAAGAACTATAATTTGTTTCTGGTTAGTCTAATCATCAGACAATTTCAGTTTAACACCTCTTCATGACTTACTCTTGTACTAAAGACTTAATGAAATACTAATGTGCTATTAACTCTAAGAGTGCGCCTTCATCTCCAAAGAAGCCGATCGAAGCAGTTCAGAGCTCAACTGACACAACGCATTAAAATGGTTAAAATCTCTTCGTAATTAATTTTGATTGGTTTGAGCTCCGCACCATTCTGGTTCTATGAAAACGCCCTGATATAATTACATTGTCTATTTCCAATACAAACAAACAACCAGACTAAACAACATGTTCCGATTTGTACGTCACCATTCAAGGGAGTGTTCATTTGGCGTATTGTTCACTGAATATTTACCTGAAACAAACAACACATGGTTAGTTATTTAGTAACATGAGCGAGGTATTCGAAATGCATAATTAGGTACACAATGTGAATATATAATGTAAACCTGTAACTTGCAGTGGGAAATATACATCGGTTGTTAAAAGACCTGTAATGTGATACTACAGTTAAAATGTTAGAGAAAAGAAGTTCTTTGAAGAGTCCCAATTAAGTTTTAATTAACAAACGTGAATAGAACGTAAATTTTCCAGGAAAAATATTCCCGAAAACACATAAATTAAACTCTTAAATGTAGTAACTGGAATCGTCTCGATCTTTTCTATGAGCTCTACAGAAATCGTTCTCAATTACTCTCGTTCGTCCGCAATTTAAAGAAGAAATATCGTTGATGAGTTGTCAGACATTGGTGGGCAAATAAAAAAATCTAATTATAGTAGGAGTGGGCTCGAGTCGAGATATTCGACTCGATTCAACGAGACGAATCAATAAGCAATCAAGACGTCAACGCAACGTACGCAGCGCCTCCTTGGTGCTATGAGCGCCTGGTACCGTGGTCTTTAGATTACTTGTTGTGTAAAAAATATTATTCTGCCAAAAAATACTTTTAATTAAATAAGTTAGTCAATAAAATGGTCGTGTTATTTCATTTCAAGTTAACACTTAATCAAATATTCGTAATATCAATTATAGATTGAATATTATTGAATAGCTATTTATAGAGATGAATAAATAGACTTGAGAAATGTTCAACATTAGTTTCCAATAATACCGTGATTCAACAGAAAATCACAATTTAATGGAATTCTTAAAAGTTTTTAATCTGAAAAGTATTTGGTGTCCGAGTACATTGAAATGTTTACATTCTTATAATTAATGGGTTTTAAATTAAAAGCTTCGAAGCACTTCAACTTTAAGTTCAGTAAACACCATTACTTAATACTTACTTAAAAGTTCTTAATCAACGGAACATTTCAGCGTCTCTTAACTTGATAAAAACATTATTTTATATTAATTAATGACCCATAAACTTTATTATCGATTTAAAACATCATTAAAACTTAAAATCATTTATTTTGAGACCAAGATGTTTTAAAACCTAATAATTAGAGCATAGCCAACAATTTAAATAGCTGTAATAACATTCATAACATTTACTAGTCTATTAGAAGATGTGAATTGGCCTATTACCCAGTGGCCAATAAACTTGCCTCATGAGTACTTAACTCATTAAGGCTTCACATGTGTATCTTATCCTTGTAAGATCAACCGTCCTACAAAGTAGTACACAGAGGAGTAGTGTAGTACACTCCTGGGTTCCTGGTTACTATTTGATCGAACCCGGCACTGTGACAACAATTTCCCACGGGGTATTAATGGGAGAGGTTCGGCAAGGATTTATTTTCAATGTTGCGTCGATGTGAACACGTACGTATACATTCCCCTAACGAGGTGTTGCGAACTTTTGGTTTTCGAACCTCCGTATCTTGTATGTTAGCCCGGTACATGCGAAATTTTTTATGGAATTTAAATGGTGGCAAATTATATGTAAGTATTTTTTTAAATAAAAACAAAACGGCATTTATTCAGCTTTAGCAATATTTAAAAAAAATCTAGATTTATATAATAATGCTCACAATAATGTACATACTAATAAAACTAATAAGAAAAATGCTTATTCAAATATATGTCTTGAACATCGGGCTCCCTGCGATCTAAACGCACCTTAATAAGATCTGGACTCCATTCTCAAATCCGTTTCAAGCTGAATTGGTAAAAAGAATCAGAAATGTGAATCCATTAGTGATTACTCGGCTTTGTGCGAAGTGGACGAGTTCACAACTCTCATTTATCTAACACTGAGGATTGTTTGCATTAAAAATGGAATTATTCACATTCATACAAAGATTATACTCGCATTTTTTATTTTATTCATGCTATTCCAGTATTATTCTTCTGTCATATTAAAAATCTAATTACATAATTTGTATTTTGGACAGGTTGACACCCAGAAATAACTCAAATGGAAAATAAATAAAACACGTGACACTCACGGCACCTAAGCCATTTTCCTTGTAAGGCTTTTCGACACACCAATTTGGTATAGTGTAGCGCATATTGAATAGTGTCAAACAATAGCGGGCGTTACAATAGCGGGCGTACGCATGTGCTGGAGCCAAAGGGTTCGTCCTGAGGGAGGGAATGGAAAGAAAACACGGAGAACGGGACAAGTTGGAACTAATGGAGGGCTCTTTGTCTCCAGCCATGTACAGTGACAAAAGGGTCACTCGCAGCTACTGCCCTCAAGTGGACGGTGGTCCGGTGGACGGGTGGCCCGGTGGACGGGTGGCCCACGAGGACCCGTTAAATAACAGACCGGGTTTAACGACTTTTTGTAGCTCACAGAGATCGTGCTCCGACGCTAAACGGTTTTTAAAATATTCATAAAATTGAAAGCTTTCCGTTTTACTGGCGGTTTCGTTTGTTATGTCCGCTGTTATGTGAACGTAGTTCAAACAAAGTTTAGAGTTACATCCCGTTGTAGTTACATAACCACATATCCGCACCTAAGGGAATACGAAATGTTACGAAGATTTTTCGATAATTTTTCGTCTTTGCGATAAAATATTTTTTCTCATTATTCCTAGATCCATTCACCTGTCAGCTCAGCGCAATACATTATGATGACAAAGAGAATACACAATGCAAATGAAACTCAAAGGAAATCAAGTGGAACATCGTACAAACGAATAAGAAAATTAAAGAAACGTGTAATCAAGTAGAACACAAAGGGAATGCGTAAACAGCCGGCGAGCGTTCCGACAAATCGTGAGTCAACAGTAATCGCTTAATCTAACAGCTTTAGAGAATCGACATCAAATCCAGCGGAACATCCAATTTCCTACCAAATACGTTCAAAATAGCTAAGTCCAGCCCCCCGCGCCGAATGTTTTATTCATTAATGTAGAGTAAAGAACTCCTAAAACAGCACTTCACCAGCGAACGAGTCTAAAACACGACCGATATAAACCGACTCTCTTTAAATCCCATTTGAGAATATTTTAATTAACAAGAATTGAGAGCATCCGCAGTCCGGGGGCGCCGCGCGCGCCCGCCGGGTCACTATTTGTTCCACAGATAATAATGACATGATTCTTGCAAAACGTCTCTGTGGAGTGTAGAGGCACACAGAATAACAAACATATTTAAATTAGATTTTAAGGTAATTCGATTACAAGCTTTTAAAAGAGCATGTTGCCATTCCTGTGCCACAGCAAGACAAGGGCTCAGGTTTCTACGTTTGTTGTCTAGACCAATTTCACGCCAATCTTCCTTAAATGAGTCCAGCCCATCGCGAGTCTTATATAAATGTATCAAAATAACTGTGATTCGATCGAACCGTTTTTTCTTCGAGCGTGTTATTTAAAACAGTAATCTGAATTGCTAATACTTTCCAGTATCTCTGAATGCAAACAATGTTTCAGTTTTACAACATTGTTTCAAACTCAAAAAAACCATCTGAATATAAAACGTTGCCCGGCCAGAAACTTGTGTCGGCGAAGTATTTCATGTTCAATGTTAATACGAGTGATAGCAAATTAATATTTGAACACTTATTAATACGAAGACGTCATGAATATTTCAATATTCGTGGGAGAGGCGCTTGGAGCCCATCTTGAGGCAGATTACGCACAAATATTACGCTAAAACATGTATGGGCCTCGTTAAGTATGCACCAGGGTATCATGGATACGACGGAATTAAATATTCAGCTCGAGGCCGAGGGGAGCCGCCCGCATCAGATTTTATGAAATATCAAGCAATTCAAATGACGCCATTGGCATTTCATTTTCTAAGTAACCAGCTATTTCCCTTGCTCTGAACAAAACTTTCAGTTGTATCAACTTGGCTCTTGGGAAAGTATTTAAAAAACTTATTAACGAGCAGTCTCGAAGTTTCAATTTATTCGCAAATAAATAAGAAAGCTGGAGAACTGAACATAATGGTGTCTATTGAAACTTGGCTTGAAGAACGAGCTCATTGGATTTCATTATGTTATCCAACTGACTGCAGCCGCCGACTGTGTCGCCGTTTAATTAAACCAGACGTAATTTATGTTAATCTACATATATACATAAAAATGAAACCCGTTTTTCTTGGTCACGGCATCACGCGTGAATGGCGGGACCGATTTCACTAATTCTTTTTTTAATGTGTTCCTTATTGTCAGGACAAGGTTTTTATATAAGAAAAATAAGGAATAAAAATCTCAAAATTCCCAAGGGAACGGGGGCGGGTGAAACCGCGGGGCACAGCTAGTCATTTATAAATTAACTAACTGCAATAACTGATGCATATCTGAGATTGAACTCTCTAATAACTGTATTTCTATTAGTTTTTTATTTTAAAATACATGATTAAATATTCTATCTTTAATTTAAGTTAAAGAAGCTCACCAAATAAGGAAAAAACCACTACATCTACCCTTACACTCAGTTGACATCAGCTATGATAATATATGTACGAGTATACCAGGCAATCATATGTTTCTAGGAGATGCGCCAATTTTTTTGACAAGATTTCTTGGTCAAAAAATATATAACAATTTCCGCGTTTCCCTAGCAAAAGTTGTAACTAGTCAAATAAGATGTATTAACTATTTGATAAATTAACATCCAAAAACAAGAAATTGGTTTGTGTCAATAGTTTGTATTGGTGACGCAATATATGTCATGTAAGTAGCAATTTAAGCTGTGGATTTAATGGACGCATGAAATATGGCCTATTGTAATTAATTATCTCATACATAATTGTGTTCCGTAATTAATTCAATAACATAATTAACTTGCCAACGTGTGTTGTGTGCTGTCACGCAAGTGATGCAAACATAAGTTATCGTTTATATTTTCATTTTCAAAACATACGTCATTAAATACGTGTACAGTAATAATAAAGAGACATTAATATCCCTGGATATGTTGACAATAGGAAAATGATTGAACTGTCGACAAAGGACTGAAAAAAGCACAAATTGTAATCCGATAGCTTTGTTGTGCAAACAAACAGAAATCCGTTCGGAATTATTCTCGTTCCGAGCGGACACACAACGAGGAAATGTACTCGAATATAATCGCTCGAGATGTCTCTGATACGTACATTACCCACTTTATATATTACTAGACTGAACCAACATAGTTTGCTTATAAAACTATCTAGGTCACCTACATTGGTATATGCTTTCTTTCTACATTGGTATATGCTTTCTTTGTATGCAACATCCACAAAACTAAACCAAATCCTGAAGAATCCCTGATATATTTTCCCCATAACAAACATTAGGAGCCGAGTAGCAGGTACCAGGTAAGTAGCACAGTAAAGAGCTTTACTTAATTATGACCGCTTCGAGACGCTCGCGGTTTTACGCTCTCTTGCTCCGAGAACCTCTTTGAGAGTTTTAATGTCCGGTTCTCTTTATTCGCATCTCTTTGCGGTTCCTTGTCCTCTAATAACCATGAAAATTTAATGCCACATCTTTTTATCGTCACCCTCGAAATTCAGACATTGTTAAAACATGTTTTTTTACATGAGAACAGAATTTCTTTTGAGACAATTGTAATTTGGATATTTGAAAAGTTTTAAGCGATCCATCATGGTGTCTGCATTTTTTGAGGCTTGTACATTTTATGTGAGAAATTGAAGAACGTTTCTTAGAAAAAACACAAGTACATAAATCCAATTTCATCTCCTTCTGTACCAAATCAGAAATGGAATAGTGTTTTAATCTGCCATACATGTGTAATAATTGAATAGGACCAAGAAAGGGTCTCGACCAATATAGAGAGGGACAAAGGGAAGGCCCAATAAAACTGGAATAATATAAGGTCAGATTAGAGTAAGACGAAATACGTAAATTGAATTACATTTTATAGCGAGGCTTCAGAATAGACTGTGATGTACGAGCCGATTAAAACGTAATCCTTTCGAGAGATAGCTTGTACGAATAGAAAGGATTACTGCGATATTTATTTTCTGGTACAAACTGAATACCCCGGGAACGCTCTGATCATCAAATTTTTCGCAATGCGCGACTAAACTAAAGGTGGTTTCGTTTGTAACTGATGGAATGAGGATCTTAAAGGATCTGAGCTATAGCTATTACAAAAAGAAGGTGTAACTTGCAATAGGGCATGGAAAAACTTACTTTGAGCTAAGTGAACATACAAGTACTAGGTTCACTAACGTATATATAATAACCTAACCGCTATACATTTAATATTGCTGTTCACTTTTATTTGATTTGTACAATCCACATTTAATTACAAAGCGCATCAAGACCAAATTCATAACATTTGTTACCGCAAACAAAAAGCATGGGATAATATTATGTTTTTTAGGCTAAGGTCACTGACCCTGCTCATTTTCACGACGCCCCGACTGTCCGGAATCATGAAACATTCATGACGTCATAAAGTCTTTGTCCCTTTTGGAGTTAAACCCTTCAAGATGGTTGCAATCGCTTAGCTGTAAGAGGAATTGAGATAAACAATCGGAGAAATCTTTTATTACTACAGTCTTTCTATTCTCCTTCCTACGAGAGGTTGGTTCTTATAACCGATCTCAGTGGGCAATCTACGAAGGCAGATCAAGTTCACAATCAGTCATTCCCATCTTGAGGAGCAGAGGTCATAAGCAAAGTCCACTTGTCTTCAAGAGGAGGAGGAAGCCATCAGGGGAGGCAACTTAAGGAAATCTAAATAGGGTCAGATTTTCAAAATATTTTTGGTCGGCATAGCTTTATTCAGAATTAATTCCATGTAAATTTCAGTAATTTTCATGTTATAAATACTATATTAAATGGTCCTCTTAATAAGTGCAGGTTACTTTAACCAACTCTATTACAGCAAAATGCTAGTAATACGTAATTTTCACGCAGGACTTCATATAGTGAGTATCTAATCACAAAACACACACGCTCATATTAACAAGCCATTTTGATTCGTGATCTGTTCTCGAAAGCCACTGATTGAACGATTGTTTCGGGCACACAATTAATACCGAATGGCGACGACAACATATTAATATAGGTACCAGATAATCGAACGACCTACTGATACCGACACTGACAATGAGAAATTACTACTTGATACACGATAAATATGTGTAAATGAAGTTCTTCCGCTCTTCATTAATTTTGAATATCCCGCGTAGTAACTTAACTTAAGTTTTAATTATCTATACCGAATAGACTAAAATGTTCATTCTAGGAATATTAATCTGTTCCGTTCACTCACTCATTCTTTTCACTTGGTTGTTGTTAGAAAAAGCCCATGTTTAATCTTATAAAACAATTTTATTACAATTGTAAAAATAATATAGTTCTCAACGGTGATTGTCAAAATAACAAGGGAAACAATAGCTTCAAATGTTGTTTCTCTTTTCAGGTTAGTAAAATATCATAAATTTGTTAATGTTCTTTAGATAGTTTAAGATTAGATTTAAGTTTGATTTGTATTAACAAATAAATAACTCTTTTCAGAGCAACAACTTTGGTTTTTGTTTCATCTAGCCAGACAAAACATATTACATATGTACTGACGAACTTGTATCAATTAAGTCTATGCTAATATTATAAAGAGGTAAAGTTTCTTACTTTGTTTGTTTGTTTGTAAGGGTTGATCAGGAACCACCGGTTCGATTGTAATAATTCTATTTCTAATGGATAGCCACATTCAACGAGAAGATTATAGGCTATTTTTCATCCCAAAATTCCCACGGGATATGTATAACGCGAGTAAAACCGCCGGCGCTGCTCGTGTTGAATATGAAAATATAATGAGCAATAATATGTATAGCTGGTGGCTGATTAACGTGACAGACTGATTCATAGAAGTCGAGTCACTGAATTTGACTGTTCTTAGTAGTGACAAACACGTAATAGATAAGTCTCGCACCTAATTAATGAGGTCATAGACTAAAATAGATCCCGGAGCCTTAATAAGGCATATTGTTCACTATGAACCGCGTTCGGCTCGGTACGCGACAGAGCGTTCGTTAAGTTACGAATGTACGCTTCGACTTCTCAGAATATTATGTTGATGTTTCTATATTAGGTGGAATATAAGTAATACACAATACGCTAACTTATATTATTACTAGCAGTGCTCGTTCCCGTGGTAATTTCGGGGTAAAAATAGCCAATAGCCTTCCCGTTGAATATAGCTATCCATTAGGTACAAATAGAATTATTAAGATCGGGTCGGTAGTTTCTGAAATTATATTATTTCCTCTTTACAGTATACTATTATTAGTATAGATATATTTTTCTCGAAAGCTATACTTACCTTCTTGAGATAACGTAGTCATGGCTAGTATCAATCATATTCCAAATGAATCTTTAGTAATTTTATAAAAATGAAGATTTTCCTGATCACATCATGTATGGGCGCGACCCCTGGGAAAGCGAGATCTACAAAATTTTCAAAGTATTGCCATCTATTAGATCGGGAGCGGGACACTATTATAAAGGCGTTTTAATTTTTTTGGTAGTACTACTATAACACTGAAGTCAAACTAAATTTAAATAACATTCCATATGACTACTCTTGGGCTACATACAGCTATTAAAAAGTCTATGCGGCTTGTTTCTGAAATACGCCTACAAGCTTAATTTTTCTGCTGAATTAGGAACGTCTATTTCGGCTTTGAGTCGTCCTAAAAAGATAATGAAACCAAGTTCCACCATATAGTATAGTAGAGCCGGTATCTGTAGCGCTGACGGACGCCGGTTGATTGATGGATCGTTAGCTTATCTGCCTAGTGTGAGGGAACTTTCGCAAATATTAGGAAATATTTTAAAGTAAAATCCGAGCTGACAATGACGAATAACCAAAAATGGAACTACTCCTACATGTTCCGTTCACCACAAATCTTTATTTAGATAAATAATGCTTAAACATACCGCACTCCACGTACAAGTCACGCGCATCATATTTTACAGAACCTAACCGTTAGAGCCAAGTACAACATTATCTAAATAGGCGGAGTAAATTCCGAGCGTAATTTCTCCGTTCATTAATAACTGACAAAGCTCCTTGCTCCTGCTAAGCCCCTGGTGTCTAGCTGCTCGGCGCCGGCCGACACCCCATGTTCGACCTAATTACCAAAGACACAAGGGCGGTATCGTCCCCCGGTGAACCTTTCCTCGTGGCGGTGTTTAAGAAATGTGAACAATTAATAATTAAGATCGTTTAAGGCCGTTTTCAGTAATAACCAGGCGGCCATGCAAGGGTAATAAAATGTCGAACAAGAGGTGCATGACCAATTACGATAACTCATACAACTTTTCGTACAGGTTCAAACTTTGTGGAGCGCAGCGTGGGACTTTCAGAAGTCTTACATACTGATTATTTATCGTAAAGAAAGTAGTTTCAGTAAAAATGTTCGTATGTTTAGTGCTACCTATTGAAAATCATCATCAGTTGATGTAACTCACCGAAAAAGCCTTGAGGAAGACAAGGCACTGTATGATGCCCTCCATAGTGTCGCCGGTGAGGCAGAAGGTGCCGGTGAGGTGCCTGGCCTTGTCGCCGAGCGCGGGCGCGGCGGCGAGGCTGGCGTGCACGAGCGCGCCGCGGGGCCGCGCGTCGCGCGTGGCGCCCAGCACTCCCGGCATCGGCGCGCCTTCCATCAGCCGCGCCAGCCCCTCCATACCACCCCTCTTCATCCACACATCCTCCACTCACTCACAACACGATCCTCGATATATCCGGCACTACTATACTTAAACTGTTGGCACACGATCAGTCTTGAGCAATGTATTTGGCACGGGTCCCGCTCGGCCGCAAGCCGTTCAGGCCAAGTGGACGCGTGAGCTCACCGACTCGATGGAGCGGTCGAGCGCCAGCGTGGACGCGCACAGGCTGCGGCACTCGTCGCACGCACACTGTTCGTGCTGGCCCCAACAGTCTAGGCTCATCAACAGCGTCACCACCGTGTAGATCAACACTGCCATTCCCACTATAATGTATATTTCCATCATGCGCCGGCACTCGATATTGACACTATTCAATCACCCGGAAACATCAGTGGACGCTACTGCGAATAAGTTTTAATGGGAAATACAAACGGAATGTTGTGGAGCCATTTATCATTTAAATAGTGTAGGTTTGAGCGCGCGGCTGCGCTCAGCCGGTATTTATGGGACGCGGGCGACCGATATGAGTTACATAGGACGCGCCGACACCCGCGGGCCGCGCTTTAATACAATCATTCCGAACATCGGCTCGTGTTTGCGTGCGATAACTGTTGCATATTTAAAATGCCTTCCAGGGTTACGCGCGTCCAATATGGGAACGATAAATTAAACCTATCGATTAATCGGTTTACCAAACGATCCGAAACCAAAAACAAGATAAGAGACTGTTCGTTGACGATCAACATAGAAATATCAAAATTAACATTTCACATACTCGTCTCAGTGGAATCTCAACCTCTCAACTAAGTAATTATCCCTTACACAAATGTCTGCGTTATACATGTACCAGGCGAGCAGGAGGCACGAGGATGTATAAACAAACTCATTCCCCACTGATTGGCCTCATTGTGAGGGATCGCGGGAATATAGCTCACGTACAACTCAATCATAGCGTATTCAATCGACCAATACGTTATTATTTCACTATTTATGTGCCAACTTGGAGGGTGAGAGAACGCTGCTGCCTATGTACCTACTATAGGTATATCTGTTAAAACAGATAACTTAATTAATACGGTTCTTAGGTCCGACCGACATAGCTCCTGTAAGGGTTCAAAGTACGTTTAACAATCGAATGTACGCCTACACCTATTCCCTTAACAGCAATATATTTGATTACTATATCGAGTGTACCAAATTATGAAAGCACAGATAAAATTTAAATGTATCGCTCTGTGATACCAAAATTTAAAGCAATTTCGGAATTTCGAGCAATAAAGATAATTATATTATCGTCTTTATTGCTCCAATCAAAATGAATTGCAATTTAAAATGATTGGAGTGAAACGAATAATCAGGGATTATTAATGTGTATTAATGCTTGTGATTAAAGTTACTTGTGAGGTCGGGTCTCGGGTTAGTGCTCTATCTCGGCGGTATAACATGAGTTATGACCGTCGCTGGTAACTAGGTTACAATCATTTGTAGACCGTGCTCGCGAACATAGTTGCTTAATGGTTATATTGCCCTGGTACCTCACGCCAGGAGACTTGGAGGAATAAATTAATTTACAACAAGAATCGACGCTTCATAGCGTCAATAAGCTGGATTAAAAGTACAAAGTAAAACATCGCGCAAGTAAGATAAATATTAATATTCCGCCGATATATTGTTTGAAACGTAAAATGCTTAATCAATTATTTTCATCAAATTAAACAGACCTTTCAATGTAAAGTCAAATCAATTTCAGAAAGCCACTGAATTCGAAAATCTTGGCAAATGACGCGATTTCATTAACATCGGATTTGCGCGCTTGATAACTTATAGATCTTATTACCAGTGGCATAAGTTCTAGAGTACAAGTTACCGACAACAATGGATTTGATGTCTCGAGGCTGGCACGTGATGAGTTAATAGGAATCCGAGGATAGAAGTATAATGATACGCCTCCGCAAATTACAAGTTTCTGAAGTAACTTATAATAATAATTCCATTATCGTGCCTCCGTCAACAAACTAGTTAATAAATCAATGAAACACCAACTACGTTCATCGACTGGTAGTACCAGGAGAACATGGTACATTAGGAGTCATAAACAAACGGAACGCAAATGAGATAAAATCCGACCAAAGAATTAAGGCTTTCGCTAATGGAATCGTAAATACTATTTTACAGAGTCTGTGCTTATGAGAATTTGTGGACGTGTTGGTTTCATGTGGTTTATGCCTTTTGTGTTCGGTCGGACTCGAATTCAGGAAATTATAAGGGTAAATGTTTACATAATTTCACACAGTTTGTATGCACAGATATTGCTGAACTGTCCTCTATTTAACGCAAACAATATTCGAGATGAATTGATTTCGCTGAGTAGTCGACATAATAGAACGGGAAACAAAACATAGGAGATACAATAACAAACACAAACTCGAACACGCGCCTGTCCTAAGCAAACTCCAGGCCACATTTGCGGAGACTATGTGACGTTAGCATTTACGAAAACATACTCGTATACACAACCTCACTTTGCACATGAAATTAAGTCCGCGCCGATAGGAGCAATATGTTGTATTGTTTGTGGACGCAGCCTGCGGTTATCTCGCATTTGGGTAATGGAGCGGAGTCTTGCTCTTGCACAGTTCTGAGCTCCTAGTCACTTAATATAAGTTATGGTTCACAATGAGCTTGCTTCTTTCTTTGTTAAGCTTTTTTCTGAGCTTATCCTTTATGAAACTTACTGGTAAGTATACTGGTTTCTCAGATTAAAGCACAATACATATTTTGAATTGACATTACTTCTACGGATACATTTTTTTACACAAGTCGCGCCCTTCGATTTTTTTATCTATAACATAAAAATTAATCGCAAAATGTCTTGGTAAGCGCATAACTTCAGAACGACTGCACCAAATTGGATGATTCTTTTTTTAATGTGATCCTTATTGTCAGGACAAGGTTTTTATATAAGAAAAATAAGGAATAAAAATCTCAAAATTCCCACGGGAACGGGGACGCTGCGGGTGAAACCGCGGGGCACAGCTAGTTTATAATATAAATAAATTCATAGACATAGTTACTTAATTTCCGCTTAATCCGTAATATAAACAATCGTAACAATAAAGGGAACAGTTAATCTTTACTATCTCCGGATAACTAACCGGGTACATCAAAACTAAACGGCCCATCTGCCGAGCAATAATCAACCCAATTGCCTCGGGTTACAGACTATATTGTGGTACAATGTTTTCATTACGAGGTATATGTAACTACTAAGTACATGGCTATATTGAATTGAGTTTATTATCGCATGTTGTATGTACTGCTTATAGGAAAGGATTTAGTTTGTATGAGATATGTTCTCACAGCAATACACTACCATAGCTTTGGCATGAGTAATAAATAAAGCTAATGAAACTTGCTTAAACCGCTGTGTTATTTTAAGCTTGTTTGTGCTAACCATTTTATGCGCAAGTGTTTTTTGCCCCGACAGTACCTGGACGACTAACACAATTATGCACCGAGTCGACTAAAGCTAAACTTCTCAACTTATCTTTAATGACACAACACGACGGTGTCCAAACTGCGCTCTGACCGCGTGTCTGTTTGTATGTCACCGGGAAAACTTTTGCCTGTATCTCATTTTATCGGATCAGAATTGAAGGCTAGTAATTTCGACCTCTATTTGTTATAAATACATAGAGACTCGACTGTACTCTGTATTACTTAATAATATCATGTTTAATAAACGAATAAATTTGAAATTATATTATGTATGTAATCATGGAATGAATATTTATTACAATAGTAAGGTCCAAAACTCCACTCGTCATTACATATTTATTAAAGCTTGTTCGACTCCCAACAAAATCTTTATCGACAAATGTATTTATTTGCTAACACAATAACCCAAGTCTGTCATTGTGCCGAAAAATATTCAGCTTTGTGCGACTCTCTTATGTATATCTAGACAAGGTTCAGAATTGATTGAAAATAACTTCTTTTATAAGACTGTCAATCGAATCAATATCAGCCTTTGTTGAAGTTTGAATTTCATCGGGAAAGTTGAATCTGACTTGCTTGAGGTCTTCAATCCAAAATGACATCTATCATGAGGAGATAAGAGTCAATGACGTCGCGAGACAGTTAGATAGGCGGAGAAACCATTGGGTTCTGTGTTCCTAGTGATTACTTCGTCGTCTTTTCTTCGGCCGTTCAGAAACTTGGCCCCACATTCTGTTTCAAAGACGGTCTTATATTGAGATTTTATTTTTTACAAAGTGAAACTTTAAAATAGAACGGTACTTTATAATTAAATAAGTTTATTATTTATCAAGATGGTTGAATGGTATTTGTAGAGTACCTTATAAATACTCAGGAGCGATTCTATTCAGAATAATCTCTTAGGAGTAAAGCTTTTGTGAGCTTTAAAGCTCCTATTTATTGTTAAGTCACGTTCAGTTTATATTAAAAATTAAAGGCATTCAAGATAATTCCAGATTCTCAGATAATACTAAGAACTCAGTAAGCTTTCGAGAGGCTAACAGCTGAGTAATGGCAAAGTAAATGGTATTTTATACTGCAACACTGGAGAACAAAATAATGAAGAAATAATTAAATGTGCGAAACCGCACTCAGCATACATTAAATGTTGCTAAGTACCAGGCGCACATAAACACGGAGAGTTGTAAACTAAGCAATAACAGCTCCCAGCAGATGTTTACTTCACAAACTCATTCTCCGTGGATCCGTAGATAAGTTTAGCAATACCCAAATATTATTTTTATTCAATACTTAGTATGAAAGAAACATACTTGAATTTAATCCGTTTAAATAACTTTTTAGTTAGTGTAATTTCACATCCTCGTATTTTTTATACAACAGCTTCAAAAAAATTATAAATGCTCTTATTTGAAAAATTGCATCAAACGACTGTTCGTTCATTCTAATCTACCAGGACATCATAAACCGCCTAGAGCCTGACAAACCGTTATTGCTTCACATTTCGTATTCACGGAACATGTACTTGCATTACCCACCTACAAATTATAGCGTGCACAAGAGGCCGCCGCCCGCCTAGGGATTTACACATCACTGGAGGTTATTGTGGGAGGTAATTTCTAATAAACTTTAGCGAAACGATACATAATTCATCCGGTACAGAACGGGAGCTTGCATTTGTAAGTGAAGTTTAATCAATGTTTCATGGAAAGGATTATGATGTATATATTAAATTTGATGATAAATCAGGGACGCATTTACGTTTACGTTTAATTTGTAAGCCGAAATGACCTTCACGGTTGAAATTCTGATAAGATTAATATTTTCTTTTTGTAATGATTGGTTTTTAATGGTAAAGATTTTATTGTAATTTGAATTCTAAAGCGAATACATCAGAGCTTTGAATGCATTCTATGAAACCCAATCATTGCAGATTGTATTTATGCATGCCGCGGTAATGACTACGACGGATTGCTACGCGGTGTAGCGTTTCTAATTCGGCTCGTAGCGCTACGGGGCTACGGCTACAATATTCGTAGCAAAGCAAACGTGCGCAATTTGGTAGAACAGAATTTTGCGGTATATAATTTCGTTCATTATATTGTTTCATTATTATGTATTTATATAATATAACGTATTCAAATATTTCTTAGCTTTTTAAAACTTTAAGTTTACTCTCCTATTCACTATCAATACCGCACTAGCTATAGAGAAAAGAATCGTTAGAAATCTTATTTCTGAAACCTTATTAATTACTGTGTGTTGAAGAAACTCTTACTAGTATATGCATAGGTAATTAACACTTAACTGACGCAATTTGTGATAATCAGTTTACACTACACCAATGAGTTGTGGGTCCCATCCGCATCTGGTATAGTATATGGATAGCGATGCGACTCGTCGCTTCCGAGTGATCATCGATCATGATCGCGGGCCGCCCGTTACTCCCACACGAGGAGTCGGCTCGTGTTGTCAATTACGTTGTTATCACACTGATCGTTGTTCAACACCTGATCGGGTAGGCCGAGAGGAACAGCTAGGATTGTCTCTCAAACTAAATAACGCTTGAAATATACTGTGGTTACAAATTGATGAAAAGCTGTATTCTCACTGGTGCAATCTATGAGATGTAATTTGGTTGGCCACTAAGTCTTAGCCTGTAATGTCCCACGGCTGGCCAAAGGGGTCATCTTACAGAAGATATCAGTACAGTGAGGAGGATTATGCGTAATCACCACGCTTCACTAATTCACTAAATGGTTTTTTATTTAGTCTACCAATGACGCCACAAAAAAACAGGTATGTACATGATTTTGTATTTTTTTATAAATACGTGTCATCAATACGTCATTTGAAACACAAAAAGTAGAAAAGTTCGAGAGAATTCCATTCAGAATATTTCAGTACTTTTAGTAGAACTTTGACCAAATTAACTCAATAACATTTCTATGACCCAGGAGAGATGAGACTTAGGTATCATGAGGGATACAGTTTTACGAGAAAATACCAAATGAACAGGTATCTGGAAGGACCGCGACCCACATTAGTTAAATGTATCATCCTCTTACTTGCTTCAACTTACCTTATTATTATGAGAATGGATATAGCTTTATTTCTGTTATCTAGTACCATTTAGTTAAACAATTGGCAGGCATCACCGCTTATAAGTAATATATATTTATTTGTAAGTAGAAGCTTTAGACATGTCTCGTATTTGAGATCGCTAACCTGCATAAGACAAGCATGGTGAATACGCCTATCCCTCCTCACTGTACGATCTTCAGTGAGACGAAAGGCGTTTCCCCATAAGTGGGACATTACAGGCTCATACTTTTAATAACCTTTTAACGATTCCTACGTATATACTAAAACATATGCTAAACGCGTTCGTATATCAACCGTGCATCAAAGTCCAGCATTACCATACAAACCGTAAAACGTATGTCTATACTCATACGCATGGTATATGTACGTATGTTTGTCCTACGCAAGGGTCCTCAGTCCGCACCGGTAACTTATATAGACGCATTCGTCACGTCCAATTACCCGCGGTCCGGACCCGATGACAGGCGAAGCCGCGGGACACACTAATGTCATGCGATTTGTTAACTCCCTTTGAATACTACCTCCCTTTTTTGCTTCAGATAAAACTTTTTAGATACAAATGAAACATTTATAATCCCGGATTGGGTATTCAGTTGATTAAAATACGAGAGTTTTTCATTTATTTTGGAACACGCGTTTTGTTGTGTGTTTTGCTTTGAGAGCACGAAAAAACATAGAAAATTGATGCCTTCAATTTAAACTAGGTTAACACATGCGTCGCTTATTTACTTCTCTATGTGACATTTAAGAAATGATTTCCTTATACAGAAGACTGAGGTATTGACTACTAATGAGGTGTACTATATACAATAAAATATATTTAGTGGAAGGAGCCATAATATTTTGCATTATTTGGATGGATTTCGACGAAAAGGGAATACTTTCGTCGAGTCTCGATATGTCGAGGTCTCAGAGTCTATTGTTCTTCAAATACTGCTAAGTCTACTCTATTTCCGCCATGTTAAAGTACAATAAGAAACAAAAGTTATAATCTGTCTAGATTCAATAGCTTATAACCTACCTTATGAATGTGGCGATCCTTAACAAGAATAGTTATTCAAATCGGATTGGTAGTTGCTGAGGTTCCAACAAATAATAAATCAAACTTTCAACTTTATTATATTATACAGATAGATATATAATTATGCTGTTTATCTTTACTCTTTACAAGATAAAAAAATTAAAAATATTTTTCAAAAATAGTATCACAATATTAATACCGTTATTTTCACGGTTTTCAAAATAATTCAAAAGCAACAGTATCGCGCGTCGGTGTCACGGCTCCACAAGCAACGCATTCGCTTTGTGTTGTGAAACATCAAACAGAGTGTCCTATACACGTTGTAGTGACGTCACGGCCCGGTCAGCGGTCAATTGCAGTCCGTTTTATAATAACAATTCTCTGGTATTACTCTGAGGTTAATATTTTCACTACTATTATAAAGAGGAAAACATTTATTTTTGTGTGTATGTTTGTAATGAATAAACTCAAAAACTACTTGACCGATTAGAATAATTCTTTTTGTTACGGATAGACATATTCAACGGTAAGAATATAGGCTATTTTTCAACCCGAAATTCCCTCGGGGAAAGCACACAACGCGGGTAAAACCGCGAGGCCCTGCTAGTAAAATATACAGCGCTTTTTAAACACACCGCTGTTCAAATTGCTGCGTCACTAAAAAAATTACGATCGATAGACGGAAGACATGTTAAAGTTAATGTTCCATATTTAAATCTCACCAGTACATTACAGACGTTCATTGTTGTTCATCATGTGACCGGAATAAAAGAGTCTCTAATGTTTTTAGGTCTCAGATTGTTGTTTTATAAATTGTTATTATATTTTCGCCAATTACGAATATTTTGATAACTCCTTTCGTGTAGGTGTTTGTTTTTATCCCTTTGTGTGCCTATTTACATTGAAATCGACTATTTTCTTTGCAAAAGGGTAACGTATTACCTTCCACAATATTATTACATACGTAATTCTTGAACAAATTAAACAAAAAACAAAATACCATTTGAAATATACGAACGAACGTTGTAGCACTCGTCTATTGAACGAAGGGGTCTACAATAAACCTTATTAGAGTGTGCGGGGCTTCGCTTCGCGGCCTTAAACGAAGATAAAAAGACCCCTTGATTACAGACACACGGACAAATGATCGGCATCACTCTCCGCGGCTACACGATTCAACCGCGATCAAATTAAAAACCTAGCTATACTGTTTTACAGTCCATATTGCTTTCTGCAACCACAGGGCTTGTGTACTCGTTCTATATAAAACAGTTAAGGCTATTTTAATGTATACTAATATAATAAAGCTGAAGAGTTTTTTTGAACGCGCATATCTCAGAAGCTACCAATCCAATTTGAATAATTATTTTTGTAATAGATAACCACACTCAACGGGAAGGTTATAGCCTATTTCAAATCCCGGAATGCCCTCGGCCCGTTCCCGGGTCCGCACAAGGCGGGTAAAACCGCGCGATGCCGCTAATTATATTATGTAACAGACAAAATTTACTAGCTTGTAATGGCCCACTGCTGGGCAAATGCCCAGCAGTGTGTATGATCTCACTAAAGATGACACTCGCTGAGATGAAATCATCTCACTAAAGAAGATCAAGATCTCACAAGATATCAGTCAGTGAGGAGCATTAGGTTGCGACCCGAGCCATGTTTGGATGTGAAATGGAGTTAGAGACTCCATAGAGTCTACTACTATAGACTCTACAGGGGAGCCCGCGCTCTATAATAATAGTTTATACACGAGGATATGTGAGTCTTCCACTATCATCACGAGAACAGATACACATTTTATTGATGTAATGAATTGCATTGGATAAAAAAACTTATACTAATTATATAAAGAGGACAATTTTGCAACAAAATGCCCCACTTCATCTAAGAAAATAATGTAATGCGATCTACAAAATCTTCACTCTAGCGCCGTCTATTGGGTCGCGGGTGGAACCGTCGCGCGGAACAGCTAGTAATACGAAATAAACTTGTGTCTGACATTAAATTCAATCCAGTTTTCTGTTCTAGTAGAACGTAAATAAGAGCCCGTAACTGCTAAAACCGCAGTAGATCAAACGATTTTAGGATCAAAAGCACTTAGGAATTTAATACGCCAACACTTTCACAACTTTATGTAGATGTTAGAGTCTAGAATTAACATCAGAGAGACCTGTAGTTGAGAGAGCTTACTCGTTAGAGCAACTTAATAATTAGTAGGAACTGCTACCAGCCCGTTTCAATTAATAGGAAAATGTTATTAACTTCTAAAACTATCATTTGATCATTTTACTGCGAGAGTAATGCCCGAATACTAAAACACAATCGGATTTAAGTAAACTTCAATTCAATACAATTTTTACAATGAGTTATAAAAAAGAATTATGTAAAAATAACTTCTAATTTCAGTAACGTTTGACTTTGTTTATAAAACTCTACGGGCCATATTAGTAAACGCGTATTGAGAACACTTTAGCTACCAAATGGTTTTTAATATACGCTATTTTCCGAAGAGCAAAAGAAACAAAACACTTTACCCTAAACAAATCATGTTTTCAGACAACGTATTTGAGATCACCAATCATCAAGCGTGGTGATAACGCCTCAAGACATCAGTACAGACAGTGAGTAGCACTGTCTGTACTGATGTCTTCAGTGAGCATGTTTTTGACAGTACTTTGGCTTTTGGCCAGTGTAGGACATAAGACAATAAAGGGTAATAGTTTCACTATTTTATTAACTACCTTCTGCCTGAGGTTATATTCGGGAGGATCCTTTCAGTTCGGCCAGGGGTCGAAATTTCCATAATCTTATAGTGGATGGTTATGTTAGTAGCTATCTATCTGACTTTACATATTATTATACATATGTACATGACTTTGGGTCTAATCCGCCCAGTAGTTTGACCACGGCGCTGAAACATTCGTTATCATTTAGCAACGTAAATAAGTTCTCCTTTAATATGTTTATATTGAGACATGATATGAGCATTATTCAATAAAATGAGACTCCTATACTCATATCATAAAAAGGTAAAATTCGACCCCACTTTTGAATTTATTATATTCCAAAGTTAATGCAATTCAATATGAAACCATCTTCTAATAAAGAAGTTAAACATAAAGTCAATGTTAATTAACCTTATTATACAGCGCTAACGTTAAATATAAACATATAAAGCTTCAAATAACTTCATAAGCTTTATTGAACGAGAGAAATAATTACTAAGAACTCTTGTTAGTTGAGTGTACAATCAAAGAGTATTCGTGGCAAGCGTGGTGATTATGCATAATCCCCCTCACTGTACTGATATCTTCAGTGAGACGAGAGACCTTTGCCCAGCAGTGGGACATTACAGGCTAATACTTTTATTATGTTATTGTTCAGGATCGAAAGCATATGAGTATAAATATTAACACATTCTTATTTCGACAGAGAGCGGTGTTTGGGGAAAGCCTTTGTTAGAAACTTCGCGAAGTTTTCAGAAAATCAAAACGTTCATAGAAATACATTATTGAATAATAATGTTCTGTTAAATAATGTAAGCTAAATAATGTTCCGGTTATAGGTTAACCTCAAACATACTGGTAGGATCCTAATAATGATTATCATATGTTTGTTGTATGAACTAAATATATAGATTTCCCATTTGTTGAGAGTGACGCCTCGGGCGACGGGTGTTATAGTAGGCAAACAACGCAGTTGTATGTTATTTGATGGATTAGCTGTATGAATATAGCAGGGTCCCGCGGTTTTACTTGTCTGTGAGTAAGCAGAGAAAAGTACTTCTGGATATTTTATTTTTTAGTTCAAAGTAGTTTTATGTTATAAATAAATAAACGTTTTCAGTTATAAGTTTTATCCACATAAGTATGTATATTGCGTTGGGCAGGAGAACATGAAATGTAATTTTGTTAGTTCTTGAGAAAATTAGGGAGCCCTAAAGTTGTATACGATCATTGCAGAGTCCACAATACAACAATACATGTACTCAGTCATAAATACCAAGAATAGAAGTAAAATTATATTTAAAGGGACTTATGAATTTGTATATCTTACACAGTGTGTACATTTTCGGCGAACATAAGTCAGTAAGTATTGTATGTCTTGATAATGAAATAAATATTCTTGGTTTGAATATCAAATGGTACTTCAAAGAAAATGTAACTGAAATTGTGTTATACGAGGAAATAATAACCGACAAAAATAATACGAGGTCTTCACCAATTTAGGGAAGAAAACATTTCAAATATTTACAATTCAATTACATTGTAATTGAGTCGAAAACATTCTACGAGTATAATTGATAACATGATAATGTTAAGTGACGTTTTGACGAGGCGAGTCCTCGAGGCCCGAGACCTCGAGACCCGCCTCCTCGCAGGTTTGACACTCGAGTGACAGGTGAGCCTCGTAATCACCACCATCTGAGAGTTTTAAAGGGGATCCCAAGATAAAATTATCCTCCTAGCACAAGGCCGTCCGGAGTCCGAACACTGATAAAATATTAATACCCATCAAACTGACAAGGGAATATTTGGCATTTTATAAAACATAAAAATGACGAGATCGTTTTTAATCATAAAACCGATATGACATTCGTTCGTGTAATAAACGAGAGATTAAACTTTTAAGCCCTCGTTTCGTCATAAATACGGAGGGAAGGCATTTTAAAAAACCTCGCAGATTTGCAATAAAAATCGATATCCCGCGTGGTGGGGCCACGTGTCGGCGGCGGGGCCCGGGCCGGGGTCGCGGTACCAGGGTCACATACAATCACAGGAGACACCACTGATGTTTAGCACGGATGCTCAGTACACATGTCGTGGGGCGACAAAGGGCGCGGGCGCGCGACGGGCGCCAGGGCGGGCGGGCGATCACTGACTGGCGTCCCGGGACGCGCGCCGCCCGCCCCGCCCGCACCGCCCCCGCTCAAACTCACAATTATTTTATTGGGAAACCTAATGAGACGAGAGACATAAAGAACCACTGACCAGTACTCGATATCATCAATAACTCAATTATATATATTTGATGCTCGTTTGTATTTGTGTTTCTAATGGATCGCCTGTTTGTTTGTGTTGGTTCGTTTACACAGCCTCCCGTTTTGACTTACCTCTGGTTCGGTTTGGAACCGTCACAGCGTTGTTCGGTTCAACCATTAATTATTGATCTGTTTATCAAACAATAAGTGAATCATGTACAATCTCACAGAACATGAACTCCCGCGGTAAACTTCATTACGATCCAAACAGATATTCTCCAACTTATTCGATATAAAGCAACTTGTTCGGGCGAGCGATGTGAGGCGCTAATATAATCTCATCATCAAAGTTTTGACACTAATTGTTATGAGGGAACCCTCACTAATTGAAGTATTCTGTACATTTCATAACATTATATCAAACATTTTACTGGAAATACATTCAAAATACCTTAAAATAGATATTGTTACGATCAACTTTCGGATAAGCACTTCAACATAACCGTAACTAGCCCCAACTATGTCGATGTCGTATCTCGCTAAGTAAATAACGTTTTACATAATATACAAACTATGAATATATTATTCTATACGTAGACAATAATATTGTGAGAAAACATGAATAACAAATGGCTGAGCTTTCTCAGGGAATCGTTTATTGGCGCGTGATCAATTCATCTGTTATTGTTCTGGATCTATCGGTATCGAACTTAAGATACTGTTTGTATATCGGATTTCAAAACACAACTGTCCGTCAAGACAAACATAACATCATCTAATGGAAACTACATGAAAGATATGTAATTAGTTATGTCCGTTACGTTATTCATACCTAAGTTAATCTAGGAATAACAAAGAACCTGGATAACGTTTGTTACTTCATATACAGGGTGGCATACCGGATAACTGTCTAGTGACTAAATGACTTTTATTACTCATTTAATCAGTTTGTTTTCAAAAAGGTTTTAACATGAATTGTAGGTTGAAAATAAATTAAGCATTTATCAGTTTACGTAATTTATTCAATTACTAACACATTGCTGTATTTAATTAAAAACAAGTTTTATAACTGAAATCGCAATAATTAACTGAGTTTGAAACAATAAGTTAGAGTCACGACCCAGATGCCGCCCTGTATATGTCGTTAATGAACAGATTTCAATATTAGTTCTCATAAAAGTCTAGTTTGAAATCGGCTTTTCACGCTTATCGTTTAGAATATGGGGGGGGGAGAGACCTTTGCAGTGGGTAAGAACAGGTTAAAAAAAAAATTGATGTCGAAGAAAGTCCTTCTTCGAGTAAAGCAATACTACAGGTTTCTGTAAATGTCTATGAAATAAATACTGCAGTCTGCGGTTGCTACTCACCACCGCTGCAGACCGCAGTGTCGCGGCGCTTGGAACCAATACCTTAGAGATTCCTAACGAATTCCAAAGTTCTTACAAACCAGGTGATTCTAAGAACTTTGGAATTCGTTAGTTTTGAATTGAACCTACGTTTGCCGACTACGCTTTTATTTTATCTGATGTTTCGGTCCCTTTACAGGAACCGTGGTCCCAGAAGACATCTGTCTGGTCTTCTGTGAATCTTTTTCAAATTGAGTAGTATTTGCTTAAACCTAAGAAACCAGTAATTGGTTAGTTGTTTAATCCATGCTGACAGTGCCGCTTCCCCTTGCCGTCTACTGTTCATGATCGACGTGTATCTTAACTTAAATTACCAAAACAGCCCATCAATACCGACTCGTGATGGATGTAATAAACATCCATCGAGCCGAATCCGATCGCGAAACATAAGAAACGCGATCCGTAAAGAGATGATGAATGGATCCGATCATTACAGGTTCGGGGAACTAATGTTCGAGCTCATTCGATGTTTACTTGATGTATCTAGCGGCTGCAGATGGAGTGTACTTCCATATCCTTTGTTATGTGTTTATGAAGTAGTTTAATAAGTTAGAGATCGCTGGTTCACGTGTAAAGAATTTTGAGGTAAGTCTGTGTTAAGAGTGCTTTCCACTCCTCTCCTTTCCACTCTTCCTCTTCCTGCAGAACTATGATATGTCACGTTGCTGAGATGCGTTTGATTCAATTCGTGGATACCAAACTCAGCATAGCTCTAGTGTTGTTAGCCACCCTAACTCCCCAGCCCCACATTCCTATCCCTCCACAACAAATTTAATGGATTCGTTGCTCCGTTTTAACTTTAAATAAAGACAAATAAGCAAACACAAATAAAAAGTACGGCGTGCTCGGCCATTGCGCTTACAAGACAAGACATAATATATTCTTATTAAGTTGTCGATACCAAACAAAATGAACCTTTCGTGTTCAATGTCCCAAGCGAAGTCGGAGGGGTTAGTGATACAAAGCGGATGGTGACTTACTGACCCATAACTGAATGCAAAGTTCAAACAACCGCGCGGACCCCGGTATGTGCGGGAGTATTTTGAAATAAGGTTCATGCTGCGAAGGGCCCGTTGAATGGGGAGCAGTGCGATCGAAGTCGCGGGTGAAATGTCCATATCTATTTATATATAACAAACTAGTCGCGCCCTTCGTTTTACTCGCGTTGTGCCCGTACCCGTAAGAATTTCAGGATGACAAAATAGCCATAACCTTCCACCAGAATGTCACTGTCCAATACAAAAAGTATTACACGAATCGGATTGGCAATTGGGCTTTTGAAAAAAAAAAAAGATTTTTTTTAAAATGTATTTTAAAACTTTATTATTAATAATATTGATATTTAATGCATAAAACTTAAAAAATATATTTTTTCAATTAATTATAAACAATTAAAAATTGAATAAAAATCACGTGACTATAAACGCGCCATAATTGGTCACCGTGGTTGTGACGTGATAATGTATAGCTATTTAACCATAAGACGTAGTAACTATTTAGTAATCTGTGCCATAAGTACGTACAGCGTTTACGGCTATTACACATTATGACGTCACACGCGCTCCGGTTTGTTCGGGAGTTGTCCGAGTGTTTTCGGTACTGGATTCAAAAATTAATTTTTATTTTGAAATAACTTTTGAATTATTGCGAAAAAAATTAAATAAAAATAGTTTTGTTATAAAACTAATATATAATCTTTCCATTTATCACAAAAAAATTTTTTTTTCAAAAGCCCAATTCCCGAGTTTAGTTCGAACATGCAAGCTCACAAGTACTACCACTTTACAATCTATAATATAAAAATGAATCGCTGAATGTGTTGCTAAGCGCATAACTTCAGAACGGCTGCACCAAATCACATGATTCTTTTTTTAATACGTTCCTTATTGTCAGAACAAGGTTTTTATATAAGAAAATGAGTAATAAATATCTCGGAATTCCCACGAGGGCGCTACGGGTGAAACCGCGGGGCACAGCTAGTATTAGTATAGATTTATTATGTAACTAAAATTATAAGCTATTGGGGATGTTTGGGACAGACATTTGAGCAGTGCTGGTAGTAAAGGTTAGAGTAAAAACGTTATAGTAACAAGAGTCTATTCGAACTACTCTGAAACTACAAGGATTTGACAAACTATACTTGTATAATCTATACTAATATAAAGCTAATGTAGAGTTTGTTTGTTTTTTTTTAACGCACTAATCTCAGAAACTACTCGTCCGATTTGAAAAATTATTTTTGTAATGGATAGCCACATTCAACAGGAAGTTATAAGCTGCTTTTCATCCTGAAACTCTCACGGGAACGGGTTCAACGTGGGTAAAACCGCAGGGCGCTGCTAGTGAAAGATATATTTAAGGGCAAGGTTACGGTCTGCTTTTATCCAGAAATTTCTTAGAAAACAGGCACAGCGCGGCTAATAGCGCGGGGAATCGCTAGTAGGTTAATAGGTTGATAAATCATAAAGATGGTTTCCAACCATTCTACGCGCCATGCGGTGCGGATCCAATGTTCCCACAAAGGGTTAATAGTTTAACCGACCATTGTTCAGGTTTACACATTTAATAATACTTTTAATCTCAATACTCGAACAAAGAGGATTAATATCGGCTCTCGTTGATGGACGGTTGATGGAAGGCATTATGCCTGTGAGAACTTTCATGTGATGTTATTTCTGAAGATAAAACATTAAGTTTTGAGCCGAAACGAATTTTGTAGCTATTTCGAAAAGTAGTGGGCCGCCAACTTAATGAGTGTACTGTAAGAATTAGTTACGGCGCCTTTCTTTTAGCCTCAACTTCACCGTTGCAACAGAATCAGTACAACTTAATCCTAGTCCAAGAGCTAAACTGAAATCAAAACTCTCGAGACGGTTTGGCTCAGATGGTTTCTTTCTACCAATCTTATTATATGTACGTAGCTTAGTAACGAACCAAAGAAGCTTGCCATAGCCATGGTGAAAATTCACCCTTAGTTTAACGTGATGTATGTATACCTCAGCCATAGCACCTTTATTATTGACTAGCAGCGCGCTGCGGAGTTACCCGCGTTGTACCCGTTCCAACGACAATTTCGGGATAGCATATGTCCCATATATTATTCTGATGTATAACAAACATATACATACATACATCCTTAGAAACCTTCGCATTTATAATATCAGTAGGATTGACAATAGTTCCAAACCTCTTTTGTCGTTGAATGGCGGAGAGTCTCCCAAGTAACCCGTCGATCATTACAGGTCACTTCACAGAATGTCCTCCACAAAGGACAACTCGCCGGAGCGTTGTCAAGTAAACAGGACCTTGCTCGCACAATTTTCACTTTTCCTTTCTGACACCAAGTTTGTTTGAAAACAGTTAAGGCGCTGTACTACGCCATAACTACTCAAAAAAGTTTAAAGTACTTACTTGGTACTCTATTTATCTCAAAAGATGTAAACCAATATGGTAGTTTGTCTAGCGGTATGTGCCCTCAACTTTCGATTCCCCGATCAGGCGAAAACATGTTTGAAAAGTAGGTAACACAAAAAGGTTTGAGATCATCGACTCGCATTTGGCCAGCGCAGCGCGGTGATTATGCCTGATCCTCCGCACGGTAATGATATCTTCAGTGAGATGAGATGCCTTTCTCTACTGCTGGGCACATTACAGACTAATTACTTACTATTACAGAGTACTAAAGTGCGAGATTCAAAGTTTATCGTACCGTCCATATCGGCAAGTTCAATATAAAGTGTCCTCTGACCATTAATATGTGTTACTGATATAACTATAAAGCCTACAATAATGTAATAAAACCCACGTCCAAACAAGTGTTAGAGGTCATGCAGAACTCTAAGGAACCGTTCCGGAGAGAATTTACTTTTATTATCATTACAAGGGATTCGATTTCCGATATTATGGAGAATGTAGGCCGCGCATACGGGTTATTTAAGTTAATATACAGATATTAGGAGCCTATATTAGTAGGTATTTGCTTTGTTTCGTAATATTAGAATATTGATATCAATTGACATGTCAAATAATATTTCGTAGTTAGCAACTGACGTTTTACGTTGCTAATTGTTACAGTACAGATAGTTTCATCTAAGCTTGAACAAAGCATTTTACGTAGAAGACGAATAATAAACAAATATACAGTCGTTTTCAACGTGACTATAACGAATAAACAAATATACGCTTTTTTACAACTGGTAGCGCTCGTGGCGTAGTTCGGCTGAGCGTGTTAACTCATTACGATTGTTAAGCAACGTGCAGCTCGTCCTCTACTTGGATGGGTGGCCGATAGTGGCATTTCTATCTGAGCGCTACCGTGACGAGGAGGGCACGTTCAATCAATCGTCAGACCATGTCGGAGACCTTTAGGTGGTCTAAAAACTTGGACACCAAGATTGATAACCTACTTGGAATAACAACTAATTCTTATAAAATCCCGAGTTTTGTATTGCGAGTTAAGGATATAACGTAGTATTGCAGACTTAATACCGTTCGTCAGAGTGTGTGTTATTTTCGATTAATAATACCAATTTAAGTCACGTCTTCAAAAGAAAATTGACTTCAGTAATCCATTTCCTTTGTAGATTTAGTTATTGGTTTGGTCAGTGAGGGCGCGCCTCGTAGTCTATATGTTACGTTATGTCATGTTTCCACTACGAGTACGCTGCATGTGTTAGTTTAAAGCCCGAGGCTGAGTTCGAAGGTAAACATGCATCAGAGAGTGCATGGCTTTAGCCACACATGAAGTGGAAAACCGACTTAAAGCTGTGAAATAGTTTCGACGACTTTACAGAATAACAACAATTCAAGATCATCAGATTAATATTATTAGTTATATTTAACCTACAACGAAAAAGTAATGCTAAAGTGTAACATTTTTATAATTTTATTTACAAAACAACTTTCTACTTATACTCGTAAATCGTGATTTTTTTATTGCATTAAATTCAACATTTCAGTCAATGCTTAGATTGCTTAGTATATATAACGGAAGCTACTCGATAAATCATGTATTCGTTAATGCATTCATTTTAAATGAAATTAACAACACATCGTATAGTATTTTAAAAAAAACAAAAAGATCCTCAGACGTACACTACAAGTACCGAATACGTACCCAAGGTACAAGGTCACGTGAGGTATTAACAAGGGAAAAAAGACGATAGCACGCCCCATTATTTGCCTTTAATGTGCACTTACGAGCTCGGAATGACACCCCCGATTGATATACACCACCCGATAATGGATAAAACAATACTAAGTTATGTACCGCCGTCCGCAGTCACACTTCAATATAAAAGGAAAAAGAAAAGCCTATAATGTCCCACTCCTTGGCAAAGGCCTCTCATCTCACTGAAGATATCAGTACAGTGAGGAGGCATAATCACCACGCTTGCCAAATGCGGGTTGGTCAATATAAAAAGAAAGATATAGATAGATAAAAAAGTATTAAGTATCCAGAACATTTTATTAATTAATTTTTTTAAAGGTATAGTTAAAGAAGTAGGCATAGACCATAAATATTGTCCCTTTAAAAAAGGGATCGACTTCTCAAACGGTGACGGAACCTTTGTAACATGAAACCTCTAGAAATATTTTTTAATATTTTACACAACAGTCTCAGCCGCCTATTATTTTTAAAAAGATTCAGGATTTTCCAGTTTACGTAAAATATTTATGTCGGTACTACGCATTACTGCTTTACTAAGTACAGTAGATAGATAGCGCACTGACTTCATTTTTATATAATGTTTCTATTGCACTGCAGATAGGCAAACGACATAGGAAATACATTCCGATAACATCCATACGATATCCCCCCTCCCCCCACCCACAGCTCGGTACACTAAAGGGTACGGAAACTAAAGAGATCTCTCCATCGGAATCGCTTCCAAATCCTCCGCATAACAATTTCAATATCTCACATGAAAAAAGGCTAAAGAAATCTCCGAATTTTCAGCTCGACGGAGCGCAACAAGCTATTGAAATGTAGTTCCCTTTGTACTCCACTGAGTAACGCTCGCTTGTACTTCGTTACAATATTTGTTACGAATAAGCACCTCAGCCGTTTGAAGAACGAAATGAAAAGCCTATGTAAAGAGGTTTCAAGAAAATTGATAATGTAAGTCTCAAGAGAATAAATTGTTAGCAAGTCTATAGAATCTTAGCGAACGTTATTTATTTCGCCCTCACGCCCCACTGATCCGGTCCGACCCATTTCCAAAGAAAATACAATCAAAACTGAACGCAAGCATGACAACTCAATATTAAATTGTATAACAAGTTTTCTTCATAAAAATGTAAAGGAGTATCCGAAAAGTTAAAATCCGAGTCTTTTGAAGGACAACGTTAAAGAGCCGATCCAAAAGTAATTTATAACTTCTCGAGAACATAACAACTTTCAAAGGAGTGCGTTCGTGTCGGATCGAGGGGGACGGGGAGAGAGGAGGGGCGGGGGCAACTAATCAGGGGCACCGGGGGTCGCCCTTGGCAGTTCCACCACGTTACATTTCAAAAACGTCCGTTTGGTGGCTCACATTCGGTTTAATTCGGCAGAAGATAAAAGTGTGAACATTTCAAGATGAGTAAAGATTGATTCGCTTTGTTCTACGGTTGTGTTGTAATAGATAGCAATATAATATAGGTCGATCTCCAGTGTCATTGTTGATGATTGGTGTTATTGTCTTTTACCAGTATGGTGTATTAGCAAAATACATCATTTTATATCTACACGTTCTACCAACATACCATCGTAGCAACTTGAAACACAAATTCAAAAACATTGCATCGTTAAAATGAATTTCTCCTAGACTTAGTAAAAAGTATTTTCATTAATATGGTTTGTTACGTTTCACTTTGTAAAGTGGATTTATTTACTTCAACTGCAAAGTCAACATAAACCAATAAGCAATCATAACATTGAGGAGCTGCGAGTCAAAGAATGAGCGCTCAAAACAAGATTGTGTAAGAGCAAACAACTCGAGGAAGTTCCTCGAGTTTTCAGACAGTTATGACTTCCGTTCGACGTGACTGCCTCCTGCCTCGCTCTGTGCTCCTAGTCAATTATACTGCGGCACCCACATAGTATAGAACAATATTAATTTAATAACATGACAAATAACAGCAGAGCTCTAAAGAAAAGGGGCTCCAATCGAACCGAATTCATCCCCACAGGTTTTCAAGCCACCTTCGCCAAAGTATCGACTACTTCAAACTTTTGATAAATTTAATTTAATAAGCAGGAATTCCAATAGTATTTGTACAATTGGTTCTTGTTTATATTAAAGACGGCTCTCAAGTAATATCGCCGGAGGCAGAACTTATCGAAGTAGGTATCTCGTCGGTGAGCCGCAAAAACATAAATTATGTAGAAATTGTTTGACTTGGACTTCCTCATTGAATGTTTAAAGGTTTATAATCAGCGCGGGAATATGGCAAAGTTATTAATTAATTTAAACTGGAGAATGTTCCGAGCTAGTGTTCTATTGAAATGCTGTCAAAGGTCGAAGTGCAGTGCCTTTGTATCGGCTCGACTCGTCACTGCCACGTGCACACCCGAGCAACATGTTCACACTGCAACCTTATAAATTCATATTTCTGTTTAAAAGCGGGGCTATATTTAGGTGAAACATTAAAAGGTCCGCAATAAAAGCTTCAAAATGAACAGATAATATAAACATTAAACGCTTCGAGTAATTTCACTAAATATAATATTTTATCAAACATCAATCCGTAGCTCACTATAAATAAAACGGTAAAGTACCAGGCTATCAGGATTATCAAGAAGTGAATTAATTATCCGATATTAAACCTCTCTGGCCTGAATCCAGTCCGGAGGGCAAATCAACACGACGATCGAATTCTTGACACTCATTAAAAAGATTTGTGGAAGGTCCTTAGTTAGTTTATTGTACTAGGCGTTTTTATTTCCAAGTCATTTTGGTTTCATACTCGTAAATAGACCGTTTCACGTCAGATGGGTAGGTAAATGTCTATTCAGTTAAGAAGACATCAAATGGCTAAGGGTTTCCGTCAAAAAATCTTCGTCTTGTTGAGACAAAGGAATTTAACCCGCGTCATGCCAACTGGGGCAGAAGACTCGTGATCAAAGGAACAGTGTAGCGCCTCCTGTCGTATTCTGAATGCCTGGTGCAATGTGTGCATGTATCACGAATGTAGGTCGCAGGGCCTTAGGGCATTTCGAGGCAGGTGTGCGCTCATCCTACTTGGAAATACCTTGTTTATTTTATAATTTAAAAAATATTTTGCACAAATTTAATTATTCCGTGGTTTTATACACGTTGATACGTATTACAACGAAAGGAAATCCGACGGATATAATGGCACAGGCTTGTTAAGAACTTTTCAATTGGGAGAGGTGGTTCGGGGATTAGAGTTCGAACATGCAAACTCCATAACTCCATATTACTATGGATTGAATAGTCCTAGTGGCTCACCAACTCACCATGCGAACTGTTAATTGCTCGAAACTTTGTTTGTGGACGTTTCGTTGAAATCTGAATGGTTTAAAACTGTTCATACCGACCTTTATGCTACTCGGAACATTAAGTCACCTAGCATTTCTTCTCTTTTATTTACGACAGCCAATACTTAAAATAGCGCATTTAATATTGTATAAAATATATGTAATTATATCAATGATATAACGCCTACTTCACTTGCACTAGTTATGGACGCACGTACGTGACGAAGTGAAAGTAGCCGCTACCGCTTTGCCTTGCATTACAACATGTCCTCGAGGCATTGTAATGAGCTGTTTGGACGAATGTGGAGCCGATTTTTTGTATTATACGTATCAGGGGGCGTAGCTCAGATGGTAGAGCGCTCGCTTAGCATGCGAGAGGTACCGGGATCGATACCCGGCGCCTCCAATGATTTTTTTTTATTTACATTTACTGACATTTTAAAATAAGTATTGATTATTTGAACACATTCTCTAACAGGGGGCGTAGCTCAGATGGTAGAGCGCTCGCTTAGCATGCGAGAGGTACCGGGATCGATACCCGGCGCCTCCAACTACCCTCATTTTGATTATTTTCTTTATATTCAAATGTTTGTAGTAAGTAATGATAAACTTGAACTGGCTACATAACAGGGGGCGTAGCTCAGATGGTAGAGCGCTCGCTTAGCATGCGAGAGGTACCGGGATCGATACCCGGCGCCTCCAACTACCCTCATTTTGATTATTTTCTTTATATTCAAATGTTTGTAGTAAGTAATGATAAACTTGAACTGGCTACATAACAGGGGGCGTAGCTCAGATGGTAGAGCGCTCGCTTAGCATGCGAGAGGTACCGGGATCGATACCCGGCGCCTCCAATTTTTTGTATCTGTCTATCAACCATACTGTATTAGCTGTACCCTTTAGCGCCTCTTTGTGTTGTTACATAGCGGTGTACATTGTACACAAATTCATAATCACATTCGGAACGAGTCATGCTGAAATAATCTCGGAATGCCTTCCTTTGTAATCTGCTTAGACATCCCGACCGGAGTTCAGGAATGCCTGAATATCTTGAGATTTTCCCGCTCCCGACGAGATCCCAGAGCTCATTTCGTATACCACTGATGGCATTCTAGTTTCATTAGTCCTCTCTGATGTACATAATCTTATCTCGGGACTAAACCTACAAACTCAATTAGCACTGACGGGGTTAATTACGTTTTTTATAATGTCACACAACACACACACACACAAATCCTCTGTTATTTATTACATTTCATAAAATAGGTTAGCTCGTTAGGTCCGAAATGTAATTATCCCACGTCAGAGCTGGCGTTATGAAAGTAACTCGTATTTCACAGTTGAAAAGCGTCGGGAACAAAGCGTCTCCTGAAGGAGGCTCGGCTCGACGACCTCCCGCGGACTCATGACATCCTGGTACTCGTCGTGTAATAATGACACTTGTTTTACATACCACACAAATACAAGTAGCTGGGAACTGGGTGGAACAACACACAAATTAGGTATACAAATTGTGATTATTGTGTTACCTTCAAAAGTTTTATATTACGTTGATGAAAATAGATATAAAATCTTATTGGAAATAAAACTTCGAATGTTGAACATTATCCATGAAAACCGTATTTTGAAACATTATTTACAAAATTATTAATTTAGTGGGAACACAGGAACAAAAGCGGGTAATTATCTGAGGCTTATCAATGATATCAAAACGACCTTTCACAAATATAAAGAAGAAAAAACAAGACTCAGCCCTCGCAGCCCCGGGGGTATTCTCGGAGGAAAATTAAATTGTCTTTGAAACTAATTCTAATAGGAGAGGAGCCCCGGGGCGCATATTTATTATTGAAATACTGTTTATGGAAGTACTTAACTATCGGCTGTTTCGAAATATCAAACAACGTCTGGGGAAATCGTTATGTTTATGAGTTAATCGTGGAATTTATTTAAAGCTTATACCAACTTTTATTATAACAAAACCTACATTATCACGCTTGCGTTTTGAATTATTATTAGTAATATACAGTAATAACAACATTTTTTCATCAAGTTTGTATACATCATATATTCACTAATTGTATAAATAAACACAAAAACCATTGTAATATATGTAGTTCTAAGGAAATTAAGTAATTACACATTTCACTTATTCATAATTAAATTACCATAATCTCTCTGAGAGGAGGTCTAAGCCCCACCGAGGGTATCGAGCTCAAGGATGAATTAAATTACTTACCATTAAATAATATTTTACATAAAATTATTATTCTAATTTGATAAACTGCATTATTTATATCCAACCGGACAAACTTGGTTCGACTTCTTACGTACAAACAAAGAAAATAAAGGAGCTAGTGAGCTTTCAAGTACCAGGCGCCCAGAGTCGACAAAGAGTACGAAGCTCAGTTGTAAAGTGCAACACTTGAGGGTCCTCGCATTTCTGGCAGAATTTCTTTTGTAAACATCTTATCGCAGTTTTGAATTCCGAAAAAATTTGGGATGACAAGAAGTAAGATATTTTTTTACACTAGAAATATTTAATAGGTACCTAGATATTCCCAGACGTACCAGAGAAGCATAAACTTCAACAGGTACATTTTAAAATTCGAACCGAGTACCTGTAGAAACCCGATCTTCGGTATAAATTATCTTATAAAAGGTACACTTACTTATAAGTTTCTTAAACTTTGCATAATTTTCTCAGGGGTACCAGGCTACTATATGTATGCAGGAGCTGTTTAAGACGAGTATCGAGCCAGTGGAATGCGGGAAGGGACATTAAAATAAGGGTAAAAGATGCCCCGCCCTTAAAAAAAGAAAAAATCAACGACTCGTACGGTTTCATTAACATAAGTTATTACTAATTTTATCATCCGAAATAAGACCGCTAAATTAAATATCAACAAAACTCATCGTTTTATAATAGGCTTAATATTTACATTATAAATAATATATTATTTTACGTGCACTATTTGGTAGCAAAAGCATTATCTGTCTAAATAAAGCGCCATCTAGCCACGAAGTCTGAAACTAAAACGTAGTGCGATGAGGGTAAAATTTGTGAACGCTATCGCTGCAAAAGAACACGTCGTGTTCAGTTCAAACTTTACTACTTAGTTCAGAGGATAACTACTAGATGGCGCTAGTAGTCGCAAACTTGAGCGTGGAACCATTACGAAAATAAAATACTTTTAAGCGGGATTTTCAAAGCTTATTATATTTATATTAATTAATTGTTTTTGTGTATTATAAACATTCTTACTGATTAATAATTATGGTGAGCTGGGGACTTACCTGCAAATAGAAAAAAAACGAATTATACACAGTTTATTCCATCAAACTTATTGGTATCTAGAGTTTTTAATACTAATAGAGTTTGTAATATGTATTGAATATGTAATTGGGAGTATTTCAAGGATCTTGAATTGTATATAAATAAATATCTCCGGACAAATTCAATTGGGTCAATTAGTTAGACCCAAACTAAGCTCTAGAGATTTTAAAACAAATAGGCAACATTTATATTTTTTATCGGTTCGTAAACTATCCGTATTCCGATGTAGTACAGAGCAAAAACCTTCCCCAAGCCATTGATTCGATCAAAAACTTCCCTGATTGTGAATTCATTGCATGGACGAAACGAGAACCGAACTAAAACTTGTAGGAGGGACCATGTCGGTTGTTCCCTTATTTTTCATCCAAACAAATCTAGTTTGGAAAGAATTTATGTTCATATTATAAAAGGGATAGCCGCGTGTGCCTTATCATGAACGTAACACTGAATCAGTACTATTGTACCGAATATACTAGGACACTGGACTTGTTCTAAATGTTAACTGTGGTGTTTGGATCAATTTTTTCGTATATTATTTGTAGTGGCACAAATAAGTTCATATCATTAATTCATTTATTTCGAATATGTTAGTGGACAACCCTGGTGTCGGAGTTTTTAGACCGCCTAAAGGCCTCCGACATGGTCTGACGATTGAAACTTACGGGATCGACTACTTGCCCCCAAAGCACGGTAGCGCTCAGATAGAAATGCCACTATTGGCCACCCTTCCAAGTAGAGCATCACGTTGTTTGTTTAACATTTAGAAACAAGACTAAAAACTGTAAAATCGTTGATTAAATTCTACTTCTATAGAAATCAATTAAATCAATAAAGAAGTCATAATGTAAACAATATAACATTTACATTACTGTTTTATTACATTTGCTTAAAGCCACCTCACTGTAAACCCATATTGTTGCCCCTGTAGGTATGTAGAGGCGTGGGCCAGCATAAACGAAAGTCCAGCGTGTGAAACTAAATTATTTATGAAGGGACAGGGCGGACTGTGGACGAAGGCTCTCCAGGACACCCTACTTACTCAGAGTGCTTTCTGTTTTCTACTCTACCACTCATTCTGTATAGTGTGTACTAACACTGCATGCCGTAAACTCCCTTTCAACTAGGTGATATTTTACGTTAAAACGCAATATAGCGTTTGTTTTATGTACTTATTACATCAAAAGTACCTAATAGAGCAACGCAGCATAGCACAGTTTTAGTGTAAAGACATCTTTATACCCATGATCTCATTTTTGTGTGTGAAATATGAAAGTGGATAAAACTGTCAGTGCTATTAATTTATCCCCGCAAAAAATGAGTAATGGAAGAAAGAAGACGGTTTATATGAAACTTGCTAATACGTAATCGATAAACGCGCAATTAAATTGATTTTACAAGCCCGTTGGCACAGTGGCAGTGAGAGCGCTTACTGTGTCGGGGTTGCAGGTTCGATTCCCGCCCGGAGTCAACAATATGTGAAGATATAGTTGTTGGCGACGACGTCTAGAGTGTCAATTAGGTATATATTCTTACTATCAGTCAGTCAGTCAGGGCTTTGAATGTTATATATATAGATAAAGTATTTTTGATTCCATATTACAAGCTTAAAACTTAGTTTGGGTCTAATTAACAGTGTGTGAATAAAAAAAATCATTAGTCATCAAGTAAATAAAAAAAATTAAGTTCGAGAAGATTTTCCAACCCTTGTCGGATTTCTGGATCGCCTAAGGGTATTCTTTTTGGATCGCCTAAGGGTGCGTTTCCGTAGAAGCGCTGTGGAGCTGCCTGGAGCTCAATTTTGACAATTTCAATGCGTTTTGAATGGTCGATATAGCCCCGCACACCTCCACAACAAGGTCTTCGACATGGACTATAAATGTGTATATTATATATTCCCGCCTCAAGCGTTGCTCCTGCTACCTTTAATTATATATCACAACAACAAACAGTAATCCCTTCTTACTGTATGTATCGGGAAAATAACGAAAGGAAATGAGGTAATTAATTATGAATATTTATTGTGTACCACATCTGGAGATTTTCTCAGTAAAATTCGCTTATTTTGTTGTTATTTGAAGTTCGAAAAATATGATCTGATTTTATCTCCTCACTGTGCCTACTGATATCTTCGGCGAGATGAGAGGCCTTTGGCCAGCAGTGGAACATTATGGGATAATACCTAACCCTTACTTTTTATCTCCGTTTTCATATTAAGTCTCAAACACACATACATCTTTTTCCACACCTATCTCCAACAAATTCTTATACTTTTTTGTATTACCTACTTTTTCTTGTTACACGACAAAAAATATCTGTATTATAGTATTTTAGTAGGCAGAGCCGCAAACGCGTTGTGTTTAGTGAGCCGTCTCGCTGTTGATGACGTCATTAATCTTGCGGGATCGCCGGGCGCCCGTGACGTCACGCATCGCGCCACCGACTACCAGGGCACCAGGAGGCGAGAGGAGTTGTTTTTAGCTCGAGGCTTAGTAAATCAAATGATTTGTTACACCCTTTGTCGTTGGAATTTGGTGTCGCTCACTTACTCGTACTTAACTAATATTTATTACCTAGTCAAATTGTAATGTCTGTATGGAAATATTAACAATAGGTATTAACGATCCAATAGATACCACGGGAAACAGTTAGTCCACAAATACTCTTGTTGATATCACGAAGTATTATAAATATTATAATGAAAACACAAGAAAAGTAGCTTCTCGACGCGAAGTGTCTGACGTGTACTTAACGACGCGTCATGCTTCACGATTAACTTCGAACATAATAAGTGTCTCCTTTATATTATGTAGGTATCTAAAAGGCATTGTTTTAATGTTAAACTTTAACGGAGAACAAGTATGTATAATATCCAACCCTGGTATCGGAATTTTTAGACCGCTTAACTTAAGGGATTCTTTATGGTATTACGAATGACATTTAATTAAAAAAGGTGTAAGGGTAAAGATGGCCTGTTATGTTCCATGTCTGGACAAAGGCCTCTCATCTCACTGACGATATAATTTTTTGAGGGGCCTTTAAACAACCGGCACCGACAATTTAACGTGCCCTCCGAAGAATGACATTGCTAAGATAAAGCGCCGCTACCGGCCACCCATCCGAACTGTGTCCAAGCTGCACATTGCTTAACGTTAGCAATGAGTTTACATTATATTTACTTAGTTAAGTACCTATTAGATACCTACGTGCCACGAGAGCTGCATACATAGCAAACATATAAATAACTAAAGTATAACAAGTTCAATACATTATACGCAGAGTATAACTAAAATTGGTTAAATTAATTAATGCTCATATTTAAACAACCGACTTACAAAATTAATAACTTTTGATACAATTTTTTTTTTGGCAAATGCCCATAATTGTAAATAATGACCAAAGTTACGAGTATATGCAAATTGGTTAACGTAATAATAACGGGTGAGTTTTTAACTAGAATAGTTTTATCACTAAAATGAGTTGGGAAAAACGAAATAATAAATATCAATTCGACATTGTAAAAGTCATTATATTTTGTTCAGCAGACACTTGTTATTTTTTGTTTTGATTATTTTCTAGAACAGAAATTAGGACGAAACTTCCCTGCCAATATTATAAAGCGTGTCTTTTTTGCTCCGTTTTCACGTCGAAACGGTCATTTACGTATAAAAATAAAGTAGTCTTTGAAGACGAAAATAAGTTATTTTTATCCCCAAATTCCTACGGGATCGTGTATCTTCAGGTAAAACAGAGTAGGTCATAAATAGCTTTAGCGACCAGGACAACATGAAACGTAAGACATTAGATAGTTAAGACACATCGCTTCGCAAGGCACAACTTAAACAAACGTTCAAAGTGTACATTGTATCAGCAGATGAACACCTGAGCTCGAAGCCTCACCACACCACTACAATACAAACAGAACAGGTTCTGTTTAGTATTATAATTTACAACTTCTCGCAAGGGATTATTAACATTCACACTATGTTGTATGTACAGGTAACTACAATAAGCAATGTCAACCTAATGATCATAATCACTGACATTCATTCATTTCGAGAAGTTAGTGGCCAACCGTGGTGACGGCGTTTTTAGACCGCCGAAAGGCCTCTGACGTGGTCTAACGATTGAAACAACCGGGACCGACTGCTTTACGTGTCCTCCGAAGCACGGTAGCGCACGGTAGCGGTAAATCGAATTGGTAGTTTCAATTAGCCCTTTTAAACACACAAAAGAATTAATAACCAGTTAGAGTATAGATAGACAAGAGATGATGAGCTCTTTAGTTCGATGGAGAGGCAAATTCTGGACCACCGTCGACGACTACCGAACCCCAGCCTGTCCGAATATGTTTTTGCGCAAAAACTTCCAAAACCATCTGTCTTTTTCTTTTATTGATAAAAAACTTCAGACTTCACTGAAAAGTTATAAAATGTATTTTATACCGACATCATTAGCACACCTTTTCAACGTTTTTCAACGTGTATTTTACAAAATCCAGCACAAAATTGCACCATTTTTTTGTATCCTCATTTGGTTACTCTTTTTACGTCGCGTGACAAATTCTAGGAGCTCGTTTCAAATAAAAAACATCAACAAGAAGATTCAACGTAATGAGACATTTGCTCAGATGGGATATAAAGGGATAAAGGTGTCATTCCATCAGAGGTATAATATGTTACGTTGTTCAGCTACGCTTAATGTGATTAGTGGATACCAAAAGTAGGATATCACCCTGATGTAGCTATATATGTATATAAATTTAACATATTGCATGAAATGTAGCATAGGCATAGCATAGCTCCGGTGGAAAATCACCATTAGGCTACTTTTAGGTTAAGAACACACAGACAGTCGGCTTGCCAGGCGCCTATAGCCTAATGTCTTGCATTATAAGTAAATTACATAGCTATATAGGCGCCAAGCGGCCAGTGAGGCCAGTCGCAAATATCGACTACGTTTGTTTCACCTATGACTTACTAGTCTTAGGCGCTACAAACCTTCCCATACTCAAAAGGTGGGAAGTATTAAGAAACTATAAAACAGTTTGCACAAATCATACATATAATAGATACGATAAATATATATACTGTATCTGATAAGATGTTTTAACTTTTCACTGTTCGTATCACCTTTAAGGTGAAGCATGGCTGTTCTTTACTACAATGATTACCTAAGATTGTACCCATGTTTATGAACAAATAAATAATTTTAATTTGAATAGATTAGAAAAAGGTGTGCTGCGTATGATGCGTAACAAAAACGGAACTCCGGATCGCATTCCATATAAGCACAAAAGTGACAATTTTCATAAAACTGTTACCATTTTCAAACCGTTAATGCATTCTTGATGAAGGCTGCTGTTTCAGAATGTAAATAATTGAATAAAACGTGTCCATTTATATGGATGTACTTTGATCAAATTTTAGTTAACAGACTGCGTTAATGCAGTACATGGACCAATTTTATTGCCGATATTAAGACCGAAAATAACCGGACAGGTTGAACAGGTTTAACTACAGCGGATTCCCGGTACATTATTTATGAATATAAAAGGATTTTCGCGTTACTCACTCTAGGGAAAAACAAAGCTTTGTAAATAACTATCGCGAAATCCTGTTCAAAATTAAATATTCAAATCACAATACTTTTAAAAACAGCTGCCTTAAATAATAAATGTAGTATGAATTCAGTGATTTATAAACAGTGGAGCGCTCGTGGCGTAGTTTGACAAGTAGTTTGGCGATGTTAGTTTATTGCGACTGTTAAGCAACGTCAAGCTTAGCCACTACTTGGATGGGAGGCCGATAGTGGCATTTCTATCTGAGCGCTACCAGGCTTCGGAGCACACCTAACATTGTCGGTCCCGATGATTCAATCGATGCACCATGTCGGAGGCCTTTAGGCGGTCTAAACACTCCGACACCAGGGCTGGCCACTAGCCACTAGCTACTCGAACTTACTTCAGTGATTTATGAATTTTATACCTTATCAGTTATCACCTTTGAGTATTAGGCAGGTCTGGCCTTAACATAACAATAATTTTATAAAAATATGTCTATGCTAATGGTCACGTTTCTATGTTATTATTAACTACGTAACATTTTTTCATTACTAAACTTGGTATACAACATCTCTATACTATAATAATCAGATCTAGCACTTCAATATCTAGCCACGTGGATACCACGACTATGGCACCCACAGTTCGGCCCTCCATATGGTGGTATTAATAAGTATTGGAAGATTATTGCAAACGTAATAACTGTGAACACAGCATCCCTTCTCCAGTTAATAATGGTCCATATCTTCTACATATATCTGAGTGTTTTGTTAAATTTTTCCTCATAATCCGAGCTGCGTCTCGCTCCCGTTATGAAATCCGGAGCCGTTGATATTTGTTGGGCGCGGACAGAAACAATAGCGACGCGATGTTACATTACTCGCGAGTTCTAGTGTTGGAAGCCAGCCAGCCCGGACAGTGTCTACTACATTATTGTGCTACACCAAAATAAACAATATAGTTTTCAATTAGTTTGCAATGAATAGAGCAATTAGAAGATAATTGTTATTTGTTATGATAACAATAACAAGTTGTGTTAATGAAAATATGAGAGAGCAATTAGTAAGTGCACAAACGTCGCAACTGATAACAAATAATGGATTATAGTTTCTGTATATCGGATAGTTTTTGTACATTTTAACTTATTATACCCTATGGACTTATGATATACTAGTTAAGGAAAAAGTATGATATCTTATCAGATACAGAGGTACAAAACACCTAATCCAAAATATAGCAACCGAACTGAGAACCTTCTCCTTCAAGAAATTCGTTAAAATACTTAACCTCACACATACGAGATGTTCCGATGGCAGAAACTTCCGAAATTACCTATCAAAACAAGTAACAACAAACTGAATAAGCATAAAATATGTAAGACGACGTGTACGAGGAATCAAGACAAATGTTTAAGTTCAGCCGACAGGGGGCGCACCGAGCATCTTCCAAGAGGAAATTGGGCAATTTCCTGAGAAAACACAATTCCAGTGTCACACTACTACTACGAGTATAATCTTGTGACTGGATGCAATTAACCTGTGACTCTAAAGTCCTGTATAAGGATAGTTTTGCCTTCAGTTCTAACTGACCGGGTGCTAATCCGTATTTCGTGTGTTAGTCTCTCGGTCGACTTTATTCAGTCGACCGGAGAGACCGAACCAAAGAAAACTGAAGCGATTTTTCAGTGTATGTGTATCATCAGGTAAATCTGAATCAGTTCAGATGTTCCGATCGTCGTACTGCAGGTAAGGTAAACTTTATAGTTATTAAAACAATACGCTCACACCCTGCAAACCCTGGAAACATTGACCTACCCGGTCCATTATAAATGTATTCAATTATGAGTTCAGGCTGCCGATTTTTAAAGGTTAAGTAGTCACATATGACGGTTGTGTAATCGTTTGGCCATTTAAAATTAACAGTTGGGCAAACTAATTAGTTATTGCGAGGTTAAGAAACATAGGTAGAAACATGGGTTGCGGTTGAATACTCAAATGACATATTACCTATCACTCAATATCATACATTTTGAAAAAAATGTCTGTATTCTATACTAATACTAGCTGCGCCCCGCGGTTTCACCCGCGTTGTACCCGTTCCCGCGGGAATTTCGGGATGAAAAATAGACGTTGGCCGATTCTCAGACCTACTCAATATGCTCACAAAATTTCATGAGAATCGGTCGAGCCGTTTCGGAGGAGTACGCGAACGAACACTGTGACACGAGAATTTTATATATAAGATAACAAAGCTGAAGTTTGATTTTTGTTCGAACGCGCAAATCTCAGGAACTACCAGTCTGATACGAACGATTATTTTTGCATTGAATAGCTACATTCCAAACGAAGGTTATAGTATATTTTTCATCCCAAAAGTCAAGCGGGAACAGGTACAACGCGGGTAAACAGCGGGGCACGACCTGTTTAATAATAATTTGTGTCGTTTGAGTATTTATTTGGGCTTCTGTTTCTGTAAGAGTTTAAAAGTTTTCAAATCATTATAATGTCAGAGAAAATAATTCCAACAATGTAATAAACAAGGCCCGCGATAGAAGCTATGCAATAGCTTAAAAATGCAAATCCAAGTACAACGCATCCAAAAATATATATCACAATTTCCCTACTTATGAAAACGCCACAGATTCAAATAACGAAACGCTCTCGAGTGCAATCGCTTGACTCACTAAAATCACCAATTTCAATACAACCGCGGCAATTTAGGCCTTATTGCACGGAGATAAGGTACAGTAGGGGAACGAGTGGGGAAAATATTGAGAATAGAAATGAGGACCGTGATATCAGTGGTCGTGTTTATGTGTTCTATGTAAATGTGAGCGGAGCTTTGTCGTGGAGATTAACTGGAACCCTGTAACAAAAGCTTAATGAAATTACGTATCACGCCAGAAGACGATGTTTAAAGTTAACATATTTAAGACATGCTGTTCCTCTCACTCGCACTCACCCGATGGTGCTTGGATGCAAGTAAGAACACGCTATTGTTATTTTATCAGATTTTGGGGGTTCGCGCCCGATTTGTCCCGAAAATCTGAATTTTATAGAGGAGGTATTTGACATTATTTTTTTAATTGTAACTGACATGTTCGATATGACAGGCCTTTGCCCAGCTGTGGAATCTTATAGGCTAATATACTTTTTTTGTATTTTTGCGTTGAGGAACACTTACTCGTAAATATCAGCCATATTATTTTCAATAGATAAACCGTATAAGACGCCTAGTTAAAGTGCTCTAAATACCATAGCCCAATATCAACTCGGTTGGCGTAGCAACTGCAAAAAACCATTTAAAAACAACCCAAGACAAAAGAATGTAAATAGTGTATGGTGAAGTCAGTTACCAGGACCGCATAAGCAATCAAGTGGTCTTGTTTGAAACGCGTGACCGGCCCGTGGGGAGGCCTTTCTTCGGTTACTCCTCAAGAATGTCCCGCAATCATCCCGAAAGCATTTGTCAGGATCACGTAGAGATTTCCGACCTTTTTGCAGGACAAAACTAGGTATACGGGATATGGGGGACCGATAAATTGCACGTTTACTAACAAAAGGCGCTTTATTGCACTAATTTATCTTAAAACGATGGGGTTCCGAAGCTATAAAAGGTATATTACATATACCTTGCACCGCAGGATCCTTTTCAGTTAATAAACAAATTGTTTTCATCTGACTACAAAGCAACTGACCGAACCAAATATTTCTATAAAAGATCAAAACAGACCAAATAAAGCTGGAATCCATTAGAGGTTATTTAATAGCACCTTGTGCAAACTCACAATTTTCATAAAGAGAGCAGAAAGAATGGTGGGAGGTGGGAAAGCCGCGGCGCGAGCCACGGGAGGGGGATATTGGCTCCCTAATGAAATATTGATGAAGTTCTCTCGGCATAAATAAACCGTTTGATTTAAATTGGAACAGTACCACGTAGGTTATGAATGCCTGGTACACAGTGCAATAAAGTGTTTTCCTTTTTGTATTTAACTTTTTGTGTTTTGATATTCATTAAATCATTAAAAATATATTCCTAGAAGAGACAAAGGCCAGTGCCACACTTGAGGGAAAATCCGTTACGTCTATTCCGCGACGGAACGCCGATACATGTTATTGCATAATATAATTTACTAATAGCGTTCACACTACGCTGAAGATCCGTTGCTCCGTCGCGTTGTGAATTGTATGCAAAAATATGTATTGGAGTTCCGTCGCGGAAGATCAGCGACGGAAGATCCGTCAAGTGTGGCGCTGGCTAATGTGAATGAATACCAACTACACATACCGAAGTCAGCTAACATCGTAGCCTCGTAGCAGATAAGACTCGTAGCGGCGTGGCGCAGCGTAGCTGTGACGTAGCATGCTACGAGCGTTGTAGCAAATAAATATTCGGAACTAGATAAATTATTGTGTAATTCTTTTATGAAAAACGTTAATCTATACTAATATTATAAAGCTGAAGAGTTTGTTTTGTTTGTTTGTTTGTTTGTTTGTTTGTTTGTTTGTTTGTTTGTTTAAACGCGCTAATCTCAGAAACTACTGAACCGATTTGAATAATTCTTTCACTGTTAGATAGTCTATTTATCGAGGAAGGCTATAGGCTACATTTTATCCCGGATTTCCTACGGGAACGGGTACAACGCGGGTAAAACCGCGGGGCGCTGCTAGTAAAAAATAAATGCGGAATTGACCACTTATAAATCCTTTTTTGTTGATTAAACTTAACTTCTGTACATTTACACAATGTAAGTAGTCATTGTTTCCCGCTAGATGGCGTTGTAATTAATTCGTCATTGAGTAGTTAGTGCGGGCGGAAGTATTGTTTGAGAGCTATTTGTCGCCGCTTGCCCTGGGCGCCGCCCGCCCTCGCGCCCTCGGCCTGGGGCGGCGAGCACCAAACGAATATAAATCAACACAAACAAGGATGCAACTCAACACTGAACAATAAAAACACGAACACCGAGTAGAACCGAGTCAGGGATGTCACACAATAGTTTCGTCGGTCAATTATAATTACAACTTTTTTACATACTGATTCGTTTTGCCTCGTGCGGTCTCGCAGCTGGACAAAGGTCCCTACCGAACATTGTCAACCATCCCCAACTTTCGCCATTAGTTTAAGAATAAAGAATCTTGTTAAAAATATAATATCTGTCTAGTTCTGGTAAATAAAAATAATTAAAAACATCGGCGATTTCCTATAAACTAAAGCGATCTAATAAAGTATCAGCCCTACTCCCACTAACGCCTTTTGTTCCAGCCTCTTTTTGTTTGTCGCTCAAAAAGAAACGTACAATTGAGAGGGGATGTTTTTAATTTCGAAATTACCACTCACCACACACCAGAGGGCGACTCTCGCCACCACCTGTGCGAGACTACGGAATTTATAATAATATTTCATAACTTTATAATTGTAATCACAATTAAGCTTAGGGTCTTGTTTAATTAAGAGTTAAGAAAGCCGGTATTCGGGCCCGAAATTGGCAGAAACGAAATCAGCGGGAACACTATGAGCCGATGGGGTTTAATGATATTATTAGATGTAGTCGAACCGAAGGATGAAATGATCGAACAAATACTTCTGTTCGTAATTTTAATAAATTTGTACTCGTAATATTTAAAAGGACGTAAATTGTGCGAACTTATGGTCAATCTCGAAACGAGGAATATTTTCTAAATTTATCAATCAATAAAGTCATGAAGTTAAATTTCAAACCCTGTATCAAATATCGAACGCATACACAGTATATCCTGACCATCTGACTAACTGAATGTCTAATAACTGAATCTTTTACTTTTCACTTTGTCAAACTCATCTCATCTCATATGACAAGGTTCTAGCATGCCCAGAAAGTCAACCCTTCTAGATACCAAAGTGCGTAGCATTTCAATTCGCTGATAGTTCGCAGCGATTTGCCGGCGTCCTTAGAGGTAACACTAATTTAATCCCTTCTAATATTATTAATAAGCCTACCACAACACACCTTATTTTGTGTAATGTTTATTAACCTGTACATTTAAGCGTCAAGTGAAAACAAAGGTAGGTATAAAACCTCTTAGTTTTTAATTAAAGCGAGTACGTATTAGTGCGATCACGAGCAGAGCGCCGAGGTAATGAGCCCGCGACGGGCCAAATTACCTAACTTACAGATGCCGCATCTGTTATACACTTATTATTCTTAATCTATGTATCAAAATGTTTAATTAAAAAGCATTATACGTTATTGTATTGAGAAGGGACTCGGTAATTAAGGTTCTTTATAATTGTTCGTTGAATTGATTCACGCGTTATCACTGGGCGGTTTTGATGGTTTTCTCAAAAATAAGACCTTGGTGAAAGACATATGCTACTCTTTGTATCAAATTTCTTGCAGAGCGAGTACTCTGAGGGTTAAAAATGAAATTATGTTGTTTAAAAAGGCAAATTTTCAAAAATCTACCCGTGTCTTACTTGTTATAATGAGTGCAAGTCATGTGCGTTTAAAAGTACTAGGCTCGCAGAATCGCTAAAGAGTTCAATATAATCCACATACGCGTAAAGTTAAATTATTATGTAAGTAAACTAATATTGATTACACACCCATCAACCCGTCACGATGAGGTACAGTAATCAAGGAAGGGTCGGACAAGGCGATGGCAAACAAAACATCAATTTCCAATTGATGATTTTATGACGCTTCGAGTATCCTTTCATGAATATCCAAAGGGTTGTGTTCTAATTATCATACATGGAAGTAAAATAAACAAACATAAACACAATGGAACCATTGAGATGGAAATCCAATATAAAACTCATTCTAATTCAAAACTCCGTACAGTACATGGTTTAACATAAAACACAATTTATTTAGTTCCAAAAAGTCACAATAAAAAGGCTCCCAAATAAATCGCGGGCCTATTTCTTTTTAAATGTAAAGCGCCGACATAAATCTCACACTGTACGGGATCACGTAAAGTCAAGTGTAAGACTTCGCCAACTCCGACACCGAATATGAATTCAATTTAAAGTTTTGTTTCGCGGGAAAGAGAACACGGACGAGCGACAGAGACAATGGACCCTTTATGTACCCGTTAGCCGACTAATTACAACTATTCAACCCGGATCGAGTTTACACCGATCGGAGCGAGCCGTTTGAATGGCGCTATCGCGTCCGATCAAATCAAATCCACTCGAACCCGATAATCCAAAGCTGTTTATTCAGCGCATCTGCTTGTTAGCTGCGGTCGATACGCCGCCTGTATTAATTACTTAATGAATATTTAAATCCTATTCTTTACGCTTATCTTACAGAACGGAATAAACAATAAAATAAGAATCTCGAGTAGAGCACTCAGCTGAATACTTTTAAATTCCCAACTGAAAAATCTAATTTGTTAATAATTACGCTTTCTGGTCGGGCAGAGCTTTTTATAAATAGCGAGAAACTTTTAAGAATAAGTCGAGGGAATCCTCTCGGAGCGAGGGAACGTCGGGACGGCTCCAGAATACCCCCGTTTTTATTTAACAGTTGCACCCGACGCCGGTTATCACTTGCCCGCGGTTTATCACTCTCTTTCTCAAGACACGACAACTTGACATTCTCCTAATGGTTCTACCAAAACAATTAACGAAACCCCTGCCAACCGATTACAACCCTTATAACAAGGACAAAAGGAAACCTTTTACTTGACACAACTACAACAGTCAGCGAAGCAAGTTGGCACAATTTCGGGACAAATCGCAGATTCATTGTCGTTCAGTTTTTACGTAATTAATCATTTATTTTATTTCAGCAAGTATTGGAATTCTTCTCGTCTAGTTTTTGACAATCATGATTGCTGAACAATTTACAGCTTGTACTTTGATTAGATTTTTAATAGATTTAATGCAAATAATTTTTTCATTCGATCTCATCATATTACATTTAAAGGCTTGTGCAAGTACATACTTTTTGGGAAAACCGACCAGATGCGATCGGAGTCACGCCCGAAATTGATTTTCTCAAAAACTACTGAACCGATTTTCATGGGGTTTTCACCAACCAACAGAGTGATTCAAGAGGCAGATATATGAGGCAATTCCCACAGGTAATGAAATAACGCCGGTAAAACCATAGATTAAATAGTTACTTCGTGTAAAACTGAAAAAACTGCAAAACAATAACGTCTACTGTATCAGATCCCCATTCAAATATTTATTTTATTCTGTGTTTCGTGGTTGTTATAGCAACAAACAGAAATACATACATCGTTTGTGGCCCACGACACTATGGAAACCATACCCACGGCGTACAAAAATCAAAAAGGACCGTATTTATAGAGACTTTATCAAGACTCATAGTTTGCTATGGATGGTGTATGTCGCATTATTGTAGGTGTTGGGAATAACGGTGAAATTACAAAAAACTAGCTGCGCCCCGCGGTTGTACCCACAGTGTTCTCATAGGAAATTCGGGATGAAAAATAGCCTACAAACTTCCCGTTGAATGAGGCCAACCATTACAAGAGTTGTTCGAACCGGACTGGTAGTTTCTGAGATTAGCGCGTTCAAAGAAACAAACTCTTCAGCTTTATTATATAATACTAGCTGCGCCCCGCGGTTTCACCCGCGTTGTACCCGTTCCCGCGGGAACTTCGGATGAAAAATAGATGTTGGCTAATTCTCAGACCTACTCAATATGCTCACAAAATTTCATGAGAATCGGTCAAGCCGTTTCGGAAGAGTACGCGAACGAACACTGTGACACGAGAATTTTATATATAAGAAGATGTATTAGCATAGACTATAGAGTATAGATTGTATATTTCTTTATACAGAGGGAATTCATTCATTTATTGAAATAATCATTAATAGTAGTAGCTCGACTAATTGCATACGGTAGTTGTAGCGTTCTTGGCGTAGTTTGACTGATGAAAGATGATAAAGTACGGTCGCGAAGCAGGAAGAACTTTGTTCAAAGAAAGAACCTTTGAGTACGAACCCTTACAACCGTTTAGAACCTCGGAAAGAAGCGGAGGCCTTTATTGTAGTGGGACATTACAGGCTAAAATAAATATATAATCATTGGGTCTTGGGCTACAACAAAACACGAGAACATCTAGCGAAGGCCCCGCATCAAATAATGAAGATAAACACAACCATATCAACTCGACATCCTTTAAAGAGTTTCCTCCAGTGTCGAGTCAAGAGATCCAATAAAACTGGTGTTCATATAATGATAACCATCAAAGGCGCGTCGAGTGCAAAAGCAAACGTAGGTAGCGAAGGTTTCCCTGTAAGTTTCATTTGAATAATTTACGACCCTCGGTCGGGATCGGAGCGATTTCGCACCCCGCGCTTACGTAACCAGTAACCGCGGGTGCTACTCGCTCCAGCGACACAAACTCGAGAGTTAAACTCACAGAATATGACCGCACGCAGTCTCCCTGAATTTTAAATGTTGATTTAGCAAAGAGATCTGAAATAGCACGACAATGAACGCTGTTATTTTTTAGCTTCTATTTACAGTAGAAATTAATAAAGCAATATTTTTTTGATTACAAAATGTATGTAGTACAAAGTAAAAGGACTTGTACAAGTCGTTATAATATAATCTTTTATTCTCTATCTTTGCGTTAGATCAATGAATTAACGAAACTTAGAAAAAAACTTGATGGTGAATATATGTATAACGCAGCACATGACTTATTCAACAGCATATTTGCAATTTAAGGTAAAGTTATGCTTCTATGAAAATAATCACGAAAATAAAACGTAAAAAGTGTATGTAATTTCCTTCGCAAGCCTCGTAAAGCCTGAATCTTCAACGAGAGTCACCATTCATCGTTACGAGACAGCCCTATTATGCGTGGAAATAATTTATGATAACATCGGCCGGTCCCGAATCACACTCGTTTCTATTCCGCCGCTGCGGCCCACTCTGCACTGAACAGCCATGTTCAAACTTCGTTCAGAACGAACTCCAAGTTTAGTATAAAGAACTTCGCCCGAGAACCGAAACCAATATCAAGTATTGAGGTCTCGAGTGCGCAGCTTAGTATTCTTAATACCGTATATTGGCTGTTTAAATTTTGTCTCGTATACGTAATATATTCCAATATAGTTTCATCGTAGAGAATAAAACGTGATTTCATTTCAAAATAAAAGAAATTCAATTAAAGTCGCCAAAGTTGTAAAGTCAGACGAGCATTCCCAAACAAAACAAACCCTCAGCAAACACTATCATCGTAAACAAACCAATAAACCAAACGATGCCGCACACAAATTCAAAACCCCAAATTATTAAGGTATCTGCGTCTAAATCCCGAATAACGGGAGGCATTTGACCCGGGAGATTAGGCAAACGTAACAATGAGCGATAATAGTGGGAATCTATTAAAGGGTTCTGCTATGATCCTGAGCAAACAGTCTGTGGGGACACTCAATTTTTGTGTCGTGTGTGCTCGACACTCGATCCTCTCTCGCAAATGAGTTGTGCACACTGCGCACTCCGGATCGATGGGCAAATATTAGCTTTAATAAACCGCCGGCTTGCGGTGACGTTTTTAACATACCGACCGCACCATTTACTGTCCCAGCAAACTGAAGTAAAGTTGCCTACAGCCATATTATATGGATTTTAATTTACGCAGGCACTCTTTGGTCAAACTATAATAACAGGTATTGTAAATACCGTAGGCTCAAAAGCTTAAATGTTCCCTATGGATAGGAAGCCAGCGGAAAACGGGGCTCCCAGAAGTCCCGGGTATACCTACCCACGAGAATGGAAGTTAAGTCGGTTAGTGGAGCATTTATAACTTTTAAATATAAATCAATTTAAAATCATAAAGTAGTAACATGATAACCAGACTTTCATCCCATTTATAAGACTTGACATTCAATAAAGATCCTGCAACTTTCTCGCAGAACCCATTGTACTTGTAATAAACAACAAATGTATTTTAAGTTGAACATAAAAAGGTTCCTTCGCAAAAATCTTTAAAGACCCAATTCCGAAGAAATAATCTTTGTGTCAAAGTTGGACGGACGACAAAAGTAATCAGAACTTGTCAGACTGACTAACTGCTGAATGTATGTAAGTATTTTAACGTCAAGAAAATAAATACGATTGGAGAAAAATTGTTTTACATAACTTACATCTCAAAGAAAACTAATGTCTTAAATATGTTCAGCAATTTTGTACGAACGGTGCGGGAGTAGGAGTACGTATGTGATCCTATGTCATCTTTATTTCCAGATGGGAATCAAGAGCACATGGAAAGATTTGCAAAAAACTTTCTCTATCTCTAGCATTAACAAATGAGTGTAGGCTTCATCTTGTCTACAACTCGCTTCACACCCCCACTCCAAACAACACGCAGAATTTCGGCTTTCGTTAATTAAATCCTTTGATAAGTACGTAAAGCAACCTCAACGAGCTCTACCTTACTTAAATCCTAGCAAACACTCTCCTCCAAAAATGATTTTTAACTTGTTTTTTGCAAGTACATGTAATTAGGAAGAGAGGGCGCCTTTGTGACGGCAACCATTTATTGTGTCGAGCGGAACGCATTGTGTTCGGCTTTGACTTGCTAATTCTGTATGACGTGCATTTTCCATTGACTTTCAGTGGCTTTTAATAGCCTCAGTTTGTCCTGCGGCGTGTCCCGTGATTGAGACCCGGTTCATTTGGGATGAGTTATTGATATTAATCGGATATTTTCAAATTAAACATAATTTATGGAATACATTATTTAAATATTTTGTTTCCACACACCTAATGATAGAATACTAGGAGTTATAAAAAGGTTAAATACGAGGGCGGGTCAATAAGTCCGTGACTTTTGCAATAAAAGACAGTTTTTTTTATTAAAAATATATTTTATTTTTCAACGTAGTCTCCCTTGAGCTCTATACACTTTGTCCAACGCTTCTCCAATTTTTTTATCCCTTCCAAAAAATATGATTTGTCGAGGTCGTCAAAATTGGCCTTTGTTTGCGAGATGACTTCATTATTGGAGTCAAATCTTTTTCCACCAAGCCATTTCTTCAGGTTTGGGAACAAGAAGTAGTCGCTCGGAGCCAAATCTGGAGAATAGGGCGGATGAGGGAGCAATTCATAGCCCAATTCATGGATTTTGGCCATGGCAACTGCACATGTGTGCACCCTTGCATTGTCTTGGTGGAAAAGAACTTTTTTCTTGGCCAAATGAGGTCGGTTTCTTTTTAAATCGTCATTGAATCGGTCCAATAAGTTGGCATAATATTCCCCATTGATTGTTCTTCCCTTTTGAAGGTAGTCAATGTGGATTATCCCGCGTGCATCCCAAAAAACAGTCGCCATAACTTTATTGGCCGACAATCCCACCTTGGCCTTCTTTGGCGCCGATTCACCCTTGGAAACCCACTGTTTTGACTGTTGTTTGGTCTCTGGTGTGTTGTGATGGATCCACGTTTCGTCCACGGTTACAAAACGGCGCAAAAACTCCTCCATATTACGATTAAACAATGCTAAACCTTCCTGTGAAGTTGTTACACGATTGCGTTTGTGGTCGACTGTGAGCAAACGCGGCACCCATCTTGCGGACAGCTTTCTCATGCCTAAGTGATCATTCAAAATTGAAACCACTGAGCCATGCGAGATCCCTACTTCTTCCACAATCTGTCGCACTTTCAATCTTCGGTCGGCCAACACCATATCGTGAATTTTTTCGAATGTTTTGGGTGTAGAGACCTCAACTGGGCGTCCAGGACGCTCGGCATCTTTAGTGCTTGTACGGCCACAACGAAATTCAGTAAACCACTTTTTTACCATGGAAATCGATGGTGCAGATTCCCCATAGTATTTATCAAGCTTTGCCTTGGTCTCGGTAATGGTTTTTTTTCGCAAGAAATAATGCTTAATAAGCACACGAAATTCACTTTTGTCCATTTTCTCGTCAAATTAGTGAGTAGTCTGATAAAGATAGCTGTAAAACACAAACTAACTGACGCAGCAAGTTCAAATTTTCAGAGGAGTCAACTGACAGATGCCTGTTGACGGGACCAGTATTATTGTTTCAGTAAAGTGGTCGGAAATTCAAAAAGTCACGGACTTATTGACCCGCCCTCGTATTAAAGAACTATTTTAAATACTATCATCAAGCTTCACTTAGTAAATGATATTATTTATTAGTGGTCACGCCTTGATAGTTTATTAATGAGGGTTTGGTCTGAAAGGTCACTACTTGTTAATCAGAAACAATCTGTACCTCTGTCCCTCTCTCACCTCTCCAATGAAATGTTCCATCTCTTTCTGTCTGTTCGCGGTCACGCCTGCCACAGACATGCTTAATTAAAATACTTTTGGCAACTCGCTGTTTATATAAACTAATTAAAAGACGAATAAGCATGAAGCTATTTGCTTTTATTTATGACATCATAAATTATTTGTATTACGCATTTCATTCACACCCACATGGAGGAAAATCTAAGGAAAATCCTCAAACGTAGGTTGGATCTGACATCCATAATTACGAATACACATCATGAACATCTGTCGGGAGCCCGGAACGTTTGGGCTCGTCCCGGGTCTCACATCAAAGAATAGTTAAGACTTGACCAGCAGTAGCTGTTAACACCAATTAGTATACAAGTCGCTGTTTAAGTACAATTTGAAATAATCCTTAATTATATAAGTAAAATCTTAATAATACGTAATGAGCGTTCGCGACAGTTTGATTGAGCGATGTATAAATTTGGTACAGATTTTCAGACATTCTTAGCGCTTTGATTAAAGTGTGGGCGATCAATTTATCTACCCTGGTTTTAACTGCGGTGGTCCCGTCAATATAGGCATTTTGGGATTCAAAGTCACTTTAAGTCCATACTGACCGTGCCTACGTGTGCAAGTCTGACGACAGGTGAGGCTTAGGACGGGAGACCGATAGCGGCATATGTAAGTAACTACGTCAAATTGATGGGCCGGTTCTTTTGATAAACCTTAAAGACGCCCTAAAACTCCGTCACTAGAAATGGTCATTACGGTTGATGAGTATTGGAGGCAGCATGATAAATGGAGAATAAAGAGGCAATGCGTTGCCAGAGGTAGAGTAGTGGTTGTTTTCGATGTACCTATATTTCTCAGTCTGCCCAAAATAAGGTAAATCACCCATAAATCGGTATATTCTAGCTAATAAATAACGGTCCTAAAGTCCTAACTATAGGTCTTCGGTACTGACAGTATCACATCCATAATTAACTACCAGGCTTAAGAACAGAGATGTTAAACAAAGGCTCTATACAAAGGAAATCGGATATCAAACCCAAGCCCCTCTTCCAGGAATCACACCGTTCTTAGAGTGATTTATTCGTGATTCATTTTCCTATCATAACTTTTGATATGAAGGATTATCCAAAGTCTAATATAAGGAGGCTTACCTGAAACAAAAAAAAATGGGAAATTATTACCTCGGCGTAACGAAAATGTAATTGTTTTTGGGTTTCATTAACGAACTCTGCGTACAAAAATTAGTTTCAATAAATATTTCAAATACTTTCGCGCAACGCAATCAGTATTCATGAGAATACCGTTCTAGTTGATATTTTGCTATTTGCTGCCAACGTCAGAAAATAATAAAATATTAAAACAAAAGAAATCTGGAAAAATATTGCAAAAAAGGTAATTTGAAGAGATGTAAAGGTAATACCTACGTAACCAAAACGTGAAACCAAATGGTGTCTCCCAAAAACGAATTTTATTCAAATTATATTATCAAAGCATGAACTGTATTCAGAAAACTTCTTCAACAATATTCATTGATAGATATTTCTTTTATGAAATAAATATGGCGGCAGTGGTGCGTAGGTCGTCCCATTACTAAGCTTTGATAACTTTTGAATAAATTCGATATTTACAAAATAATTCCCTATTTAAAATAAGGTCGTGCTTTGATAAAAAACTTTTGTCTTTTAAGTTTCCTATACGTGTCTGTATTTCCTAAAAAGGTCAAATATTTTTATGGAACGTACGATACTATTAACAAATGTACTAAGAGTTCAGCACGAGATAGGGCAAACACCGACAACTGACGTAGAACGTTGACATCATACTAAGTTAGATAAGAAGTGCAGACAGACGTTTCGTATGCACTTACCTACTCAATTTACGGAGCAACTGAACCTCAAGACTATGTAATGATTGGAAACTTTATTTGAATACCATTTCTAAAGTCCCTTTCAATCTAGCGGAGTTTTAATGAGTTTTTTAGAAGAGTTCAATTGCAAAGTTTGATGAAAGTGATTTTGCTCTAGCACATTGACAGCGTAGATGGAACTAGTACCTAAATCCATTCCGATACTTATGAATAAAGATAGCATTATAATGTTAAGCAAAAGATTCAGACCACACCAAATTGAATTAATAAATGCACCGTTAAAACTACAAACATGACATTCGAAAATAAAACAAGCCACAAACATTTAGGGAACTGGAAGTTATTTCTTCTTGGGCGACATTTAAACGGGGAAGTGAGGGAACTTGTCACCCTCTGAAAAGGCCATAATTCAATTAGTTCAGAGTCAGCTGCCGCAAAACACCGCAAACTGCTTAATATTAACTCGGAGCGAAGTCCTGGCGAACCTTTTGTATTCAGACGGAGCGACAACACGGTACAATGTAACGAGGCTTCCTTCTACCACGCAGCTGGTCGTAACCGGGTGACAGCACTTTAATTCGATGGACAGATTGTGAGACAATGTTTTAAATAAAATTAACCTGCAACCGCTTCAATAACTTACAACGGTTTTAAAACATAAATTATTATGATTACCTGGATGCCCTTTATTCACACGGAATCGGTTTAAAAACGTTCGGTGCATATAGGATCAATGCAGGTGGATACAAAACTTGGTGAAGCTTTAAAGCGAATCTTTATACAATGACGGTTTAAGAGCCTGTTCGGAAAGGTTCTTGAAAATTAGGAAAAATAAACTGGAGAGAAACTTCAAGATCCATCAAGCGACAGGAATACACCACGGGCGGTGTGAGGAGATATCTATAAATACCACACGACGCCGGATATTGGGAAATTCCTGCATTATTACCATTACATTCATAGACATGAAAGGCTAAATATAAAACCAAATCAACAAGGCATAAAATTCAACATTTCCACCGCCAAAACCATTGTTTCACTCTCACAGAATGCAACCAAGTTAATTCACAAAGGAAGATTACTAATTTAAGTGAAGCTGCATTCATATAACTCCTTGGACTCTTCTCGTAGTTAGCGGTTAGAATAAGACATTTTCATGAAAAGAAAGACAGTGGTGTGTGCGAGCTTGTTGTCCCGCCGGTTGTTCACACCGCGTACTGCCGCCTCCTCCGTCACAAACTTTTTATGCTCCACTCTTTAATTTATATTTGCGGAGTTGTTAAGTTAATTTAGATGCGCAAGTACCGCTCGGAGCTCGTTGAGGAAATTTTAAATACAACTAAGGAAACTCCTTACGAGCAAAGTATTTTTTACTGGGAATTTTTATTATAATTTCCTGTGTTATTCCTTTTTTGTTGTTTATGGGACAGGATTTGGTGATCGATGTAGCTCGTATTTTACCTCACATTTCTTTTTGCTTAGATAGATATACTTTTAATAAGTACAATATACCTATTTTCTACGAGTCGACTTAGTTGCATGACCCGTCTTGTAAAGCAGAATAGAGACTAATTTACTTTCCTATGTCGAGTCTGATATAGCGATCAGTACTTATTCCTTTATAATACTTTTTACATTTACTTCCAATAACCTCCCTCTCCCGTAATCGTTCCATCTCCGTCGCCCAGTCTCAGCGCTCCCCTGGAGCTCCAGCGATTTGTTTCACTTCACCGCGAGATAAGTCCCCGATTCAACTCCCATCACTCTCCCGGTTCATTGACTGCTTGCTGTTCGCACCCTCCTCTAAATGAAGGCACGGTACAAAAATCCCTTGTTCTTTTAACACTTACTATATCTGAAATCAATTTTCGCCCCACAAGTACCCACGGTGCCGACGCGTCCGTTGTGGCCGGAAAGTCAAGGTAATCCCTCGAGATAGAGCACACACACAAATGACCCACCGACTCGCCAAAACACACCATGCACACACACAATAGAGTCTCAATTCAAACACGTCTCATTTTAACCGTAATAAGCTGTATTTAGTAAAGTGTTCTTCCATTTGCATTCGCAGGGAGGTGTCTCGCTGCAAATGTCGGGAATCGTCGCTTTTGTTTAATAAAATGCAGAATATTGTGGGCGCTGTTCTTTCTGTTGTATCTTTAGTGTTTTGTTTTTTAAGATATCAGTTTTCCTATATTCTGCCATTTACTGCAAGCGATCATTGTACACTGCTAGCGATAAGTTTATAATGATATACCTAGAGATTTTTTAACTAGGACATCAAATGAAACCATACTAACAGTTTCAGATTAACCCGAAAAGCTTTTAATGAAGGTCCATTTCAAAGCGGGACTGCTCACAGAACATTACCGCAGTTGATATTAGGAATGGCATCCGACAGCCGAAGTGGGGCGAAGTAGGCTGGCTGAGTCCCGCTGGACCCAGTATGGGGCGAACGGGACAAATTGCTCCACACTGTCACGTACGTCTACGCGCTTTGTACAGGCAAACCGAGCAATAAAACTCACAAAGAAACGGACATTGCGGTTTTATTTTGGGTAAGTCACAGTTCAGTAATTGAAATTATGATTGAAAAGTTTATAGGAATCCCCGATTAAAAATGTCTTGAATTAAAATGTTGCGATCTTGATTGGTCGCTTGTTATTTGGTTAACCGCCACCGTTTTCAGTTCAACATATTCCGTAGTCACAGTTAGTTAACCTAAATATATGGGGCGAGCGCATGGACTTGAAAAATCCTCTTTCCACAATCCAAACGAGCTAAAACTTTTATGAACCACAGTCGGGGTTAAAACAAGTATAAATAAACGAGTGCAAAAGTAAAAAAACAGCGCAAAAAGCGCTTTTTATGCAGTGGGAGCTGCGCGGATGTGACAGGTCGTACATCAGCCGGCCGCTGTGCAGCGCAAATCTAGCTAACGAACACCACTTGATGGGAATAATAAACGTACAACGGTAACGAGATTTCCTTTTTATATGACAGTTAAGTCAAACACACGTCCAAAATTTTATAAATGTAACCGTACCACTTTTACAACGTCAATAAACTTTTAAAAACAACAACATTTAGCAAAATGAAAGCGTAACTCGGTGAATAAATTGAACGGCAGGTATCTACTGATCTGAGTTTCAGGGTAACGACTTTATGCCGAACCTTTTCGGTAAACACAAATATTTAGGGAGTGGATCCGGTGCCGCCACATCGGAGGCAGTTCCAAGAAACAACAACTTAAATTGAGGTTTTGTTCAAGTTCCTCCACGCCGTATATAGTTAGCAACAAGTTGTACTGATAGCAGCTAAATTAGATAACTGAACTACACTTGAAGAATACTAACACTGTTACAAATAGAAAACATTTACAGATAAATCAGACTTCTTGTTATACACCAATTTCTTTAGATTTTATTTACCAAGATCATGCTTTATAATTCTGCTCAATTCTCAAGTATTTGTCTCAAATCTCAAACATTATGATATACAAGTTTCGTTAAATTAACGTTTAGGTATATAAATCTGCGAAATACATATGTGCAATTTTATACATGAGGTCCTCGTAGTTAAGTGCCAAGATATAAATCTTCAGATTTCAATAAAAAATAATAATAAAAATAGTTTTAGTTGAAAGTAATAAAAAGAAAATTTAATTTTGAGGCCAGCCGTATCTCGAAAAACACTTCTGAATTTCATAAAACTATGGACGTTAATAATTCATATTGCATGAATATACATCAGTTCTGGAGCAGGTGTGTCGGGGCAGAGCTTTTGATGCCAAGACTTAGACTAAGTTTCAATTATTACACTTTATTGTTGGAGTCTACATACTCGTAGCTCTCTGATTTGACTATGGAAATGTAACGGCTTTACAACTCTTCAAGCAACGTACATCAGGGCCTGGGTACTAGGTAAAGTGCTTCGGAGGGCACGTTAAACTGTAGGCGCCAGTTTGTACAATTGTTACACTATGCCGGAGGCCCTTAAGCGGTTGATAAACTTCCCGACACCTTATCTTACATCATTGAAGACGGAGCTAGATTACAAATTGAAAAATAAACTATGTACGTCCAAAGGTGCCTATAAAACGCCAAAATACTCGTAAAAGTCAGTAAGTGCACGAAAAGCCGTACGCAAAAATTGTCGCTAACAATAAACTGACAATGAAAGAACACAGGTGTTAAATGTGTGATTAAATTCCTTTATTATTCTACAATTTGGCACGTCGTATTTATTTAAGGCACTCTCACTTTACACGTATTCCGTGGAGGGCCCTCGGTCCGTGTACGTTATCATACCACGAGGGAAATTAACAATACATTCACAGGAGGCACATTATGAACGAGAGGTCAACGGATTCATTAACTCGCTACACTAACATACCAATTATTACTTTAACGTGGATGTAAACATACCTATCAATAGTTCCCGAGTTCGATGTCTAGATGCTCAATGAAAACTTCCGGTATTGAGATAGCTTGCTCTTAGTTTAGTACTGTACTGCACATACAAACTTTGAACGAAAGCCGCATGCACACATCGAACGATCTCAAAGTAAATTATGTTCGCCTGGTATCAACTTCCGAACAGAACCTAATACTGTTTCAAAGCCATTTCAACTTGAATTGATTTTATTTGTTGAAACAATACAGTATTTTCTTACCTATATCTATTATAAAGCTTGAATTTCAAATTACCTATATGTATAACCACCTATATGTATAACCACCTATATCTAACCTATTATAAGGTAACAAATAAATATGAAACTTAACAATAATTGAGTTCAAAACACACTCGCAAACACACTCACTAACTCGCAAAGTTAAGAGCAAATACTTCCGAATACAAAGTTGGTTACCTAAAACGGAAACTTTATCTGCAAACTCATACGAGTCTGGCGGGAATTATGATTATAGGAGTGCCGGGCGTCGGATTATCCAGCGCTTAACAGCACTTTCCTATCACATAGCAGGCGAACCAATTACCTGGACGGTAATTTGTGCAGCGCTGCAGCGGTGAATTCGCCGAGCACATGTTATTTCTGCTTTCCACTTGAACGATTATATGATGCAGCTGAATTTGACTAGCTAGGAAGGGTCAGGTTACTTTGAGAACGTGGGTTTTTTTCATTTTAGGAGCTGGAGTAGGTACGTTTTGACCTAATATTTTTTTATAGGCATTGGGATCATAATGTCTTTTATTGTAGCCAGTCCTCATTCAAAACTTTAATCAAGTACCTAAAACGTTTAGAGTCTACTTATCTCGGAACAGTATAAAGTGATAAAACTGAATGATGAATCTTGGTCCAGGCAGCGCGGCGCGAGGCTCGCCGGTCGTTAACTAAATGTCTTCGGATAAGCCACCTCTTTGTGTCCCGAGCTCGAATTATCCTGAACCCGCTCGTTTCTGTTCAATGTAACCCTCATTCTTCCGTAAAGATCTACTGCTCGGTCAATTTTAATGGGACCACTGCCTTTGTTGAACAATATTTAGTGCTCTTCGAAAAAATATCCAAATGGATAGTACTCCAAGAAACTTGAGTTTTATGATTTACGAAGTGCTATTAAAATATTAACGGTAACAATACTTTAGTTCTTTTGTACAATAATATTTTTTATTTACAAAAGAATTTCTTTAATCAAGTAGGCACTAACAAAAAATGTAGCCGGGTTTTCGAAAATAGAACATCCTTTTTTAAACAAATCCAATTATTCTTCAATACGACCAAATTGGCAAACGCTGTTCAATTTCAAATGAAGGTACAAAGATTTTACAATCAGACGAATTGGACATTTCATGGTATTGATTTTGGACTTAACTTTCATTCTATATTGGGTTGTTCAATTTTTCATTGAATTCTGCCATTGATTGCGTCATAATTTAACAGAGAGACGGTAATGTTCCGCTAAGCACGCGGCACTTCGTCGTACACGCGATTACCTTTGTGAGGTAAAAACGAGAATTAATTACCAAAAGCGGAGTAATTACAACGAGTACAATTTAATCTGGTAATTAAAGCACTAATAACGGTTCAACTGACGACTTTGTACACAATTGATAAATTAGCGTATTGACAACTGTTTTTTGTTGTTAAACTTGCAGTTATTTTAACCTTGACTACAAGTTACTAAGTAACTCAGACTGTAAGTCAGAATGAAGGTATTAAGTCAAGATAAACTCCAAAAACCGGCATACATAAGTCAAAAAGGTAAACTTGATCAACAATCCATTACAGGTTAGGTACCAGGGTATCAGAACGCGACAGGCGGTCGATTACATTACCGAGAGGGCTGGTTGAGGCGGCCAAGTGACGGATGACCGCGCGCGACCACCGTGTAATGGAACTGTCAGATTGCCACCGCTTCGTGCGTGATTATCTCGCCTTTTGACCCTGATGTGCTCTCCAGCTCCAATTTAAACAGTTTCGAGGGTCGATAAAAACCAACGTGAAAAATATACATGTACAAGATACAATCCACGAACGAATACATTACACATCGGTTTTTATAGGGTGGTCGGCTTATTTTGGTTTAGGTTTTCAAAGGTGTTAAATTCTTCCATAACGGCTGACCATCAACTTTAAACTACACATCGGTATTACGATAGAATTAGACTGAATCTAACTTGCTTTCCTTAACGGTTCATGAGTATCAGTTTCTGCCGGATACTGAACATGTGACTTCCATGAAACAACACTCTTGTTCCTAAATAGTACTCTGTTATGAGTAGCAAGTAAGACACAAGCAAATCACATTACGCTTCTTCAGTGCGCGGGTTACTGAACCCTATATTGAATACTTCTAGTCAAAGGAAGTTATAAATTAATCAATATTGGCGTTAATCAACCAGAGAACATATTACTCGGTATAGTCATGCAAAATTCAACAATATCGATCGGGTTCCGTGTGCGGTAGTGAAGCGTACTACCACACTTGGAACGACATTTACTCAATGCCATCCGACTGAATGCACAATGAGATACGATACGTATCTCCAATAATACTATTTAGCGGTTCGCTGTCACCAATTTCCACGTTTAAAAATAATCTGTATTGAACTGAATGCATACTCAATCTGTGATTATTTACATCAGCAGTTTCAATTCATTATTTTAGGGCGGACCTTTAGTAAGGTATGAAGACTTTTTATAAATTATTCGTGACATCAATATCTGAATCAATTCGAACTGGAGGCATATGCCTGAATAATATGTAGATGCGTGTGTAGGCCCCGAGGCGTCGCGCCGTAAACGCAACCTGAAATGTTAATGTGGAGGCGACACGGGCCGCATCGGAAATAGGCCGAGACACAACTTGGCCGGTCCATTAATACTGGCCACAGTGCGCAGCACAGCATTATGAAAAATATTCAGAAAATACTTGAATACCCATGCATAAATATTGGACATACGACTACAAAGTAGGTTTACATTACAGGGTAGTAAAACTCATAAATTACTATGATTTTACGGACTGAATATAGTCATTGGAAGTAAAAGATATAGGATAGGGTGTTATATGGTGCTGCCATAAAACTAGATAACGTCTACGTCGCGGAATAAAAATAATAGATGATTTATAACTATAACCGAACTTACCAATGTGCTTAATATTCATATTATATTAAATAATAATAGCCACAACAGAAAATATCTTTTTTCTATAATATCGACCGACCCTAGATTACGAGGCGTCTATAAATGCCAAATGATTTATGTATACTTTGTAAGCAGGCCAATTCGGTCCTCGTAAAAGGTTACCGTCAAGAACATTTAGATCTAACCAGTGGACCGTAAGGGCGGCATAATATCTAGATTATAATATAAGCACACATTTAGAAAATAAGAAAGCCCAATTGTTACACGAATGTTTCTGGAAACTTTATCTAATTTATCTTTTGTATTATCCCGGAACGTGCATTTAACGGTTGGATATGTTTTACAACAACAAAAGGAATTTGTAAACGGCGGATCTCGAAATGTTTTGAAAATGTTACAATGCTTTTTGTTGAATGTTCATATACTCTTTCCAATTTAGATTTTAAATTAAAATACGTTATCTCTCTATTGTACATCGAGATATCTCTTAAAATCTTTACATAAAGAGAAAGAGAGAGAACAGAATAAGTGTTGTTTAACATCTCCAGTTGGCATCAAAAGTTTCCAAACCTAATTTTCCAGCTACTTTATTTGTGATACGTCCAACACTCAACAGACACTAAACAATTCATTGGACCGCATCAAATGGGCATAGTGAAGAGATAGTCGTTCAAACACGAACATTTCAGTGCAGCGGAGATTCCCTCGCAGAATTGTCGAGACTATTTGGTTAATTTCGTTTGTGAAGAGTTGCCGAGCCGAAGTATTTATAAAGTCTGCGGCTCTTCCTATACAATGCAAAGCATTCGACAAACGAAAATAATTCTCCTTTACGTTTTTGAATAGCAAGCTAACATTGTTTGTGTTGTATTTTATATCCAACAAAAGGAAAATTAACAATTTGCTTTAACAAATTTGAAACGCTATAAGAACAGTGCTTTGTATGAATGAATGAAATCAGTATGTATTAAGCCTGTACCTATTTGTCTAATTATTGTAGAACATGAGATGTAGATCTACATCAAACTTACACATACGAAAGCGCCTGAAATCCAATCGTATCATGAGTACAACCGAAAAACGATCAATACTTTTTAATTTGTTGATTAACTTGTAGTGAAACAATTGGACTAAAAATAACATTCGAATGAATACATACTTATAAATAAACGCCAAGTGCCAATCCATATGTTCATTGGTTCGAACAATAAAGTAACAAAGCAAAAACTTGTTTCAATCTCAGTGGTGCTGTTAAGGGGAGGAAACAATGGGATCTATCTGAAGGTAGAGAAGCGCTGGCAGGGGTTGACGATCATCAACAAGCAAGGGGCGCACGCGTCATTACCCCGCCCGGGCATCAACATCGAATCACTTCAAACAAAAAACAAGAATTTATTTAGAAGAATTCCCTTTAGTTAAATCGATAACTTATTTTATCTAAATTGAAAGTTTCCGAACACATTTTTGTGACAGGATTTCGGGCACAAATATTTCTGTATCGTGCTGAAGTTAGTGGACGGCGGCGTAAGAGACGTTGACAACAAAGCAACCAGACATTGTATACCATAAAATATGTGACCTTATAATAAATTCTTCTCATTCTGGACAAAAAGGTTACTAAATTAATTTTAAAAGAGGTTAGTGCCTAACACTGGTGTTGGAGTTAATTGACCAGCTAAAAGTATCCAATTAGGTTGATTAAAAATACAAGTCACGGTAGCGTTTAGACTTATATGCCACTAAAAAGGAAAATTTCGTAATCCCCGACTGATGTTTTGTAATTAAACCGTAGCAAAGAACACATTCTATCAAATAATTAAACGGAAAAATCTGATCTTGATCGCTCACTGCGGAGAAGCTACAGATGGAAACACAAACACACACATACACCTTAACCTCTGAATCCCCAAGCGGCAGCCGGCTGCCGCGCGTGACGTCACTGCGCAAAACGCTAAATCCCCAAGCGGCAGCCGGCTGCCGCTCCGACTCGACCGACTTTACGCCTTATTTTAACAATATTACAGACTACTTTTGTATGAAGAAGTTTGGTTATTTCCGTTCTTTGATATATTTGCCTTCATTCGTTCTTCATTCTAAACGAAAATATAGCATAATCTATGGCCATTTTTTGTTTTGGTTATGTTTTCAATTCGCGGTATTGACAGTGTTGTGTGCGTGTTTCTTGGAACTTTGTTTGGTGATTTATTGGATTTATCTCAGGTTAGTACTGATTTGTTTGTGTAAATACTGTTTATTATGAGTGACTTATTCTATTTAGACGATTAGTTATAAAAAAAACATCGTAAAACGTAAAAATACATCGAAATAAAGTCTTAGTAAAATCCGTTAGTATGTTACCGATTTTCAAGGATTTTATAACGACATTTGTTTGTATTTACAGTAAAAAGAGTATAAAAAGCAATAACAATCGTTAACACAACGATAAAACAGCTCATAAGTTATTTTTTTGTGAAATAAAATCAATTCAAATTGTAAAGAAATTGTATGTTCAAGCAAAAAAATATGGCGGTTTGTTTTACAAAATCCCGTAGGCCATTTTGGTCTTTATTTGTATAACGCTAAAGACAAATTTTGCCCGTAGCGTATGAGGAACCTAGTAGTGTAATAGGGATGTGCAGTGCTTTGATAGATAGGCGATAGCTTTGTTATTGTCGATAATTACTGTAGTATCTTGTAAATATTTTTTTATTTTCAATTATTTATTTTTGCGAATAAATTGTGTTACTCTTTCACGCTAAAACTACTGAATGGATTTGGATGAAACTTTACAGTTATATACGCTATACATTTGTATAACACATAGGATACATTTTATCCCGAAATTCCCGCGGGAACGGGTACCACGAGGGTAACGGCTAGTATAAAATAATAAAAAACTAATTTTTCTCGTTTTTGTTATAAAGCATGTCAACTTGGCGTGGCGGTGATGAGGCCACCTGCGGAATTCCTCGACCTCGTGTATGCCGAGGACGAAGATGACGAGAAGGAGGACAGCATTGAAGAGGATAGTGATGACGAAGAATCAGAACTGTTTTGATTAACTATAGTGCGTTTTGTTTATACACTAATAAACTTTCTTTTACATTTTGTGCCCACGTTATTAATGAATATTAAATAAATACATATAATATATTATAAATATAGTTACCCAATCCCAATATAAAACAAGTTTTTGATAATATTGTATTTTTATTCACATTTCCAAAATACCTTGCAATAACGACTATCGATGCAATCATAACAAAGTCAAGGGACATCCCTAGTTGTTTTTATGCTTCGTCGCCTCAAGTTTCAAGTGGTCTAATCGTAAATATTTAGAGCTCTTTCGTGAAACTGTTTATATATTTAGGAAGAATAGATCCTTGTTCTTTTGTTTATATTTGAGTATTTATTTATTTCTCGTAATGCAGCCCACAATATGGTTTCTAAAGTTTGAACATGAATAACATAATACAATACATGTATTATGAATTTATTTTCATGCCTGATAGTTAGGAAATAAATCAATAAGTACATTGCTGTTTACAGAATAAAAAAATATGGTTTGGTTGTAAAATGATTACATAAAATAGACAACTCGGTATTGACGACGTCATCATCACGTCATTATCTGTCAAGCACCCGGGCCTGCAATCGGTGATAGACATTTCGCATACAGGACTGAGAGGTTAAACTTATAAAACCCACATTTAGGTACGAGGTTTAAAGTATCATTAACTACGCTCTACGATAATACCTAATATAACACATCTTTATCCCAGTCTAAAAATTACCTTAATACGGAAAAGCGAGTAGCGGCTCGCACCAATACGTTTCCAGAGCCGAGCGGGCGTCGGAACGGTTTCCTCGTTACTCACAGTATATTATTATGAGATACTTGATCGTCCCATTGAGAGTGACTTCAATAAATTGCTCGAGGAAAAAATAGCTTTAGCGGCATAAACTTTGTTATTTATGATCCGGATGTTCAAACATAGCGTTACGTGCAGACGACAGGCCCTGGACGAATTACCGCTTGATACTAGGATCTAGAAGTGGAGTTGTTTGTTCAAGATGGTATATATTAGACTAATGACCTACTATCAGGGTAAGGATTTGGTTCATTAACAAAACTATGTTTATTTACAACTTTATTAACAAGTTGGTCGCCCTTCACGGATAAATAACTAAATATAGATAGCCTAGATAGCTAACGAAAATACAATGTATTTGATAGATATAATGATCTCTAATTTTCCTAGTATTATTTCTTACAGAATTTCATTCCTGAGTCTTTTGATTGGCATCTGGTAAAAGTATAAGACGCTAAGAACCACTAATAAGCTATTATTTCTGACAAACAGCAAGCAGACACGTTTAATTGAATTCCCTTTGAATTATCTATAATGAACCTAATTAACGTATTGTAAGACAAAGCCCTCAGTTTAGCGGCGCCTCGTGTGTTTGCTTTACTCCTAAGTGTGCGATTACAAATAGAGTAACCCGGTTCACCCATCATTTGATCAACCCTTGTTTAGCCTCACCTACCCTCACTTAGGCGTCGATATAGAAACACTGATCAATATGCGACGCTCATTACGAGAGCCTTAATGAACGTTCTCGAAGGAGAATACGTTTTAATTATAATATGAGAGGTCGGGCTTGAAATAACTAAGCAAAGGTAGATCAGGTGATGCATTGTAGCTTAGCTACCTACAGCGTTGAATATTATATTGTTTAGATAATTTTCAAACTCACAGGATTTGCTAACTAAATGAAACAGATCTGGTTGGGATTTGATGTGACTACGAGAGGTGTCATCTACTCGAAGCGATATACGACGTATTTTTTTATAAAAAAGTTATATAAGTATCTCAGAATACAGAAAGTACCAGAATAGGCATTCAAATGTATTTACAAGCTACACGCTGTGTCCAAAAACAGAACAAAGTCCCTCGCGTAGTGTTGTTAGCTCTCGCATTATTTGTCCATTTTTGGGGTAAATTTTGGGAGTTTCGGAGGTAATATGATAATAGAATAAAAATTGTCCTTTTCTATATAACTATGTACCTACCTGATTATCTCAAGAAATAGATATGTATATTAAATAAAACACGGTGTTAAGGTGGATGTTTGCATACTTTTAAGGGGTGATGGAAAAATTATATATTTTTATTTTATTTTAAAGTATTCGGAAAACTTACAGCTAGGTACAAGAGTTACATAAAAAAAGAATAATAACTTAAGTCAAAATGCATCGAGCAAACTACGCTTCGCTTCGATGGTTTCCAGAACTGTTCCAGCCGTGCTTTTTGTATAATTTTTGTCCACACCGCTTTCCTCATCAGCAGGAAAGCTAAAATTTAAGATGGCTAATATAGAAACATAATTTAATATCCGCCCCCCCTCTCCCCTTCTCCCACACGCACACCAAAAATTTGTTTAGAAATCCTATAGACTAACATACTTACTATTTAATAGGATTGTTAGGTTAGGTACATACGAGCCACACTTACGCTTTATACTTTCTTTTTTCAAGTTGGTTAATTTTTATTATATTACTTATTAATATTCTACAACAAATTAAAGCCCCTCAAAAGGTAATAAAAATAAGGGTAAATCAAAACTCTTATATTGGCAACACTAACATAGATTGACGCATCACTCTCTATGACAATTGAAATCTGAGAAAATAATTAAATATTTAAATAAGACGATACCTAAATGCGATATTTACACGTGAAATGTGATCCCATCCTGTTTCTTTTTCAGACCCACTGCATTTTTACAGGTAGGAACGACACAAGACGACATAGTTTCGTGAAATTGGTCACGGGTAAAACACGTTAGCGCGTTCCGACGGTCACAAAGTGACTGATCGGTTGCGCATCAAACTACACTATTTAAGGCTAGTTTGGGTAGCTACAGTATTAGGCGCGCTCACGGGTTCTGGTACTTTCTGTATTCTGAGATAAGTATATAACGATTTTGTATGTTCTATATTCAACGGTATATAGATCGATGTCATATATAAATAACAAGTATGTTTTTATTAACTTAGTTCTTACATTAATCTATAAAATCTTTCTACTTGTATACCTATGTGTACGTACTACATACAAGACATGCTTCTTAAAATCTAAAATATCCGTAAGAGTGTCAGCAAGTTGGCACTTGTCGGAAAACTTTGCGGAAAATATCGCGACGACGTGACAGACGAATTCTTATAAAAGTTCGCTGTAAAATATCGCGACCAAATTCTATTTAGGAAAGCTATTGTGGAGGAATTGTTATTTTATTAAAAGTTAAAAAATATATTACAAGCAGATAGGTAATAAAATAAGTCACTTTAGCTTTAAGCTCGGCTATGACGACTTAGATGGGTAGCCGATAATTGAATCCCTATCTGAGCGCTACCGTGCGGAGGCCGGTCCCGGTTATTACAACCGTTAGATCACGTCGAAAGTTTTAGACAGTTTAAAAACTCCCGTCGCAATGTTGTTATTAACTACCAGCCAAAATCCCATTTCCTCAATCTCACGCCATCAAACTTCACACGAATACCCGAGCTCTTTATTATTGTAATCTGTAACCATACATAGTAACATTCAAGTTCTCAAGGAAATTATGTTAATACAAATTGAAATCCGATCGCGCGAACAGTTTGCGAACATAAACACGAATATAAAAGGCAATGTTCCGTAAAGATACGGCTCGGTGTGACCGTGTTCTGTGACGCTGAATAAATGAAATGCTTCCAATAACTTGTACTGACTTACCTACTTGAAAACGTTCAATACAATTATTTAAATCGTGTCGCGTGGATCAATATTAGGTACGTTTTAATAATCTATTCATTGTTGGCCATGACGTGTTTGAGCTATGCCTCATGTGTGGCTAGGACTATAGTCTAACTAAAGCAAAAAAGTATTGAATTAAATCAATCATATTTACGTATAATGTGGTAAGTTTTATATAAATCCTTGGAGAATATAATAACTCAAAGGCACCTATTAACTTTCTAGAGACCTCAGCTACAAAAATTATCCCTAAAAATCTCATAAATGTGCGTTTACAAGGTACATACATTTCATTAACCAAATTAAAGCTGTCTCTGTATTATTTTCACATTTAAAAAATCTTGAATAAATAGTGATACTTAACTCCTTTTAATCTGCAACTGTTTTATTTCACTTTAACTTTGTAGGAGTGAAAAGCTTCCGCAGTACATTCATGGCTCGACGAGATCGTTAGATACACAAAACGAGAAGAAGCAAGCGTCGAGGACTCGAGACGAAGCAAATAATACGTAAACGGACAAAAGAACAGCCTCACTGTTCAGATATTTGGAGGCAAATCACTGGAATAATTGTTCAATAGAGCTTACACTAATAATTCATTTTTCTTTTATTGTTTGGGTCAGTGAATTCTGAGACAGACATGACCTTTAAAAAAGTAGTTCATTTAATCTTGATTATTAGCTTATTAATATCTTAATAAATAAAATAAAACATTTTTAATCAGCAAGTTAGTATACGAAGCCAAAAGTACTAGGCAGACATAAAATAAAAAGGTTTTAAACATCAAAAACCAAATGTATGACAAATATAGAAGCTACGCCGTAGCTCGTAGTGTTTCCGTAGAGCGTGCTGTAGCATAGTGTTTGCCGTACGTCTGAAGCGAAAGATTTTCAAACACTTCGCAACACGTATACGGGATGTACTCCTATGTGCTTTTCATTCTAATCTTAGAAGTGCACTTAAATATGTCCACCCACGCACTGGGTGTCACACCGCTTCGCAATGGAAATAAATGTTTGAACTGGAACGTGATATTTTTATTACAAGTACAGATTATTCTTTCTTCATTTTTTTTGGTAGTCCTAAGTAAAACTAAACTGTGACTGAACGAATCATCTAACCTATCTTAGGTAAGTACTTTAATAAGCTAAAGTTATTTTGAAATACTCGTCGCAAACTTTGTTATTCCCTCCCCGTAGTCTCCACTAAATATTTACTTGTCCTCCGTCTGCTCACTTCAATTTCCCGATGTCTTGCAACGCAAATAAATCTAGTTCCGTAAATTTCCCGCCACCAGATTTCATCACGCAGAATTTCGCTGTATATCGAGAATCGGGATTTACCTAAAATATTTTATCGGATTACAAAGCGGGGAGAATTCTGTGCAAAAAATGAGGTCATTATGTAGCATTATTAGGGAAGGAAACACATAATAACGGGACATAACATCCGTATTACAGGCGCACAGCATTATACCGCGCACTACCAGACCCTTAATATTAATGACGAACAATCTTCTTAGAGAAAGCTTGGATGTAAGGAATCTCTATTATAATAAATTACACTCCATATTTTATGAATAGAATCTGTTCTATTTTAAATAGAAGAAAATAATAACTCGATTATTTCGTCTTGTTTATATCACACAATCTGATCTATTTAACGATCAAACGCTCTTAGGAGAGCAATTACTTAAACCCCTCGATCAGATTCCATTTCAATCATCTACTTTCTATAAAATTAGGAAAAACGTCAGAAGCAAGCCTGATCCGGAATAATCCGGAGTAGTCAACACGGGTCAGAGCATGTATAAATATAAATCGACGGGAACATTGAAAAACTTTCACGGTATGCCAATATTTTACGTTTCCGACAGTACGTAAACTCGCGGAAATCATGTCGGATATAAAATATAATATAACCGTGTCAAATCCATCGCATGCCGCATCGCTCTTCGACTTCGCATGTAATTTCATTTTTACGATATAATCTGACGACGCACGGCCCTTTTGGGACGTGTGTGATAAAATGGTTTCACACAAGCCGATTTAATTTATTGTCCGTTTCCAGCTTACTTTGCTAATTATTACAGCAGTTATAATCCAAGTGTACAAATATATTATTCTTAGAAATATGTTAGTAAAAATAAGATATTTACGTTATTGCCCCTTAAATGGTTTATTCATTGAGTAGATATAATTTTATATTTACTTAACCTTAATAATGGTTTCGTAATTCCGCCGTCCCTGTCCCAGCGATTTGGGGAAGGGCCGACATAGAAATTATACGAGCAAGTTTAACTGTAATTTGCCGAGATGAAGGAAAAAATCGTTAAAAGAAAAACTCTTTATCCGGTTAGGTCTAATGATACTCTGATGAACGAAATCGCTCTTAAATCGCAACGTTTAGATCTTAATTCCGCGTGGCAGTCGGCCCATGGCTTCCGAAAATATTAACAGACATAAAAAGAACATAAAACCATCCGAATCTGACCTTTTCGTTGAAATTTGAAGCTTTTCTCTGTCAGTTTCTTGAAAGCAAAACATCGTATGCATTACATGTTTTATTCAAGTTTGTTATTGTTACTTTTTATGGAAGATCCGGGAAGACGCCATTAATTTTTCAGCAGAAATATAAAAAAGATAGCAATCTTAAAATGCTCCTAACTGGATAAAGTTAGAGACGCATTTTATTTAACTGACAGGACTTTAAAGTTCGAACATTATCTTATTAGCCAGTGGCCAAATACATTCCACATACTACATAATCCAAATGAGGCCAACACTAGTTCTGTGCTGTCCCATCATGTAGTCTCTTCATCAAGACAGATGACTATCCGGAGCACCATCGAGGTGTTAACGCGAGTGTCGTGTAATCGATCCGCGACTCGAGGCACTCCAATTAACTGCATATCGGAACCACTACACGTCCCCACGTCGGTACATATTTAAATTAATAATTCACAAGTGTTTGCTCGCAGCTCGCTCGCTTTAAAAGGCGGGTTTGCGAAGGATTTGGGGGATTCTCCTTTCTGTCACTGTTCGTGAGTGTTTGAACTTTTGAGATCTACTCAAAGCGTGTTAATAAAATGTTGGTGAAAATTCAAAGCGAATAATGTTACGTACGTAACATTCGAGGAGTAACTTCTTGTTGGAACTTATTAAACTCAGAACCCCACCTCATACTTTATACTTACCAGTTTTAATATTAACCTAAGATCCGAATCCAAGATTTATCTTCCTACATCCTAGATATATAGGGAAACTTCTCACACTAGATCTAAATAAATAGTCAAAGTTCACACATTAATGGATATTATCGGCAACTTACATCGATAAACTTACGCGCGACATGAATGAATAGTTTTGAAGTCAGTTTGCGTTTTTGACTCTTACGTCAGTGTCGAGGGTAGTTTAATTTTGTTCACCAGCTGATCTTGGCGTCATAATGTGTCTAGTTTAATGTTGTTTACCTTATAAACTGAACTGTATTAAGCAAGGTGTCGAGAGGCCTCGGGGTGAATATAAAACATTATAAGCAGGTAGAACTAATTAACGCCCTCGGCGCGCCGCCGGTCACAACGTACAATATCTAAATGGACCGTCCTCATTACCTTCAATGAATTCCATCCAATTACTTCAACATTAAAAAATATAACGCGGAACAATAAATCTAATTAGTATGTAATCCTTCCGCGCGAGGGGTGTAATGGTCTAAAACTGTGCCCAGTAAATTGGCATTGCGTTCATTAAATGATAACTCCCAGAGGCCTTTGTCCCGGATTCCGGATGGGTTCCGGGCGGTAAATAACGCTCACCTGCTACTGGTACGTAGTGCTCTGGGAAATTAAGGTCGCTGCTCACTGAACCGAGCGCGTTCAATCTTTATGCTATTGATTCATTTAAGCTTCTAGGGCATTCATTATTTTACTTATTGATACAACGTTTTCGACATTTTACCTTTCGTAAGTCTTGAATTTTGTTAACGAACCGAGCAGATTAGATTTCGTGCAATATCAAGCAGCTATTCAGACCCGGAACTTTGATCGACATGATCTTTGCGTTGCCTGCCCGCAGACAATGTCTTGTCTAGTGCTGTGGTGGCATTCAGACTTATTGATGCAGTCTCCCATACATAGATAATGGAACTGTTTCGGCAGTAAGCAACTGCAGAATCTACATTATAAACCTACTGTAGCCATAATTATCGTTTGCCAAGTAGTAGTTCTAGAGGGTCCTAAAAGATCTTGCCAAATTTCATCAAAAAAATGGTGTAGCGCTTAGCAAACTGATATTAAAAGCAAATATATTAGTTATTATAATAGACCAGAGTTCTTGCTATAAACATCAATAACTATTAATTCATAAAATTATCACCATATTTCCGAAAGCCACATAGAAACGTAAGTTGATCAGTTTATGGTTTGTACACATGATCCGGGATTACCGCCGCACATTTGTGTAAAAGTACATCACATCCAAACGGTTGTATTTACGAGGCGTCGCTCGTTTCATAAAATATTCAGCTTCAAGCATCGACGTAGGAACAAGCAATAACCACAAATAATGTAAATCTTTAATGTATTAAGTGACTGACGCGTTAACGATGCAACGCCAATTACGGTTTCTCACTTGAAAATTATTGCCAAAATATCTCGGAATAGGAGTTTAATGGACCAAAATACAATTTAACAGAATAAAACAATACAAAGACGAACTGAAAATAATTTAATGACTCTAAAACAAGGCTTGTAAAGGAAATAACGATGGTATCAAGAATAAAATAAGATTCAGTAAAACATTGACTCAGCTAAATAGTTTTTTAGATCTTAATGTCGTAAATGCAATAAGAATAAAATAAAATGCATTAAGATAGACAAGATCGGGAATGAAACTAAGGCCAGAAGTATGTCCCGAATAAGGCAAAAATCCAAGATTGGCGGGATGACGCAAATTGCCCCGGGCGATTGCTTGGCACGCCAAGCTCGCGTCAATAGAAATTGACTAAAATATGTTACAACTTATTCTATTTCCGCAGCATCTTTGTAAATATAATATTTTATTCCTTAATACTTTTAATGGCATAGATAACATCATAGTATAAAATACGGAGTTTATAAACTGCCGAATATACATTTGTGAATATTTACGACCTCATATTTTACAGGTGCAGTAAGCCTCCGGATTTTTCATTCGAATTTATATCCAACATGGCTTCCATTGTGCTATTTTTGTACAGTATCATAACTATTTTAACGAAATCGTTATAGAATTTAATAAAACAACAAATGAATGGTGGTAGTTGTACCCGATTTTATTAAAATCCTTAAGAACACTAGAGAGCTACAAGAAGTCGCAAATAGTACTAATCTAACATTATAGCATGTTTAGTTCAGAAAACAAGACAGACAGAAGAGAATACGAACTCTATAGGTATAGAGAAATAAATAATAAAATAAAAAGAGTAATTACAGCAGAACTGTTTTTAGACATAACATGAATAAACTAAAGGAATTAATGGTGTAGGGCGGTATACATTTCGGGATCACATGTAGTTACGGGTCGGCCGAGCCGCCTAACCCAAGTGCCTCCACTAATGAAATAATCCAATAGCACTAAACGCAGGCTTTTAGTGTCGTGCCTCCACTATTTTAGGAAATTTCGGCTTAAATATGGAGCATGAAGTTGCAATTAGCAAGACAAATAATTAACGGAAGCGCTTCAATATGGGGGGAGGCCTTTGCCCAACAATGGGACACCCACGGCTAATATAAATAAATAAATAAATAAGTCCTCGGTAGACAAGCTTTATGAAGTTTCCTGCATAAACTCTAAACAGCAAAAAGCAGTACTGCATAAACTATAAGGGAAAAAACATTTTTTTTCGGTGAATATGTAGATTTATGATGCCTTAAATACTTTTTGTATGAAATACGTATTGTGGAAAAAATAAAACCTCCTCCTTCCAAAAAAATCCATGAATATGAAAATAGAAGTCGCGTAGGCAGGCTTAGCTGCTTTATGGGGGAAATCTACACGGCCCGTCGCTGACGATACCTCGCATAAAGTAATGTAAAAATGAGAGTAACTCTTCAAATAGCCGTTTTGTTGCCAAAAGGCAATGGATAAAACAAATTTTAGGATTATCAACAATAAAAGCAAATATCGAGCGGAGAAAACCGTGTGGGCGTGAACGTTGTAAATAAACATTATGAAAAAATATCAAGAGATTGGAAAACTAAAAGAAACATTTTATGCTGATCTTTCAGATACTTTAATGTAAGGTTAAGGAATGTTTTTTCAAGAGTCACGAAACGTTTTGAATAAAAACGTCTAGACTAACTAGAGCTCAACAATGGACTAGTTACCGTCTCCAATCAGATAGTAGGAAACAATTCATTCGAGTTCATAGCGATATCCATGACAACACAATGCACTTCCATTCAAACGCGGCACGTGGAGATCGCATTCATCCCATCTCTTTCGAATACCATCCTTATTTCCACGTGCTAAGATGCAGCGACGGCTGGCTGCATCTGTCTTCATGATTTAGCAATATAACCCTTATGGTGATTATTTAAGGTGCATTGACGTGAACGTCTGGCGTGTCGATGTAGTCAGGAAGCCGTGACGATGCACGTATTGATCCTCGGAGACAGCGCTCGAGGGTAGCGATCACCTACTACTAACTACAACTCGACTTAAACTACACTACCGTACTGAAACAATGCTAAGAATATTACTATTCTATAACTACTCTATCTAGCTACGCTTCTGTTCAATGTGATGCGATGTGAATGACTTGAAATGTTCAAAGCAATGTTCTTCTAAACTTTTATCGCCTGCAACAAAATGAATAGCAAAAAATAAATTAATATTAATTACAATTTTACCTCTATTAAAAGTTTGAATTCGCTGAGCACATCCTGTGAGCCAATGAGCATAACCTGTGGCACATCATAACTAATGTAATAGGAATTGTGACAAACTTATAGTAAGTAATAACTAGTAGTAAGTTTCGTTTTAGACAAGTTTGTTCGAGTTAAACTAAGTTCGAAGTATCGGGTTAGGAGACACCTGTGGGTACCTGTTGTCATATACCTCGTTTGCATCAATGTGTATTCATGGGCGTGGAATGTATTGCGGCAAACTAGAATCATCCCTAGTGCTGTGTTGAATTTCAATTAGTTTAATAAGGTATTCGACGTACATTCTATCAGTGTTATCAATCTAGCAACAATCGTACCATTTGCCTTTTGTAAACGATTCTTGCGAGGTAGGCAGTCATAAATATTTAAAATAATAGCCAAGTAAGGGCTCAAACGCCTATGCGGCTAAGCATAGTGCGAGTTGATATCAGAATATAGTTGCAATTGTGGCTGGACCTGGACGGTCAGTCGTAAATGGTTAGCCAAAATGTGCGGATGAAATGACATGGTTTGCGGTTTGATATTTCACAAATAACGGTGGTAAATGTAAACTTAGTAAATGTTAAACAACAGATATTTCACCAATCAAATCGCGGAAACGGTAACTGCACCCGAATGAGTTAATGAATAGTTTAGTGCGATGCAATTGCACGTATCATTTGTGTCCAAACGCACAGGTAGGGCCGGGGCATGACGGCCAGTTCCGACAATATCCGCCGGCGAGCCCGCCGCGACGCGAATTATGCCCACAGAATACAGGCACACTGTTCCCAAACATTTACTTAATAAATAGAATATTGTGCTGCGTTTGCATTTTCCATTTCAAAGAGCTACAATGATTTAAAATCTAGACATGATTTGTAGGCAACTTTATTCATTTCAATGTAACCTGACATAGATATAAAATTGTACCTGTCTGTTGCTTAGCTTGTTCCCTGATACTTTTGAGAATTTAAACTTGAAAATCCTTAATTAGATTAAAATCTGCTCGCTTTTTGTTAGCAACAAGAGAACTCTTGCAAATTTTTCAGATATTGAAAAACGAGGCGGGTTTAAAATTGGAACACTTGAAAAATAAAATATTGTTTTTTTTTACATAAGTAGTTTAATACAGAACTTCGTTTCGTATCATTTGAAAGTAGTTATAAAAATGACTGCAGTTCCCCGCGGTTTTACCTTCGATGTACCCGTTAGAATTTCGGCATAAAAAAATCACACTGGTAGCTCCTGAGATTTGCGCGTTTGAACAAACAAATAACAAAAATTCAAACTCTTCAGCTTTACATCGGCCTACGATAAATAAAACGATGCATCGGGATTAAAAAACGCTTACAACTCAAATCTGACGTAATAAGTTCTAAGAGATTGGGGCGTTCAAACAAACACAGAGAAAAAAAACTCTGAAGCTTTACTATATTAGTATACATAGTCATATTTGAGAGTAGATCAGTAGATTCGTCTGAGTGATTAGATGATAGTAAAAGTTGGTGAGACAAAGAGGATTGGTATTAAACCCGTAATCCGTTTAGCCCCTGACACGAGCCGGCGCCGGTCGATACAGCGAGCGATGCCTCATTACACTCAGACGGTGTATTAATTATATTCATTATACATCTTGCTTCACACTCAATGTTATCTGATATCGTGCACCTTATGGTTCTGATGCTCTATTTGTTCTTATAAGAGTTAAAATGTTGACTAATGTGGTAAATTTTCTGTTATAATATGGCAATGTTTATATTATATAATTAGTTATTAAGGTTGGCATTACTAAAAGAATGAACGTGTTGTCATAGTTGCTAAGATCATATATTCCGTTTCCGGTCATCAATCGAACTACTTCCTGTTTGATATGTTAAAAGTGTGTGCTGCGTATAATTGTAACTCCTTATTCAATAAATAACTATGTGATCAGTATATCTGCCTTTCAAATAACATCAGGTTATGGGCCCAGGCACCCAGACACATAAACCAGGCACATATACCTAGTAGTTGCAGATAATAGCAAGTTGAGAAAGCTAAGAGTCGGCGAGAAGGAAAAGTGAGGTTATCTTACTACAGTGCGGCGAAGTGCATTTCGTGCATTGCAAATTATCGTCGAGGAGTACTTGTTCCTAGTTGAGAAAGGACGAGGTCAGAATGGAGAACAACAGCAGCAATGTCAATGTTATCAAGTTGGAAGGGGCCAGAAACTGGAATGTCTGGAAATTTCAAACAACAGTTCAGTTGAGAGGTAATGGCTGGTTGGACATTGTGGAGGGAAGACGCACGAAGCCCGAAGTCGCCAGTGAGACATCTTCGTGGGAATCTAAAGACGCTAAGGCGCAAACATTACTGGTTACTCGGATGTCAGAGGAGGCAATGTTACATATTATTACATGTACGAGTTCTTCTGAAATGTGGCGAAAGCTTCACAGTGTATATGAACAGAAAAGTGAAACTAGCGTGCATATAATACAGCAAAGATTCTTTCAATATAAGTATGAGAGGGGCACAGACATGTCAGTTTTCTTGTCTAAGATTCAAGAAATGCAAAACCAATTGAAACAGATGGGCGAAGAAATCTCTGATAAGTTTGTAATCACAAAAGTGTTGATGTCATTGCCAGACGATTACAAACACTTCGTTTCGGCTTGGGAATCAGCGCCCGACGACAAGCAAACATTCGATAACTTGGTTGCTAGATTACAAATCGAAGAAGAGAGAATTAAGGGCAAGAACGAAGCGCAGCAAACTTCGTCTGCGTTCATAGTCAAAAATAAGAAGCCTTTAAAATGTTTCAAGTGTGGGAAGAGTGGACATTATCAAACTGACTGTAAGAGTAATAAAAGTGGCAGTGAAGAAAACGCTAACAATAATAACTGTTTCTTTTGTGGAAAGTTTGGACATTTCAAGTCTCAGTGTCGATTTAGAAAACAAAGAATGTCAAGAAATGAAAATAAAACGAAAAGTAATGCATTCATGGTGGTCAATTCGTCGCATAATCTTCTAAATTCTAAGTTTCTAGTGGATTCTGGCGCTTCAGAACACATGTGCCGGGATCGTGCATTGTTTACGTCGTTTACAAGCATTTTACCTAAACCTGTGATCGTCGGAAATGGCGCGGCGATTAATGCGCTTGGTTGCGGACAGATGGCAGTGCAAGTGTCGAACGGAAACGAATGGATTGATACAGTGATTGACGATGTGTTGTTCGTTCCTGAATTGAAAACGAACTTATTCTCTGTTAATCGAGCCACAGATAAAGGATACATCATTATGACCGATGACAGTTCATGCAAATTTTACAAGTCGAACAAATTATGTGCTATGGCGGAAAGAATAGGAAGTTCCTACTATTTAGACCTACGTTTTATTAATAATATCGACACAGCAAACACTGCAAAGTTAGTCCCGAACGACATAAATGAGTGGCACAGGAGATTGGTGCATCAGAACTATACTTACGTAAAAGATATTCTGAAGAAACATAACATTGAGGTTATACAAACATCAAAACAAGAGTGTGAAAGTTGTTTGGTCGGAAAAATACATAGACTACCGTTTAGTAAAAGTGAATTCAAGAGTTCTAAGACATGTGAATTAATTCATGCTGATACCTGCGGTCCTATGGAAGAGCCGTCAGTTGGTGGGTCAAGGTACTTTGTCGTCTTGAAAGATGATTACTCGAACTTCAGAAGCGTGCACTTTGTGAAAACAAAAGATGAGATCAAACAGTGCATTGAAAGTTTCATAAATAAGGCAGAGAATATGACTGGAAACAGAGTGAAGATATTCAGAAGTGACAATGGCCTTGAGTTTGTAAACAAAGGAGTGAAAGAACTATTTTCAAGACATGGAATAACACATCAAACTACTGTACCATATACCCCTGAACAAAACGGGAAAGCTGAAAGAGAAAACAGAACATTAATCGAAGCGGCAAGAACCATGATTCACGAAAGGAACTTACCAAAGACATTATGGGCGGAAGCTGTAAACACAGCAGCGTATGTGTTGAACAGAACTGGAAAGAGCCATGAAGATGGAAAATCTCCATTTGAGGTATGGACTGGAAAAACCTTTGATATTCATGAGCTAAGAGCTTTCGGTGCAGAAGTATATGTACACATACCAAAGGAAAAAAGGAAGAAATGGGATAAGAAAGGAGAGAAGGGCTTGATGGTCGGGTATGAGGAGAACGCGAAGGGATACCGGATATACTTCGCTAACAAAAGCACAGTGGAGGCAAAGAGGGACATTATTTTCTTACAAGAAGAAAAGAAGGAAAAACCTGAAGGTAGTAAAGATCAAATTGTGGTATCGTTAAACTTTGATGAAGACAAAGGGCAAGAGAGTAGTCCCGAGATAAATGTGAATGAAGAAGCTGTCCCTGATCCCGAAGAGATGACCAATACAAGTACCTTAGAAGATAATTCAGAAACTGACAGTGACTACCTGCCGTGTAGTGAAGATGAACCCTTGCTAGATGAAATTGGTTCGCCAAGAGATGAAAGGAGTCGGCGTGTGCGTAAACAAACATCATTCTATCAGTGTAATAATGTGCAGTCGGACAAAAGTGAGTGTGAGCCAAAGACTTATAGTGATGCCATGAGTAGGAGTGATGCCGGTAAGTGGAGTGAAGCTATTGCTAGGGAACTTCAGACCTTGAAAGACAATAATACATGGGAACTTTGTGATTTACCTGTAAGTGCAAAGCCTGTCAACAGTAAATGGGTTTTTAAGATTAAAAATGAAAATAATGTCAAAAAGTATAAGGCTAGGTTGGTTGCTAAGGGTTTTGAGCAACAGGATGTGTTTAATTTAAGTGATATTTATGCCCCAGTTGCAAAGCTTGCAACTTTTAGATTACTTGTAGTAATTGCAACTAAGTATTACTTACCTATTTACCAAATGGATGTCACGGGGGCTTTTCTGTATGGTGATATTAAAGAGAATGTGTTTTTAAGTTTACCAGAAGGGGCTTATTTAAAGGGTAATAATAATATAGTAAAGCTAAACAAATCTTTATATGGGTTTAAAAAGTTCACCTAAGTCTTGGAATAGTAAATTTAATTCTGTAATAACTCGAGAAGGTTTCATAAGGTCAAAATGTGATTCATGTTTGTATAAAAAGGATAAAGGCACATATAAAATATTTGTTTTAATTTATGTAGATGATTTGTTGATTGTTGGCACAAATATAAATGAAGTCACAAAACTAAAAAGAATATTAAATAAAGAATTTAAGATGAAGGATTTAGGGATTATTTCAGATTTCTTAGGAATAAATGTGAAACAAAATTTTGAAAATGGCACAACTGTATTATCACAAAAATATTACTTAGAAAATGTACTTAAAAGATTTAATATGGAAAATTGTAAACCTATGTTAACTCCTCTAGATGTAAATTTGAATACTAACATTTTTGATTGTGACACTATTAGTGATAAAGATATTGAAGGAACTTGTAGACAAATTATTGGTTGCCTTATGTATGCGGTTTCAGGCACTAGGCCTGACCTGTGTTTTGCAGTCTCTTTATTGAGTAGATATCAGAAATGTGCAAACAGTGTGTTGCTAAGCGCACTTAAGAGAGTATTGCGTTATGTAAAACATACTTTAGATTATAAAATTATTTATAAGTGTAATGATACAATGTTACAAGGGTATTGTGATGCTGACTGGGGAGGGGATCAGAGGAACAGAAAATCCACATCTGGTTATCTGTTTACCTTTGCTAATTGCTTGATTGTGTGGTGTTCGAAGAAGCAATCTTCTGTTAGTTTGTCTTCTACCGAAGCCGAGTATGTCTCTATGAGTATGGCAGCGAGTGAAGCGTGCTGGCTTGTTAATTTGTTATATGATTTTGATTTTCATAATGTTAGTCCAGTAAAGTTGTATTGTGACAATCAGTCTGCTATTTTAAGTGCAAGTACAGATTCAGTTAAGCGTCTCAAACATGTTGATATTAGATATCACTTTGTGAAAGATCTGATTAAAGAAAATAAAATCATTATTCAGTATATAAGTACTTCTGAACAATTAGCAGACATGCTAACAAAGTCACTTTGTAAAGATTTGTTAATTAAGTTTTTAACTCAGTGTAATGTAATTAAACATTGAGAAGGGGTGTTATAATATGGCAATGTTTATATTATATAATTAGTTATTAAGGTTGGCATTACTAAAAGAATGAACGTGTTGTCATAGTTGCTAAGATCATATATTCCGTTTCCGGTCATCAATCGAACTACTTCCTGTTTGATATGTTAAAAGTGTGTGCTGCGTATAATTGTAACTCCTTATTCAATAAATAACTATGTGATCAGTATATCTGCCTTTCAAATAACATCATTTTCCAGCGTTAATCTGGATGAATATATCTGGAGTTGTCGTTCCATGTAATGAACTAATTATTAAGAAATTTATTTTATAAAAAAGGTATAATGAGTACTCACACCTACTGCGATTGAAACAACCGTGACCGAACGTTAGGTAACGCTAATATTGAAATGCTATTATACGCCACCCATCAAAGTTTGATGATCCAAGTAGTGTTAGAGTTGCAAGTTAAATGTCAGAGTACGCCAGTCGCTCCTACACCTAACTACGCTTCAGATGTTATAATATCCTATACGTATGGTATGGGTCAACACGATTAAATATAATTTTGGTTTCAACAATCGTGCACATGAATCACGTCTACGAAGCAGCAAAACCCACAAAGCTCTTCGAAACAAATGTCACTGTTATCTTATTAAATAAAATTGGCCTCGACAAGTGAAATCTTTATTTGATTTCCTGAACTCTGCGAAAAATTCGTTATTTGTTCAACTAACTTCATGTTCCATATTATAAAGGTATTGCAATTACTTAACTTTAGGGTTCTTTCTCATTAGGAGACCACAGAAGCGTAACCGGTCGCGATGGACGCTTGGACTACGAAACGCAAGACACCAGAAAAAAACAAGTTTTTCTTTATTACCAACGTAGAATTTGGTCTGTTTGACACAACGTTCACGTGTGTGTCTGTTTGTCTTGGTATCTCCTAAACGTATGGACTGATTAGTGATTTTTGGTGTATGGTCAGTTGCTTTCATGTGTCGCGTGTTCTTTATGATTAATACAAAATCGATAGAGTTATAACTACAAATATTTAAAATTTTAATTTATATTTGATTGGCGGAAACCAATTGATTGCGTAAGCAAGTGGACACCAAGTGAGAACCATATGGAGGTTCTCACTCGATACGTGTTGGTGTTGCAACCCTGATGGCGCAACCAAGGTCTCCTAATGAGATAGGGCCCTTATACTATAACATGACATGACTTCATTTGATTGATCCCTTAGGAGTTAGTCATTACGTCATAATATCGCCGAGTTGTAACCTTTATTGCTGGACGTTAGGGGTTGTAATAGTTAGTATGTTTTGGGTCGATGTAGAGTACACGACTGACACAGTTACTCGTCGAAGACTAGTCGGCAAGTTATCTTTTTGTAGATCGTTAACTTTGAATGAATTTCAGTTCACATAGGTTCATTGTAACATAGATAACGACCTTCAAAACAGAAACTAGCATCGTCCTCTAGCTGACATCCAGTAATTGCACTAGCCGCGAACTATACATACAATACACAACAGAAACAATTAATCTGTGAAGAACGCGGTTAGTTTTAGTTGAGCAGAATTTTTGACCACTAAAATACCCCACTGACAAACTTTACATCGTTAGAGGGCTCGCTCTACAAATCTGAATATCTTATCATGAATCATCTTCAAAGGTCGACAAGTATACATGGCCGCATGCTATCCATCCACCTACAGCGCCAATAGGCAGGTCGATAAGCAATGGTTTCTGCAGGGTACTGCGCCCGAACGATTACGTTTGCCCACGATTGATTGATGTCACAGGTGCGGCCGACGCGTGCCACGATGTCTCTGAGCCATGGTAATTGGTTTGTTTTATGTGTCATGTTCAAGCATCGACCAACCTAGTTGTTTGACCATCGGCGAGCCACTGCGCCGTGTGCAAGCGTGCCGAAACGTTTTCGTTACCGAACATTGGTGGACATTACGTTTATGAGAGAGACTGTTCCATTGAAATATTTTAGGAAATTAATGCTGTACCTAACTATTTTGTTTAAACTCTCTCCAAACATCTATCAATTTGGATTTTTATTAAATTATACATTTATAATCCCCGAGTGAAAGTATTACCATGTTTAGAAATACAAATGTTATACACAAAACTAGATCAAAATGGTCTGGAAGCGACGACTGCGTTTAAGTGTGTGTGTGTGTGTGTCTGTCACGTCAGACACACACACACACACACACTCTTAAAACTTATAACACTTCTCTTTTTTAACGAAAACAATATACATAAAATGTAAATCGAATCAGAATTAAAATAGTTGTCAAACGTCGGAAAATATACACAATTTTTAGTTTCCAGACAAATGTTTGTCATTCCAAGCATCAAGTTTCACGGGCTGCCACCCAATACTGTGTTTAATGCATTTTAATTAACTTTTTAAGATAAAACGAGTCACGTACTTTACAAGTTGGATGGAATCGTTAAGATTTTTCAGATAACATTTAAAAGAAAGATACGCAATCATGCTTTCTTATGCAAATTAACTTTGGCTACTAGTTCAATAAGGCCTAACGAGATGTTAATTAAAAAACCTAATACATAGGTACAAAGGATACAAAGCCATACTTAGACTATACAAATGTATGAAATATTAAACTTGACATAGCCAGCCCTTGTAATGGTTTTTGGAAACATATATTTCACATGCGTTTAATCTGTTTTAGTCCGAGTTAAGTCTATTTTTTTTTTCATAGGCTAATGGCCTTATTTCAATTATTGTTGAGGGTGGGGTGGGGGTTGGTAAAAATTAACAATTACTAAACATCAACAATAAACTCTTCGGTTGAAACTTGGCAAATAATTACTTATTTCGATTACTTAAACATTTATAACTTTGTAAATCCCAGCCGTGGCAACTTTTGTTAGGAAACTTGAAACCAAATTGTCGATACTGAGTGTTTATTCGTGTTTGGACATAATAACTCAGGATTGGGCGAGGCGTTCGCTGTTGGCCCCCGTTCACTATTCACTATGATTTAACAAAGGGCGTGTGTGGGACACTCCACTGACCGTATTACTTTTACCATGAATACATTTGCTAAAAATACTTTCCTTCTGCGGTGAAAATGACGGTTAGGAATAAGAACCGTGTGAAAATTACCAACTCTTATTTGAATGCTCTTTTTAGTTTTGGTTACTATATCTGACACAAAGGTCCAATTCGGCTCGACCATCGTTTGGATAAATGCAACTTTTCCATCTAAACGCTTTAACCAAGCTTTGGATGACACCTTTATCTATAAGACCCATGTTTCAATTGCTAGAAAATACCAGAAACTTAAACTATCTAAAGAACTCCCGATAAGGGTTTTCCACTTGATGTTAGTTTTAAGAAATATTTCCAAAGGCACACAGAATCCAATAGATTGAAATCAACATGCCATATTAAAAAACAATGGCTGGCTTGTAAATATTAAATAGTATCAACCAAACCAGACAAGCAATTTTACACCACTTTCTGATCGCAAGGTTCAGTGCGCGCACGCAATTGACGTCTCACTCGGGCGCCACCTGTCAGCGAGATCGATACTTCACTCAATTTCATCTGTTATCGAGCCGAAAGATTGACTCGATAAAAAGTCGATTAGTTCCGGAGTTGACATTGTTAATGTATGAAGTTTTGCAATGCTTTGACTGTGTACAATGTTAGTCTGATTTCACATTGAAATATTGACTAATGTCCTTATCCCACTTAAAATATAGCTAGTTTTACTTTCATAATAAAGAGTAAATACCTTTAGATTAAATAGCTTCTTTATAGCCTTAATCTTTGTCTCAAACACAGCGTTGTCTCGAAATTGAACACAAAACAATAACGACATCAGAAAAACTCAGCTAAAAGATTATAACAAGAAAATCTCAGACAGACATTAAGTTGAGGCGGCTACGGCTGTAGAACTAGATCGTAATAACGTCATTTTCAAAACGTCTGATATTGCGCCACACGCTGTTTTATATCTCATATTTCAGCGGTGAGAAACGATATTGTGTTCGCGTCTGGTTTCTAAGAGGCTGAGGTGCTCCTTCAGGACGGAAAGAAACGTAAATCGATGCGTCTGGCTTTATATTCTAACTAGATGTAGCTGGTTTTAGCAGGTACCTCCAGCGCCAGGCCATTTAGCTGCTTCATAGCAGATCTTGTAGGGATTTTGGAAAATAATGCAGGCTCAAACCTTCCGCATCAAGTACTAGTCGAATGGTGAAACCATGCAGCACAAAAATTATTTAGGTAGTTTCCGAGACCATTGCAAATATACCGACAGACGGCTAGTATTATAGACCAAAAAGATATTATATCCCTTGCATTACCATAACGAATTGAATGCAAAGCTTAGCAAATGTAAATTGAATAACATTAAGAAGATATTGTGTAAGTAAGTACTAAACTTGTCGTTGAAGTTACTTTCTTCATTCTAATTATAGAGAATGGAGCTTCAAAACTGTATTATCCAACCGCAACAAAGTAACAACTAGACAAATTAACTAATTTATCAGACTGAGTTAGTCAAAGCGAGTATATTAATTACCCTGATACAAGTTCCACCAAACGCTTCATTGCGCAAAATTGTCACGTCATCAGTATAGTTTTAGATTAATATTGTAGCCATTAAAATAATATTGCTAATGGATTAGGTTTTAACAGTAAATACAACATGGTTGGGCGTGCGTGCCGTTTTAATCAATTTAAAGTAAAGCCACAAAACTTAATTTTATATTATTTCTTAAAAGTAAAGTAATATGATTTGTAAAAATAAAATGATTATTGTAATTTTAAAATGATTACGTTAATGAAGTCTCTAAAGCAAAGTTTGCGTAGCCGCGTTCTGAGGACATACAAAATTCATATATTTAAAGAGTCATCAAAACGGTAAGATGGCTTTGGATAAAATCTTTTATCTTTCGTGAAATTTTAAGGATTATTGAGTATACTTGAACGAGTTCTTTTGGACTTGTTTAAATTCACTCGAGAAATAAAACCTTTTTTACGGTCTCGAAGTAACTCGAGACTCTTACTTCTATTTGGTCGTAAGGTTTCAACAAAGGAAAAATTGTGTGGATATTATTCTTGTGACAGTACCAATGTTTACGGTGCGCAGGCAAATATCATGTTTAGAGAAATGGGAAACTCGATCCGCCTTTTGACGAGATGTTATTTTGACATATTTGTGTTGTTTGCGCGTATTATAGTGACGTAGGTTTGACAACACAATCGGCTGTTTCGTGATAATGTCCTTTGTGCCTCGTTTATTTAACCCGCTTATTTTCCGATCTCATTTCAACAACCTATTTTCAGCACGATCTTTATTAAATAAACAACAAGCTTCTTTGATATTTTTAGCTTTATCATTCAATACCCAAGAAATATCTATTGTTTTAATGATGACCCTAAGCCGAAATACCAGAACATAGAGATAAGAAGCGCTCAGAGAATGTACAAAGGGAACTCTGACAGATAGAAGATCAAAAGAAATGACAACAGGCGACCATTACTGATCGAATGGCTCAAACATTTCTTATTATATAATTTGATTGTTCGGAATGAGAAACAATGCTATTTGAATTCAGTGTTAGTATACAAAGGTCAAGAATATGTTACTGCATATCACGAACACAAGGAAAATTATCGAGGAAACTCATAAAAAGATTATTATCTTTTTGTATCACATGACTTTTTGCAATACAACTAAGAAGTTTGTTACAATTGACCCAATTCAAGTTCTCGTAAAGCATTTTATTGAGCTAGGTAGTATTTTTTCTTATAAAACTATAGTATCAACGCCGATAAACTAAGAATAATGGGGTAATTACCAGTCATTTTCTACTTTACCCCAATTGCTGTGAGTGGGGCAAATTGATATGTAAAGCCATGAAATTATAAGAGACGTTGGGATAGTAAATGGGTCGGTATCAGATTTGATGTTTTACCTAGCAAACTCAAATTGCCTTGTGTTGAAACTACTCTCTTTACAAGTATGGACGAAATAAATGTAGACCAGATAGTATTTTAGCGTTGTATATTAAGTATTTATCAGTAATAATAGTCACAGCCTACATAAATCAGTCCATCCAAGTAATATGTTATAGGTACACTGACACAATACACGTAGCGTTTCAATCAAAACCAGGCACGAATCACAGTTCACGTAAATTGTAGGTTTCCTAAATCTTTGGAATTTGATTACTAAATAACTCGCGGAGACGCACGAGTATGGAGGTCGTCACAAGTTGTACGCGGGTGCTTCGAACGAGCCTCGCTGGCGGACTGACTGGACATGCGGCGCAGGCGGCGGTGCCGGCCGGTCGGCGCGTGGGCGAGGCCGCCATACGGTGATGAGCGGAGCGTTGAGAGGAGCGGTTTGATGAAGTGGCTGCTCGCCACATATTCCCCCCACCTAGACCGTGGCTACGGTCGGTAGAAGTCCGGGAAGCGTACTCTTCGTCCACTCCGAGTCTTTCGCTCTTCTGCAGGTGCAGTGTCATCTGTCGTTGTAGTGGCAGGTGCTGGTGTAGAAGTGGATGCAGGTGAAGGCATCAGTCCTGTGGCTCGTGTCAGATACGCCGGCTTCAGTCTGTCTACGGAAATGTTGGTTTTCTTCCCTTTGACATCTAAGGTATAATATTTAGGCTGTCTGTGGAGAACCTGGTACGGACCAACGTAGGGAGCTTCTAATGGGCTGCGCACTCGATCAAGCCTCAGGAACACGTGTGAACAGCTTGACAGGTCCTGTGGGATGTAAAATGGTGACGAAGTGTGCCATGATGTTGCTCGAGGCGTCAACTTCGCCATGTGTGCGCGCAGTCTGCTGGCGTACAAGGTGACGTCAGAAGTCGTGTAGTCGTCTTTTGGGCACAGGAACTGACCGGGTAGACGTAGACACTCGCCGTAAACGAGCTCAGCGGGGGATGTCTGCAGGTCATCCTTCCAGGAACTACGTATGCCGAGGAGGACGAGCGGTAGGTACTCAGTCCACTGGGAGGAGGTGTGGCACATTATCGCCGCTTTGAGCTGGCGATGCAGTCTCTCGACGATCCCGTTCGCTTGTGGGTGGTAGGCGGTAGTGCGAAGATGTTGAGCACCGACCAAGGTAGCAAGAGCGGTGAAGAGGTTGCTCTCGAACTGCCGACCTCGGTCCGTGGTCACCCGAGCGGGGCAGCCAAACCTTGAGATCCAGCCGGACACTAGGGCTGCTGCGCAGGTCTCGGCGGTGATGTCCTTGAGCGGAATGGCCTCAGGCCATCGAGTAAAGCGATCGATGACCGTGAGGACGTATCTGAAATCAGCAGATAAGGGTAACGGACCGACGATGTCGAGATGGATGTGGGAAAATCGTGAGGAAGGGGTGAGAAAAGTGGCGGGAGGGGAGATTGTATGGCGGGTTATTTTGCTTTTTTGGCATTGCAAGCATTGCCTTGCCCACTCTCTACAATCTTTACGGATCCCTGGCCATACAAATCTTTGCGAGACCAGCCGTGTTGTAGCTGTGATGCCAGGATGGTGTAGTTTATGCACCATGTCAAAGACTTGTCTTCTCAGTGTAGGTGTTATGTAAGGCCTGGCTGTTTGAGTTGAGACATCGCAATACACTGGTAAGTCAGACAGCTCAGTTTGCACTTTTTGTAGGCGCAAGGAAGAACCATAGCGGAGCAGGTCTTGCAGTTCAGGATCGTTATCTTGATGGCGTGCAAGGTCCTGGTAATCAATGCAGGTGGCGATCTCCTCGATGCGGGAAAGAGCATCCGCGACAACGTTGTCTTTACCACGGATAAATCGAAGATCAGTCGTGAATTGCGCTATGAAGTCGAGATATCGGAACTGTCTTGGAGAGCATTTTTCTCGGTTTGTAGCAAATGCAAAAGTCAAGGGTTTATGATCAGTGAAGATTGTGAAATTCCTGGCTTCTACCATGTGACGAAAATATCTGATGGCCTCATACACTGCCAGTAGTTCCCTATCATAGGGGCTGTATTTCCGCTGTGAATTCGAGAGCTTGTGAGAAAAGAATGCTAGTGGTTCCCAATCTTGACCTCTGCGTTGTTGAAGTACAGCGCCAATGGCCGTGTCGGAGGCATCTGTAACAATGGCGAGTTCGGCTGACGAGTCCGGATGAGCAAGAAGGGTGGCTTCTGAAAGGGATCTTTTGCAGTCTTCAAAAGCCTGATGTGATTCCGTAGTCATCTCCACTGGTTGAGAACCTTTAAGATTTGGACCAGACAGTAAAGTGTGCAAGGGCGCTTGTATTTTCGCAGCGTTGGGGATGAAGCGACGATAAAAATTTAGCATTCCCAAGAATCGGCGCAACTCCTTGACGGTCTTTGGAACTGGGAATTCTTCCATGGCGTGGACTTTCTTGGCTAGTGGCCTCGTTCCAGACGCTGACACGTTATACCCCAGAAAGGTAACGTTATCCTGACCAAGATTGCATTTTGCGGTATTGACAAGGACTCCCGACTGTCTAAGTCGATTGAATAGCTGACGTAGATGGCTCTCGTGCTCTTCCCTACTCTTGGAAAACACCAATATGTCGTCGATGTAGCCATAGCAGAAGTCGAGACCCAAAAGCACTTCATCGATGAACCTCTGGAAGGTTTGGGCTGCGTTCCTGAGTCCAAAGGTCATGTAGGGGAACTCGAATAATCCGAAGGGCGTCGTGATGGCTGTTTTTGAGATATCCTCAGGGTTTACCGCAATTTGGTTGTAAGCTTTCACGAGGTCAATTGTTGAAAAGACTGAACATCCTGAAAGCTGAAAGGAGAAATCGTGGATGTGACGTATAGGGTATCGGTCCGGAATAGTTCTGGAGTTGAGAGCACGATAGTCTCCGCATGGTCTCCATCCGTCATCCTTCTTCTTCACCATGTGCAGGGCAGAAGACCAAGGACTCTCCGAACGTCTGGCGACGCCGGTGGCTAGCATGTCCTCAAACTCTTTCTTGGCGGCCTGCAAACGAACTGGGTCGAGGCGTCGAGGTTTACAAGACACTGGCGGGCCGGACGTCGTTCGGATGTGGTGAAGCGTTTTGTGCTTTGGTGGAGAAAAGATACCTGCCGGTCTAGTGATCTCCGGAAACTCGCGAAGAATCTCATGAAAGCGTGACTCACCAGTGACTGATTTGATGGAAGTAATGTCGTCATGAGAGGAGGAAGAAATTGCATTTGCTGACAGTCTGGTTACTCCATCGATCAACCGTTGGCTCCTGCAGTCTATTAGCAAATTGTAAAATGAGAGGAAATCAACTCCGATGATGGGTTTAGACACATCTGCTATCGTGAAGGTCCACATGAAGTCTCGTTTCAATCCAAAGTCTAGATGCAGTGTTATGGGTCCATAAGTGTTGATTACCGAGTTGTTGGCAGCAAAAAGTGTGTATTTAGACTTAGCACAAGACGTCTTGATCGCCGACCGAGGAAACACGCACAAGTCTGAACCTGTGTCCACAAGGAATTGTTTCTTTGAAGATCGGTCAGTAATAAATAGACGGCCTGTTGAAGAGGGGCAGTCGTTGGCCGCTACTTCCGACCGCCCTGAGAGTTTTCCGTCGGGAAGGAGCAAGGCTGTTTGCACTTCTTGGCTTTCGTACCGTAGGTGAAGTGGTAGAAGCAATGAGGATGTCCTGGCGGAGGCTGAGATAAGCGAGAGCGACTGTGGGAGCGTGAGCGGTTGTTCCTGTTCCTTGCTCTGTTGTTGTTACCTCCATTGGATACTTGAGTGGTTAGTAAGGCTACTTGTCTAGTCAGCTCACTCACTTGCCTTACAAGATCGCTGTACTGATGAGCTGGTTCTGGAAGGGCTGACGTACTAGCCACTTGTGGAGTCGACGGTGCTATGTCGTGCACTCTATCGGCTAGTTCAGCGATTTTCTCCAGGGGCAAGTCATCCTGGGAAGCAACTACAGTCAAAATATTAGTGGGTAGTCTGCTGCTCCATACACTCTTCAGGAACTCATCCGGGATAGACGGACCGGCCAGACTCTGCATATGGCGAAGCAGCTGAGATGGTTTCCTGTCGCCCAGCTGCTCATGCATCAGCAACTGTTTGACCCGCCTCTCCCGCGATGCAGAGAGCCGCTTGATGAGCTCGTTTTTTAGTTTTGCATACTTGTCACTGGCAGGCGGGTTAGTGATAATGTCTCTCACCTCAGCCGCAAATTGGTGGTCCAATTGTGCTACCAAGTAGCAAAATTTGGTGTTGTCAGTGGTAATTTTGGAAAGCGTAAACTGGCTCTCCACCTGGGCGAACCACAACGCCGGCTCCTCCGGCCAAAATGGGGGCAGTCTGACCCCAACCCCGAGCACCTCTGCTGATGGCGCGGAAGGTCCGGCGTCGGCATCCAGGAACGTCTCACCCTGCTTGTCCACCATGACTTAGAGAAAAAAAATCGCTCACCGTATGTGTAATGTAAACACAACCTTATATCATTCGATTGCTGTGTTCGAGAATCTTCTCCGTTTGGCTGGCCTTTGAAGTCACCAAATCACGTCGATCACCGATCACGTCGGTCACCGATCACGTCGGTCACCGATCACGTCGGGGTCACCAATATGGACGAAATAAATGTAGACCAGATAGTATTTTAGCGTTGTATATTAAGTATTTATCAGTAATAATAGTCACAGCCTACATAAATCAGTCCATCCAAGTAATATGTTATAGGTACACTGACACAATACACGTAGCGTTTCAATCAAAACCAGGCACGAATCACAGTTCACGTAAATTGTAGGTTTCCTAAATCTTTGGAATTTGATTACTAAATAACTCGCGGAGACGCACGAGTATGGAGGTCGTCACAAGTTGTACGCGGGTGCTTCGAACGAGCCTCGCTGGCGGACTGACTGGACATGCGGCGCAGGCGGCGGTGCCGGCCGGTCGGCGCGTGGGCGAGGCCGCCATACGGTGATGAGCGGAGCGTTGAGAGGAGCGGTTTGATGAAGTGGCTGCTCGCCACACAAGTAATTATGAAAAAGCTAGTTTCAATTTTTCTTTCTCCAATATTCTCAAGGACCGAGATTCGCTAATTTATTATTCCCTAGTACCAAATACTACTTAAAAACTTGGAATGGAACTGGAGAAAAAAAATCATAATTAATATCAAAAGTTTCTTCGGCTTCTGAGCAATTTTCATTTGTCCCGGTGGGAAGGGACCGAGTTTCATCGTCCCCATTACAACAATAATTTCATTGTATTCGTAATGACCATGTAATACTGGCTACAATTAGTTATACTCCGGACGAGGGTCGCCATTAATTGGTTCTGAGCAATGGATCCTTCCGGGGCAGAGTTACGTCCGTTTGGTATAGAGCTCGGTTATTGATTACTTATTGATAAATCACCTATTAATCACTCGGGACAAATTGGATGGAAATCGGCTCTATTGGAATTTTGGATGAGTTTTGAACAATCAATGAAAAGGATTTCTGATTTTGTTTTTTTCATATATAAATAATCGTGATTGTTTCTTTGCCCTAATAAACTTGGAACAGAATTGAATCGTTCACTGAACTGATATCGATAAGCGCCTAATCATGGTAGCGTGGACATCGCACAATTTCTTCCGTTACTTAGTGACCGTCGCATAATATTTATTAACTTACATTTCAAGTCAAATGTATTTGCAGAATTGTTATAAAAAGTTCCAACGGGTATCTTTAATTAAATCTTAACTAAAAATAAATGTCAACTCTCACGCACGAAACCTGTTCAGACTTCTCACTGGTTACAGTCTGACAACAATCGCTCGAAAGAAAAAAAGTAAATAGTACAAGTACTTACAAACATGTTTATGCGTGCAGTGTAGTGTTCGGAAATTATTTTTTTGTTATTAGGTTTAATAAGGTTTTCAAAAAACGACGAAAACAACTATTTCTAGCGCATTTAAACACGACGAAATCATCATAAACATACTATTATAAGACTAGTAGCGTGGTTATATAAAAAGTAAACTATACATTGATAATATCTATGTTTAAAGCAAATACATGGAATAACTTAAACAAGCCATTTAAGAAGATAACGTTATATTGAATCAGAAGCTAACTAATATTGAGCCAAAAAAGAAAACAAAGACAAACAACTTCATAACAAAAGATAAGAGCATCATAATGCCAAGTTTAGGGCGAAAATACCGTAAAAGTATCGGCTGCGATAACGCTTCGAATTCCCAATGAATCGATAACTCGATCAGGAATCAGGATAGCCAGTGGTTGGAAAAACTGTTTGCACGATGCAAGGCCGACTCAAGTACTCTCTACATAACAGATTTGCGACATTTTTTAGTCGCCGCGGGACCAATCTGTCCGTTCTAAAGGTTGACATTGACAGAAAAATCGTGACTCATCCCAACCCTAGATTTAGATGAAAACGAAAAATAACGGAGGATCCGCAGTTACTTTAATTGTATTTGCGTTGAGCGTCATGTTTTATTTACATTCTTATCAGCGTCGAGATGATAAAATGTTTCAGTAAAAAATTATTGTTACATTTTGGTGATTAATTTTAAGTCACTTTTGCTTTACCCTTGATGCGAATTTTAAAAGGTTTATGCTGTTTCGTCGGTTAAAATATTGCCACAAGAATTTTAGTGATTTTCCTCGCTTTTAATATTATAAAAATAGCGAAAAGCGTCACCGGAACGCCCGGCGCGGGGGCGCCGTAAAAGTAGAAGAGCTAATGTGAATGGATCTTTGAAGACCCAACAGGGACCCAATAGAAAGTATCCTTATTTATATGCTGTCCTGCTTAAAAAGGGAATAAAGGTAAGGGGTTTCCTGATATTCAAAACTAAGTGGATTTATCTAAAGAAACGTTATTCGACGATTTTAACTTGGAACCCCGTTTTGTAGTGTAGCAATTTTACGAATTTACGGATGTTTTTTTTATAGGGATATAGTGTTAATCAATAGCAAACTATTGAACAGCTCAAACTATAATGAACTGCAGTTAAAAAGTACCAGATAATAACCCCGCTTAGGCTCAAACACTTGTGTAATAAGTGTCGTCTTTAGCCACACAAAGAGTCGGGTTTCGAGCGCTCTTACGTCACTACTCTCATTAAACTACCCAAGATAAGTTATCGAATACCATCTAACGATGCAACCGAGATTAGCTGGACTATTCCAGCTAATTGCCCCGAATAACATCAATGTGTGAGATACGAAAATAGATTAGTTATTTGGACTAAGTACTTCGAAGTTAATGGTACCCTGTAATACGAGTTACATGTGAAACTTGGTGGCCAATCGAGACCAATTAAAATATATTTAGTTTCCATTTTACGGTTTTCGTTACATATAATGTACGAACGAATCTATATTTTTACGAGTCCTAAAAGTAAATTAGTTTGATTGTCCGATTTTCCAAACAAAGACAAATCCTTCTACAGAGGAAAAAGGTTTAGTAATTAATAAGATAATTCACTTTAGTCGGAAAATCGGGCTTAAGTTTACATTTCAGGTCTGGTAAGAAATAAATTGCAGAGTTGGACCACACTAATCCTAAAATCAGAGTGATTAAGTGTATAAAGTAAGAAGGTCCGGGGAGTCTAAACTTCCGAAGGATTATTTAACAAGACAGAACATGTTGCCGTGCGGGACGTAGCTAAATCTTGAGCAAACACAGCGTGGGAACGGTAACACCCTTCCTTTTGTCGTATTTCCTTCAATGTTTTCTTGTAGACGTCTACTTTGCCATTGTTACGTTAAAACGTTCCACGTGCGAGTTTCCACTGATAAGACAGCTAACTGCCTCCTCGAATCAAGAGCTACAGCGTTTAATTCGACCTGTTTGACGGGACGCCAATTTGGTTAATTGAATTTTGACTACGGGTGATAATGGCGTTTGGAGATTCAATCAAAATTACGCTTTTTTATTACATTTAGGTCAAATCTTATTTGGTATATCTGCTAGATTTTAACGTTAAATTTGGTTATTTTAGTTAACATCTTGATGGAAAAATATTTCAAATGTTTATAAGTAACCCAATCTTACGATTAGTTTGTGCAGGTGCATCGAAAAACACAATCATTGTTTTCTAACAATGGTAACGAAAACCTAAGAGCGATCAATCCGTCCCCAAATCATATAGGTAGGTACCTAGTTAGCTCGAAAGAAAGGTTAAGTTAAGGTTAGGTTAGACGCAAATAAAAATACGAAATATTTGAAGCCAGTTATAAAAACTACAATGGGTTACCTACCTACCTAGTCATAGTAGACGGGTGAAATGAAAATCGACGTGTGAGTGAGTAGGTACGAGTGTTTCACTCAAATTATAATTTTCCAAGGTTAGGTAACTTATCTATATCTACCTAGTAAGTCTATATTTATGCAACAATTATCATCGAATTGTTTGCCTGTCTTCACATGGTTAACGTCAATAATAGCAAGTAGGTAAGTAGGCACTTATACCTACTACGTAGATAGAAATCTACGTAGGCGTGAAAATGAGGGTAGGTTTCTAGATAGACACCTAGTACCAGCTAAGTCCGACAGTTTACGTAGAACTACACAAGTTGTCTTATTTTTTAGGTTGTAGATAATATGTAAGTACCTACCTAATTTGTACATAGATTTGCTAGTAGGTAGTGCTAGTACAAAACGATCTAGGCTAGGGGCTAGCTTTCCAACTCTATCAAAAACTACCCTACGATTAAGGAGAGCAGGTATGAAAGCTTGTCGAAACATTATCAAAGTAAAAAGTAATGTCGAACAAATATTGTGTAAGTTTTTATCTCGTAATTACATACGTAGGTAATAAAATAATAAATAGGTAAGTAATAAATGTAAGTAAATACTAAATACCAAAGGTGGTATATAAATGATAGCCATTAGTACCGAGTACTAACTAAGTGTAGTAATGTTTTCGACTTTTCGTGTTACCACATCAAAACAAACAGTGTGGCGCGCTCACCGGCCGCGGTGCCCGCGCGTCGCACGACCACTTACCGATCGATAAAAACAATGAAAATACACCACTCACACCGCACACCACCACCTAAGCTACCTTTACCTACTCATATAACAATAATCAATTAGCATACCACACAAATGCATTCCAAATAGTCAATACAATACATATTTATTTGGACTATTGCATCAATGCAATAACCTTTCCTAGATGATTCCAATAGGAATACAGACAAGATTTCGAGGGAATTTAATCGAATTATCATCGTGGGAACTTACCAGGTGTAAGACGGTGTTGACGACTTCCCTGTTGGTCACCTGTCCCACTTCAATCAGCCCGATAAGAACTGCGAATTTCAGGCTATCATTCGTAGTCATCCTGACCACCTCTTCAGGTCTCTTGATATCACTATACGGCGGTGATTTTATGTCCGCCATGGTTTGTTTTGTCACAATTCACTTTAACACAATTTTAAAATCCACTCGCGACCATGGAATTCAAGAAAACATTATTTTCTCATCTCACATGATAACACACCGAAGTCGCATTCTGCCATTTTGGTTTTATTCAGTGTTGCCAACTTAGAAATTAAGTAACTGCTAAAATTTCTACCAAAGTATGCCAGTTTAACGTGCTTTTCAAAATTCAGTATTTAAATGACTTTTAAAAACAATAATGTCATTTCAACAATAAATATCTCTCTACTATTCGAAGGCAAAGTTACAATGCTGTAATAAAATCCAATATTTATTCGAATTTTGAAAAACAGTGTATGTTTTTGGTCAATTGGTCAAACTAGCTCTATCTTTTACTAAGTAATGGATTTTCTTATACGTTATTAACATACCAAGTGCTTTGAGGGATACACTTTACACAAATCTATGTGTACCTATGCATATATTAAATTAAAATTAAATTCCATGCATGGATTCCAAGGCTTGAATGTACCACCCACCCGGCACTAACTAGCAATCCGAATCAGGCTATAATAATAATCTGCACAGCACTAGCAGGAAAAATTGTTCATTCAATTCTTCTTATTCCAAAATCCAATTTCATTCATTCAATTTGTCAGTTTGATTACTAAACATGGCGGCGCTTGACGTTTCTGAGGCTCCGAAAGTGAGTTTTTAACGTTTTTAATACAAATACGTTTGTTTAACTATAAAATTAAATGTTTTTCATTATTTATAAACAATTAACAGTGTTGTGTTTCATAAAATCGTGTGGCAAAGCAGTATTTTTTTATTATATTGGGCGTTGTTCACAGTTCACGGAGCTCGTACTAAAATTACCAATAATATTGTTATAAATTAAAGTAGAACATTCTTCACGCACCGGGGCGGAGGAATATAAACAACAAACAGTGCTTGTGTGTTTCCTTTGTGCCGTTTTGTTTAAACACTATTATTTAGTCATCGTTAGTTAGTGGTGTCGTTTGTGATATTATAAAAGATTATCCTGTCTTTGTAGGTGGACGCGATGCGTACCCTGAAGTTATCAGGTCACGTTGGCTTCGACAGCCTGCCGGACCAGCTGGTGAACAAGAGCGTCCAGAATGGGTTCGTCTTCAACATCCTGTGTATTGGTGTGTCATCCATTCGTTTAATTACTATAAGTAGGTACTTGTGTAAACAAAACGGTCACCCACATTAGTAAGCCAGCTTATCTGGGTTATTTCGACACACGCCTTCAAGTGTAGGTGATTAGAGACTTGTTTATAATAAAGCTCAACCCCAATAACATGGAATTTAAATTTACACCTATTCATAGTAGTATGAGTATGAAATGTATATTAATTAGTTAGTCCGTTTTCCTATTGACCTGTACAACTGGGTTTGTTATCCAGTTCCCAAAAGCAATCATTTTTTTTCACTATATTTCTAATTAGATATTTAGTTTCAAATGCACTCCTCTAATATAATGAAGAAATATACCAATATAATTAATTATTGCATGTTGCTGCCTAATCAACATATCTGGCCAAAAACAGTTCATGTTTAAATCAGATTTTTGAAACCTTTTTGATCAATAATTAGTTTTACAATTATCTATTATGTATATCGATATTATCTTTAACTAGGTGAGACGGGTCTGGGTAAGTCCACCCTAATGGACTCGTTGTTCAACACCAACTTCGAGTCGTGCCCGAGCCCACACAACCTGCCCACCGTCAAGTTGAAGGCACACACCTACGAGCTACAGGAGAGCAATGTTCGACTCAAGGTAATGGATAACTCTAGTTGTTTTTATAAGACTTGTTTGCAAAGTTGAATAACAACACAAAAAAAATAGTTTTCATGGAAGTATCTAATCTTCTGAATTATAATCTGATATTGGACTAACGGTAGATATTTGGCCACTCTCAAATATGTGACTGACTTTAATACAACATTTTCATTTGTAAACAGTTGACAATCTGCGACACAGTTGGCTACGGAGACCAAGTTAACAAGGAGGATAGTTTCAAAGCTGTTGTGGACTACATTGATGCCCAGTTCGAGGCATACCTTCAGGAGGAACTCAAGATCAAGCGGTCACTGCCCACATATCACGACAGCAGGCTGCATGTCTGTCTGTACTTCATTTGTCCTACCGGTGAGTTTGAAGAGCATTTCTATTAATATTTATATGATTTTGTCAATGAAAAAGCCTTACCACCAATACACTACTATTACTCAGTACAGTATGTGATAGTATAATTAAACAGTACAATGTAGAACCAAGATGAACTATAAATGTAGGTTGACGCTAGTTTAAAGAACTGAAATACTAACTATTGTTGCACGGGAATAGACATACAAAGATATGTAGATATAATCAATTTAACATAATTAAACAGTTACTTCTGTATTCATGACTTTATAATTTCCTTGCATATCATTGTAACCACTTCCTTACTGTAGGTAACAAACAATTATTTAAGATACTCTTTAATTCACATCCTTATCCAAAATCAATGTTACCAGGTTACTATTGTTTTGTCCCAATACCATTGCGCGTTTCGGTTCACTGTTTACTTTCACTTCGATATGGAGTAGGGCGATGGTTGGTGACATTGTCCTTGAGAGCTCTTCATTGGTATGCGAGCCTGGTACTTGCGACGCTCGGGGCTTAGTGGTGCGGTGCAATATAACGGCGCAACGGTTGATTGATTAATGCCGTCCAATTGATTTGTTCCTGTTTTGATATGCACAGGCGAAAAAGTTTCTATGTCTATGTCATATGTCGTATATAATGACACACACACAGATACGTCAAACTTATAACACCCCTCTTTTATCGGGGGTTAAGAAGCAGTTAGGTATATACATCAGCCAGGTATCTGCCAGTGAAAGTCCCACCGAAATTGGTCCAGTCGATTCATACGTACCAGAACAACCCGGTTTTTTATGTAAAGTCGCATGATGGTCTAAATATTCAATTAAAGTAGTCACTTGTCCGTCGAGTATTTTTTAAGCGTTACACATGATTAATTGAAGTAATATTGTTTTGTAATGTGACTATGTGTATAGGACACGCCTGATACTGTAATTTATAGACTAATCGGCTTCCGAAGTGAGCTAATTTCAGTTGTAGCAAACTTTGAAAAACTAAATGGTCAAATTGAATGTGTTTTTGCTATCTCAAGAAGAGTTACGGGAATGGGGGAGGCCTTTGCCCAACAGTGGGACGTTACGGACTAACAGTAACAGTTCTCATAAATATCTAGTTTGAAATCGGTCACTTGTAGAAGTTGTAGACCGATTACTTTATCACACTAACTACTACATATTTAGAAGTGTATGGTATTGATATTGACACATTGTGTCAATACCGTAAATGTGTAAAGATAATTATTCAATCAAATGCATAATTTTTGTACCATCGGGTATTGTAATAACTAGCAGCGCCCCGCGGTATTACCCGCGTTGTTCCCGTTCCCGTGGGAATTTCGGAATGAAAAGTAGCCTATAACCTTCCCGTTGAATGTGGCTATCCATTACAAAAAGAATTTTTCAAATCGGTTCAGTAGTTTCTGAGATTAGCGCGTTTAAACAAACAAACAAACAAACAAACAAAACAAACTCTTCAGCTTTATAATATTAGTATAGATTAATTTAACCAATACGAAACACATTACAATAAGTCTGTTTATACATAGTTCCACACTCGCACAGACAAACACCCCACACTTGTATTGTCTACACTACACCTTACCACGCACACAATCAACTGTTCAATCAATAGTATAAGACAGTATGAATGGGTGTTAAATAATATTATAAGTATCTAATCTATACTAATATTATAAAGCTGAAGAGTTTGCTTTGTTTGTTTGTTTGTTTGTTTGTTTGTTTAAACGCGCTAATCTCAGAAACTACTGAACCGATTTGAATAATTCTTTCACTGTTAGATAGTCTATTTATCGAGGAAGGCTATAGGCTACATTTTATCCCGAAATTCCCACGGGAACGGGCACAACGCGGGTAAAACCGCGGGGCGCTGCTAGTAGTTGATATTCATTGTGTTTGTAATGTTTGTGTTGTCGAGATGCAATGACACTTCTTGTTCAGACACAAACGATTATCGAATAAAACGTCATATCTAAATAGAAAATTACTTTGTATCCCTTTGAGTAATGATGCTATTTCATAGAAGTTAGGCTTAGAATGATCGTTTTAGTAACTGATATATAAACTACCTATTTTGATTATTTCTTATTAGGTTTAAAATGTTTAAAAGTAATATCACCGATCCGACCCAAAGACAATTCCTTCTATAAAGAAAATGGTTTACTGAGTTCAAACCATTCTTACTCTTATCACAGAACTCTTTTCGTTGATGGAAGAAATTATTTTTGTTAGAATCATTTCGCATGGTGATTCCCGTTAGAATTAATAATTTAATCAATCATAAATAAAATAAATATAGGACAAATTCACAGACCGTCAATTCCACTCAAACTAAGCATTTATTATAGAGTCTAATCAGCTGATACTATTCCATATACATACACAAATACAAACTAACAGATTGTAACATCACTACATAGTATAATATAAAGTCGTCTCTGTTTCGTGTCTGTTTGTCTGTTTGTCTGTATGCTTAAATCTTTAAAATTACGCAACGGATTTAATGCGGTTTTTTGTAATAGGTAGAGTGATTCAAAAGGAAGGTTTTTATGTAAAAAAATCCCGAAATTCCCACGGGAACGGGCACAACGCGGGTAAAACCGTGGGGCGCTGCTAGTCTTATTCATAAACGCACAATAACTAAAACACTGTTATAAAGTGTTTTGTCTCTTTTGCTCTTTGTGAAAAGCGTCTGTCGGAAAGGAACAAACCATTTGATAGCTCAAATGCTCTTAAGCGATTATGAATACGGCCCTAATTGTGTTCCAGGTCACGGCCTCAAGTCCATCGACCTGGTGTGCATGAAGAAGCTCGACACCAAAGTGAACATCATCCCTATCATCGCGAAGGCCGACACCATCTCCAAGACTGAGCTGCAGAAGTTCAAGGTAACACAATATAAATACAATAATACTATATGATTTGAGCTCCTCACTATACGTAGATTTTTTTTATAGTACTATTGTACTGTACATTGTTCGTCTTTCATCGAAAGAATTTTTTACGGTAACTCCGTTTGACAACAGATTAAAACACACACAGACTTAAAGATTAGTAACTGCCCCCGTATTTGATTCTTAATAATACTCTATCCCCGAATATTCAGGATGTAAGATCTGTGACGAAAGATCAATATATTTTATATCATTTTATAATTCCTTCAAAACCATCCGGATACAAAACGTTATTGAAAACAAAGTCGTAAATATTTAGCAAAAACTTAACAAAAGAAAACAATGCTATAATTTCTCTTTGATTCACTTAGTCATGCGCCGTGCGTAAAGCGACGTGAATCACGTTTTGTATACGTACCTATTTAGATTAAGTCGCAACATGTACATAATACTTATAACCAAATTCCAACCTATTTTGGAACTACTTTTTTGATTAATAAAACTCATCATTACTATTTTCAGACGAAAATCATGCAAGAACTCCAATCGAACGGTGTGGAAATCTACCAGTTTCCCGTAGACGACGAGTCGGTGTCCGAAGTGAACGGGTCCATGAACTCGCACATCCCGTTCGCGGTGGTCGGCAGCACGGACTTCGTCAAGATCGGGAACAAGACTGTGAGGGCGCGCCAGTACCCGTGGGGGACCGTGCAAGGTATATCACACTTTAAAACTTGTGTAAAGTTACCCGTTAGTTGTGTATCTCTTCATAGTGTCATGTGTGAAGTTACAGTACCGACACAACTGAAACTAAAGAAAGAAAGTGATCGATATTTGTAGCCGAGGTGACTATAACTTCCTACACACATAATAAAAACATAATCATTGGCATTTGGGATTCCAATCCTATAACTTACCTGTGATCTCTGAAATGCTGTGTGCTAAATTTCATTCACGTATAATGTGATAATTTAATAAAATATGTGCACTGACATTCTACAGGTCAATGAGTGTTACAATATAGTAACTTATCGTTGTAATTCCAGTGGAGAACGAGTCGCACTGCGACTTCGTGAAGCTGCGCGAGATGCTGATCCGCACCAACATGGAGGACATGCGCGAGAAGACGCACGCGCGCCACTACGAGCTGTACCGGCGCCGCCGCCTGCAGCAGATGGGCTTCACCGACGTCGACGCCGACAACAAGCCGGTAAGAGGAAATGACGCTGTATTTCGGCGTGTCGTATAGAGAAGGGAAAATAACGTAGATTAGTTGATCGACTCTGGTGCCTGAGTTTGGAACTATAAAGTCTATATTACTACCGACCATTATTTCCAGTTGAAAATTGATTAATGCAACTACTGGGTACTGTCTAGCTAGATTTAGTGTAAGGATCACTCACTGAGGCTCTCAATCCGACAGTGACACACGTCACAGTTCGCCAGTCGTGCGTGACTACTTACTAAAAACATCCAAATTACAGACAATCATAGTACTTATAGTAAAACGTCATCAGATTGCGTTGAGTAATGATCAGATCAAAAATATCAGTAACAACCGCACATCGACGTAGTATCTGATTATATAAAAGCATTGCCCAGACAAACTGCATAAAAAAACTGATATAATATTTCCATCAAATTCAACCATATGCCTTACTTAATAAGACCCACATTCCCACAGGTCTCGTTTCAACAAACGTTCGAGCAGAAGCGCAACGCTCACCTCGCCGAGTTGCAGCAGAAGGGAGACGAGATGCGACAGATGTTCATACTGCGCGTCAAGGAGAAGGAGGCTGAGCTCAAGGAGGCTGAGAAAGAGGTGGGCTTTTATGAACATGATAATTGTTCTCGAATGAAGCACACTCATCTTCCTCACTGTACTGATGTCTTCAATGAGAAGAGAGGCCTTTTCCCAGCCGTGGGACTAATACTTATCTTTACTTATACGAAGTTGCGGAGTCATTGAAATAGAGGAGATCGTTTTTTTATTAAATACGCGGCTAATATCACGTTCATACGTATTAATAAAGTGTTCTAAACCATACAGTTATTACCACAGACCTATTAATTCCATTTTTTATATTTTCCAGCTACACGCAAAATTCGACAAACTGAAAAAAGATCACACAGATGAGAAGAAACGCCTCGAAGACTTGCGCAAGCGCATCGAGGACGACACCATCGAGTTCAACCGCCGCAAGCAGCAGACGGCGCAGTCGCACCACACGCTCACGCTCGGCAAGAACAAGAAGAAGTAACGATTACTCGTGGCTGGACACAAACTCACTCTGTAGGCGGCATCAGCGTGTACAACAACTCAACGGTCACGACCACACAACGGACACAACTAATAACTATGTAAAATGATTGATATCAGAAGGACATTACTACCGAGCAGACATTGAAAAGAATGTGTGAAAGCTCGATTTCAAAAATATACATATGAAAAAGCATCAATTTACAAAAGTTAGTAAAGAAATGAAATGAGATTATCGCGTACAAGATATAACACGCACATGGATACCGTATACGTATTATATTTCTCTACCTAATATAATTCCATTTCATTTCTTTACTTATAAAGAAATGAAATAATAATCGTGTGTGTTAAAACATTACAGCTAATTTTAAAACAATCAAATGATAAAGCTCAACTAAATCATTGATAACAGCACAAAAAACTTAAATACTGAAGGAACATGTTAAAGTTATTATTGAATTAAACTACAACATACGTAATCAGAACTCGAATAGTAAGATAGTACGCGCTAGTTGAACGTAACGTTATGAAATAAAGTTTGTTTTGTGAAAGCCATTTGTTGTACATGAAGAATGGAGCCGGGGTGTTTGTTGAGCCACTGAACATTCAACGAGACAAGAGTTGACATGAAGGGATTCGGGTAAGCTTATTATATGCTTTGTGTATATCGCATTAAGATCTAAATATGGTAGCAACAATATTTAATGTTATTGGTTCAGAATTCCAATTTGGGAGTATATCATGAAATCATTTCTTGTATTAATAGTTGACTTCTAATGATAATATTTAATAAAATACACAGATAAATGAATAGTTTGTACATTATAAAGAAAATCCAATGTCATTAATTGAACAATTTTAAACATTATAAACTTATACTTATCAGTAGTGTTACCTCTTTTGGGTATAGAAGTCACCTTCATTAGTAAAATTTTTAAGATTCACAAACAATTTTTAATGCATTTCAAGCTAAATAAATTAAATTGATATAAACCTTCATGTCAACGGCGAATTTTAATATCTTAGTCTCACATACGATCTCGCTTTATGAACACCAGTCTTGCTTTAAATTATCTGCTTCTTCATAGTAACTACAACTTCCAATGAATTTGATCGAATAGAAATGGCTTTACAGTGTCGTACATTAGTTGTAGAACGATTTTTGAATTAAATACAGCTTCCGATAGAACTTCGCCTTAATAGCAGTGAAATAACGCTTTAAGATTAAAGGAGTGTGCGCAAAATGCTTGAACTTTCAATCGTATAGAAGATATTATGTTGAACAAATACTAGCAACAATGTTTTGTAGTGACTACTACGTGTTGTTTCCTAAAACAATATTCGTTAGTAACATTTTACAAGAAAACATTTTTATAATAAGAATATAACTATATAGATGTTAAGTTAAATCGGCCAAATAAATAAATTATTTAACGTATAACCGATATGTATTAATTGAAATAAAATTTTGTATTATTTAATTATGTATTAGATTTAGTATTAGTGGTGATACCCAAAACTAATCATTGAAAATGTACTTATTGGCTAATATAAAGTGCTGATCAATTATATTGAAACTGAATAAATTGACAATTGAATCTAAATCCTAACAAATCAAAGTAATTTTATTCGGGTATTGCCTATAGTTAGAGTTTAGTTTTATATGAACAAACCTCGGACCGTATAATAAGTTAAGACCCCGAGCTGTGAAGAAATCACGACCATAGGAATACAGTCACTACTCACACATATCTAAAACCAAATTCCACCTTATTTATAACTTAAAAGTTAATGATCTTCAATGAAGCGTAGAGCATACATAGCTTCGTTGCACTATTGACAGCCCTTTGTTTTAACTTTTTATTTGGTCTGAGTAAAGTAAATAAAACAGTTATGTTTCAATATTTTATTGTAAACTGTCGCTTATACATAACAATACATACTCTTATGTAAACCAACGTATATGGCTAAGTATAGTGGACACTAGAATGTACACTTAATGCTTTTGTAGTTTCCACTTGTATATTTTACAGTAATATGATTAAATATTACGGAAAATATTCTGTTAGCTATGTTTACACAAGTATAGGATACTCTTTCCGGTGACCTCTAGGTGGATATGAATGGCTAGTTTTGGTACAATTTTAAACCTGACGACACAACGAACAACGAGCACAACGAACACTGACGATAATTAACTACCGCTATACTATAACCCTTAGCTATAATGTTGTAAGAGAATCGTCATTTTTTATACAATAATAATCAACGAAATGAAGTTTGTTTCATTATCATTCTAGAGTGCAAATTCTATAGTTTGTTACTCATTTGTCATTGAGAAAGTAGGCCACTATCGCCCTCCATAGGTCAGTGTAGAAAAGTACTCAAAGCACATCACTCTAATGCATATACTGTGTAAACATAACTAAGTGTAACTAGCTCTCTAAGTTTAATAGGTATTTGAAATGAACTCGCATTTATTCATTCATTCCTACTATTAATTTTATATAATTTTGAATATTATTTTGTATTACCGTGAGGTATCCAATAAAGTATAAAAAATCTACATTCTGGTTTTACTATCTAACTTCTAGGCTTCGATCTTTTTAATCGAATATAATGTCGGTCGGTGACTTAAAGATTATATGAAGTAAATCAAGAATACAAAATTAGAAAATTACTGCCAGAAAATAGTGACTAGAACAGAAAGAGATCCTAAAAACGATACCTATTACAACCTCTTACGAAATTATTATCTCCTAGTACTTATAGAAAAATATTGGACTAGAATAATCGATGAGGAAATATGGACGGATAAAAGGCGGTACACCCCGCGAGGTATAAGCTGAGCTTTGCAATTGTGTGAGTGTACATGGATAGTATAGGTGTGATAACCGGCCTTAGGCGCGGCCCCATTTTCGCCCGGTAAAAACCTGATTTTGGGTAACCGGCTTGAGGCGCGGCGCCATTCTGTCTCGCCGCGCTTGGTACTTTTGGTGATCACTCACACTAATGCAAAGCTCAGCTTATATCTCGCGGGGTGTAACGTGTTATAGAGGTCGAAATTATACTACTTACTTACATCCTAAACGAACGATTGTGAGCTTTTAGCCGCGTTTACACCTAGTTTACTGAACCAACATTATCGTTATCAAATAGACAATTATGTCCATCGCCCAAACGTCCGGCCCCGTCTAGTGGCGTGTCGTGTCATGCTATGATTTTCTTTGAGGTCGGTAGTGCTTTTAAATAACCGGAAATGGAAGAAGTAATTCAAACTTTTCATTCATCGCATGATCACGTATTGCTCTCAGAACTGTTTGGTACACCAAGTGAAACTGCAGCTTTACCTACCCGATACCTATAACTCGTATTAATAAATAATATCTACCTACATGCTACATACGAATCATATTAAAAATGCGAAAGTTTGTAAAGTCAGAAACGATATTCTTACGTGCTTAAACCATCTGGTAAGCTGATAACTTTAAATGGTTCGACGGATTTAGATGAAATATGGCACAAAGAGATTTCAATGCGTGTTTATAAGTCGGTAGTGTAAAGTTCAAAACTGGTAAAACCGCAGGTCGCTTCTAGGTTTTATTTTAGTACTTAGAGTTAGACTAGTGATATTTTGAAGGGCTGTGGCAAGGCGTAGCACATTGGCTTGTACATCTTGTTGTAGTAGGTGTACCGTCGTTTGTGCGGCGTGACGGACGCCTTCACCGGCACGTTGACCGGCAGCACGCGCCCGCCAGTTGACCTGCGACACTGCAATGGGAAATGGAACTTCAGTTACAGTCTAATGGAGTGAGTAGGTAAGTACTACGTAGGTACGAATTATCATCAATTGAATCATAGATAGTATCTCTGAAAATCGTTCGATTTCTTAGGTTAGGTTAGTTCTAACTTCAGATCCGTCATTAAGTTATGAATTAAAACTATAACAGTAGTTTATCCTTTCTTCATTTATGTTGTAATTAGGATATTTGTTTTATGGGTCATACATAACTTGGGTACTTAGCGGAGTATGAATTGTCATTGACAATATTAGGTGGTAGGCATTTATTTGCCAGATGCCACCCCTGATTCTCCAGTGGCATCTGCGACTAGCATAATACGTATATGTTAAGTTATGAACTCCACTTCCAGTCTATATGATTTTGCTTTACCTCATTACACTGACGCTTGGAAGCTCGGTAAAAGGGCACTAAGTTCATGAGAATAATATCTCATTTACCAACAGTACTTTGCTTGAACATAAGATTTAAAACTATTTGCCTTTGTAATTTATTGTGTACCAATATCCCAATGAATAAAATGAACTACTTACTTACTTGGTGGCACTACATTGTAAGAGTGTGATCTACGCGTGAGGTGTCCTTGTGATAAAGCAATGAAACTACTTAAATATATGAATATTTAATGTTTATTATTCAACCATACATTTCTTAATCCGTTGGCACAAGATTGGCAGCGATATATTCGGTGTAAAGAACAATAGCTAGGTTGTAAGCTCTCGTGATTACATTTCATACAATTAAATATAGTGTAATTCGATAAAAAAAAGCTAATATAAACTGACTATTTGCACTTAAACTTAATTGGGTAAACAAAACTTTAAACGATTTTCGATTCAAATTGCGAACTCGATTCGCGTATAACACTGGAGCTCGCGTCTTCAAGGTATAGTTTAGTCACCAGCGGCAAGCAACGGTACGTGACAATGAACGATTAAACTACTTAATAATGTTTATTTACCAGTCACGGGAAGTGAAATGCAAAATTAAACTTCCACATTCCGGTATCGCTTGCCGTTTGCGACGGATCTATACATCCATAGCTTAATGAATAACTTGTCAAGAATAAAATGAGAATATCTCTAAATTATTATAGTGAATTTTGATTATCAAAATACAGCCAAATATCATAAAGTAGAAGCATTAAATACCAAATAGTTCCCTAGTCTGTCGTATCAAGACGATACGAGAGACTGGGATAAATCGAAAACATTAACAAGAGATTACAGATTACAATTATTTAACCTACTTAAGATATTGCTCGTCGTGCGCCATAATAGGTGGCAGATATGAATAGTGTACACAGCCGTAACCCTTGAATACAAGTGAACAGTTTACTCGTTGGTCTAATATAGTGCTTGTATATTCTAACTCTAACGTATTTGTGCAAAAATATCTATTTCTCGTACGAAAATATAGTTATTGTAGAAGTTATCTAGCTATTTGTACCGTAGAGGTCTGGGATGATGAGGCCACTCGCGAATCTAACCTAACGTATGGTCGCCACTCGTTACAGGATGAACCGTCAAAGAATACAGAATTATCACTTACAAGGAAATCAATGAAATTATAAAATAGTATCACTCAACACACATTAAAATAAATTAATAATATAAAAATAATTATAGCGATTTATAAGAAACTAAATTATATTACAATCATTAATTAAAAATCATTATGACTAGTCTCCCGCGATCGTTAAACTATAAGATAGTGGAATGGTGGTGTGGTGGCGCGCGCTTATCTGGGGGGCACCTCGCGCGGCGGCGGGCTGCGGTACTTGGCCTTGATGTGCAGGAAGGGCTTGTTGCAGCGCTCGTCCGCGATGGACGCCTCCAGAGACAGGCGGATGGACTCCTCGATGGAGGCCTGCGTCAGCAGCGGCGCGCTCGTGTGCAGCTTCGGCTCCGGGCTGGCCAGGCTCATACTGCGCGCCTTGCCGCCCGCCGGCGCCGCCGGGCGCCGCGCCTCTTGCAGCGGCGTCGACGCCAGGCTGCGGCTGCGGTCCGTGCGCGCGCGCGCCGCGTTCACGCGCTCCGTGCCGCAGAACGACTTGCGCGTCGCCTCCTCTACGTGCGCCACGCTCATGCTGCGGGACTTCTTCGGCGCGTACAGGGTGGGGGAGGGGAGGGACTTGCGACTCTCCGCGGGGGGCGTTCGGACCGATCTACCGGTGGGGGTGTTCGGGGTGCTAAAGCTGGGTGCGGACTGCTTCCTGGTGCGGGTGGCGGGCGAGCGCGTGCGGGGCTCCAGCGAGTCGGGGCGGAGAGCCAGGGATAGCGCCGCGCGGCTCTTGGGGGCCTTCAGCTGGGGGGTGGAGGTGCGCTGCGGGCGGCGCGGGGGGGACGCGCCGCGCAGTGAGGGGGAGGAGGAGGGCGCGGGGGACGGGGACGAGGGCGGGGAGGCGGGCGGCGGCGCCAGCGGGAGCGGCGCCGGCCGCCGCCCCGCCGTCACCAGCCGCACCTGGCAGGGCTCGTGCCGCGACAGGAAGTGCTCCAGCGTGTCCCACCCGCCGCCGACACGCACCATCATGTGTCGACCCTTCAGCAACTGAAACACACACATCAAACACTCATCCCTGTGATTTATCTTGGAAGCCTTACATGTAAATCCAAGGGCAGCCACGCAACAGGTGGTTTCAATCTAGGGATTAACAGTGACCCGGAAAAAGATCCGTTCGTTCCGCTTACGAAAGTAATATCTATGATAATAGTAACGGTCTACCGACCCGTATGAAGACGTTCCTCCCGGCGATGTTGTAGCGTCCCTCGCCGACCTTCTTCACCTTCAGCAACTTGGAGCACTTGCCCGAGCTGCAGCTGCAGCCGCGCTCCATCAAACGAGTCACTAACTGCACCTGAAAAGACACAACCATCGTTTACAACCACTTCCATATTACCATCTTCACTCATGACTATGACTGAACAATTATATTCATTTATCTCCATCTAATCATTCTTACATTCGTACCTATGTTAGAGAAAGTGGTACGAAATTACATTTAGACCACAGAACCGATTTAAATATTGTACAGAGGTAGAATACACTTTGGATTTATACCGGATTCCCCATGAGGACGTGTACACTGAGGATGAATGGTTGCAATAAATGAAAAGGACATTTACCCTCTTATCCAGCTCATTGATAGGTTTGAGCGGCACGTCGGAGTCCGTGCTGCCCACCGTGCCCTCCGACTTGGTGCTCTCCGCGTCCGCATTATCAGACACCGCCGCTTGACCTGTCAAATCATAGACCATAAATAATCCGACTCTGTTCCTCTCATATCGAAGACGGAATTCGTAATTTTTTAAGACCCTTACCATCATTAGGATCTGGAGACGATGGCGGAACTTCTGTTTCTGATCTGTAATAATAAAGAAAACATTAAGACTAAATAAGAAATCACGTCAAAAACACACTATTGATAACAACAGTCAAATGCAAAAATCCTACATCGTAGTAAAACTTCTTCATCGTTGATTTTACAAAACTGAAACCAATTATTAAATATTATTAAATGAGACGACCTACTCAATTTCTCCGTTTAATAAATCTTGCAACAAACTACACAACTTATCTTTCCCATTTAATTTAATCTACGCCAAGAACAGAGGTCAGAGAAGAGTACTCCGCTCTTCCGTGCCTAGATCTATAATATCATATCATAAATATAGTATTCAACATACTTGTCCTGCGGCGCGGGCGAGACGTCTCTGAACTGCCACGCGGCCCCGGACATGGCGGAGTCCAGCCCGGAGTCGCGCTCCTCGAGGGCGATCTCCTTCTCGAGCTGCACCAGCCCCGGCGGCTCCACGTCGAACTTGGTGGCGAGGCGGGCCACCTCCAGCAGGCAGAGGATCACTTGGCGTGGTTGGTTGTGCAGGACTAAGTAGAAAGGAACGGGTTTTTGTTGAATGAAAGTGTTGAGATTTATACCTGAATTATTACTGAATAAATAATAAAATTAGCGATCAGTCCCACAGCTGGGTACGGAATACTGAGTCATAAATTCCATAAAATTTTGATAAATAGTGGTCACAAGTTAAGTAAGGTTTGAGTGTGTGAGTGTTAGTCAGTTTATTAACAGCTTTTAAGAAGGATGAATAGTGAAATGACAATGTTTGCTAATAAAGTTAAGCCGGATACTAAATCCATTAGTCAATACCAATAAAGTATTAAATCCACTAACCGAGGTCATCGCTCTCGAACAGCAGGTTCTCATGCACTCCGAGCTCGCGACAGAACGTGATGAAGTTCTCTGTGTTGTCCCGCGAGAAGAAGCTGCGCCGCGCCGCGCGCTGCCAGCAGCGCCCGCGGATTTGGGGGACCGGCTGAAACAGGCACAGTATTATGAACCTTATTCCAATTACACAAATCTCAATTTGAATTGAATAGCACTATAATGACTAGATAAAGAAAAATTTACGAAATTTGTTGACGAAGTATGGAATAGTAATGGTCGTTTCGTCCTTTGTAGCACGTAAATTCAACGATCCAAAACTCATACGGAAAGATACATCAGATCATTTTCTCAAACAAGTTCACAGAATTCTATATAGAAAAGCTTATTACTGTAAAACTCGAATGCAAGGCCTCTCTCGGTGACAATATAACAAGAATTAAAAGTAAGGTCTATTATCGAAAGGTAGGTTATAGGAAAGTACACCAATTCGACGTACCCCCACAATAAGTCCCTGGTCGAGCGCCTCCCGCGCCTTGTCGTGGATGACGGCCGCCAGCTGGCACAGCTCCGCGCCGTTGTCCAGCACGTCCAGGAAGTTCTCCCCGGACAGATAGGTTATACCTGCAACCAGATTCATAGGTTAGTATAGAGGAGAGGCTCATGTAGGGTTATAGTAAGCGAAAACATAAATACATCTTGATTTTTTCGGATTGCAAACATTGAGACGGAGTTTATCTTTTCACCGCGATTGTGTCCGTACAGAGCTTTTGGAATAAATAGTATTCTATGTTTTTTACGAAAGGTCTAGTCTCTCTCTGTGCCATCGTCTTTGGTTCAGTAATTCAGACGTATACCTTTTTATTTAAAAAATAGTCATATTCCAAAAGCAACCTTAGTGTATTGAATAAATCTAGTCGTGCATTGCGGTGCAGAGCCCGTTGATGTCTTTTATATGGGCCAGAGTTCAATTATTCCCAGACAAATAAACCATACCCTTTATACGTTCAATCAAGGTAATGTGTAATGTTGCGTTTACATTTTTCTTAAGAACGCATTTCAAGTTTCGTTTCAAGGTGTATGTAAAAATATTTGTTTCATTTATGAGTGCTTCGAGTACGCAGTCGATCTAATCTTCAGCGGTACATACATATAGTCGACTATTTACGGTATATAATTAGTCTTATTATGTTAACAAAAATTGCTTATACAGTGTTTATATCACTAGCTCAGTATACAATCTGTTACACGTCCATGGCTCCATCAACAGTTAAGCAGGAACATACAAACAAACAAGGAATTACACACTTCATACTTATATACGTTCCGTTAAGTAATTCAAGTGTTTTTGCGACTTAGCGTGAGTCCAACTACGCTTATCGGTAGAAATTATTCTACGAATCATGTTGAAAAATTACGTTTACAAATTGTACTTCAGGAGTTATCTATAGTTAATCAAGAATGAACAACGATTCATTATAGCCAGTTCGCAAAATCCAGTTTTATTGTAAAGGTTAATGGAGCAATAAGTTAAAACTATGGCTTTCATTAAATATGAATATTGCAGCAACACGAACCCACTAAATAGATGCCTATTAAACAATAATTGGCTCCTAAAAGGGAATGCAAACTTTCTCGTGTCCGGCGGGGTCGCGTTCTCACGACCCGCCCGAGTCAGATATATCTCCACGCCCTTTATTATCTCCTGGTACTTTAAGGATATCGGTGACCTTTAACATGACCCATTGATACACAAAATCGGTTTATTTATCTATTCAAAATCACTTCAAAGTCCCGCCGCATGACTATCACGATACACTCAAGAGTTTCAATAAGTTTTTATATAGGACAAATTGGACAAATTGTTGACAAACACGGTTGGGCCTTAATGGGTCTAATAGACCCAAACTTAGCTTTACGCTTGTATTATTGCATATACCAAAGGTTTCCATAGACAGATTATTTTATACGGAACATTTTGCCTCATTATAAAATTCACGAAGCACTGATAGTTAAGATTATGTGAAAGAATGTGATATATTCATAATCTTCTCTTTTGAATTTCTCGCTTTGTTCACTAGAGTTTATTGACAGCATCAAATAAATGAGTTGTAAACAAACGCAATGGAATCAATTAGTCGTGTAAATCTTATGAATATCCATTGCATATGTAAGAGTGAGTGCGCATGCGCACGCAACGCGAACAATGTTGAAACATTACAGCGGAGATTCTGAGTAATGTTCAGTGATATCTTTCATTAAGTCGGGAAATTACTGTTGTACAATACAACAATTAAAATTGCAAATTGTAGAGTTACTGTCATAGGAAATAAAGGATATCGGCATCAGAAGAATAATATACTGAGTTTAGTGTGACGGCCTTTTCGTCTGTCAATTTTGAATTCCTAATAAAACACACGAAAAATATGACAAAATTTGAATAAAAAAATTATTTAAAGACTGTCGTCTCCTTTGGGATCGTTTACGCTAAAAATAACGCAATCTTACTCTACTATCTATAAATATAACTTATGATGTGAAGGTAAAGTGCTCTAAGGAAAGGAAACCGAATAAAATGTAGTTGTTTACGATTATTGCAGGTTTTATTGCATTAAATAATAGTGCTCTATGGACATTAATAACTGGGTTAACTCCCGAGAGTGACGAAACGTGATGTTTGCATATCGCGCTTTGCGTTTGATTTTGAAATTATAATGTGATGCGTTAATATTATAATGAGTAAAGCAAAACTTTGAGAATACCATTAAGTACTTCAAGGTATAACGCCCGTACTCAGAGCCGTCAAATGATTCCCCGAGATTGAGTGTTTTACACATGTAATGTCTGAAAAATTACGTTAATTGGTTTAGTGTCGATTTAATGGACGTCTCTGAATGTAGCAGTCAGTAATATTATCTAAACTTACGAATTTGAAAGAAGTTCATATTTGTCATACCATGATTCATTGATGTCCGACATCGAACTAATCAATGCTGCGGCATAATTTTGTAAGAAAACTGAGTGTAGATATGTATGCACAGCGCAAGGGTGGAGTAATTTTCATAAGCTTCCTTGTAAATACACTAGACCACCCAAAACAAACATCGTTAATTTGCATGATAAATAAAATAAATGTATTAAATAATAATCGGTTTAAGCGATAAGGAAAGTAATTAAGTGAGAAGTAAACGTGAATATTAAGTGGCCTGCCTCAACGAGCTAAGGACGGTTATTCTCGGCCATTCAAGACCAACTTGTATTATGAGCGTGTAAAGGATGCCTTCAGGCAACGTGGGAAAGAGCATATAAGTTTAAAGAGTTTATAAAAAGGACAGATGAATTCAACATTTTTTGATAAATTCATCAAAGACAAACGCCGTGAGACTCACTTTACTGTACCTTAAGGTAACAGCGACGCTATATTATTATTTAAACAAGAGACCTGAGACTCGTAATGAATTATCAGGTATTATGCTAGTAGGGCTCTTGTAGTAAAAGTTTCAAAGCGATGTCCTGTCACACGCTATTTGACTTACGGACAAACACACCAGTAGATGACAACCATTTCAAAAGCAAAGCAAGCTGAGAATCTCCAGAGGCCGATGAGCAAGACATATTGCTCGTACGTATGTCTAATATAAATTGTCTAGGTAAGTGTAGTATGTACTGTTACACATTAAACTTCAAAATATAACGTGACAACACCGAGCTGCAACCAAAACTATAACGTAATAGAATTATTTATTAATTAACGCAATAGTTCTGTGTTTTATATTCTCCGCGTGTCGCTCGCGAGGCCCTCAATGAATGATAAAATCATTGGGACCACCCGCGAGGCAGGCTCCGGGGATGATACAATGTAAGGAAATAAGATGAGAACTGGTAGATGGCATTTTTTTTGTTAAGAGGAGGAAAATTCTTCTTGTGGTGTTCCTGCATTATCTTATTGTCTTATTCATTATCTTATTTCATATTCATAAAGTTGAAAGAATTATAATACGTGCGACGTTACTACTAAATCCCTAGTTCACTGTTCAGTGTAATCCTAGTTTGAATACATTACCAGCCAAATTATAAGATACAACTTCCACAACCCATGTCCAAAACCTAACTCAATATTAATTGAAGCTAGTCCCCGTCAACTCTCCCGGGAACAGGCTATAATTAAACCATATAGAGCGAGGCCTTGCAGAGAGCTAGCAAAACTGTACAACACAAAGGACCAAACTGAGAGAGAAGTAGAGTCTAATTACTTAATAAGTAATTGGAGGCTTTGGCCACAGAAAGTCCCCGCCAAATACAGTCCAGACAATTGTCAAACCCTTTAGTATCTTATCACTTTGTAACATTTGAAAATTTGAGGTGTTATAGAAGTTTGAATATGTCATGGTTCTGTTTTTATAGGTTCTTTTTTGTGAATATACAACTTTGTCTTATATAAGTATGTTGATCGGTAAGCGTTGGGAATCAAACATGAAACGTTATGTTATTCACTTAACCTACCACTAAAGAAAACGTTAAAAACGCACTCGGAAATACAGATGTATTCGTTTATTAGGCAAATTATTGTATAAGTTAGCTACCCTACATAAATAAACGGAATGATTATAATAATAATAATATATAAGAAGTGCAGTAATGTGTAATGTCACTGCATGCATCTAACAATAGGCAATAACGGAACGCAACGGAACCAGTGTTGCAAATAATTTATAATCGATACTTGTACGGTTACGACTAGATCGGTACGCGGCGTCGTAAATAACAACGTATTTATAGATTCCTCGATTTTCTCCTAAGATCTAGGGCTAGATAAAATAGCTTATTGGGTAAATAGTACATATTGAGCAAATAGTATGTAGCTACTTTATCCTTATCCATAAATAATTAAATCTACAAATGTGGCAACACACACAGTACAAGAAACTTATGATATAGTCATACATAACATAAACTACTAAACATTACCATCCAAAGTATCGATTGTTTGTAAGGGTCAATTGTCTGTAATTACATTGGGAATACGTTAAAATTGACACTAAATATTATTTCGTAACTTTTAATCAACATATAAACAGACAGACAGGTGTCTTATATTAAACATGCGTTTTAAAGTTTATTTCGCAAGTGATATAGTGCCTACTTAACTACGTTGGTACCAGGTCATCATAAAGAGTTAAGAGTTACGCCCGTACTTGGGTGTAAACCACAGTTTATTGTTGGATGTTTACCACATCGCGACGACGAAAGTTTTCTATATACAAATCTGCGCTAGCTTTTATTATGAAAACAACATGATGTTTACGAACACGCACGGAGCGGCGCGGGCGCAACCCACACCAAGTACCAGGAGAACAGGAGTTATGGAGCGATGAGACCATACCGGCTCCATTCATTAACTTGTTTGTATGAAAATAACAAAACAAGTCATGTCTGTAATAATAATATGACTGTTGTGTTGTATTATGTTCTAAATTGGACAAATTATAGTGAAAATCTGCGACTCCAACTCAATATTGATTTTTTAAATAAATACCTGGACCTATGCCTACCAGCAACCTAACTATCATCTAACTTATACCTATTTATTCAGCGATATCTCCTAAACATCACTTTACAGGCGACAGCTCCAAAATGAAGAAAGCAACAGTCCAAAGCTTGTACTAAGAAGTAGAGTAGGTTGTACTCAATATTCGTAAGTTGTCTTTAGCTTTTGTCTCTTGACCCATATCGTGTAGTTTGTTCATTACGCACGTGTGTGAACTGCATTATAGAACAATGATTGTCGATCATTAGTCGAGTGTGTGTCGATGGTTTGATCTGAAGTCGGTCGCTCGTGTGTGTCGGCTTTGCAGTTATTGTTCCATCGAACTTGGCACATAAATTATGATAAGTAATTATTAAAAGAGCTGCGATACTTTTGCGGTCACATTTTGTACTGTTGACTTTACTTCGTTTTCTGACATTTGATTTATTCTGCAAAGATATATTTAATCCCTCTAGTCCTCTAGTACCCTCGGCGCAAAGTTATTATTGAGAAGTTGTGCATCTGGCAGTCACATTATAATTAACATCATAATTAATTGTAAGCGAATGAAGTTTTCTAGTTGAAGTATAGTTAATTGGTAATGCTAAGCTACTACGACACTAATATTATGATCCCAACTTGTATGATGGAAATCTGAAGTGGATCGGTTACGATCCGTTAACGACGCAGAGGCCAATTAAACTAATAAAATATTTCTGAAACACACTGCCTGTCGTGAGAACAGCCGCGGTATGTGACGACGTACATCATACCACTTTTTGTTTAAGATCGAGTATTTCGCGGACACGACATCACTGAAATATTTGACGTCTAATTAAACAGACATTTTACGGACAAATTGGATCTTCACAACAAAACTAGGCAACTAGTATTAGTACCAAACATCTAATTTCATTAAAATGTTTGATCTTTTTTATTCAATCCATTTTATTTATTCTAATTCTGAGCCAAAGTTTATCCATTTCCAAGTATACCTTTCCAAGTCAATCATGATTAAGTGAAGTAGGGACGGGTCGCTAGTATAATACAAGACAATTTTTGACTCACCGATAGTCTTATTGATCCAATCAGCGAGATCCTCCTGCAGCGGGAACAGCTGTCTCGCCTGCGAGTACAGGATCTTCTCCCTGTAGAAGTCCTCGTCCTCGACGCTGGGCGTCTGCGCCGCCAGCGCGCAGTCCGCCCTCTCGAAGCTGCTACTCATCTTCCGATTCACCACGATGTCCCCATGGCCCACGTGCCTCTCTGTTGCTTCGAAGGAACTCTTCACGTACTCGAAGGCATTGGTTCTTTCGAAGGCGTTGAAGATCCTGTCGAAGTTCCCGCTCAGAGGCCTGTCGAAGGCCTTGGAGTCGACCGGGGAGGGGGTGGACACGGGGCCCCACGAGGTCCGCGACCCGATGGCGGTGGGCCCGCACCGGTAGTACGCCATTGTCACCTGAGGACAAGAAATATTTCACATGAATTTTTACTTCGACTTGTACGTAGCTTATGTTCTCCTGGTAGAAAGAACTAAGGAGTTACATATGCATGTAAGGCTAGGCTAACTTTAAAATGCTATTTTGAAAGTGTAGTTATGAGTTATTCTCATTACTAAATAAATGGCGCATTAACAAATTGGAAACCTATAAATAACCGACTTCATTTATTAATGAGATCTTTGATCCCGCTGTCATTTTATCGTTCGAAACTGTCGAAACGACAAAAAGCCGTGCCTTTTTGGTGCGGGTGTAAAAACAACCAATAAATAATATAAACAGATCATTATGTAACATGACATCATGCACGAGCCGTCTTGGGAGTGTCCTTCGCAATGAAAATTAAATCATAACAATGATTTTCGAGGAACTTATTAACATCTATAATGAAGAGCTTTGTTATCGAGTGTTGCGTAGTTTTTGGGCGCTTAAGCTTTGTCTGTTATGCTTAAATGTTTTTCTTTTACAAAATGAATAAAATCACTAGTTAACAAATTCTAGACTTGTAAAAATACTCGCTGGTGGTCAGTGAATATGCTTAGTACTGTCAGAAAAATATAAACTTTAGTGTTTCATTCTTAGAATTCAGACGGCGTAAATATAATTCACACATCCATATTAGTGAAATGCATCACATCAGCGATCAAAACACCACCTACAAGCATTTTTTACAGATTTAAGACAACAAAGTGCTGCACCACAGACAACAAAGCTCTCAAATAATCTCATGTGATCAGGGCGTTACAGACAGACACACAATTAGCCGCGGACCCTCGACGTGAACCGATGATCTCTTCTCTGTCCCGACAGGTGCTAATTACGTGATGAACGATTTTTGATCATTCGCACATAATCGCCCACGGCGCAGTTTTTGGAATATAAATTACATAACTTTGAACGCTTTTGATGTAATCGTGATAAATTCCCCGAAAATGGGCTGGAATATTTGTAACTAAAGGGAACTGTCATATCAGCTAAAGTTATCACGCGACTGCATAAGAATAACATTTGCATATTATACGAAATTGTTTGTTTGTCCTTCTTTCACAGACCATCCCTATAGGATTTTTAAAACAGCGCGATAAATAGTAACCTTATATTCACTTCACATTATTTAGATTACTCGTCGTCCTGACTGAATCACTGAAATGAGTACCACACGAGCCTCAGGAAGAAACTAGTAAGGTTCTGGTAATGATAAGTCCTTTATAACCAAAATACTGTCAAAGAACATCCACGAATTATTCCATATACTCGTAATATACAGTATTGTGGTATTGTCTGTCATGGGAACTAATATATCGTGATGGCGGCCTCACAAAGGACCCATATACGGGCCCCACGTGACCTGCACCATTAATTGGACGATCACAATCACATTTACAGAGCTTTCCGTGATTTTTTTGCACAACTACGTTTATATGAAGAGCGGGCGTGTCCATATTTAGATACCTAGTTATTATACACTAGTTGTTCTGCGCAGTCACGAAAAAATAGACCGAAATTAAACTCTTCGAGTGAGAAAATCATTGACAATCCAGTAGTTATGAGTTTTCGCAAACAAATGCAGTCCGAGAGTCGCGGCGAGTATAACATGGATCACGTTATGTTCCTGATATATTTACGAAAATGTCATAGATTCCCGTTGTTATAATTAGACATATGAAAATGTAGTCCAATACTTAAAACAAGTAATAAAACGATACACTTTACTATCTATTCATTCCGTCGGTACCGCATCGCGAGTCGTCACGAAAACGCGGAAAAATCGATTCCGCCCAAAATGGGACAATATTTTGCATAACATTCCACAACATTATAGAAAAGTACACCTTACCATTCTGAAATAGAGTAGGAAATCGTTTGAGTGTGTATAGCACGCGAGATTGCAAGTTTCAGCTAATATAAAAGTTTTCTTTTGATGCTCGCTTTCTTTGATGTATCGATTAAACATCGCCCTCCACGAAAGAATAATATTTCATTTAAGAACATGAAAAAATAACAATTTATACGAATAAGGTTCGATTTCACCAAACATGACTTTACTCAAGCATCGTGCAGTTAGTCGTTGTAACTGCACTCAGACTGCAATCCAACTGCACGCCAACTGCCCGTCGACGTGCAGTTTGATTGCAGTCGAGCCAACTGCATTCAAACTGCATCTGAACTGCCATTTGGCAGTCGGATTGCAGTTGAATTGCAGTCCGTCTGTCTAGACCCTTATATTTTACTCTCGGATAACTTCGTCCACGTTCCACCACTCTACACCGGAGTAAATATACTCTCGGATAGATATTCCGTGACAGTGAGTGAGTCCGAATGATTGAAATGAATGACTGTATAACCCACCCAAATTCAATTGCTCGTTTCTCCTCTAATAAGTAAAGTGTATTGCGTATTATTCTATTCGGTAGGGTTAACCTATGGCAAAACTGTCAAAACAGAAATTCTAACTTCATTACCATTCTCTGTCTACAAACCCTAATAACCTTATCAATATTTCGTGGTGTTTGTATATTAGAGTTTATTTGTATTTGATTATTATTTGTATTTTTGAGATTTGCTTGTGTTTTCAAAGTTTTCATAAACAACTCGTCGTCACTATCAGAATCCTCAATTAATGCTCTCAAACGATCTGCCATTTTTAGACAATACACAGGCTCATATAAACTATTTTCACTTTTTACAAAAACAATACCTATTAATATGTACTAATACATTTATACCAGCGCGCCATTTATAAAATCAGCTGTCAAAACAACGGCACTCGGACGCCATATTGAACTTATCCTTAGTATAAGCTCGCTGTTCCTTAGAAATCGGCGGAGTAGAGATTTACCCCAGCATAAACGTTTACTCTTGGATAAAGTCTATGGTGAAACGTAAAAACATGTTATACCAGGAGTAACTGCTCGTATACTCTCGAGTAAGATTTACTCTTGTTTGGTGAAATCGACCTTAAATAGTATAACGTAGGGCGATATAAATAAGTTTGATCAACTGATATTTTGTTGCAGCTTTAATTGTTAACTAACGAAGCCTATCATATAGTAATTGATATAAATGCTCCATTGTAATCAAGTGCGGTCATCGAGTGTCCGCGCGCATGACAAATCACTGCTAACTGTTCATGATAGCCTGGTACTCGGTGCTCGTTGAGATGAACTAGTGCACTTGTTCAATCAAGGAAATTGGAGCAAAATATATATCCTTTCATTGCCCTAGATTCTAGATTACTGAAACTTGATACATTGTGATAGTACAGGATATTTACGTTACTATGAAATCATACTAGCCTTACGTTTGGTCAACCATAAAAAATGGGGATATAGAGAAGAATATTTGCCGTTCCCTACTCTATGCTTGTGCCAAACATTAAAATTCGTGAAGCTACTTTACATTTTACAATTTAATCAAATTAAAAGCAAGTACTCCGTGACATTGTACCTACATTCCATATACCAACACTCAAAAATATCGATAAACAAACCAATCAAAAAATAATCTAAATTCCGATATTTCGGAAAGCGGTCGGCCCAAGTCGATACCGATTCGATTCAATAGGTCAAGTTGAGCGAGACTGCACGACGGAAACCTTCAGGCCCGGGCTCCCTACAGGTTTGGCACAAGTTCACCTTTCGGCTTTATCAATGAAGATGCACCTGCTAGGGCCTGCTAATTGTGTGCGGCTGAGATAAAGGGTCTCGATAACACAATCTATGTTCGTATTTATTTTTTCTTACGAGATTTAAAATTCAAACCATCATGACTGATTTTTCAACCAAAAACAACTTCTTCCATTAGGGAAAGGGGCTCAGTGATGGAGTAAGTACGGAATGAAATCACTAAGCTTTCCCGCTTTAGTAGGAATCGTTTTCGGCTGGAAAATCGACCTCATTAGTTAACTGTCGTCTGAGTGTCTGTATGTTTGCAATAAACTCAAAGACTGCCGAACAGATTTGCACAGCATGTTCACCAAAATACTGAGTAGGTAATTCAAGGGAAAGGTAAACTTCTCTTTGCGAATTTGTTCGACAGGAACGAGTGCAAAGCAAGAAAATGTTGACTATCAGTCGAACGAATATTCGTTATTTCTTACTAAATAACCAGTACATCTTAAGCGACCCCTGATCAAGTGAACGCTTCCTCCCGAGGGCAGTGTCCTCCCTTTATTGGATAATAGCTCCTCCTGACTCCTGATGCCCTAATACTTTAACTCGTCGACAACTCGATTTAACAACTATTGAACTGTTTTCGTCATCTAACATGGATCGACGTAAAACTAACGACAACATTAAAGTTTAATTACTATTTTAGTACCGAATCGTTAATTTTGAAGAAAGTATATGTATCTCAATTAAGCATAAAGCAGACTACCCATAAAGGTTTACATCTACATATAAGTGCATGTCCGACATGTAGCTTGCCATACAATATTATACCATTCTTTACAATGAGAATAAACATATTTTATGCATTATCTCCATCTTTAATTGTCATTGTAATCCTAGAAAAGCATACAAAGACGTTGTTAAAAAGTAGTTAAATTATCTCAGAAGTAATCTTATCGTGTAGGGACTCTTTACTGTAGTAATGGTAACAATATTATGCAAGTGCATGCCAGTACCAGTATCTCATTTCCGTGAGTCAGGCATTGCATTGTGACTGTAAGGGACACTCGATTATACGCGGAGATAGCCGGGTACGGCCGCGGCGTGCGGAGACATCTGCGTTGTTATGGGAGCCTGGTACTGACGGCACAATGATACGCACTTTTGTATTTGGTAATTTTATTAAATTCTCATTAACTTGTTAGCAAAAATTCTCAAAAAGATTGAATATGACATAGTCTTAGTATACTCAGCAAGTAGAACCATCCGAATGCTAAGCATATTAAAAAAATTGTCATATATACGAGTATACTTACATGTCAATGAACAATTTCTATTTTGTAATATGACAAGGACTAACCTACGTATTATTTTGATTTGCCGACTGTACATGCCCTCAAGAATAGCTTTGCTATGACTAATAAGGCTTGCTTTATTATTGAGTGCGGTCGCCGACCTCTCGTAATACAATCCACAATAATTTGCGGAATCCTAATTAAAATCACTAGAACGAGTATCGGTGTCATACCGACAGACAGACAGACAAGCCGCAGCGACCGCAGCTTCCTAGCGGTGCACGAAACGCAATACACTCGCTTTCCACGGTCGGGCTAATGTTACCTCTTTCCAAATTAAGCTAATTATACGCACGGGTAATGGAAATCGTGGGGAGCTTTCTACGAAACATTATTATTTTTACTGTTGCATTGAAATGTACTGATATCTTCAGTGAGATTCACTGAGCAGGCAAGGGACTTTAGTCTTGGCGGGACAAAAGTCCCCGATATATTGGAAGCAGTCTTTTGTTCTATAGAATGATAGGAACTTGAATTCTTTTTTAATCATTTTAGCCGACTTGAAAAGGACAAGGTTCCCAATTCGGTTGTCTGTTAATAAATAGGTAAATGTCAAATAAATAGATATATTATAAATTCATTGGCTGTTAATATTCAGTAAGCCAATCACAAATCACTGAAAGGCCGGCGCGATCAATCAACGTGAAGTGCGACATGTCTCACACGACCGACCACGGTGACACTCAGATAAATAAATACGACATACATTATTCAGTGTGCTTAGTGGGAGTTTTCCAAATAACTTTACAGTCGCGTAAGCGAAAAAACTCTGTGAGTCTGTTGTTTTTAAGTTGCCATGGTTATTTTTACGCGTTCACAGCGTCAACATTAAGGCCGACGCCGACGATGAACGAGAAACGAGTAGAACTAGAAACTATGTATAAACGAGTTGGCGATCAACAGGAAGTCAGTGTGTAGTTTCGATAGTATTGTAGCTGAATTATATAAAAGAGAGTGCGCAAGTGCGACGAGCGATTACTCGCGCAACTCGCCCGCAGTTGCTCAATCCTGTGCAAACCTACTTCTATCTACTTTCATTGTCGCACTGTAAAGAAATGATAATTCGAGCTAGCATCGTTGAACGAGTATCGCTGAGCGAGTTTATTTTTGAAGCTCCTCGCTCAGCGACAAAACTAAGTAGTAAAACGAGTCGATGCCGGCAGTGTGAACAGTCAGCGAGAAACTTTTAATATTTGCACCTCTTTCGTTTATACGGAATATGCATTTATTGTGCGTTTCTTGAGAGAGAAAATCGCCGAGAGTTACTCGTTTTCTCGCCGGCTGTGGGACCACTGCCTAACTCAGAAATATATGTAGCTAAAAAGCGCCCCTAGTGGTCACAATGCGAACTAAAATCTGCCATCGACTTAGTAAGCGCGTAATAGTAGTTTATGCAACTGTCATATAAGGAAGGGTATTAAAACACGAGTGTGAGTTTATGAAACGAGCGCAGCGAGTTTCATAATAGTAACGAGTGTTTTAATACCCGTGTTATATGCAGTTGCATACACTACTTTATCTTCACTAATGCAATTAATCAAACAACAAGAGTAAAAGCTGACAATAGTTTTTCACGCGTACGTGTATTGTCACAGTGAACTTGCCGCCATTAAAATCTAACCAATGAGAGCGCAGGTGCGCGTAGGGCCAATCAGGAGCGAGCGAGATCTTACCAAAGAGTTTTGTGTATGTAGTTTCGACGAAGTTTTCACGTATAACCCAACTGTTTTCAAAAGCCAGCCTAATATCAAAATTTGATACAACTTGTATGAGGATTTTGACATAAGGCTCGCCAGGTTAATTGGTCGCGTTTTATTGATGTTATAATGAGATTTTACGATATCGATATCGATGTTTTAGGATATTATACCATCATGTGAAATTGCTTAAATTGATTGTTTAGTTGTCTGCGCTATAACAGTAGTAATTATAAGTCAAGTATTGGAAACATAAGTAGAATGTTACAACATTAGTGTAGATAAATGTACATTTCGCGAGTGTGAGTTGCAAGTTGACAGTTACGCTCACTGTGCGTAAAGTAAAGTTCTCACTTTGAATTTATTGGTGAGAGACGGCGAACGGACGTAAAATGTAATTGTTTGTTTGTAACTATAGTGATTTATCAATACGTAGTATAAATCAAAGTCGCTTTCCGCTGTCTGTCTGTCTGTCTGTCTGTCTCTATGTTTGCTTAGATCTTTAAAACAACGCAACGGATTTTGACGCGGTTTTTTTAAATAGATAGAGTGATTTAAGAGGAAGGTTTATATGTATAATGATTCCCGAAATTTCCACAGAAACGGGCACAACGCGGGTAAATAAACCTCGGGGTGCTTCTAGTAGTGTTATAAACAAACGATGTCATGGTCAGCATATTATTTTTTCGCTTGGAAGATGTTTACGACCGCAAGAGCTCAAGATGATCTTTGTTATAATGTCCAGTGTTCGTTCTACTGCTCGAGTTCCTAGTGATCCTCTGACGGAATTGACGGAAAACGATTTTTAAAAAAGATATCGCTTTACCAAAAATTCATAATATACGGTTGAATTGAGAAACCTCCTCCTTCTTTGAAGTCGGTTAAAAATGTCATAAGTAAGGAGCTATGGCAACCTACAAACAACAAACAATGTCAGTCAAGTGCGCGATGTCGATGTCATGGAATTAGTATGTACTACGTACAACTAGAAGGTAATTTTTTTAGACATCGACCATGGAATTAGTATGTACTACGTACAACTAGTACATACTAATTCCATGGTCGATGTCTAATAAAATAACCCGCATAAATGTTATATGTACTTTATACCTTATGAAAACACAGTCGATATGGTATATACAATTTTGCCGGTTTATTGTTTGGACGCCACAGAGCTACCAACTTAGAAATAAAAATACTCACGGTTTACGGTGAAAAAACGTAATAAATGAGTATACTCGTACTCACAGTTATTCGATGCTCACTACGTACAGAGTTAAGAATGGGTTCCCAACCTTTTTTAGACCGGAGACCACTTTTTAATTATTGTTGTCATCGAGGACCTCCAGTCAATTTTTTTTCATTAATTAGCGATTTAATTTATTTGTATTTCACATTGAATGTGCGCGAGTCCGACTTGAGCATTAATTATTATTATCTTGGACCTCAAAGAAAATGTATTTTCGACTTCATTCAATCAAACATTTGAGCGAGCGCGGAACGCGATCGAAGTTTGTGCATGTTTTACTTGGCCCTTAAAGCCATTTTAAATCCGACTTTACCTTTTTATACTTACAGAATGATAATTGAGTGACCAAATAATATTTTTTTTCTTAGAAATAAGAATAGAAAAGTTTTCTATTCGATCGAATTTGTGAAATATTATTTCGTTCAGTATTTTATCAACGACTTTCCTTAAATTTTCATAAATTAATTTGAAAATGTTCGCGAATTATATTTCGATTTTTGTTGCGTCTGTGGACCACATTTTGTCTTCCGCGGACCACCAGTGGTTCACGGACCACCAGTGGTTCACGGACCACTGGTTGGGAACCCATTTAAACGCAAACGTGAAGTTAAAGTTAAATAATTGGAAAACTCGCACTAAGCACACAGGCCACCATTTATTATTGAGATTTAACGACTGGGCCTACATCTAAAAGTAACCAGCCTCTAAGCCTCTAAGCATAACACTATAGCAACACACTATAGTCCAGTCTCTAGTTAAGTGCAAGACAAACAGTGCGGGTAGGCCAGATGTGGGCCCACAGCGGACCCGCAACGGGTGAGTGTGACACCTTCCATATGAATACAAGGAATATAAAGTCTCGCCACGCCACCCGCACGCAACCCGCACCCGCACCATGTGTGTCTTGCGCTTTAGACATTATTGTGTATGGAAACATAATGTATGTAGGAGGGCTCACTAAAGACAAGTCGGTTTACAAGCTCCTTGTCTTGAAAAGTACTCACAACTGTTGTTAGACTGGTCATAGACAATCATGTTCTCGTCAAGCAAATCATTATTAAGTTTAAATGACTAATGACTAAGGACTTACGATTCCATTCATTTTTCAAATAACGTAAGTCTGGGACTGTTTAAAATCCCAATAAAAATAAATATAAATTATAAATAAACCCCGTAAATAACACCGAACGTATTTAATTAAGTAACGCTAACAGAAACCAATTTGGGGAGGTGTAAAAATATATAATTATAGTAGAGGAGCCCATGACAGGTTTATAGTTTTACGCGACTGACTGCACTAACAATATCCATCAAAGAACACGGCTCAGTTTACTGAAGCTTCCGTTAAACTACCATATTACAACGTTTAAAAGTCCAAAATTGAATACCAAATACGGGGAACAAAAAATAATTCTGTTCCTGGTAATCGTCCCGATTTAGCATAGAATACAATAGCTGTTTACAATTTAATGAAAAAACTTCCGTTTATTTTATAGCCGGGTTGAGTACAGGTAGGCACGTACTTCAGCTGAATCTCTAATTCATCAGAAAATTGGCTAATTCGGTTGGGTAAGAAATATTGAAAGACAAATACCTATCTCACACATCTTTTATTTTCTCTTTAAAAATACAGAGTGATAGATTTAGAGAAGAGGACATCATAGACAAAATCTTTGTCTCTGTGAGCAATCGAGCATCTTACCTCAGATTAAAGTCGGGTTCATATTGATAGGATCGAGTAGACGTCAGGGTGCCCTGGCTCGATCAGGCTTGAATCGTGTCAACTTGGCTTTAAAAAGACAAGTGACATCCATCAATCAGAATTACCAACGACCGGTATACTCGTAATGGGCTTTTGTTTGAAACATTCGTAATTCGATTGACCCCCGTTTTCGATTACATTCTCGATTTAAAAGCAAAGCGAATTGAATTTCATCGTTACATATTGTATGGAAATTCTGTACTGAATAATATACCACGCATGATGTTACATTGGACCTATAAGAGGGTAGAGTAGGACGTAATGGTAGTTAAAGCAAGCACTTTATTTCTTACGGACGTATAATAAAATGTTGTTTTTCCAAGTTGTTTCCAGTGCGGGTAATAATTCTGTAGTACAAAACCATAACCCCAGAAAACAACTCCTATAAATTGTTTTTATTGTATGTTTAAACTGCACACGTAACACGATCTCCTGGATGGAGTAAGCAATAACATAACAAAGTTGCCCGCATTAGCGGCACGCCCACGGCTCCTCGCAAACGGGGAAATGACCCATCGCGCCAGTTAACCGCTCGTTATGTTATGTTGCCCTGGTACTTGTGATCTACTAATTTGTATGCTCTGTTTGTTTTTCTGTTTCTAGTCCATTTTACACAAAAAGTTCCTAATTGCTAACTACAGTTAGCTCAACCAATAACGATTAATTGAAAAAATGAAAATTACTCATGCATGTTATTGTTACATAAAAAGCTATTGTACGTACTCTAACTAAACGCCTTATAAACAAACAGTGGAAACGGTACCCTCTTACAAAAACCCTGTTCTAAGTTGAATCACATCCACGGCCCATTAACCGCGATGATGAAAGCGAGATGCTAGCGGTACCATTGCTCTGCATGCAAACTCCTCGGTAACCTAATGCCCTGGTAGATACGGTCGTGCATCACTAAGCATTCATTGCTCTGTCAATGCTCTCAGATTAACATGATAGCCTGGTACGAATACTAATAATATCCTTGACATTTAGACAATATAATTAAAATGTTACATTAATTTGCTGCACAATACACCAGAAGAAAACACATGGTGATAACATGTGTTCGATGGGATTTTTTATATCAACATCTTGATATTTTGTCGGTCTTCTCAAGAGGGTTTTAAAAGACAACAGATGGCTATTATATCAAATTGTACAATGGGAACACTAACAACAAGATACAAAGATAATTCAATTAAAGTTAGTTCCTTCTAACACACGTCAAATAGTTAAACACCTAGTAGGATGCGTGTTAGAAATAGCCAAAGCAGGTGCGATGTGTTCCGCCGCGATCACTTGAGACATGTAAAGCAACCACCACGAGCGAGCGCCTGAGAGAGAATATAGAACACGAGACATACCACGGGAGATGTTTACAGACATCAAACTAGTACTAAACTTGGGAATGTTAAGTGTTTATGGTCGCCATATAAGTACGAGTTATTTTCTATTCACTGATAAAAATAAAAAATGGATTCCATAATGTTTGAAATACTAGTATAAGTTTTCATAACAATGAAATACTAGTACTCGTATCATTATGTAATTCAGTAATACCTCTTTGATCCCCGCCATCTCTTGATCGTGTTATATTCCGTGCCTTTGACATTGAACAAGATATGAGATTGGGGTACCGGGTTGAATCCTTAGGTCGAGCGAAAAACATTTTTCGTAGTCTTTGCTTGGGTTTGAGATCACCAACCCGCATTAGGCGAGGGTGGTGATAACGCCTAATGCTCTTCATAGTACTGATATCTTCGGTGAGATGAGAGTCCTTTGCCCAGCGACGTGTGTGGGACGTTACAGGCTAATACTTTTTGAAGTTTATTTATTACAACACTTTAACTTTATTTATTACTTTTCAATACGATATTGTGTAATCTCTGAAAACGTTTAATCGATTCAATACCGGATCCGAGGTCGGATCAGACTCACGACTCGAACGTGAGTAGAAATTAATTATAATTAATTACGAGCGAGTGTCGAAACTAATTCAATAAAAGCTTGTCAATTAAGTTGTACGATATCGGACAGGGGTGACGGACCGGGCCCGGTCTGTCGTGATTATGGGTTACGGTTCTCACTTCAAATTACGTCGTTTACTTATTTATACGAAAACCGTATCTTTAATTAAGTAACAGAGTTTAATAAAGTCAGCGATTTTTTTAATACGAAATAAAATTAAAAATCTCTCGTGATTTCAGAAATTCGCCCACTCGCAGCTTGTTAAGTCGCTCAATGGAAACGTCGCGAAATCAGAATGGAGGTTGAGAGAAATAAAAAAAGATGAACAGATTGATTGGAAATTGTACTTACGAACATACAAACTATGCTATGTCTTGTCCGTATTTCCCTGTTCGAGCACTAATGATGTTATCTCAAGAATCAAAATATGCTCGAACACTAACTCTAATGTCTGCGAGCCCTAAAATCCGTGCGCTTGTAAACGCGAAGCTTCGAAATCCCTAAAAACTTTAGTAAGAGCTCTTACGCGTTTACTCGTAGTTAAGAGACCTGACAATCTAACAAACTGACTAATCTACTTTTTCGACGCATGTTTCCAACTTACTATTCATTTCAAACATCAATCATTATTGGACTGATCTCAGTGAGATCCGTCATTAGAGATCGAATAGGGGTTCCGTTCTGATCCATCAGCTATATTCATCTTTTTATAAGACATAGCCATATCAGTGTCAAATGAGATGTACTTGTAAGTTAAGTCATAATCCTCTTGATAATAATAAAGAGATGAAAAGTACATTATCGAGATAACGTCATACAATAACGTCTCGACCGGTATTGTGTTGTGTGACTAATCCTCGCGATGTCATTATACGGTAACAACTGGGTTAGTTTGGATAAACAAATAAATATGCATAAATATATTATGTTAAATATAATACAATTTAATTCACAAGGACAACTGATACTAATCTAGACTTTGAATATAAATTGAGTCGTTGGATCTTCCATTGGTTCGGATATTAAGTTGATAACAATCTTATATCTTGATATGTTCTGCGACCCTGGTCTTATTTGCATTTCAGCTCACGTTTAATTGCTAATATAAATGTATAAAAGTCTGTTATGTTTATCTATCTGTGCTAAGAGGGTTAACCCCGGTTAAACATAGACTAAAACTTTTGTGGATCAACACCGTCCAACACTGTTCAGTTGTACGGTGTGGATGCTTCTTGCCTTTTGTCCCGCAATTTCTTCAAGAATAGGATCAAAACGGGACGCAGCTAGTTTAAAACCAAAGTAATGTCAACTATAGCATTTTCTTAGTAAATAACAAGTAAACATGTAACTGTAACTATTTTCGAGACAAGTACCTATCTTACTATTAGTGATTAGTGTGAAGAATTTAAGATATCGGTGCTCGTGCGCGTGCGCTCCGTGAAAGTGTGGTGTAATTAAATTCGGCTGGACGCACACTTAGCACGGAAAGCGGAACCGATTGCGTCATCCGGCGTTGCTTGCATCTGCCAGTTAGTAGGGTTGGCTCTAGGAGTAAAAAGTCCATATTTGAATTGTCGACCGAAAAAAATTTCAAAATCGGTACACTAAATGTTCAGATGGACCTTGTTCCCTTCGACAGCCGGTGACTTGGTTGCATTTAGAGTCGTATGCCCAGGGCCGGAATAGGTTGAAAAAGTATGCTTTAAATTATCTCATTTACACAATCAATATGATGTTTGTAACACAATAAACGTAATAAACGTAAGTATAATTAAATTTTTGAGATAAAAATTCATAAATATTTTGTGATTTCTTCTAATAATAAAATGGAAGTCCACAAACTATCGTAAACATAAACAAAAACGCTACAAAAATTATGGAGTGTAAAAAACTACTTTGAACCCAGCCCTACCCGAACCACAGGGACTAGGGAAACAGAAATAGGTCAGCAGTCGACTGGCGGTCGCAACCCGCGGAAGTGACCCGACCAGTATTCCATTATTGAATCAACACTCTTTTAACTTCTGATCTACTGGTAGTTCAGGGAAGATTGTCTATGAAATGAATACGATAACAACATATAAAGTGTTGCTAACTAACATTTGGCTACTAAATACATACTTACTTCAATTTTTAGATTGTAACATTGATCTTCCAGCCTAGGAACACAGCAACTAAGTAATCAAACTATGTGTTCCGCAAAGACCTAACATTTCCCGGGTCGCTATTACATCTAGATACAAAACAAACAAGTGGTCAATAAACATCGTTAGTCGACTGTAATCGACCAGATATCGAAAGTGATCGCGGAACTCCTATAGGAAACAGGATCGACCGGGTCGAAAGTGGATTGAGGGCAAAAAGAGAGCCATGATGCATGTACTGGTTCCAGCAAAAACTAGGAACATAGAGGTTAGTTGGAAAAAAGCTGACTGTTCTGATAAGTTCCGTGAACGCAGGTAAACTTAGTAATGGCTAGTTTTATGAAGTAACTTGTGATATTCTTTTATTTGTTTAGCGTTCAATTAATTCGGCGAGTTCGGGATCAAAGGAGTGTTCATTAAACTTTTAAAAAATTAAACTCCGTCAATTTGAAAGAATATAGGATGGATGTGATCTGTGTAAAATAAAAACAGCAAATGAAGATGAAAAAATTCAATAGTAATTGTGTACGGTAAAGTCCATTGTAGTTGTTTTGTTTGTTATTCAACTTGACCATTCAATGTAACAACTACATAATACTTTCAAAATGATCACAATATTACACACAAAATTACATATTTAACAACATTCATTCCATCATGCTAAACGTTTACCAAATGTCACAATTAGTATGAAAAAACGTATGACGAAGCGAAACTGATAATCATTGAAGAACGTAATGAGCATAACAACAAATGATTTGATGACTTCAGCATAGAATGATTGATATAAATGCTCGCGCGGTGATGCAGCAGTTTTGCTGGTCGGGTGATGACTTGCTGTCGTGCTGAACTTTGTAGCAATCGAGCATTATTGTGACTAATGTGGAAATAGAAATGATATGTCCATCTTTCTTTGTTGATGTTCGGTTTTAGGTGATCAAAACACTGAAGATCAGATATGGCCAATGTAATGTACAAAACATACACGATCCATTTTTATTTCGATTTTATTTCATTAAAACCTACACCTTACTGTCCAAACAAGCTATGAAAGCTATTTAAACTCTGCTATCTATCTATCACTACCTATTTACTATTACTTTAGTGTCACACGGTATTGTACAATGTGTCAATATCCGACCTCACACTACAATAGACCCATCAACCCAATTCCATGCAAAAAGTAATAAACGTATTAACATAATTCAGTCACAGTGCGTTACGGAACTCTCGAACAATGGCACTGGGTTCCGTCACCCAAAACACGGATTAACTATATTCAGGACGCGTATTGGGAAATTACAAAATGACTTTGAACCTTATGTGTCTTGGAATAGAAACTATGAGTCAGATGCGTTATATAACCACATATATGAAACGAAAATGCAACATATATCGTACGTATGAAGTGTGTCTAATCGAGGTATTAGAGAAACTTGCATACAAACATTATTTAGAGAATATGTTTTCACTTTATTGTGTGTTTTCTCATTTAAATATGACAAACGATTATCTACGAGAGTGATTCAATAGCTTCATTTCATTCTTCTTGAATTTATTATATCCTGGTAGTTGTGTTTTGTGTTTCAAAGAGAAACAGATAAGTTTAATAATTAATAAATGACGTCGAGACTTACCAGCGTTCAAACTGTGTACATCTTCTTAAAGTGAACTGAAACAAAACACAGAATGGTTAACTCACTATTCTTATAAAAGCTAATTAAAATAAGCCCTGAAATCGTTGTTAAGTAAAGGAGTTTACGGCACTGGTTTACAAACTGCAGCAATTTCACAGATCATAAATTTTAATAGAAAGCGAACGCCACACACGTCAAAATTATTTCAGGAATCGTCGCTTCTAAGATCGCTCAATGTAAACGTCTGTTGAAGAATACCTGCAGAGCTGCAGATATAGGTTATCTGCAGACGACAGCCAACAGTCTATCATTACCAATCTATAATTCTAGCTCGAGTAGAACAATATCTCTGTGTCGGTTATTTTATAATTTCCTCGACTCTCTCGCTGACCGCATTGATTACGATTGTTTCCCTACATTGTTACAACCGATTCAAACCGTAATCTTTAGGTTATAAACAAACCGTTATTCAGTTAACTACTATATAAAAGGCGTAATGTGCTGAGGGAGATTACAGAAGCTCGACTTCTTTCGGTAACAGTTCAGTCAGATTTCCAGTCATGTCGGGTCCTCTATTTTGTCTTTCCTATAGACTACGAAAGAATATTGGAGGTCGACAAATATAAATAGGTTCCGAACCGACACTTGAAAAGTAGGAACGGGCTCTTACTGCTAATCCCCTATCGATCTCGTCCATCAATTTCGCCTTCTTTTGAGTAAAAGTTCGTTGACCCGGGAAGTATTCTCCAATACACTGAATTCGTAATATTTCGTGTTTCCGGAGTCAATATCATAAAACTGTGATGGCGGCCGCGAGCGAGACAACAAATAAATAAGTTTCATTACTACCATTAAAGTATCGTAAATTATTTATTATTGGAGTGTATACCTAAGTAATTATATTTTGGCTGCATACTCTGGAGTTTCCAACCGACTTCGGAAGATGGGGTTGTTAATGGAGATCTTTTTAAAAGAGGTTTGGTTCCCAATTTATGCTTCGGGCATAAGGAAGAGCTAAGTTTATGTGGAAGAAATATAGACAGAAAACTAGGTCGATAAACTTTCCGCCGTAATTTTCAAGTACTCAATAAAATAAAAGTTAACTTTTCGTCCTTAGACAACATACCTATAATATTAGAATGAAACTAAGTTCATATTGTCTGTAGTAACGATACTCCCATTTCTGAAAGCCGCGTAATAACTAATAATAAAACAAGCTTCCGCCCCCCGACCCACATTCTCTCCGAACACTTTTACCACAACCGCGGCTCAACTTTGACTCGACTACTCTTCCGTGACGTTATTGGAAACTATGACACTTTTTCAATACAACTTTAAAACGAGGTTCTATGGAAAATTGCCTCAATGCAGTATTTTCGTCTCATCGTATGTTTGTCATTGCGATTAAGCAACAGCTTCTACTTGGGTTGATAGCCGATAGTGCCATTTCTATCTGCCTTCAGCGGTGAGGTAACACATAATATACAAAATACATACATAAACGTAGTTAAATCTTATGGAAACTGTCGTTCGTTGCAGTTTATATTAAACTCATATGTAGAGCCGAGTCATTAGACTACAAACAAGGATATTATTACTAGGTAAATAAATAATATAATGATATTACATAACACATTATGTGTGGCGTCGGAATTTAATGTAATTTGCATAATACGTAAAGATAGAAAGTGGAAACGAGCGGATTAGCGAAGCACTCCGTTATACTTGGTATTAAAATAAGTACATACTCGTAGTTAGATACCGGTTATGTACCGAGGTATGCGTATTTAAATATTCAATTAAATGGAAGTCTTATTATGTTTGTTCAGCCAGTATTTGACGACTAATTGATTTCTTATGTTTGAGGATTGACTTCGTATTATGGTCTGCAAAAAAGCTTGCATCCTCACTCGCCAACCCGGCACGGCATAAATTCGCCAACAGACGTGTATTGTATATGCAAGCTTTTGAATGACAATGCGATATAAAATGGATGTTATGACTATAAAAGGGTCAAATTTTTTAATTTATTATTGAATCAACGTCAACTTATCGGATTTTGTTTAAGCTTTTATCCTTCCCGTAGCAACAAACTATGTCTTGTCGGTGACAGTAAGTGTAGATGTGAAGCTAGGGTGTTGTGTTGGACCGCGCCGTCACCGGCCCGTGTGGCATCAGCCATCTATCGCTGGAGAAACTACGGGGCAGTTAGTTTTATTTATAGATCGTTGTTTTGAAGTTATTATCTTCCGAGCCACTGGCCCGTCTCAAAATAGGCATTTTACGAAGCGAAAACTTATTCTACTTACATTCAGGTTTTGTTAAGTAGCTTTAACAATATCTATGAGCCTATAGCTTTAGTTTTATCAGTGCTGGCTTGATAATGCGTTTTTACCTCCCACGAATATTCTGGCCATTCCCCCGATACCCCGATTTATTTTACGTACTGACATTTATTATTTAAAAAAACCTATGGTTACCAAAGGCGCACGAGAAACACGTCTTAATAATACTAATAGGTAATTTTGGACATCCAAATGGTTATTCAAGAACAACTCTCGATGCTATACCATGAGATAAGCACAAAGATCCCTCTTAAAATAGCACTTTTAATTAAACTTCATCTGAGATCTATTACAGTTAAAAGCTGTATTATTGGTACTTGGTGATCTGGCGCACGCGTAGCGCGCAAGTTGCACCTTGACCGTGACGCGCGCGGTGCTATGTTGACTTTTCACTAAAGCTATGCTAAAGCTCCATAATATTTCGTTAGTAGTGTTTGCTACACTTTGCTACATACATTCGTTGGTGAGCTACAGTGCAATGCTACTCTGAGCTATGTAGCTTCATATGCTGTGTTTATATGACTAACTAGACGTGCCCCGCCATTTTATCCGCGATGTGATATCAATACACTGAAGATTAGGCACAATCACCACGCTTGCCTACTGCGCAATTACGGTAGGTCGTAATACCACCTACTAAATAATAAAAATAAAAATAGGTACTGGACACGATTCATAATTCACACATCATTAGTCAGACGCAAACTAAGCTCTAATGAATGAATTCCATTCATTTCATATCATTTGAAATAGACACTGAGTGATATTAGATAATACAACCGGTATAATATCTATTGAATAATCCCATAAGGTCACACTATGGTCAAGAGTATACTCTAATCAATTAAGCATTATACCAACATTATATTATACAGTCATCTCTCCACTGCCATCGCATCTGTGACGCGTCAGCGGATTAGAAATTATAAGCCTATTGACTTGACACTACGACCTTCACATTTGTATAATTATATAATATGTTATTTATATATGTTTATTAACATTTGAATGCATTAACTTGTATGATTCAGTAAATCGTGTATGGTGAATTGGTGACTTTCGGTCAAGCGTATAACGTAAACGTAAACGGCCAATAGTTTTACATGTTCGAATCCAATCGGCAGTTTTAAAGATTAGCTCGGTCAAACAATAAATTAAACGTTTTTTTCATTAATCTAACAATAATTAGTAGTCCCTTAACAACATATTCCCTTTATAAAACCTACCCTTACCAAGGATCACTAGGGATGGATCAACCACTATCCATAGTAATAGGATAGGTATTACCCTTGTAATCGTTTAGTGCTTCACTAATCCAGAACTAATCAATTTATTATTGTCGTTATGTGTGTGTGCGTGTGTATGTGTATGTGTTAAAACAATTGGTGCGGACTAAGGATTACGATTAATTTATATGAGCTTTCATCGTTGGCCGGTGATCGGAACTGAATGAAACTTTTGGCATCCAGTCAGCGACGCGGGGAGAATCGATTAATAGGAGAACTGTGGGAAATGGAAGTAGAAACAACGGATGTTGCAAATAAAATACACAAGTCTAACACTATTGATGCTTGGCCAAATGTATATACAATTTGCCAACCAAATTATAGTTACAAATGAGTGGCATTGAAAACTAATTGCTACTTTTATATAAACAAGAATCGATTAAATACAACAATCGATTATATTTGTTAATATCCGAGACTCTTACATTAATAAAAACAAAGCACTCCTTGTTTCAATTTACTGTTATAAACATAACGAAGCAGCCATTGTTCCAGAACTAATATTAACTTGTTCAACAAAAGTTTATGATTCGGTAGTTAAAAACATTAATCCATTATGTAGGTAGGTACTTAATGACCAAACTGAACAGAACGCTAATTGAAACATAACACCGCTCCTACACACCGCTGCATTAAGGTTAATTAATATTTCGCAACTCATACTCATTCGAATCGAAACATAATCGATAAATAATTGACCGTGAAGAGGCGTGTTCAATCGAATCACTGTATTGTATCGATATCTGTCGTAATGCGACGGGAATCGAGATCAGTACGGCCCTGGTGGAATGTGTGAATGTGACCTCCGATATTGAATTCAAAAGTTTTCTTTCAAAGTCCGGCCCTGAACGAATCTCTACTTCCAATTTTAAAACAATATTCATACTTTTCCCAGCGTTATCGAGTGTTATGGAAACGAATACGAATATCACGAATATAATATTTATATTCGATACTTAAATTATATCAAATGTTTGTAAACGGGGTGTAGCGAATCTGTCGTGGGAAATCTTTGGACATTCCGTGACTGTTTATGTTTTATTACGTGCAGTTATCAGTCATGCAGGCACGGACTCGGAAGTGGAAGAAGAGTTCACACAACACGTATGATATACTTACCTTCACCAACTTATAAGTACATTGATAATCAATAGTTACTGTTTAGAAAGATTGCCGTCTGAACAAGACTCGCATTATTGACTCGATTACGACCGAAAATTCTATTTCGATTGGATGTAAATTAGGTAGATTTTTTGCGAATTATCTAATAAGTTTTCACTGGACATCGGAAATCATTTCCAATTTGGAGCAATTTAACCACAAAAATCAATATTTCCAAATTGATTTTCTAAACCCGAGCTGTCCGACGGCCTGCCCGACGCCCGCTAGAAACGCGCTCACTCACTGTGAAAATAACGTAATGCTCGAGAAAGCTGACATTTTACTACATTTATGAGATGAATTTTTATATTATATCTGGCTGGTTATCTAACGTACTGTAATATAAAAGAAAATTAATTAGCCACAGATAATTTTCACATTATACCTTCTTTATGAGTGAGTGAAGGGACCATACACGCCACAGAGCTATTTACTATAGATAGAAAATCTGTCAAATACTTACGTAAATAGTTCCTATTATATAATTTTGGTGTTTTCGCTTAGGGTCTAGACAGACGGACTGCAATTCAACTGCAATCCGACTGCCAAATGGCAGTTCAGATGCAGTTTGAATGCAGTTGGCTCGACTGCAATCAAACTGCACGTCGACGGGCAGTTGGCGTGCAGTTGGATTGCAGTCTGAGTGCAGTTAGTCGTTGTAACTGCACCCTTAGATACATACATGAAATATCCAAATGAGAATACATACGATCACTTTTGGGTCGAGTAATATACCACCAGAGACCTTTGAGCCTAATCCGATATTTGACATGTACCATGTAACCATCAAGTACCATAAACTAACCCATACCTATGTAGTAGTAAGTCCAGTGAGTTCACGAGCGGTACGTACTCCGCGCGACTGAAAACCAATAAATAAAAGGAACAATGGCAGTGGCACACTGACACTTTTATTGGAACACTCATATTGGTTTGAGGGAAAGGATTGTGCACAATAATTGGGCTCCGGTTACTCGGGCCAATGTTGATTAAACACTGAGCACTGGAAGGTGGTACGAACCAAACACATAGCGCAGGGATAATAATAATAAGACAAAGTGATCTGAAGTAATTGACAGCAAGGCTCGCTACAGGGACAGACTGCCTATTCACCATACCTCAATATTGTGTAGGTATGCTTAGAACCTTACCAAATTAAAATTCTATGATACATACTAACATATAAATGGGAATTTTCTTATTTAATTATGAGACAAAGTACTAATGTGCTAAACGTTTTTCTGGAGCTGACTTTACACACCTACAGTTTATGTATCAAGAATTTAAAATTATCTCGTTATATGTTACAAGAAAGAGTATATAAACATACTGATATAATATGATTATTAACATTAATTAAGACCTAACTATATATAACTACGATACAATATTGATATTAATTTCCACGTCCCAGCTTCCTGCTAATATTTTAATATCCAAACATTAATGGAATACCAACGAATCGAAGTATTTACCGCAACAATAAACCCTTTTAATCGACTATAACTTATATTTAAAGTTAACTATCTCCCGCGTGTTTATTACTTGCAAACCTCATTACTTGTAGCATATTACTCCTGTCTAGTTTATATATCAATCCAGACGTGGAATATTTAAAATTCCAGTATTTTGCCAACACACTCGTATCAGCGCATAATATAATTTCTCATATAAGTCGCCGTCGCGTCGTAATACTAATTACTAGGGGATGATCAGGGACGTCATCGCGTCACTGTTGTCAATTTAACCAAGAGTTAGGTTAGAAATAGAATAATATAACTTGATCTTTTCGACGTGCTTCATAAAAAATAGTTACTAGAAATTAATGTTAAAATTATACGCATGTGTTAACGGCAATAACAGTAAGTTAAATTATCCCACGAATAACTGAAAACATTAACTGTTATTTATAAAACTTTTGTAGTTTGCGGATTCCGGCCCGTTTGTGTCGGTGTGAAACAAAACGTTTTTATTTAAATTCTTTGCATCCGCGCTGGAATACCTCGCCGCCTTACTTGGTTATTTATACATACAAGTGCATGAAGTATTTTAGAACTGAGAGATGGTATGCATTGGGATCACTGAGTTTAAGATATGTATTAGGTGTCTTAAGAACGTAAAGAATAGTTTAAATTATACAACGGGCAAAGAACAAGCTTCCCAAAATTGAGATCAGGTTGAAACGTAATTTCAAGGTCAAGAAGGTAGAAGTTTATCGTTAACCTCAGATATGAAGAGCTAAAAGCAAATAAGATTTCATTTCATATAAAAACTAGCTGCGCCCCGCGGTTTCACCCGCGTTGTACCCGTTCCCGCGGGAATTTCGGGATGAAAAATAGACGTTGGCCGATTCTCAGACCTACTCAATATGCTCACAAAATTTCATGAGAATCGGTCGAGCCGTTTCGGAGGAGTACGCGAACGAACACTGTGACACGAGAATTTTATATATAAGATATCAAAACGGTAAGAAATATAACTGTGTCACGTATAGGAATATACAAGGTAAATTCCTCCATTCTTCCCTTGTGTAATAAAACTACATACTTTATTCACGTTACATGCAGGTAATGTGTACATTCACATGTATTTGTTCAAGGCGGGCGCGGCGGCCATCTCTCTGTTATGACTCCGAAGCCCTTTTTATTTCCATTCCCTTCCACCGAGAATAAAATACAAACGACAGCTTTGGACTTGAGAAATATTTCTATTTATAACACACTTTAAATAAACCATGCAGGGAAGCGGTAAATTGAATGTTCAGTCTGGGAGCCCACCTCTAATATAAAGGTATTAAGGTACCTATTACAAATTGACTAGTAGTTAAAATATCACCCATTATGTTGTTGGTAATTACAATTATGTTAAACTAAATAATGACAACTAACTATAGAAATAAGTAAAGGGTACCAAATTCGATTCTGTGCCGGTGCAGATATTTTCGGAATGATAAATGCGTGTTGTTGTGTTTGACGTGTGTGTCCGCCCGCCCTTAATGGTGTTGCCGTGTTTCAGTTTTGTTTCATTCATTCACAGATAGGGCGGTCATTTATTTATTTATGCATTAGTAACGCCTCTCGGATTGGCTTGCATATTACATGATTTTCAGACGCCTGTATAACATGTATATTTCAACTTTCAAGAATTTAATTCAATATTAAATTCTATATTAGCGCTACTGTGTTTCGGAGAGCACGATACGTTTTCGCAACTGGTTGATTCGTTAGCCTCTATCGGAGGCCTTTAGGCGGTCTAAAAAACGTTGATATCTGAGTTTGCCACTAACCTTATTTTGAAAATGAAGAAAATTGACATACGTATGGTTTTCTCTCTATATTTAGCTTGATATTGCAGGTAAGTAGTAGGAAAATAAAATCGATGTAGTTATTAAGTGTAGGGCCCAATTTACATAACAATTGACCGAATAGAAAGTGTAAAACGATCTCAATCCGCCAGTTATTGTTGTAATTGCTCAAACTGACGGCCATCAAGATAAGCCATAGATCTCATCCACACATCAGCACTTTTACTCGATACTCAAGAAACTAGCGCATATTTCACGTCGGTGACTCCGAGCCGGTAATTAAAGCTGTTTATTAAGAGCTGTTATATACATAAAGGTGCGTTCAGACTAGACAGGCGAATGTTCATTCTACCTCTCCTGCGTTAAAAAGTTTCGGTCGAAATGATTCGGACATGGACACACTGACACACTGATGGGATTAAACTGGTATAGCCAGACCTTTCAGAGATACAACCATCGATCGGTCGATCATCGATTATCGATCCTGACTGTTCAATCGTCGTAGACCATGTCGGAAGCCTTTAGACAGTCTAAACTCCGCTAGTTGGCCACTAAACTATTAAAACTTTCTATATACCATCGATTTGCTGAGAAATAATCAAACTACGGCAATGTATACGCAGGTTTACGTACTAACTGTGTTTTATTCTGTAACCCCGCCATTACTGCGCGCGCCGGTGCGCACGCGCCGCTAGGTAATCACCGAGATAAGGTGTTATCAGTAACGCCACATAATCTGGTTTCTTCCATATTGGTTTAAGATTCGCGGAGTTGTTTACAACTGGATGGAAAGTAGCGAGATGCGACGTGCGTACACACGCGCGTCAAACATGAGACGTCGATACTGGATAATTATAAAAAAGACGTGTGTCACTCGGGAACTGCCGCGGTAAAGCTATTGCATAGTTATTTTTTGTATCACTAGATGGTGTTAGTGTGCTGAATGTCTGCATCGCGCTAACGTTGTGTTCTGGGCTTATACGTAGGCAATGTTTGAGGAACGTGAGGTTTTGGAGAGTGAGGTTTTTTCGTTACGGAATTTCTGGATTCGGTCCCCGCGCTCAAGGCCCGCGGTAGAAGCTATGCAATAGCTCAATAATTATAGATGGTTTAGAAGAATACATACATAGAAGTAACGCACTTTTAAATCATTATCGTCAATTTGCGAAGGTGACCCTGTAGTCCATCCGCGGTGTCAGAGATTTTCAGCCGCCTCCGACATGGTCTCACGATCAATTGACAGAAGTGGGAACGACAATTTAACCTGCTTGCAATTGGATAGAAATTGCTATTAGTGGGCCAACCGTTTGATAGTAACCGAACTGTACGTAGCTTAACACTTGTGATGTTATACACAAGCAATAGTGTGTTTACTCCAGCCGATAATACCACTTATCGAAATGGCTTCTTATTAATAAAATAAAGTAACATTGCGATATTTCCCGCACTTTCTCTCTCCAGGCGACTCGATTCGCACATAATCTCCATTAAACCTTTAACCCCTACCGTCCGAGTAAACATTGGTTTGTTTACGTCGAATACTTATTATTACTGAATGCAGTTTACAACAATAACATTAAGTATTTATGTTATTATACTCGTAGATGTATTGTCTACTACGTGTTACTAGGTTGTATTCTGTATGTTACACTTGTCCATTTCCTTTTTCCTTTTGTTAATAATGCTCTTGTAGTTGAAGTCATAAAGAAAGACATGATGCAGTATGGTAGAGGCTTATGTTATGCGCCTCACAATATTATTGGCTATTTCAATTGTTTCGTGTGGGCGTTTCAATTTATAGACAACGTCAGAGGCCGTTAGTTAGGTAGTCTATAAAGTTTATGGTAGTAAACCGAATTCCTTGATATTTGATCCTTTTAAACGGTTCTTAACAGTTGGCAGAAAGGAGAAGAATCGTGGTATTTTCGGGCCTTCGTTGCACGAATTTCTCCCCTTGGACCTAGCTATGAACGCATAAGTTGACGAGCGGAGAGTTGGTGAGTATCGAGTTGGCGAATTGATGAATGACGAATTGGCGAATTGAATAAAACCCCAGCAAGCTACGGTAAGGACAAGTGAAACATATATTCTATTGCTTTCGCTTAATGTGAACGATTCTAAAAACATGAGGCCTTTGCCCTGTAGTGGATTCTAATTAGAATTTAAAATTTGATTACTTGTTCTTTGTACAGTATCTATAAAAACTTCAGTTCAAATATCCTAATCTTCAAAGTAATTTATCGTTGGTTCAAGATGTCCAAGTAAAATCGATTCGTTTCCCCTAAATTACGATTTGGAATCGATTTCATTCAACACTGTATCAACATTTGATTTTTATGTCATTGGATTATGATGATTATTTTCACGGTCAGCCGTGATTCGGTTAGACCGCCTAAAGGCCGTCGATATGGTCTTGATTTACAATAATTACCAGATAATTAGTAATAACGTATACATTATTTTATACATTATACATTTTATAATTAATTAAACTGTGGCCAACTTAGTAATTAAGATTATTTTATCGCAAAATGTATAAAAAAATAGAACTAATTTTTCAAACACATTTGAACAAGATACTATCAATCTTCTGAATGTATCCTCAATAAATGAAAAACAAATGAAACTCACCTTCCAAAAAAGCAATCGTCATAAAACTCTCATCACAATATCTTCTTAACTAATTACTGTATCAACTCATTAATTCTAATTCAACTACAATATATTATTAGTTAACCCTGCGCGCGCGTGGCTGTCTCAACAACGGCCCAGCGTGTACTGTCTCGCAGACCCGTACGGTACAGTCATCTGGGAAAGTGGACGGTGTCACACGAGAGGTCAAGTTCAGCCAATTGCCACGGAATATGTAGCACTATGCAGTTCAATTACCACGGAATATGTAGCATTTTGTATGTGGTATATGGGTATTGTGTACGAGCGGATGTTCTGGCGTGTGCATGGAATATTGATGGGCGTATTGTCTTGGACTGTTGTTTTTAAACGAAAAGAAAGTTTGGGTAGGACCCCGATAACTTAACATGACATGAGAAAAGGATCATTGCTCTGTGATAATAGTGCACAGACATACCATGAAATAGTTTATGAAAAAGAAATATTTATTTTCCAATAAGAATTTCTTTTCAAAACACAGCTGAAAAATGTGGTGTTTAAACTGGAAACAAAAACATTCCCAAACTATTTAACCTCATATACAATAAGTTTACATAGAGCGTCGTATCACGAGATATAGAACACCATCATAATACTGAAACAATATACTCGTATTCATGGCTCAGTACCGCATGCGTCCATCCACAGCATCTGCAGCACGTGAATTAATCTTTCTATCTACTCTCTCTGTCGCACCTACTAGGAAAGCAGCTCGTAAGAAAAGGACGACTAAAACATCCGCACCGCGCAAGTTCACCCCTAAATACCAGGGGCACAGGAATATTACCACACTTTCTAACAATCAATAGAACATTTTATTGGGCTCAGCAAACACGGGAGATGTTCGAGCGTTTTTTACCCAATTATTCGCGCAAATAAAACGCACATGATAATTAAGTCTCCGCAGCGATTAATTTATTATCAGTGACATCGATATAGCATGCAGCGGTTAATTAAATGAAAATCTCTTAACACTCGACCACGGCACTCTCATGAGATACAAGCAATCTAATAACGAATCAAATATCAATCAATTTATGTTACGGCTCGTAAACTCCAATACTTGGTCCATTGGAACTTATCACTGGACTCGCATTAGGACCACTTGAGACTAATACTAATAGAATTTGTATTAACTGTAACCGTGAGAAACTACTTTCGTTCAATTTATTTATTGTTTTTTGGGGATTAACTTATTGAGTTGGCTCTGAGGGGTGTGAGAACGACTCCAGAGGGAAGGATAAGTGGTATTAATGTTTTGTATTTTTTCTCGTTTGTTTGATATTCAATTAATGTCATGTTTGATATATTCGCATGAGAAAGGTTTCATAATAGTCGTTAAGTTCAGTTTGAGAATTTTTTAATGAATATAAACTCTTCTTGACAATTTAAAGTGACAAGTACCAGGATAGCATCAATTAACAAGAGTTAGAACAATAAATATTAATCCAAGACCGCGATAACGGATGATATCACTGTTATAAGTAACTGTTTGTGCCGACGACACTGTCACTATTTGCTTCTTTTTAATAAGTACGTATGTTATTATTTATGGAATAGGAGCACTGAAACTCTTCCCATTTATGTTGTCCTGGTACTTACGAAGTCAACATATCAAGAACAATCGTTTTATTTACTTCCTGTAAAATATTTCTAATTCAAATACTTTGTAAATGACTAAGTAATATTAACTTAATACTCGAATAAATAATGACGCACTTTACAAACTTTTAATAAATTACTGAAAATTGATACAAATATTTGCAAAATGACGGAATTTCAGACATCTGTTCTCGTATGTTTAAAATATTTTAATTTTACACAATGATTGCCAAATTGAAGTAAGTTAACAATGACGAATACTGATCAAATTAGCTGTTTATCTAACTATGTATGAAACGTTCCTTTCTATTCGTAAACCCTAATAAATAAATAAATAAACCCTACTTCTAAATCATTATGATTCCCTGGTATGCAATGTTCAAACTCTAGAAATATTTTCTAATTAATGCTTCGCACTGTCATAGTACACTACTTAAGAAACCGACTATCAATATCAGTAATTACGAAAGGAAGTGTCCGTTTCCATCACTACCTGCCAATAATCCAGGTTCCACTAAACACTACATTTAAATACGACGGGAAACGTTCAAAGCTAGACCAATAAACCCCAAGGAAGTGTCCGCGGAAGTATAATATATCTTAAAGCCTAGGAAAGCCACGGGAAATGAACGTACATTGTTTATGAGGAGTTCGTATAGTCCTTGTTGCTTTCACAATAAGGGTGAGGTGTGGCGCACCAGACAGCGCAGTCTAGACATGCGTAAACACATAAAATGTTAAAGTATAGTTGGGCGATAAAATTCAGCAGTGCAGTGGTAATAGGGCGGGACTAGTCACTCGTGTGTTCGTTAGTGTGGGCTCTTTGAGTGCGCGGATGTGGGCCGGCAGTGTCAGGAGTGTTCTGTGAAACGCCAGAATTAGGACTTAATTACTAACAGGTTCGACCATTTATATACAAACACTTCGTTCCGCTAATGCTTATCCGACTTCTACAACTCAACTGACGTCTTAAGGTGTTTTTCTGTTTAAATATTATCAGAAAATTATTATGAAGCTGCCTTCCTAGCTATGCTATACTTCGTCTGTAACTATGCTCACATTTGATATGATTGATGGATACTAAATATAGCATAGCAGACTCTAGTGGAGAAGCGCCCTAGTCCAAACGTAGCTCCACACGTTACCCTTCCCTATTTCGTGTTCTTCATCCAGTATTCCCCTTTCTTTCCTATCAACCACAATCGTAAGTACCAGGAAAGCATATCAGATAGACAGTGACTTTGATCTCGTCGAGCTGTCGACGGACGGTAAGCTTTGATTTGTAACGTGGAGAGGCGTCCCGGTCTATTCCCGGGTGTTTATAATTACATTAGAGCCACGTGTTATACACTTGCGGGATTAACTTAGATTCCTTGTTCTAAACAATGGCGAGAATAAAGCTTTCGATGGTACTGCCATCTATATGTCGTGAAGGGTAAGCTGGTATCGTATATAAACCATTTAACAAAAACACTTACAATGTGCATTATTTTCTGGGACGTCAGGCCAGGGTTCTATTCATTTAACTTTGTTTATTTATTTGTCCTGTTCGTACAATAGGCGCAAATCATCACCGCTGAATTCTTCAATTGATGCTCTAATTCAGTCGATATACATTACGTAGACTATTCATTCAATGATTAATTAAGTAACAAGTACCTGTATCTATTAGGCGCTAAAGTAACCATAATCTCCACTATACTAATACCAAAACACTTTAGTCATGTAATAGTAAAAACATACTCTACTAACAAACAACTGTAAGTACTTACGTCTGTTTGGCCAGCTGAATCCATGATGGCGTAAAAATTAAAAAGGTAAAATGGCGTCATTGAATTTAAATGCGAATTAATTGTTCCTCTTCATACATTTATCATGCGAAGGACGATCTTATATGTTCAGTTGGTAAATGATTCATATTTATTGTACTTTAATTGTTTTATATATTAAATAAAGGTTCATAACTTCATACCAGCCTTTCAAAGAGTATAATATGTACTTTGTATTATATGCGTGTGATATATAACTTGTGTAATTACTTTACGCTTCGTGATAGTGAAAACAAAATAGCTCGTATATTTGAAATGTTTTGCGGTATACATCAACGTATGCAAATGTTATGAAAATCCTTTCACGAGTATTTCACAATAGCCAGTTAACCATCCTACTAATATTATAAATGCGAAAGTTTGTGAGAATGGATGTATGTATGGATGTATGTTTGTTGCTCTTTCACGAAATAACTACCAAACGGATTGGGATGAAACTTTACAGTAATATAGGTTATACATCAGAATAACACATAGAATACATTTTATCCCGAAATTCCCGCGGGAACGGGTACACCGCGGGTAACACCGCGGGGCCCGACTAGTCTAGAATAAAGTCAAGTCGGGTCTACACTAGCGCACGATAGAGCACGTGATTCAAGTTAGAGATGCAATATTTAGCTGTGACAAGAAGATCATCTATGATAGTGCGACCGTACTATCGAATTACGAATGGATTAGTTTTGGATTTATATAGGGAAACATGTACTACACTAGTAGGCACTATGATTTAATAACTAAGTAAAGAACTGAGTAAAGTAAAGTATTAGCCTGATATGTCCCACTGCTAGGTAAAACCCTCTCTCACTCTACATCTAAGGGTGCTTTCAAATTACACGATCGTACGTTCACAATACGACAAACGCACGGCTTCGGCACCGCAGCGGTCCGACACGAAACGCATAATTTGAAAGCACCCATAATCTCACTAAACATCTCAGTACTGAGTAAGTATGTACTATGTTTTACTACGAAACGAACACTTCGTAATACTGCTTTATCGGTTATCCTATTCACGGTGCTACGATCATCATTTTTCCTATCAGCCACCTGACAACTTCGCATACTATCCTTCTGGACAAGACGCTCGCAATGTAAACGTTGTTTATTAATAAAACCGTCATCGTGAGTGAACCCGCGGTGCTCAGACGGAGTGTCGCTCCTCGCTGATTGCCATTCATCACGCGCCGCGCTCGAGGGCCTGCTGGGGGCTCCAGGGTTTGGACAATTCGGGGATATTATAGAAAATTTACGGGGAACTTAAGCAGACTCTCTATTCTACTCTCTTCCATACTTTTCGATTCTGTGTGATAAATTGCAAAACCCAAAGTTACCTTCTTAAACTGTATTCAAAGTTATTCAAAGTATCGATTTATTGTCTTGTTACATGATCATATTTAGCAATGGTATAGATAGATGATAATTTAAGAATACGGACTGATATTTTATAGTATTTCAGCTCTACATTTTTAAGAACTCATATTGTTAAACATTATTTAATCCACGACTGCAAACTTCCTAATTTCCTCCAAACCACAGTCACCCTACAGTCTGCGAATCATCATTCTTTCTCGCAGACATCTCACTCGTGTGCGTGTCATTTGATTGTGCACACACACAGGCGCGGCCCTTCCTGTAGGTTCGGTCTTTTGTCTCTTCCCTTTGATTACGTGTGAAGTAGTTCTTTGGAAGCGTCATCGTCTATTACAACTCATTCAGTGAGTATTTTTCTTTATTGAAAAACGGGAACTTTAAATTATCCAATAGAAGAAGCACGCTATGATGGAATGTCTGATGTCTGCACGCTATAATTGACATTGAAACCCTTGCTTTTTCGGTTAAGAAATAGTCTTTAAAAAGTAGCAGTCAATAAACAACCGTTTAGATGGAGCGAGTTTAGAACCTGCTGGTTAGCCAATCGTACAAAAAACATTTGGCAGGTAATATGTAAAGTTCTTAAATCTAACAAATTCAAAGTTGATTTGTGCCTATCGGCATAAAAAGAGGATGATTAAAATAAACATCATCAATGCTTTACGTCGTAAATGCTCACGGGGTTAACGTAGCAACTGCTGCACAACATACTTTCGTGCTAGTTTCAAATCTGTCTTCGATATCTGAATCTATATCTCGCATGTTACATTTCTAAGATTATTTAGCACTCACTATAAATCCAACAGCCAGTTAATGCGTCAATTAATTTTCTTCGTAACTCATTTCGAACCTGTTCGAAACAAATACACGAGGATTCTCAAAGATTATCCAGGATTAGAAGAAAGCTCTTATATCAGGGATGTCTCCTAAATCGCGAAAAGCGATTGAGTACCTTCATTAATAACATGATCTAGGTGTTCATCGGGGGGTGTGGACTCAGTCTGGGTGTCTGGCTCTGATCCCAATTTATTAGTGTGATTTACTCCAGCATTGAGTTATGGTTGCGACTTGAATAACAGTATGGTTAATTTATTAACCGCATTGAGCGAACGCAGTAGTGTGTAGGCGCTTACTTTTATAATTATTGTTGTAACATTGAAAATGTAATGACTTATTGTCATCGATGATTGTCTCTCGCTCACAGGAGACAATCAATGCAATAAATAAATTGAGACCCGTTCAATGTTCCTTCTACGTACCGCGACTTAATTAATTCTTTACAATCTCAATACTCATCTCTGTGCCTAGATCTTTTGTCAGAGTAATAAATATCGTAAGCAGTATGTAAATCACGCATTCCCCTCGTTTGTAAATACAATAAGCCCGTCGAGTTATTATTCTACGTAAATTGCGTCCGGCTTGTATTGGTGGCAACAAAGAGTTACGGGTGGTCTATACTCTATGGAGGGCATAAACAAAGGAGGTATAAATAAGTGGTTATTGAGAGAACTTAACCTCTTCAATGTTTATGCCGAGTTCACATTTACGGCCATGATGCGGCGAGTCACTAATTAAATGTGCTTTTATCGAAATTTTAAGACACGTTTTGCTCACAACAGGATGCCATAAAGTTTATGAAACATTGCTCAATTTCAATTAAGCTTAGTACTATTTTATTATATTCTGTAATAAGAATTCTAAAATAATATGCATTTACTTTATTTTATTTGAAAGTCTACTAAATTTCTTTGGCGAATGTACAAACATAAAATGGTATGTCCTCGTCAAGAGGATCTCGAAAACCATTCGTCCGTCAGTCTCGGTCGATTGGTAAGTCTCGGCGAGTGTGTGGATCCGGCATAACAAGTGAGAGGACATTTTTATAAGTATTCCTGTTGGTTGTAATTGGCAGGATGCGGGCGAGGGCCCTTGACGAGCCGCACTGAGCCGCACGCAGCCGGCAGCCACTTCGATTGTTAATAACTGTGAAACTTTAATTGGTTACAATTTATTTTTAACACTCTCTATGGTTTGTTATGATGGATCTAATGATGGACGTCTAGCACTGACGTACGGAGTGTTCTTAAAAGGATTATTTGAAAAAGAACGTGGATTTTATTCGTTCTTAACTTTCTTTTGTTTTTTTTGTGATAAACAAAAGAACGCTACATTATATAATTCAAATTATGGACAATATTTTACAAAAATGCTTGAAAGTGGTTTTATTGTTGCGTGTGATGTAATAGAGGAAAGTTTATAAATTTATTATTACTTAATACAAACAAATAATAAATTATTAATAAGTGTTACATATTTAGGGAAATCTACATTCTAATAAAAACAAAATGTAACGTGACAACAAGTAGCTGTCATCTTTAATTAATATTAAGACATACAAATATAAAATATACATAATTAGAATAATTTAAATACTAAATTATATAGGTACATATTTAAATACGAAACAAGTTATTTGCATAAATGGAAGGACATTCTGTGACTTTGTTCACTTGGAAAATGAAGCAAATTTTTGTACACATGATCTAACAAAATACTTCCTTTGGAAAAAAACCTTAACAATTTACTTTTCATCTAGACAATCTATGGTACACTCTTTTTTCGTTTCAATAATAACTGTTAATTAGTCTGTGGGCTATATTTTCGGTGGAGCACGGTCCAGTTCTCACGGAGGAAGCGGTTCGAGACGAAAATATAAATAATAATATTAGTCTCGGCGAGTTCCGGGACTCCACATGGAGTGTCAAGAGACGTAACATGAGGAAAGATGTTTGGCTGAGAGGAAAACGAGGAACTACCAACATAATAAATGCATTATGAACACAAGAAGGTTTATTAAGTTGGGTGTCAAAACGTTTTTGAAGTACATAAATAAGTATGTTCATATTATACCTATTGTGTCTTCGGTCCCAATATGTTCCCAATAATCATTTTCGTAAATGTTAACTACTACATAACATATGTTTGATATTATAGTAGTTAAGTATGTACTTAACTACTATAATATCAAAAAGCATCAACAAAAAATTTTTTGACAAAAAGTGCATCTATATCTAATAATAGCATAGACCTATTGAAAACCTTGTGGAACTCTTAAATTTAATGTTTTCTTAAACGAAACTGTTATCTTAATCAAGATAATATTCTTCCCGGAAAAGTTATTTTTAAAGCGCTTGGGCATCGTTAATCGCTACGTTAGTTACATTTATTGAAAAGTAATCAATAATAAATGAATACTATTCATTGTTTTAATTGATGTTCGATCCATTCAATAGCTTGCGAATTCCCTAAACAAAGTATTAAGGAAAATTGCGCGAAATTTGACATTCGGTTCTCTCATATTGGTGTTTTCAAGCCAGCTTTATCTTGTTTGAATAACATTAGAATGGTATTGCATAAAAACCAGTATTTAATCGGTCAATGATCATTAAATCATAAATTATTAAAATGTGCTCGAACTAAATTAGCTGGCATTTTGTTTGGATGGTCTGTTGACAAGGAAGGCTTTATTTTACAATTTTAAATAAAATATGTGCCAAATCAATGGAGTATTTTCAGAAAACTTAGTTCTTTACTATACTATCATCGCTCCGCGGTTTTACCTGCATTTTGCTTTTTTTGCCCATACATATGTCTCTCCAACACAAAAATAATTATTCGAGTCCGACCGGTAGATTCAGTAATAAGCGCGTTAAAGTAAATAATATAAAATATGTTAGCTTATTATGTTAATAAGAACTGAGCATACTCGTAGATGAGAGAGTAATTAGTGCGCACACAACTTAATTAAGTGCATATGTGTGTACTCTGCCCGTAATCTCTTTTCAGGTGACATACCGTAAGGTAGTTTTATTTCTTCGTATTATTCGTTTAATAATAAAGATGGCGTCTCGTCCTCACATCCGCCCGACCGGTCGACGACGCATCACAGATCACTATCTTACTGTCAGTGCACAACGTGCTTGCTTCAGTGTAACGGACTATACTCGTATGCCTCATGTATTACTTGTCAATCAAGAAAATTTAACCTACTTGAAAACATAACAATGTTCTAAATTGTATCAGTTTAAGTTTATTGAAACAAATAGTATTAGAAGTGCAATAAAAAGAAAAATCATTGCTTTTGATATAACGATAAAAAAAATCACAACCAAGAAACAAAAAATCTAAAACATACAAAGTCAAGTCGAATAAAATATGACTAAAGGAATATAAAATAATATAATGGAATGATTATTCAATGAAACATATCTATATAATGAATAGCAAACGTCAGTGTACGATGACAGTGCCTCATCTAATAATAAATTCAGAAAGTGAATAAACCTGGAATTACACAATCCACGAAATAATTAAGAATAAATAACTGAACGGAGCCGAACGGGGAAAGTGGTTCTAATTAGTGTAATATAGTCCGACTTCATTAGAATTATTACGTGAGGTGAGCGAGGCATGTGCGCTGATGACTTCGGAATTATTCGGCGTGCTCAGTGCTTCAGTGAATTTTAGGTAAAAATTTTAAATGCTGCGGGCTGGCGAGTTTACAGACTATGGGCTGGCGAGTTGAATAGTTAGTGCGCCCGGCGCGTGTCACACATGTCAACGATGCTTTAAATTTAGTGGGGGGAATAGTTTGACCATAAAAAACGTTATTTTTATCAAAACTAAAAGTCTATACCACTTTTGAGGACTACAACTTCGTGACTGAAAATAACTATATTTTCGAATTGTCTTAAACGATATAACATAATATAAACTTTTGTCACATTATACACAAATGAAAACCGTATCCGTATGTACATTGTTTAAAGATCGTACAGCCTAAACAGACAGACATAACAACTTCATTGTGTACGATAACTGTATTAGAGCTCGATTTCATAACAACTATTCGGCACCGACGTGAGAAACTAGAAAAAAGTAAAAGTGTTGGCACTAAACAGGTAATATCACTAATATTATATGGCAACACTCACACTTTTGGAAGAAAAACTGGTCTCAATAACTATGTAGTAACAGGTCCAAATAACAGATAACATGTTGAGATAACGTTACATTTCACGTTATTTATCACAACAATAACGATTATAATGAAATAACGTGTAATTTAATTGGAGAGTTATTTCATGAAAGGCACATTACATCGAAGTCTTTATTGAATTCGATTTTAATACAAAGCAGATTTCAATGTTTTGACTCAACATAGTACGTTTTTTATATGAATGATCTTGTAAATGCAAATTACAACTAGTGTCAAATTGCGTCGCAAATCGATCGCACATTGTTCAACACTCGGTCCACGCGTGGGCGTGGGATTTAGCGTGGGATTGAAGACGTTACGAGATCAAACGCAGAACAAATAGGTTTATTGGTACAGTTGTGTTTGACAAATTGACTTAATGGTGTCCTCTGCGGAGATCACCCACCATGTTAGATGTTTTAAAACTTAAGCAATTATATTTCTTCAAATCATTTCAGTTGATTCATCGTTATTTTAATCATTTATCATTATGATGCACTTCTTCTTGCATATTGTAAAATAATAAGTATTTCAGAGGCAACAACCAGCAATCAAGTCATTAGTTAGTGCGATGAACCGAGATAAGTACCTACTTGTTATATTGCGTTTCGGTTCTTGACGTAATCAAACTAGTTTTACATAAAGTTATGAAAAAATACAACAACTCTGTTATTATAAGAATAAGTTATAATAATTATTTTCAATTTCCATTTCATATTATCATCGTTTCTTCAAAGAAAATTCAATGAAAATGCTATTCTTAGTAACGTAAGGTACCAGGGCAACATGATCGTAATAGAGATGTTCAATTGTTATTGTGATCGAATCCATTGTGTGGCCGGTGCCTACTAACTGACATGTATTGAATAATGAGCTTATTGTAACTGAATGGTTATTTATTGTACTTGTTATTAATGTCCCCTTCAATAACTGTGACAAATATATTTAGGTAATTTTTACTAACAAATGATTTTGATATTTTGAAATACACTTAAGGCTATGAAGTTTTGAGGAAACCACAGACAAAATGTGGTTTTAATTATTAAAATTAAGATGTGACATCATACATCATCAGTTACAAGGCTACGTGACCTAAAACCAAAACTCTAGGACGGTCACTTACCGCAGGGCTCAGACATGTGTATACAAATAATGGCCCTGCACTCTAAGGAATATAAATTTTCGCTAATTCATTAATTGGCGATTTAATTGACGTCACAGAGTGACGACGACTACCACTCAGACTTATTGAACTTAGTTTTTAATGTTCCTAATGAGGGTGGACTAGTTTATATGAAGTTTATTTGTGATCATTGACAAAAGTGTCTCCATCATCCTATTACTCGAGAATCCTACCTGAATCAGTTATTTCACTCATGACGTCCATAAGAGGACGAGTGCAGATCAAATAATAAAGTGTTGCTATTAGCGGAGTCCTTGGCCACGGGCGCGGAAATAGTTCAGCCATTCCTGACGCTGAGGGCAACACTGGGAGCGTTTGAAAAAAAAATGATCGAGATTCATTCTAGAGTCTATTGCGAGTACTGATATTTGTATTTACTATTATTTTGTACTTTCTGTAAAAGGAGTCGTATGGATCTAGTTCAATCGCCGACTCGCATTCCGCCAACAAAACTAGCTTAATTTAAAGAAACGCCATATAAGTGAAGAACAAAGACTTGATTCATCTATTCAAAGAATATAATAAAGTAAGTTTTCATATAATACAAATAAATTACCGATATGCAAAGTAGTTATTATTTATTGGAATATGATTTACTGGATTTAATAATGTACCAAACATGGGTACCACGTTATAAAGCTCAGAAATATTTTACTTAATGAGGTATCTTTCTTGCCGACCGTCCCGCGTGAGCGTATTTCCGATGACAGCCGTCAAGTCATTAAATTAAACGTGTGGAAATGGAATGCTTTTCATTTAACTTAATGTTTGTTTTGTGGTTTTATTGATATTCAAGTAAGGGCTACAGCTGACTGCGATCCGATCACTCACAGATTCTCAGGAAAGCAAGATAAATAGGTACCTATTATAAAAAACAATTTCTTATATGTAAAAATTGAGTATAATATCCAACGTATCAGGCATAACTCTGGAAGAAAGGCTCCTAGGTCAACGAGTTATCTATAACCAAACCAATATACATCCATAACTTACGAGTTCTAATCTTAAAATAACCACAAACAATCCGTAAGACACATAAATCATAGACAATATTGTCGTAAAACTATTTAAAACCGAACAAAAACTTTCTTCGTCGATTTATCAGTATTTTGTTTGAAGGAAGTATGTACTTCCTAATCGGTTGAGATAACCCTGCGGTCACGAGTACCTAGTTTACTTTGAAAGAAAAAACTAAACAGTGTCGAAAGTGTGTCTTATCGACTGGTACCAGGCTGGCAGCAATCAGTATATGTGTGCGAAAGAGGACATGGCGTTATTACGAAACTTAAAATAAGACAGAAAGAATTTAACATAAACTACTGAACAGAGTAACCTAGACTAGAAGCTACAGGGTAAGCCTAGAATAGGCTAGTCTATCGCAGAACACATTTAGGTGCACAAGAATATATTCTAGTTCTCTGAAAAATCAAACTTTCCTTGATGAAATCTGCCCTGATCGGAGTAGAGAACCTAATCAAAGTCCTCTACTCCTAACAGGGTCTCTTCCAAATCGAAACCCTGGATCCTTCACCGCACCGTGCCACGTGACCCATCTTTCAGCTAAATTTTCTTATTAACTTCCTCGGAGCCTTCGAAGAGAGTACCGTGTAGTATTCTATATTGTATAGTACCTCTGCTCTAGACCACAGAATACGTAACAGCCTCACTAAGGGTCAGCCCACACACGCCCCCGCGCCCGCTCGCACACCGAGCAAAAGCAATAGATACATGTCGAGGACACTTCATTGTCACTTATTTGTTTCGTTATTTATCACAGATCCTTGTTCGAAATAAATGCTCTTTGTCTCACCTTTTTTAGATCATTTTTGAAGGACAAATTTACCGTAATTTGAAACACCCTCTCCCTTGTGGAAAACCTATTAATTACCGCGTTTCTTGTCACTTGGATTGAGGCACAATGTAATTTGCCCCCAACTTCCACAGCGGAGCGACGAGCAAGTTCAGAAAAAATGTACACCATCACAACTGAAGTCATACAATAATAACAACCATTTTTATAATCACCACGTGTGGTATTACTCATAGTATGATCGTCTCTCAGTATATCAATACTAACTACAACATATTCTGTACACCTCCACGGCTGCGTCCCACTCGTGATGTGACCGCTCCCTCACACGTGTTGTGCTCAAACGTCCCGCTAATGAGGACACTCAACTCCACATTACACTAATCAAGAGTTACACAACTTAATTACCACAATATAATTAACGCAGTCAAACTGCATACGACGGTAAATGACGTATGGAATTGCAAAAAACAACGGTTGTATTAAAAGTAATACTCCTGAAATTCTTGAAATTTGACAGTTTGTCTGATATTTTTCACTGAGTATTCGGATTCGACCAGTTCCGTTGTCATCTAATGAGACCGATATCTCCATTGAGCGAGGAGCATTTGCCATGCAGGGAGATCCACACCATTACTAGTAAACAGATAGAACCGTGAGACACATCCTCACTTATGAAGAGAGCAATTGTCCTTACAAAACAGAGCCACAGTCACCAGATATATTAATAAAACAAAACGCTACAATTAAACAAATGAACGCACAATTACTCGCGAGAGTTGCGCAATGTTAATAGTTTCATATACATGATATTGATGAGCTCAGCTTTTTGTAGTCAACTGGAGTAGGTCATACCTCGCCACCTACACGCAGACACTCCTTGCAAATAGATTATATTATACGCAGTTAATATTGTAAAAAGTAATGTAATTAGCATAATGCTGATAAGCTAGGCGACCCTGTGAAATACTATTTACTTCATTTGTTTCTAGATACCAAACATTCTCAGATCACTTTAATTCAGATAATTAGGTGATTACTTAGATATGTTTTATTTCTAATTACCTAATCAACTTAGTCCGACCGCACCGACTAGAGTCAAATGAGTCTGTTCTATGAAACCTGTGAAAAATACAGACAGACGTGTTTTCTCTACTGGAGCACCTTCGTAATAGAGGAAAAGTCAATTTAACTTACCCATAGTCTGCCTTATCTTGTGAAAAATAATTTATTACCACACCTAAAAAGTATAAACATTCCGTGATACACCAAGGTTCACTTTCATTTCAAGAAACTAAAATTGGCACATCGGCTGCCTCCACTAACACACAAATCAAACCCAGATTCAAAAATTCAAAAATAGCACACCTATGACATAAAATATATGTTTATTGGTATTCTTGACTTTGAATACATCATTAGAATGCAAGGAATCGCTACATTCACAGTTTTATATGGTTTCCGGTAGGACGCGCGGCGTATGCGCATCGCTTTGGGCGCGGGCGATAATCATATGCAAACAGACGGACAACGGATTCGTACCCACAAATGGAAGGAGAAATTCAACACTTCACATCCATTCGGTAATGTTTGCGTAATACTTTTAATCTGAACCCTTGTTATGAATCTATTAACCTGGACTAATTCTGGGATCAGTTACGACCGCAATCTCAGCAATCTCAGGGGGTTCGCGAACATTGGAGGTACAGGAACGTCATAAATCTACTCTCTTCGCCGATCCAGCTCTGCTAGAGAATTATCACTTAACATAATCAGAATTAATATTCTAATTGCGACAGACAGTGCCAGGTTTATTATAAATAAAAAGTTCGAGTATTGGCTTATCCTGGGAAGCAGATTTACCAGGAATGGTCTCCTCTAATCTCTTCTACGTTAGCCTTTGTTAACCTAACCTTAGCCTAAGTTAATATTACCCGATCCAAATTCCTAGAAACGCTGTTGTCATGTTGTTCATCAAAATACCTAAAATTTGAGATATACTCGTATATGTATAATATGTATTAATAATTGTTACCGGTGAGGCTTCAGTTCCCACGGTCGGGAGGCCGACTCAATGTCACCCGTAATGACAGTGAAACCGGCGGCTTCCGAATACTGTCGTAAAGTGGACTGTTACACGGTGACGCGGTCAACATGGTTATTATGTTGTGTTATGATGAACAACACAACAATAGCACTTCTAGTGGCGTCATGCTATCAATATTTGTAACTGAACCGAGCTGCTGTTAAAAGTGTTGTATTCCGATCATACAATGTACATCTATACTGGAATCGATGTTTGAAAGTAAACGAATCTTCTTGTCTTTCATAAGCTTTACAAAGATTTCTGAAATCATAAAACATGTGAAATCATAATCAAATCATTAATCATGTGAGTTCTCCCAAAAACAAGCTTTTCTCACCGGAGTCCCCTCAAACCAAGATCCTGGTCATGGATACTATCAAGATATTCACTGGATCCGCCCACACCATTGATATTGATATACAATACCTAATAATTTATTTTTTTGCAAAACCGTGTATAGACTCGGTTTTGCAAAATATAGATTTGACGAAGTTATGCCCGAACATCCATAAAAAAAATACAAACATCCAAATTGAGAACCTCCTCCTTTTTTTTGAAAGTCTGTTAATAAAACATAGTCAATCAAATTGAGTCCCTCCTCCTTTGAACATTTCAACCGCCAGTAGTGAAGTGTGAACATATGGTCAAATGATATCATTAACAGATAATAAAGAGGTGATGGATGCGCGGGCGCACTCTGTGATACACGGCGCGCCGCGCAGTGGGCGGCGCGGATTGATCGAGACTATTGATAGCAACTTTTGTTTAACACTTCATTTTACAAATGACGAATTTACGGGCGAAAATTACGTATACGCTGAACACGATAGATGTTCTAAGAAATGCAGTTTTCTTAATTTGAATGTAAGCATATGATCATTATCCCGACTAAAAAATTGTTAAAAATCCATGTGTTTTGTGCATTAAATAGTGTGTTGCACACATTTATCGGAATTTGTTATTTTCGAATACTAATGTGCGGCTTATTAACATTTCAGACAAGTTTCAAAGATAATAGACTTCTAATTAAAAGGGGGACATTAATTCTATAGCATCATTTCAAACTAGTTTGATTTTGTATAAACTTTGTTTGAAAGTGTTGAGGCTGATTCGTAAATTGGTTCATCGATTAATTTCTAACGCGAACAAAAAACAAACTCGCTCATATTCAATTAAATGCTCGCCGGCAAATGAGACCGGTTTCAGAACACGTACTTTAATGGTCACTTGTTTTACATTAGTTATTTATACGCCTCATAAATACTTAGAAAAGAAGGTACAGTCCGATGAAAATGTTTAAAACAACTCTACAAGATTTTTGAGTAGTGGAGTCCGATGTTTATTATTGGGTACTGGGTCTACAATACTTCTTTATATTTTAAAAAACTAGGTATGTTTGAAAATTATCGAAGTACATATATTGAATTTGTGAATTCAATTTACCATCTGGTTAGTATTTCGAATGAACAAGGTGTAAGTTCCCCGACAGTACCAGTCCTGCAGGCTCCATCAATCACACAGCCAATCAATTTGAGAACTCATTCTACTTGATAATAGATACGACCTCCTAAACAGAGGCAGATTACACAATGACAGGACACCTTCGTGTGTTATTAATTAACGTAGTTTCATTATGTATTCATGGGAGATTGCAAAGCAAAATAAAAATAAAGAAAAAAGAACAAACAGAGTTCCATATATGACCGTAGAAAAGTAGTTATCGCTACTATTCTATTCTAACCGACAAAAACTGCGACACACAAAAGGTCGAAAAAGTTCATTGGAGATATTGTTAAGTGCTACATCGTAGATTTACGTTAACGAGAAGACAGTCTACGCGAAGGTCTACCTATTCTTAAGTCTGCGCAGGCTCTAGGCAGCATTTTACAGTTTGACTAACTTTGACTGACTTGATATCAGCTGATATCTCAAAGACAAATTACAATAAAAAAACTGATATAAATTACCGGGAGCTTGACTTGAACGTATTTTTATTGAGTTTTTATTTTATTAAATTGTTATTGTAAGTAACCTGATATTTTTTGTTGTGTCTCGAGTGGCATAATGATGGAGATCTCTCCGAATGATAAGTTTTTTTAAAGATGATTTTTAACATCGGCTTTATTGTCGATGAACTGAGTGTATCAGTACGGAGTATTAGGCAATGTAAATCTGAGTTTGTGAGTGGTCTGTAGTCGGAGCTTTGAAACTGCTTAAAGTCCTCCGACATGGTCTATGGCTTGAATTATATTCTGGTCAATTAAAACTTTAAAACCTATGTCGGACGTAGTGCACACAAGACTTTGAACAGACTTTTTTTGTATTTTACCTCAGAATTGTATTATTGCCACTGACTAAAAACAAACTTGACTAATTTGAATAGTTTCTGCCATGGTCCTTATATTATTATTTTTAATGAAACATACGTTTTTCCACGTTCAAGTGTTGAACAAGGAAATGACAATCAGTTTGATGTATAGAAGTTTTTGCCAAATATCCGCCGGCGCCGGCGCTGCGTAACAATGAAACTAATTGAAGGCCCGCTCGCTACGGCTGATATTATGCCTGACTACGACGATTGGCCGTTTATTCCCTTCACGTGGTATTATTAAAGCGTAGTTTGACCAAGCGATATTAGTTCATTGCTTGTTAAGCAACGTCCAGCTCAGCCCCTACTTGGATGGGTAGCCTATAGTGGCATTTCTATCTGAGCGCTGCCGTGCTACGGAAGGGACGTTAAGCAGTCGGTTTTTTCAATCGTTAGACCTGGCAGAGCCCTTTAGGCGGTTTAAAAACTCCGACACAGGTTCACTCACCTACTCAAAATGACTGAATGAATTTTATTGTAAGCAATACGGAGTAGAGAGGCGACTCTGTCAGCAAGGATACGCTCATGAAACACGTGTTATTTTTGTACAATCTAAGTTTGAAATAGAAACTCTTTTTAGGGTGCCTTTACAACGAGGACTATGTATACTACGATAAATATGAGTGCTGTTTCCAAAACATAGCTTCATATCTCCAGTGGGAAGGCACCCGAAACCCCTGAACAATGTTGTCATAATGAATGTAGTAAATGTCACACCCTTCTTTCTCTTCGCTTAGTGTAAGTGCTGCGCCCATTATTAATAGGCTTGTTTCCACTAAGAATGAATCGGATGGCTTTTAGTTTCTAATGATTAACCATGATAATTAGTAAATAAATAATCAACTTTGCTATTAAAATAATAAGAGATTAATAATATTTTTGGAAAATAAAATCGACAAAATGAGGCGTTTAATCACGTGACATTAAACACCAATCAGAGAAGCGTGACGTCACATTTCGGATAAAACTACGATGTATAGTAGATTTCTAATTTTTTGGCAATTCATGATAAAACCTTTGATTTTACGACATTCACGTATTTATCTTAAACTACACACTCAATAGTTTGCCACACACTATACACTTTTTCCTAAGTTCTAAACACGGAATTCATGAATTTTATTAATTTTCAACATCATATTTTAACAAAAAGAAAAAAAGTGAGGTTGTGAAAATACAGATAGTAAAATGCTATTTTTTTGACTATGGCTATAGTGATGAGCAAAGCAAGCAAAAAAATATAACAGAGTATGAAATCAACTAAGTGATTGAACTTTTTCAACTCACAAAAAGGCAAATTAAAATAAATCATCGTATTACTTTGAAAACTCACGACATTATTTTTAATTTAATATACTAGCAACGTACGTTAATATACTAGCGCTAAAGCGATTATATTTTTGTTGTATGTTCAGTTTTGAGATAATTAAGCGGTATTGCCACTGTCGGTTAACTAAGAACTGTCATTATGCTGGCAAGACAGGCCGATACCTAGTCAGCCGCCATGCTTCGTTCGTCATTCGTCTCGTTTGCTTGATGTCGTACGTTACGGGTGCTCCTCTATGTTCGATTTCCTAAAAAACTTGGCTTTCTCTCTGGACTTCGATTTGTTTAGTGATTTGGTGTGTTATTTATTAGTAGGATAGGATGGGATAGGATAGTAGGATATGATACGACTGACAGCAATTCGCGGTTTTTTATCAGCGTTGTATCTGCGTGATTAAAAGAAAAACTTAAAAACCCGACTGATTAACTTAATTAATGTATAAACCAATGAACAGATACTATGTCAGCCATTAAGCAACTTCTGAATTTATATCAGTCATATTTTAATATAGAATATAACTATCACTGCTATAAAAATTATTATGAACTCCTACCTCCGTGGCTATTGTATCAATCTTTACCTCTATATTATCTTTGTTCAGAAAATCGGCCATATTTATTTGTACATACGTCTCGCCAATGCGAAAGAAATCGACTATACATTGTGGAATTAGTTGATAATGACTTTCTTCGTATTTTTTATTGTTTGGAACGTATATGAATTAATTGTCGTTGTACTTTTACATTGGGGCACTATACAGTATTTATAATACGAGATATTCATTATTTATTAAAAAACACAATTGACTTTCATACACAAACACGGCTGTTCTGCGAAATGTGACGTCATTCAAGACGGCATGACAGTCTTGGCCTTTTTCGCGGTCAATTTCAATTTCATTTCTTAAAACTCAAAATACAAACGTAAAAAAACTATTTTTCTTAAAATAATATATTTTTGGGGTGAAATAGATGCTAAGCTATAGTTTTAAACTAATTTCCAAATTTTGTCAACTAGCCTATTATAGCCGAGTGCATCATAATCACTCATTCAGTGCCAATCATTACGATATTACTTGGGAACTATATCGTTACGTAACGAGCGGTGTCCACCCACCTCGATAATTAATTAATGTTAAGTAATGTACGTAGTTTTAATTATTCTAGACTAGCAACTTATGGTTTTATCTGCCTTGTAGTCGTTATCGAGTCCTTTACAATGTCTGGATTGATAACTTTAAAAGTGAAAATTTGAATTAAATATGTAAGAACTGTTTATATAAGAACTACCTTTTTATGAAGTCGGTTAATAATAGCCCAAAATTATTATCTTTTCACTTAAGTTTGCTAAGTTAAGACTTGTACTATACATATTTTATTACTTAAACCCGTCTTAAACAAATCTGCCGCAATAAATTCTCCGAGGCTAGGATTGTTAAACATCCCAAAACGACTTCTTTTAACTGAAAAAGTATTCACAAAATAGGTATGCATTGTTTTGTAAACTGTTACCGCCGACTCGAAATACGTCGTATTATTGTCCTCTACCTGTTGGCATGAGATAGTTCCAGAAAGAGACATTTTCAATAGAATTCTGATAAGTACGGCTTTACGAGTAGTATGCTGTTATTTCTGTTGAGATAATTAGGTATAAGGTTTCTACCATGAAGGCAGTAGCACAGTCAGGTTATCAATAGATTACATTACCATGCCATTAGGTATATCCAAGAATTAGTTACGATAAGTTTATTTGCATAAATGAGGAACACAAATTTTTATTGGCCAAGTACCTACCTAGTAAGGATTAGGGATTATCGTGTTACATACGATATTTACCTACGAAAAATAATAAGCATAACTTTGTGGTGTGCAGAATTGAGTGCTTCCTATTGAGGTTAAAACTTAGTTAAATTATAGATTTCGTGAAAGTATTCCACCAAATTAATATTATTTTGTTACAGATTCAAAATAAAATAAAAACTTTCACTTGTTTACAATCTGCATTTCTGTCTCACCTACTTACAATACAAGAAGTGAGACAAATGCTAATAATATGCAAATTAAACACGATCAAGATCAGTCATCTATTTACAATCTCCTTGCAAGTTCGCAATATCATCAAAAAAGCATGAAAATTATTCCAAAAATGTACCAGGAGTCCATAACCGGCGAGAGCTTCAAAACGCGTTTTCAAGGTAAATCGTACTACGAAATGGTATCAATGTTGTGTTGGCCATAAAGAGAAGCCGTCCAATGACTTAATGGTTGAATAATGCAGTTGGCGCTAACGGCATGTGGGTAGGCGTTTGTTTTGAATGCTTTCCTAACTATTCGGCGCGTTGTTGTGATGAGCCATGCGAGCCCGGAAATCAGTTGACAGTAAAATGTAAGAATATTCAGTAAGTTTACTGTCTTACAGAACGTTTCCTCTTGATTCATCCGACGAAGGTTTTTTATTGGATCGGCTATGCATTGCAAATGCTACACATTAGTCGGACGCCAACATTGTGTCAGTATCTATAACAATAACTTAGACCCGATTAAAATCCCGATCATAGCCGATAAGTAGGAACTGGGTATTTATTACTCTTGGCAAATCAAATCTGACTGTTTCAGACGGTAGACCTGACGAGGCAAAACCAGATGAAGAAATTTCAGAGGATATTAAAAGTATTTTGGGTTGCTTAGGTAAGTCATTAAAAAGTAGACTACGAATATGGATGGCGGGCGACAAGTTAGGACCCTCGCCCATCCTTACTTATGGAAATGTATCAAGTCAAAAGAATAAATTGACGATTTGTACTACCTATCTAGAGATATGTTTTTAAATATAATTCCGATTTTTATTCTACCCTCGTAATATTTTACAAACATGACTACGTCTGAAACGACATCGTACGTAACCGAAGTACTCATTATTTCAGTTTACCGTGGCTAAACTGATAAAAACACTCATTAAATCTACTAAGTAGTACATTTACATAAGTATGTATACTATCAAAACCAAAAACAATTTTCATAACATTACACTAAAAATCACAAACATTTCTAAAAGAAACCGTAAACACAACATTAAAAATGCAAAATAAAATTAACTGTCCGTGAAAAATACGTTTTAAAACTTACCCGAATTATTTCACTGTTGTTTTAATAACATTCCATCGCACTCTCACTCACTGAAGTAAAGTTTTCGCGTCCGTGTCTAGTTAGTAGTCAATGTAAGCGGAGTACACACGAGCGAGTCGGCGGCGCGCGCGGTGCGTTATGGTCGCGGTCGCCTCGGAGTGTCGCTTCTGTGATGTCGCGGGCCTGGTGGGGCGGAGGGCGAGCTCTCAACTATGAACTGGCGCACTCCGCCACCCTCCTGTGCGAACCCGACCGAAACATTGGAAACGTACTCATTTTGTAATAGTATTCGAGTAGTAGTACTTTTAACGCGATATTTTAGGTGTAGCAAAGGGTCTGCTGCTAATATAGCGTGCGTATGAATGAAGGCAAGTGTAAAATAATTTCAGATGTTTGATACGTGGTCTTTGTTTTACCCTTTTTTTATTAATATTGGTGGTTAATTCTTTTTTATATTGTGAAGCTAGTAAGTACTTTATACAGTTTTCAAACAACTTACTTACTTCTTAGTGTATTTTGGATAATATTATAATAGGTATCTTCTTTATAAAAAAAATTACTTTATACAATATTTCTTTAAAGAGACGTATACTTTCTCAAGCACATATTGTTGTAGTGACGTCGCCGTGAGACTCGAATCTCAAAACACTAATAATATTGACGTAAGTTCCATAACTTGCGAGACGGCGGACTTTAAACAGGGTGGACTATTTAATTCATAAATTAGATAAATTTTTCAGGTATTTTTGTTCCGGAAGACTCAGTCTCCAGTTCTCCACAGGCTATAAGGTGAGGTACATTTCTACAAGGAGATACTATATACTAGGTACATACTCGTATATCTAATTTTTGCGTCTTGTATGCTCCGTCGTTTACCTGTAACCGGCGCGTGCGCAGCGCGGGCGTGGGAACGGAAGTCCTGCCACAATACCAGTCCGAGTGGAGCCGGTACCGCGAGGTTGGCTCCCCGGCGATTTGACACATGATATCGCAAAAAGGAGGCAAATAAAGGCAGTGAACGCATAATATGACGATTAAAGAGGGGTTTCTTAGGATCAGTCAACGATTAATGTAACATCAATTGCATCAATTTGCAATAAATTTTATGTAAATACAGTAATACCATTGATATTCGCAACCTATCAATAACTAAACCTATTAAACCATTAAAATAAGTTATTTCATGGAGTTTAGTGGCCAACGCTGGCACGGAGTTAAACCATTTAAGGCACAATAACAAAAAGTCGTTCGTCGAATGTCACATACTAAAATGTATTTCTATCTTTTGAAATGTTTGCATGCAGTGAACGTACTGTAATCGCACAATTACATTAATTTCCCCTTGAGTAGATTTTCTCACTTTATATGGACGTCTTAAAATTTATGTTCTCTTTCAATCCATTGACAGTTTAGTAAGCAATAACCAGTACTCCACATCAAAGGACCGCCACCACACCAAATTAACACATTAACTGCATTATTGCAACACCGCGTTTGATCCTGAAATTATACAAATATCCGTAAGTGATGAAACGGTTTCTCTGTGATGTGTTGCGTTAATATCTCTAGTGTTTGCAGTAATTAATAGAAGTACCGAGTAGTATAATTCAAATACTGATGAACTAATTGCTCCGTTGGTGGTGTTGTGGTGGCATATGGAAATTAAGAAAACGCTAGATAGAAACTAACGACCGATAGCAATATGTCTGTTCTGGCACGAACCTACTTGAAATGAATGAATGAATCGGCCGGCAATCTCAGATAGCCAGATAGCCGATTGACATTGTTGCTATGTAAATAAATGCCAAATATTGCCGGTTAAATTAAAGGATCGCAAGGATATAATTGGATATTTACTGACATACATATCTACAACTTTTGGTGGTCTAGTGGTATGCGCACTCGCCTGCCAAGACTGAGGTCCCGGGGTCAATTCTCAGGTCGAGTGAAAATATGTTTCCTTCTTTTCAAACATGGCTGGGGTTCGTCAGGATCATCAACCAGCTCAGTAGGCAAGTGTCGTGAGTACGCTTTCGCCTAATACTCCTCCACTGTACTGATATCTTCTATGTCATATGAGATGAGACTCTCATCTCATATGACATAGAAGATATCAGGCCTCTCATCATGAGAGGCCTTAGCGCAGCAGTGGAATATTACAGGCTATCTCAGCTATCTGAGATTGCCGGCAGATTATTGGAAACGTCTATAATATTATAGGAAGAAGAACGATGTGGCTAGGGAGAACTCACGGTACTTAATATAAGCAAATCATCTGTCTGTCACAAGTCTGAAGAAATGACATCTTCCATCTTGATTTGTAAGTTATTAACACAATAAGGAAATGTAACGTGTACAGACAGACAGACATCGACACCGTGTGAATGAACTGTGTGGTGTGGCCACTCGGACAGGTGCGGCGGCGGGTGGTGGCTCCCGAGGGAGTGGCAGGACGTCCGCTCTAAGCGTTCTTACGTTATACTACATGCTTTAAGCACCTGTAGAGTTTGATAATGAATCAAGATACATTACTTACGAAATAGGTGTTCTAACTTCGAGGCTTTTTAGAAATGAATCGGGAAGCTCGAGGATGTGTCGAAACATATAGTCCCAGAGTTTTGAGACCACCTTAAAGCTATAAAGAGATTGAAGTCTTGGTGCCTCTTTTCGATAATGATATCTACGATTCGCGATTTTAGATATATAGCAATCCAAATCCGATATCTCTTCGTTTTGTCTAACTTAGTATGAGTTGAGTGAACTAGCAAAACCATACTACGAGTATGCATGATGCATAGTATTGGTACACAATCGTAAAGACAGTTGTAGGAAATAAGAACTAGGATGCATTATGAATGCACACAGGTGCACAAGAAGTGTCCTCTTGTTTATTTATGTATGTAAAGTGAATCAAAGTGCAGTAAACACCGCCCACGGGCGCGCCGCCCTCGCGCCGCGCGCCGCCACGTGCGCGATGGACCGCCACCCCCGTACGAACTGGTAATTATATTATTTATACATTATTTATTACTTAATGATCATATTTATGTTTAAATAAGTACCTACATATGTAGGTATGGGCTAAGTTCCTTCGTCCACAAGGCTGCCCGACTCTCCCATAAATACTACTATCTACGAATGACCCAGGCACACATTGATGTAGATACACTTAGTTTTAATATCAGGAATTAAGTTATTATTTGCTGTTGTTAAATTATAAGTACCAAGAAAAAAAAAATTGCCGTAAAGGTCTCAATATATTTTTTTCTTCTTAATTAATTAAGATTAAGGCAGTCACAGAGGACCCTATGAAATATATTCAAACACCCCAAGAGCGTAAGGTCCTTCGGGTGTTCTGACTATTGACGGGCAACATCTGTAGCATGGTTTTTTAATAAAAGTATCAGACAGATAATTGCTCAATTCTTTACCACTCCAGCACATATACATACATAACAAACAATTAATTATTTATTGACGGCTGCGATCACTTCACACTCCGCCCACACCGAGGTACCTCTGTATTGTATCCACGACTGCGTAAATAATAAAATAACTATGACACATGCAGTTTGAGTAACATAGTTGTGATTGCTCAATGTAGCGGCGAATTGATTGGCGATGTACAAGTATTAGTTTGAACCGTGACTGACTTCTGTGGGAATTATCGTTGAAAACGAATAACAATCTCTATCCTCTGCATGCGGTCGAGTTTATCCTTGCAATGTTATAAAGTGGAAGTCCGTTGGTCTGTCTGTAATGTTGAAGGCTAACCCGATTAAACCATTTTCAGGAAAATTGGCGTAAAGGTAGTTGAATATGGAGGTGTAATGGGGCAGGTACTCCCGGAACTTTAGGGAACAGGTACGATGCGGGTGAAACAGGAGCAGCTAGTAAAGCTAAAGCTTGACAATGGATAAAGTGATAATTTTATCAGTTACTGTGACAAGAGCTCAGCTCATAATAACATTATATTTTCAGTAGATTTCCCTTCAACACTATCAATACACTTCGTATGTGGAGCGTCCTCGAGCCCGGTCAAGAGTCCCATTCAGTGAAACGGGATCAGGGCAGTGGCACGACGAGTCAACAGTCGTGAGCTAACATCCAGCATTCAGCTGCAGGCTCGCCCAAAAACTCATCTCACTTCTATTCATCCGCCCTTTGAGTATTCTTCTTTACAACTCTACAAAGTTAAAATATTCATATTTTTTAACAAACGGCTTTCAGAGCTTCTAACCTTTTTTCCATACCCACTTACTAAACCTTCTTTGAATTGTTTGCGACAAAGAATGATCTCAATCGAATTTACTTGTAACGCCTTTGTAAATTTGAATAGCAAATAACTTAAGAGAAATCTTAAGTACTCATACTCATAACCTCTCTCCCACAGTTCCCTGCTGCTTTGCTATACATGAATAATGGGTCGTCTGCATTGCGCTTCCCGTGGTCCCGTGACGTGTCGGCGTGATTGAGACTGCATTGCGGCGGCGGGAGTGACGACTCGACGAGTGCCTCCGCGGCCCGACCCAGTCAATCACTCCACTCGGAGCTTGGACATCAGCCAAACCGTATAATAGATGCCTATTTATCAGCGGGCAGTGCATTGCACCTCATACTTTTATACCAAACATGGTCTTCCAATCCAAATTACTTACACTTTCGTAATTTTATGTTTACCATCTTTTTTGACCGAGTTAACTAACTTAACAGGTTGAAATTATCTAGGCCATAAATTCATATAGTAACAACAAATATATTATCCACCCTTGCCTTGTTTGCCATCATTACTAAGCAGGTATACGATATTTGCAAATCAGAGGCACATTACGAGTCGATAGATACTATTTCTTGTTGTGTTCCCATCGTTATGGAATATTGTCACGCTACCTAATGTTGCAAGTCCGTGGCGGTGCCATGGGTAGACGCTTTTATGGGAGTACAGTACGGAATTCTATCGGAATCGATTCGACTTTATCCAACTGTTCTAGGTTTATACACCAGACAACTACCACAATACCTATCTATACCTACAAGTTTTTTACACACAACATTTTCAGATATTTTTATGGGGTGCATGAAAAGAGTCTCCTCGGGGCACATCCTGGGTGATTAGCACTCGGTAACGCAGTCTCGCGTTCCGAGCGACTTACTCGGCGAATCTTTTCACCACGATATATTCTTCCAACGGTTCTTTTTAGAACCACACCTAAAGGCACTTTCAGTGCCAACCTTACCTAAATCAAGACTCATTGACTCGATGCAGAAGATATTTTTTTGAAGAAAATAAAAGATAATGAAAACAGGGATTTGAAAAAAAATATTAGAAACCTAGTAGGTACTTACTATTATAGTACGTAGTACCCTTTCAGCCGAGTGTACCTAAAGCGTAGATTGACTAAGTCGCGTTACGACTAAATGTCATAAAAAAAGAGCTGTTGGCCTAGAAATATATTGGACTATTTAGTTAACTGCCTATTTCTCAGTAGTGCTAAATCTTAGACTGCCTATTTCTCAGTAGTGCTAAATCTTTACCAGTCATAATCAGTACAAGCCTTAATCGCGTTATGCCTAAACGACAATTAAATAAGTAATAACATTATTCGGTAGGTTAGGGTTATTTTTTTTTTTTAACATTATTCGGTAGGTTAGGGTTATTTTTTTTTTACTAGTTCCATAGTTATCGGTTAACATTACGGGGGATTATGAGATCCAACGTAGATCTACAACTAAAGCTGATGGTCAAAATATCTGTTGACCTATTTCGCTATAGATCTACAACTCTGATGGTCAAAATATCTGTTGACCTATTTCGCTTTATGCCTACTCGCGTTACGTCTAGTCGTGACGCGAGTAGGCATAAAGCGCTTTAGGTACACTCGGCTGAAAGGCGTAGTACATTGAGCTAAATGTACTAAGTACCTCACTCATACATACCATATCTATCTCACTTAATTTTGCTCGACTGTTTTTTCTCTGTCGTTTTGTCTCTGCCATTTCTTTTGTCATTATCAGCCATGTCAGTCATCTGTCAGCTGTCTACTGTCAATGTCAATGTTAGTCTGTGATAGGCATGAATTTTAATATTTTTAAATTTTTAATCTGTGTTTCTAGTCTGTGATGATAGCCAGAGCCGCGCAAATTAGTATTATTTTTTTATATTTTCTATGATAAATCCCGTAAAAAGTCAAATAATTTAGACAAAACATAATTTCAAAATGTTTGCCAAACCGTATAAATTAAAATCAAACAACACGTTGAAGAATTCTGAGAAGTAATACAACTTTTTAGTTAGTTTCCAACAGGTTAAAATTTTCAGTTCGGGTTTTAATAAATTCTTCTATATATTTTAGGAAACATTTAGTTCAACGTGTTACTGAAGAATTCCCATTCGCAACCGAAGAGAAAGCCAAGGAGTTGGTGCCTAACAAGGGTACCTGCATCTGCATGAAGTTGGTGCTTCACTCTGGTGATATCGTGAACGTATATTCAGTGGACGGGGTGCCTATCCTAATCGAGACACCCGAGGGGCTAGTGCCAACCGTCTGCGCGCTCTGGAAGGTCCCCGACCTGGTGCCCATGCTGAATATTCACACTCCAGTACTTGCAAAGGTAACCTTAAAACAAATAATAGACATAAGAAACAGCTGTTTTAACAAATTGAAGTGTTTAGGCCAAGTGCCAACTTAGAACATCAATATCATTTTAATTCACAATACATTCTTAAAAATGTTACAGTATCCATTTTTTATCCCTATATTGTAGGTTCAAAATGGTGCGCCCTTGTACTTACCGGGCGTGTCGCTGCCGGCGGGCGGGGTCGGGTTCCCTGTATTCCACACGGGCACCATAATGGGGGCCCGGACTGGCGACAATGCGTCGGCGTGTCTGGTGGGGCGAGCCGCCATCTCTAGTGCCGACATGCTGTTGAGAGCCTCGTCAGTATATATATTTTATTATATCTCTGATTACATATTAATATTGAAAGTCAATGTAGGAGTATATTACACAGCAGTGGGACGATGTCCAAAAGGCTTATTCCTAGCCAGTGAATTGATTAACATATTAATTGTAATGCTTGCTATTTCAGTGGTGTGTGTTTAGACATCCTCCATGTGTTCGGAGACCAGCTCTGTAAGGACGACAAGTTCAATAAGATCGAGCGACCCCGACTGGCTCCCTCTCCTGCTTCAGACTGTACTCTCAACTTAGCTTCTGATATGCAACAGGTAAGTGCTCTTTGGTTACTCAATCTTCTAACCCCAATGTTTGTATCTTTTAAATTTTCCGTGAATTATGTCTAGATGCCCTTAAATAAAATAAGGACGAGCCACAGGTTGTGGCAAATACAATACTTATTTATATAAACCAATAAGAAACTAAGAAAGAAGTATGTACTCCATTTTATTATCCATTGTATTTATTTATCCAACTGCAATATCCCCTACAATATTAATTAATCATCCCAATCTATGTTAATTTAAAACAAATCTCTATTACCATTCCAGATATCCCTCCAACCAATAAAAGAAGAATGGCCATCCCTGGGCAAGGCGTCGCCTCTCCCGCCCGCCCCCGTCGCCCCCGTCGCCAATGAGCCCAAGATCATAACTGATGTTGTACAACAACCACAAGATGTGGAGGACAGCCAGATGGATGACACGGAGATGGCTGGTAATAAATGTTTTCTGAAACAAGTTAACTGTGGGAACTTCTACTAAAAGCACATTTTTTTAATATGGTAATCAGATAGAAACAAATGACGTTTTAGCTGCTTTTATCTGTAAATTCTCGAGCCGCATACAACATGTGTTAAACCATGGTGACTGCTAGGTTATTACATTTTTGAATAGAAAAAGCGTATTGTAGCCTAACTAATAATAACAAATCCCAATATAAAATGCAAAGTAATCTTTGTCTGTTTGTAGACAGCTCCCATGAAGACAACATCCCCTCCGACATGGATGGTCTGCTGCGGTGGTGTCTCCTCAGCTTCATCAAACTGGAAGCTAAGAACATTGAATTTCCATTCAAAACGAATCTACTATATAAGTGAGTCCCTCTTCCTACCAATATAATAAAGTCTATAAGGATTGATGTTTATATGTGTTCTATTACTCTTTCATGCAAAACCTACTGGTCAATTTTAAATGAAAATTAACACAGAGATACATTGAGAGTCTTTGGCTGATACATGCCGCTTTTATTACCGAAATGTACAATGCGGGTGAAATCCTGCTACTTGTAACGAAGTTTTCGATTTAACTAAGCCTATTGTTTATTTCTATGTATTTCAGAAATCATTTATACGCCCTCTGCCCTGAAGGCAGAACATTAGATGTGAAAAAGTCTTCATACAAGAAACTTGGAAAGTTTTTAGAAGCCATGCAAAAGGTACTGTTATAGATTTTTTTATTGTTCTATCAAAACTTCTAACTTCTTATGAATAATGTGGGTTGAAGAATTTATATTTCGAATTACGTCAATATATTCTGAATGTTCGAGTGGATAACCAACCCTTGGTGTCGAAGTTAGACATTCGACAGTCATTATTACCCATTTAATCCTATTTACCATTCATCGTTAACCTGACGATGGGTATGTTAATATCCTCCATAATGTTCAAGGAAGGCCTGCTCGAGGTCCGTGAGATAGAAAAAGGTGTGGACGCGATAGTGGCCGTGAACCTGTTGCACCCCGCCGCGCGCCGCCACCGCGCGCCGCGCCGCGCGCGCCGCGCTCCGCCCCCCGCGCGGGACACGGACTACGAGCCGCCGCTCGTGCGCGAGATGTACTGCGTCACGGCCGCCGTGCAGGACCTGCTGGCACCCAACAAGTCACTATCATTTCTCTACGTTCTCCATCTGCTTCTTCTTTATTAAGTATTAATGAATAATTATATTCTGTTAAGCCCACGCTAAGACATGTTTGAATCGGTACCATATTCTTAAAACAGTTGAGTCTTAACTTTTTAACGACTCTCTGCTACTACCATTCTAGAATAATACATAAGCTAGAATTTAATCCGAAATAACAGCTAAACCGCAGGATTGAATCAACATAATTTATATTATATTTCAGAAAAGGCACAGCCCTGACGGCGGCGGAGGTTCGGTCCGCCGTCACCGAGTACGTCAAGATGAAGAGCCTGAACTCCGCGCAGGTGAAGGGCGCCGTCACGCTCGACGCGCTGCTCGCGAAGATCATGGCCAAGCCGGAACAGGTGGACGATCAACAATGCACTATACTATACAAATTAGTCCAGACACAAGCATGATCAACAAATCCTCACTCTACAGTGAATTGACAGACTTTTGCCCAGCAGTGGTACATAACAGACACTCACACCCAAACTCACTTACAGGAAGCAGTAAAGTGGGACACTCTAATGCCCGCCATCCTGTCCAAGATGACGGCGAGCACGGAGATGCGCCACAGCGACGGCTCCGTCACGCTCTCCAAGAGCCGCCTCGAGCCCGTCAAGATGAGCGTCGCCACGCGCAGCGGCAACAAGAAGGTAGGTGACGGGGTTCAGACGAATTCCAACACAGTGAATAATTTTATTTAAATAAAATATTGAAGTCAAACAGACTTCAATTAATTAAACGTTGCTGACTTGGCATTATGAATGTATTTGTTTGATGCTAAAACAGTCCCTTAAGCTTATCACTGAGCGTCAGGGACGTCCCCTAACTACAACGACTCGCGTATTGCAGGTGACCCTGGTGTCGAACCTGGAGTCGTTTGGGTTCCGGCTGGGCCCGCTGGCGCACGCGTGCCAGCTGGGCGTGGCCGCCACGTGCGGCGTCACGCGCTCGCCCGGCGCCAAGGCCGACCAGCTGCTGCTGCAGGGAGACCAGGTCGCTATGTTTACTGGACCATATGATGCAGCCATAATCCACCACTCAAAACATATATTTAAAACTCTCCCGATTTACAATCAAGATAGTTAATTTAATCATTTAATTATAATAAATCTAATTTTATGTGAAAATCTCTTTTAACCACACTTCTTGACTTTTCTTTCATGAATGTGTGCGAAGCAGTTAGGGTCATTGCTCTGCTGTGGCCCTGTGGGACATTTTATGGAAGCTATATTAAGCACTTAAGCTTTCCTTAAAGCCTAAAACCTATTAGGGGAGTTTCTAAACTAAATATGCTTAATTTATTCATATTATGTTTTTCAGACTCACTTTGTGGCCAAATTACTCATAGAAAAGTATGGATTACCTAAGAAGTTTGTAGAAGGAGCTGATAAGGCACTCAATAAGAAGAAGTGAATAGAGGACTCTGAATGAATGACTCAGTGACTAAATGAGTGAATTGAGGAGATGCCAGTGTGATGTGATATACAGTGATCATGAGATGATTAATAAAACACAATGTTATTTCTTAAGTTTAATCTTATTACTACATTACCCTACATAACATTTGAAGAAATATGGCATCAAATAGCTTATAATAAACTTCATTTTATTTAATATCTATATTCAAACTTATAAACTACACAGGAAGACAATAAGACTACAAAGTTGTTGAAATAGTTAAAACATGATATTTAATAAGTCTTAATATCAATGTAAGCAATAGTATAATCAAGTTGTAATATATTCTAAACTAATCTAGATTATCATTATAAATCATTCATATAAATCTCATTGAAAAATGTAAAATTTATCAAAATATATACATATAAAATGTTTTACATGTAATTTCTCTATCCTAGGGTTAGGGTGGGTTGTTGTCCGTATTTCATTAAAATATATAATATACAATATTTGATTCCAATTCTACATATTGAGGTGTAGAGAGGAAGGTGTACACGGCATTGTGTCTAGTCTAACTTATTCTAACCACAACCAAACTTAACATACATTATGAAGTAGAAGGAGATCAAGTCACTTCTTAGTTATGTGCTAAGATTTAGAAATAAACTTGAACGGGGTTTTGAAGGGTATCAGAGACCTTCTAGTCTTCTTCTTCATGTCGGGGGCTATGGGAGTCTGGAGTAAGGACTGCCTGATGCTGGAGCGAGTCCTCTCAAACACTCCTCCATCACTCACCTTGCTATTGCATGTGTCCATGCTCCACTGACTCTTCCCAGACATAAGAGAGAACCGAGATGAGTTGGAGCCCTTTGAAGTGAGGCTCGTCTTGGAAGGAGTCTTCCTGATGCTACTTGTGTTGGATATGTCATTGAACACACTCTTACTGACCCTAGCCTGCTTCGAGGGAGATGAGTGATTCCAACTCATAGCAGACCTCTTTTCATTGCTCAGTTTATCAGAATCAAAATATTTAAACTTACTGATGTCTGCATGTGACACGCCCTTGGGCACCTGGTAGCCATCCTTGTCCAGATTATCCAGTTCATAGAATGTTAGAGTTACACTTTCATCACTTTCAACAAATGGGTTCACAGGTGTGAAATGGACTTTCTTGGTGGACGCTTCGGGGAAGATGTTCCTGCGAGGCATGTTCTCGGCGGTAAACTTGGTGGCAGTGATGACAACGCTGTTGTCTCCGGCGTCGGCGGACAGCGAGCTGTCGAGGTCCTCATAGCCGAAGGTCTTCCTTCGGCCACGCGAGCGCACGGAGCCGGAGCGCCGCTGCCGCCGCCGCGCCCACTCGCGCCGCTCCTCGCTCACTTGACTCAGCACGGCAGGCAGTGTGATTCCATTAACGCTGCTCTCGGGCATCAGATCTTGTGATTCATTCAATGAGACTAGCTTGGCGGCGGGACTGCTCACGATCTCTTTGGCGAGGAGATCCCTCTCACGTTTGTTGAGCGATTCTTCGCGCTGGCGCAGCGCCACTAGTCGCGACATCCATTCGGTGCTGAGTGTCTGGTTCGACACCTGTTGGGGTCTGCTGTAAGGCGCCATTGCCTCACTGTAAGGTTTCCTGCAGCGTGGCACATACCCCGGCAACTCCAGGGCCAGGGCAGCCAGTGTGGGGGAGAGGGGCTCCTTGCTGGTGAAGCTAGTATTTGTATCAATCATCTGCGAAGTTGAATCTCTTCTGACAGTTATGTTGCAGTATATTGGGCTGTCTCCCACATTGAATATGGTTCTTGGAAGAGGCTCCACACATTTGGAGAGCTCTCCCACCTTTTCAGAGTCACATTTGTTTAGATGACTTGTTATATCTGTGATTGGCAGCCCGGATACAAGGATCTCACTGAGGCGCTGAGGGGTGGCATGTGTTTCCAAGTTGGTTAACACCGTGGGGTGATACAGGACGACGTCGGGCCGCAACGAGGAGCTTCTGTCGTTACTGATGAAGTTGATAACGTCCATCAGGTCGTCACTGTAGTGGAACTCTCTGATCTTGTCGTCGGAGACTCCGGGCCGGAAGCACAGCTTGCGAACAACTTGTCCGACTTGAAATAGGAGATCTGTGGCCTTAGAATCAGACACCAGGTCGAAGCAGTTGACTCGAAGATCGCCTTTCTCGCTAACAAAGATCGATGCAGGTGTGATGCATTTCTGCAACACTACGACGCAATAGTTGGCCACAGCCTTGCAGACGCGGGCCAGGGCGTGCAGCAGGTGCCACACGAAGCCCTCGGAGAAGTACTTGTCGGTGGCCTTGCATTCCTCCAACAGTTCTTGGACACTGCGCCACGAATGGTACTCAAGGACAAAGTACAATGTCTTGGTCGGTGCGTGTAGAATGGTGTCGTAGTAGCGCAGTAGGTTCTCCGATGACGCTTGGCTTATTGTTTTCACTTCATTCACGATATTTTGAATTTGTTCCCCGGTGTAGGCGCAGCAATTGTAAGCTTTCCACGCAAATATCTCGTTGGTGACCTTGTGCTTTACTTTGTAGAATGTACCGCCGCAATGGACGTCTATTACTTGATAATCTGTTAGTTTTTCCGTCATTCTGGCGGGGTTTTTATGGACTTTTCGTGGTATTTTACATTTTGTAAAATACGAAACGAACAAAGCGATGGAACTTCGAATTAAAATGACCGTTACAAAGCTAGAGATGTGTATAAGTATTGTTCCGTGTTCGAAAACTATCGATATCGACAGAAAACGATCACAGTACCGCACGATTTTAGTTGTCTTGTATTCGTTCCCACAGTGGTATGTATGATATGATTTTGGTTTGATTAGTTTCATTTTGAATTTACTCATCGATTACAAAAATAATTTTCAAATCCGATTACTAACTCCAGAACAGTGATTTTATATAAAAAACTTTAACAGGAAATCCTGAATTATTGGTCAGTCGGTCGTGCGCTAACTATGTAAGAGTAAAGTGATTCATAACATACCTACTCGTTGCAGATATTTGTAAAAGTAAAGTAACATGAAATTCTAGTCAATTTCATCAAGTAATCATAACTGAAATCAAAAAGTCATCTTCTTATCATCTTATTATTAATCACCGATTCAACCGTTTTATTCCATGACATATAATTAAACTCTTGACGAAATCACGCCACATTCAGCATTTTAAAATAAAATGCATATAAAATTAAGTATTCAAATGTCGATAAACTACAATAAATCACTTCACTAAAAGTTAAATTATAAGATTTTAAAAAACTGCGTTCGAAAACGCCAACGTCCACAGATTGTTCTATTATTTTCTGTCAACTTTGCGTCAAAGCTCGGACATAAACATTACAGATAAACATTAAACGATACATTGTCACAATGCTTTTACATTTTATCATGGCGGGAGGCAATGTATGAATCGGTGTTACGAGTATGAACTCCATAGCCAAACTCCAGAGGCTCAAAAGTAAACAGACCCTCCTGAGGACCAACTTTAATTGGTTTACTTTAAAATTTGTCAGGAACTCGATTAAATAGATTATTTGCATATATTATGTATTGCATAATATCTTTTTAGTTACTAGATTTTGAAGGCGGTTAGAGGTTTTTGAAAACGTTTTTATTAAATAAAATATAAAATTAATAACCATATTGACTCGATAAGAAGAAGAAGAAGAAGAAGAAGAATATAAAATATAATAAAAATTAAAGTTTTTAATATATTAAAATGTTTGTTTCTTCTACTCACGACGACGTTTAACGCTCTAGCTATGTGGCTTAATAACAGCGCAAGACCTTAGCCCAGCCCATATGATGTACTCGTAAAAAAACAACCGATTGTTCCTTCTACTCGCTACTAGATAACACTATCTTTATGTGCCATTATTAATAATAGCATAACCTTAGCCCACCTAATAATTTAAAAAAAACAGCTGATTGTTCCTTCTACTAGTTACTAGATGGCGTTAAACACAAGTAGGCATAATAATATATAGTAATTTTAAATCAATTAAAAAAAGAATCTTCTACTCGCTACTAGATGCCGCTTAACAGTATGTGGCATAATAATAGCATGACCTCAGCCCATCCAATATGATAAATGTTAAATATGATACTAGCTGTGCCCCGCGGTTTCACACGTAGCGCACCTGTTCCAATTTTCTTATACCTTGGCCTGACCATAAGGAACACAAAAAAAATCATCCAATTTGGTGCAGTATGCTGAAGTTATGCGCGTACATACAATGACATTTCGGCGATTCATTTTCTAATATATAAAATTCTCGTGTCACGGGGTGCGTGGTTGAACTCGTCTGAAACGGCTCGACCGATTCTCATAAAATTTTGTGTGCATATTGGGTAGGACTGAGAATCGGACATTATTTTTCATCCCGAAATTCCCGCGGGAACGGTTACAACGCGGGTGAAACCGCGAGGCGCAGCTAGTATTTATATAGATTTTTAAAAGTAGTGAAGCCTGTAATGTCCCACTGCTGGGATAGGCACTTAACATTCAGCACAGTGAGGTGAATTAGGCGTAATCACCACGCTTGCCTGCTTCGGGTTGGTGATCTCAAACGCGAGCGACGTTTGAAAAGTAGAAACCATGTATTTGCTCGACCTGGGGATTGAACCCGAGACCTCAGTCGTGGCAGGCGAGTGCACATACCACTAGAACCGAGGTGTTTTAAACGCCTCTATTTTTTTCTTCTGATAGATATAAATGTATGTAAAGGGTAATAAACTTTTAAATAACATATAGTGAAATAATATAAACACAAGAAAATTTAAAATATTTTATTAGTGAGTATAAGCGTGTATGCGGCACAGCTGACTAGCGGTTTCCAAATAAATATCACATGATTCCATCCACAATTGGTAATTTTAAATAAATAATAGTACCTAAGTATATTATGCTGGTCGAGCAGCAGAGAACAGCCGTAGTATCATACAAGAAGCCGACGCCTACACATCAGTAATAATTTAAAATACAAAGTTCCGATTAACTAAATATTGTAATCACATCGCGTAGTCACTCCACGGTCTTACACCAACTTGTGCGAACGTTAGCATCCTACTTACGCTAAGTAACTCTATTCCTCAGGAATACCTACAATATATTTACAATGTCTGTATACAAGGATCATTGACTAGAAACCGTGTCGGAAGTGATCGTCCACAATTGATTTCACGAGATGCAATGCAAGGAACTTGTTCACTATTATATTATGATAAAGTTTCGTTGACAATGGAATGGTCCGTTCACATCTTTGGTAACACATTTGAACATATTTGGATCACATCGCTTTGGAAATGTATCGAGAGTGTCGAAACAAACAACTACACTATAGAGAGAATATTCATAAAGACCTGATACAAAGGTACCTCTACGTAATTTAAAAAAATACTAAAAATTCATAAATACGAGTTCAGCCGAATTTATATACAGAAATAACATTCAACTATCTAATATCACGTGGCTATCGAAAGCGCAAAATAAAAATTTACAAAAAACAACAACAAGGGTAAAATAAAATTCTAAAATGACAACCTACAACGGGCTAAACAAACTAAAAATTATGATCGGTATAAAACAATGTATCGAGGGACGAGCCACCCTCGCACACGCACGAAGTGCTTCGTTATGAATACTGGGAATTATCGCAACTGAGATCATCTCGGCGCCACTCCATGGAATTTGTGACTATTTATCATTACATTTATAATTAACAACAGTATATTATAATTTACATCACGTCGCCCCGACGACCCGCCGCGCGGGCGGTCCGCTCGAATCCGGCCGAAGCTCAAAAGCGCCATCTTAACGGTCAGTATAAAAATATCGCAATAGTACTTATATCGGAGTCGGTATTACCGCACGGAGGGCGCGCGGCGCGCCGTGAGCGCGCGCGCCGAGCGCGGCGCGGCGGGCGGCGCGGGCGCGGGGGCGGGCGGCGCGCGCGCGGCGGCGGGCGGCGCGCGCGCGGGGGGCGCGCGGCCGGGCGGCGGGTAGGCGCGCGTGGTGGGCGGCAGCGGCAGCGGGTGCAGGCGCAGCACGTTCTCGGGCGGCGCGGCGGCGGCGGGCGCGGCGCGGCGCGCGGGCGCGGCCAGCGGGCGCGCGCGCAGCGGCTCCAGGCCGGCGTGCGGGCGCAGGTCCCAGGCGTCCGTGTCGTCGTTGTAGCGCGCGCGCAGCACGGCGGGCCGGCCCGCGTGCGGCACGAAGCTGTCGGCCAGCAGCAGGCGGCGGCGCAGCGCGCCCACGAGCGCGGCCTGCAGCGCCTCGTGCTCGCGCCGCTCGGCCTCGTGTGCCTCGCGCTGCTCGCCCGTCTCCTCGCGCAGCCCCGCGTACCGCGCCACGCACCGCGCCAGGCGCTGCGTCTTGTGGTCCACCTCCTGCTGCAGCGAGCTGAACGTCTCGCTGACGCTGGCGGTGGTCTCCTCCTCGAGGTCTATCCTCTGCTGCATCTCGACCTCTCTCTTCTTGCGCTCGGTGATCTCGTGGTTGCGCTGCTCGAGCAGCAGGCGGCTCTCGTTGAGGTTGTTGAGCAGGTCCTTACCGCCGCCGCCGCCCTGCACCAGCCGGTCCTCCAGCGACCGGATCTGCTGCTCCAGCTCCTCGGTCTTCGTCTTCTCCTGCTCGATGGTCGACTCCGCGATGATGTGCTCGTGCTCTATACTTACAGTTTCCTCTTCGGCTGTAAAAGGTACATTATAATACATTAGAACACTGGTGCAACATTTGAAACCGAAAAATATGTTGAAGTGCGTGTCGTACACGTGCAGTTGTCGCTGAGCGCGGGCGCGGCGGGCGCGGGCGCGGCGCGGCGCGCGGGCTTGCGGGGCCGCCGCTCGTGCGCGCGCCGCTGGTCGATGAGCGCGCGGAGGCGCTCGATCTCCGCCTGGTACTCGCGCAGCTTCGCGTCCTTCGGGTCCTCGTTGCGCACCGGCTTGTTCTTGATCGCTGCAACGATTAACAACGGGTAAGCGTCAACCTCCTCACTGCACAGTCGACAGAGCAGTCGACGATTATATTAAGCGGGAAGGTGAGTGAAGATTTTGGATAAGCGAGGAAACCATGGGAGGAGCCGGTTGATTGCTGAATGTGGTACCTTTAGCGCGGTGCGCGTACCGCAGCGTGGTGATGGTCTCGTCGTAGTTGTAGGACGCGGGCCCGATGTTCGCGATCATGATCGTCTTGCTGTTGCCGCCCAGTGAGTCCTGCAGGATGCGCGTCAGCTTCGAATCCCTGCAACCATACGGGAAGTACTTGAGTAATGGAAGCCCGTTTTGTAGTGTATCGAGTGAGTGCTAGTGAGTGTGTGAGTGTGTGTGAGTGTGAGTGAGTGAGTGAGTGAGTGAGTGAGTGAGTGAGTGAGTGAGTGAGTGAGTGAGTGAGTGAGTGAGCGTATACCTGTAAGGCACGTGCGGGCTGTTCTCGGCGAGCGCGGAGATGACGTTCCCGAGCGAGGAGAGCGCCTGGTTGATGCGCGACGCCTCGCGCAGCCGGTCCGCGGACGCGCCCGTCTTGCGCTGCCGCTCCGACCCCGCCAGGTCCACCAGGTTCAGCTTGCCCACGCTGGAATGACACACAAAGATCCGCGTCAACATCACCTTTACTGAAGGAGAAGAACAACTATTTCTCATGACGATTATTCTTGTAAGTACTTTTTTCGAGTTTATTATAAATTCAACTAAACACCCAATATTGAGCACATCTTGTTTCCATGGAGATCATGTCGCAGCGTCAGTTTTATGGGCTCACCGTAGTGGACACTTTAACATTAGACTAAGTTTTGCGACACGTCCTGCCCAGTGACTTGATCTTCAGATGAAATAAATATGAAAAACTAGCCATTCGTTAAGGCATTTATTCAAATTTATTTCAGGAAAGGGGAGAATTTAAATCCTTCAAATATGCGTGACAACGATGTCTCAATAGGATAGTGCAGTGAATAGCATCAATTGATGGTCTCCCTAAGCCAAGCCCTATTTCCCGCTGCCGGAGTGCAACGTCCGCGTCTCTATTGGACACTTCCCCTCGAGAGCGTGTTTGTGTCCACAGCACTCGGTTAACACGCACTAATTGAACGGACGGACAACGGTACTCCACAGTGCTGATTTGGGAAGGGACAAACCATTATTTCAAACGTAAGGTTACTAAGGACATTGAAGAATTTTATTGCAAAAATAAACCTCTAATCGATGACCCGTCACGTTCAGGAAAATATATTATGAATGAAACATTTACGATGAATACAAGTTGACGTAATGCAGATAAAAGTAACTTGTGTGAATGAATAGGTAAACCATCGACCGGTAACACTAAATTAAAATAAATCACGTTATTTTGAAAACCTTCCTTTGTGCCGAAGTACCCCTTGACCCTTGCCCTCCATGTGATTACATTGTAAGATAAAGACGTTTTTTCGAAATGCAAAAGTATAGTAGAGGGTTTGCTAAATGTTCGGCCTCGATTGTTTCACTTATACACTGTCATGGCAGAATTTTTAGGTGGTTAAAAAAACTGCAACACATCGATAGCCACTAGTGCCTCGTCTAGGAGGACCATGTATCTACATCGTCTGGTAAGGAAGTAGGTGAAGTGAATGTCGTATGATTACGATCCCTGTTTATCATGTCAGTAGCGCAAGCGATCGGCGCCGCATCTCATCTTCATACACATTAAACATCGTTAATTACATTGCGTTACTCGCGAGTCGCGATCCCTACAGGTACGCAACGCATTACGATGCATTAACATGGCTATATTTTCTATCTAAGATATAAGAAGCAGTATAATTATTTTCCTGCTAGCCTATAAAAATTAAAACGAAAATGTAAGTATGATACCTAACAGCAAATTTAAGTTTCAGTGCCAATTTACATTCGGTACATCGGAAGTGTCGGCGAGAAACCGATTAATAATTTAATTGTTCAACAATGACCCTCACAGCATAGTTCATACAAATAATAATACGTTTATAGATAATCGTGGTGTATCATTTGAACCCACAGTGATGTATACAAGTTACGTAATGCTCTTAACGCGGATAGTTCTATTAAATTCAACGTACGCAATGCAGCTAGACCTAGCCAAAGCCGCAAGAAGATTGGAGAGAAGCAAGAACATAACTACGAGTGTGTCTGAACAAAAACAGAGATCACAGATTGGGATGCGATTACAGCCCATGAAGTGCACGCGCCATAAATAACTGACTGTAATCAACCGCATGTTGCGTTTCTCAAATTGTCAAGTGCCTCTCCACTTGTACCTCATATTTCATGTATGTAATTATAATTACGACAGTGTACATAGAGGTTTTAATTGTGTTTGTGTCGAGGTGTGTGGGCGACACTCGACACTGGAAGTGGTCGAAGACAGGCCGGCGACACCCCGACCTACGCTCGACGTGCGAAACGTCCGCCCACACCCGCGGGCCTACAACTCTATCTATCAACTAGTAATCATCCATACGTTATGAATCAAGTGCTAATATTATAACTGCGAGGGTGTGATCTGTGTGCGTAGCCTTTTATAGATAAAACAATTACTGTAGAAGGCGTGAAGACTAATGTATAAAAAATATAGTCGTGATTTAACGTGAATTCAAAAAAAAGGAAGTGGTAAGGAGGAAGAGTTCTGAATCTCTCTCACTGGCATCCCTCATTTTTACAAATCTTACGAACAATAAACTCCTGTTTTACAGAATAAGTCTGATAATTAAATCTCAAAAGAAAACCGCTTCCTAGTGCACAGTTGTGATATGACTATTCATTAGCACAATAAATAACAAGTGTAACCAGGAAAACGGTGCGGTTACATTGCACACCTATTCCGACGTGTGAAATATATAATCATTCGCACATTCGAGTCAATATTGGTTCGTGTTATATTTAGACGTTATCGCGATATAAGTTTTATTGAATTCGGCGTTCCGTCCCCGTATCGAGTCGGCTGCCCTTGACTTTCCGTCTGAATTACGTTAATTGCTCGCACACATTCGATAATGTGGCGGTTATCAGATAGCCTCGGGCCTGAAGGACGGCCGCTTAGATAACAGATCGAACTGATAACCGTAAGCCCTCGAGTCAGGTATGTTTTGTTTGGTCTATAGTTACTTTATGTATAATTTAGCTCAATAATTCGCTTCATAAAAATAGATTTCCTAGATTTGTCCAAACCTTGAAGTTAACAATCTACTTAAATAGTCACATTTTAAACAAAAAACTGTCTGAAGGTTTCTTTAATTTTCTACTCGATTCCACTGAGAAGGGAACTACTAATCCTTTATGACGCTTTGTGTCAAGATGAGTACTTAATTAATATGCTTGTTTGTTTGAACATAAAAAGGATTTTATCGTGTTGATCAATTAATTACATATGCAATGCTCTGTGTGTTCTTACTTAATAAAACGACATTAGAACTTGTACTCTAATCACAAACAAGTATTATCATTTGTGAAATGAATGAATGACAAGCCCACGCAACCTCCTATTCATCGATTATTCGAACAGAACATTTAACGAATGTAAGTACACGCACGCAAATCTATTCATAGACAGATGCATATTAACGAAACTATTGGTATTGTGGTATAATGATGATTGTGTATTGTTCTAATTGTTCATTGTATCGTATAGTCCGTGTGTGTGTACGAGTGTTGTGTTGTGTGTGCGTGTGTGTGTGTCGTGTTGTGTTCAGCCGCCAGTGGGTGCTGAAGCCGTGGAAATCGTGAAACCTTCACGCTCTGACGCCCTTCTTTCACTGGCTAGCTCGCTACTACGGGAACTGTGTTGACACATGCTATATTATAACACTCCACTATGCTATAGCTATTTTGTGATTCACCATAAAATGTCGGCTGGTCTATGAAAATGCTGAGCATAGTAAAAACTTTGTATATCAACAAACCTGTGATTTTTGTATTATTTATTCTCATAGAAATAATAAGCATTATACGTATGGATGTCATTTATTTATTTGGTTACCATAAAGTTACTTTGAAACGTTGTAATAGTCAGTTACCCCACCCACCTTAATTCAGCACAACAACAAACACCTTCAGAAATTACTCATGCACCAAATAAGATTACAGGATCTAATAATAAACTTCTTGAAATTGTAATAACGACATATTAAGCGGGCAATTTAGATCATCATATTCTGTTTAGGCATACGGCCCGGTGATTCAGAAGTGCATTCGAGTGAGTCAGTGTCGAGTTCGCATCGAGATTTCCATTCATGGTAGCGGGTGATGCGCCCGCGCTCAAAACTAAACGCACTCGACTAGAATTCGTGCAGAAATAATTGTCAGTTTTGTGCTATTTTAATTGGTCGCGTTTTTTATTTATTTGTCAATTACATATTCTGCCGTGCGAGACTAACAAATAACTTTGAGACTAATCAGTAAAATAATTATGATTAAAAATGTCGCTTATTATTGAGATTGATTTCACTACATAGTATAAAACAAAGTTTCTTTCCATTCTATGTCTGTATGTCTGTCCCTATGTATGCTTAGATCTTTAAAACTACGCAACGGATTTTGACGTGTTTTTTTTTCAATAGATAGAGGGATTCAAGAGGAAGGTTTATATTCCCCCGGGAACGGGCACAACGCGGGTAAAACCGCGGGGCGCTTAACATAATACTTAAGTTAGGTCTTTGTTTTTTCTAGTCTTTTTTAAACTTACACGATTTGAACACATAATTTAAACGCACTCACACGGGTTTTTTCGTGTTGAAAAGTTTATAAAGCAAGTATATAACTTACTTTTTATTTCATACATAGTTGATACCGACCGGTGATGTGCATGCAGCGGTGTTCTAGTCTAGGGCGAGGGTCGCTATTGATCGTAAACCTATTTATTTTATTGGCCGCGGCTGTGACGTCATTGTTACTAATGTAATGTGATAGATTACGTATATCGTCATGCTAAGTGTGTTGAGAGAAATGAAGAAAAATAATAACACCACTGCTGTTGACAACAGCAGTCTGTTGTTTGATTATGAGGTAATGAGTTATATTATATTATTATCCGTCATTTATGTCATAAGAAGGGATGTAGAAGGGATGTAAATTATATTACAATATAACTCAATGGTTACAATAAGTGCTACGCGTCCCTGCGTCTATCGTAGCTCTTAAACGAATGGATCGGTTAATTTAGTTTAATTATTTGAAAGGTGATGAAAGGTGTGTTATTAGAACAACTAATCAGTCATGGGCAACAAACATATTGTTTTCAACATTCCAGCACACAGTTTAAAATGGCAAATGGCTTAAGTATAATCCAAATGATCCCTAGCTACTTGGCCCAATATGACATAACTAGTGTATACTAATACGCGAGCCGCCCTCGTCGTGTCAGCCGCCCCACATGCCGCCCGCACCGCTACATGCTACATGGACATGACTCAGTAGACTGCACTGACCAGTTCACTTGTGCAACACTACGAACAAACAAACATTGGACACCCTAAGGGTGGCCAACCATATTTTGTGAGCAATGTACGTCCCTTTTTGTTTATTTATTTATTTATTTAAGGACAACCAGTGAGAGGTACATTAAAACTATAAATAAAACTTAGCACTAAATTAAACACCTAAATGCACTCTCTATAGGTGCCACAACATGCGTTACTTATTAACTAGGTACTTAACACTACAAGTAAAAATATGACATGCTTAATAGAATACAACAAGAAATACAAACAAAACACAATTAAACTCTAAAAGGAAAAAATAATATTAAAAAGGAAACATGTTAACAATAAAAAACAAAATACATTATATGCAAAATTATTTTAAAGAGGATATAGCGACCAATATTTTTCTCTTGAACAAAGTAAAGCTGTCATTGAAAATATCAATAGAATTGTCAAGTGCATTATATGTTTTTGATAACCTGGCAATCGGGGCATTACATTTTAGATTAGTACGTGAAGGGGGTGGAGCAAAAAGGTTGATTGGGTGGCGAGGAAGACGCGTAGGCACTTTAAAGCTGAAAGATTCCAATAATACGGGGCAGTCTACAAGATTGTGTAAAACTTTAAATAGAAATAGAAGATCGGATACTTTTCTTCTGTCATTTAGACCAATAAGGCCGAAGAAGTTAGACCAATAAGTAGACCAATAAGAAGTTTGTCGTTGTAAGAAGGCAATTTTTTCAACAATCCACTGCTGTAAGCTAGATGGCGCATAAATCTTTTTTGTACTCGCTCAATTCTTAATTGATGGGTCGCATAGTGCGGTGACCACACTACGCTACAGTAATCAAGGTGACTACGTACATAGGCGTTGTAAAGAGTAATTCTGGTTGAGGGATTCTTAAAAATTATAGTTTAAAAAAAACTAAAAGACACGCTTTTATTGCAAATTGAACTAAAAACTAGAAAATAATTTTTCACCTCAAATCAAAATTATAATAAAATTTAAGTTATTAACACAATGATTCAATTCAGAGTAAAAAGCGTGGGGTGCTTAATATTTTTTTTAAATATTACAATCATCATTGGTATCTATGAGAGGATAGTTATGAACTACAGTAAAATGCACCCCACGCTTTTTTACTCTGAATTGAATCATTGTGTTAATAACTTAAATTTTATTATAATTTTGATTTGAGGTGAAAAATTATTTTCTAGTTTTTAGTTCAATTTGCAATAAAAGCGTGTCTTTTAGTTTTTTTTAAACTATAATTTTATTTTTTATTTTTTAGTAAATCTAGCAAATCCATATAACATTATATGCAACTTTTCATCCCGTAATTCCCACGGGAACGGGCCCATCACGGGACGCTGTTAGTGTCTAGTACCATTTAGTAAAATAAAACAGAACTCCCGTTCCGTCCCACAGCGAGCGCCCGTTGATGTCTTTTATATGAAGTAATATTTTTTTAGTAAATTTGGCAAATCCATTAAGGATAATGGGAAACTGTTATTAAATTATTGCATTGTCATCGGTCCTTGATACGTATGCAAAGTTTCAAATTAATCAGACTTCTGGAAGTTGGTGAAAATGATGTTCAAAGATTCCATTACATACGTTCGTACGTACGTACGTACATACAGGCCAAGCTAATAAAAGCGTGTTAATAATGGGAAACTGTTATTAAATTATTGCATTGTCATCGGTCCTTGATGCGTATGCAAAGTTTCAAATTAATCAGAATACTGGAAGTTGGTGAAAATGATGTTCAAAGATTTCATTACATACGTACATACATACATACATACATACATACATACAGGCCAAGCTAATAAAAGCGTGTTAAAAACATTACTATTGCGCATTATAAAACCAATCATTGTTAACAAGATAAGTTCGAATATGTGTTAGGAAGCAAGATACAGTAGTGGTGGTTAGTGGCCAACCTTGGAATCGGAGTTTTTAAACCGCCCTAAGGTCCCTCAAATGGTCTTACGATTATAATAACTGCGACTGACAATTTGACGAGCCCTTGGCTCTCAAACGTGAAGTAGCGTTCAGATAGAAATGCAACTATATGAGTACATCAGCGGTGCCTCGCGGTTTTACCCGGCTTCTACCAGTGGAATCGAAAATGAAACGGAATGAAAATAGCCTACACCCAGTTGAATGTAGTTATCCAATACAAAAAGGATTGTTCGAATCCGTCTGTAGTTCAGGAACTCTGCATGTCATTTTTTGACCGGAAAAGGACACAGTTCGAATAAAACCAAGGGGCCTTGTTAGTTGTTTGTGAAACTACAATCAACAATTGCAATCAAAACTAAATAACATTCCCTGTAATGAACTATATAGTCTAGGAACCAGAAACAGCTACAACGAGCTACACAAAGAAACACCAACAAAAACAATCGAACGGTTCAATTCGTGAATCAATCATCAGATACGAGCCTCCATGAAGGCTACTCAATAATTTCAGTAACACCCCTGTGCCACTGAACCTTATTTCTGAAGGAATAAGAGCGAGTTTCCAACGAGGGTAGTGGTCATGCTGTTAGTTTTTCCATTCGCCACGTGTCGGGCCTTCGTGACTTCCCGCACACTACTTCGTGTGTTTTACATTTGTTAGTGATCGATTATAGTTATTAGTTAGTACTTATTTTTGTAGTACTTTATGTGAAAAACTGTAATTTGGATAGCAAATTAAAATTAGTATATTTTTTCTAAGAAAAGTAATATTATTATTTTATCTGATGATTACTTACTATGATATGACAAAGTCATATAAATAAACTAAGTTACACGAATATGTCACATCGCACACTAATACGACTGGTAATTAAAGATCATTTTATTGGTGCTCCTTCTAAGTAAATATGTAACTTGGATTACAAATGTATTAACACCAATAAAACAAATGAAACTCGAATTCCATGCAAATGAGCCGGCGACAGCTGTCGGGCCGTTCATCGCGGCCATTACTGAAATATTGACTCGAGTGTTCGCCACAATGAGCTAAAACGAAGAAAAACACTTAGCTTAGAAAACAACTAAACCTTAAGTGATGTAAAAGCTATCGAAGTGAGCACGACCGCCGCGACGCGAGGGGTGTGGGGACAAAGGAACCGTCTGGAACACTGACATAACGACCACGGAACAAAAACGACGTGGAAAGTACTAGACTGATGCTAAAGCAATAATACATTCCGTTGTACGACGACAGTCTGGCTCTAGGTAACACGGTGCATAGGGTTGGTATGTACGACCCCTTGTACCCTAGACGAATGCCAGCGGTTTCAATTTCAGAGCCGAATTCAATTTTAAAAGGCAAGATGTTGTAGGAAGGGAGATGCCCGATATTGAGAGTTCAACCTTGTCTTGATTTAAAGATCTTGTAGCGCTGGTGGCGTAGTTTGACTGAGCGATTTTAAACCATAGTGAATGTTAGGCAGCGTGCATCTCGGACTCTAAAATATGATGGGTGGGCAATCCAAGCTTTATCTGAATGTGCTTCTGAAAGTATATTTAATTGTGGGTTTCAGTAGTTTCAATCATTAGGGCGTTAGGGCATCAATCTACCAAAATAAAACGTTTAATGTACGAAGTCCGAATTGAGCTACAGGCTGTGACCGCCGCGACTCCACGGCGGCGGACTGAACCTCCAATTTCGCGAAACCACCTGCCGTTGCAGCCCAATTCGATCTTTAAATACTTTATTGTAGTCTAAAACCCCGCTGTAAAAACTTTGTCTAAATGAATGTTTGTAAACCGATTAGCATGTTATTATACCCACAGAGTCGGTGCACTAAGTACGATGATTAATCGCACCACTCGATAAATATCGCAGAGGCCGTCGGCTGCAATTAACTGTTTATTAAACAACGTAATTACACCTCGCTCGTAAAACTGAAAAACGTGTTCTTTAAATGGATTTATTGCAAACATTTTGATAAAAACATTCATTATAATTATAATACTAGCAAAAAATATTTGAAATTGAGATTTTTTATCCAGTTTGCTGTATCTCCACAACTGAATGAATTGGTATTGGAAATAAGTATGAGAGAAAAACCAATTACAATTCCAACAAAATACCGCGAAGAGCGGAGAGGTCTTTTTCAACAAAAGCTAGCACTTAAGTTTAAGAAGAAGACGATTTTGACGAAGATATATCATCAGAAGGACAATAGCGACTCCACTTTTCAACTCTACATTCTCACAATCTTAAAACCACCATAACAATACCGTAACGAAGACGGTGCCTTCACCTTTGCAGTGAAAAATATCGTCAACCATTACACATTAGTCAGAATGATATCTTTCACACGATACAAGAAGAATCTAAGCTAAGCCAGATCTCACCACAGCCAGTCCTGGTCCTCGTCCTCGCTGTCACTCCAGCCGTCCATCCACGCGGTGACGTCACACATCTCTATGACTCTGACACACGTGTCGGGTTCCCGAAGGTTACCCCCGTAATGAGAGCACCGGCCCGACTCGCCGAGTGAATTACAACATTACACTCCTACACTAATAACAGGCTCAAGATCAACTGAATCACAATTCACACCTAACTAGATTCGGTCATCTTTGTATGAGAAGAGTTTTACCTAAAAGTGGAACGAATAAGTAACAAGTCTGGATAATTAACCCCTCATAAGCCGGAACGCAGATCCAAGCCAGAGACAATTGATTTTCTATTGTCTGGAATCGCGGTAAACAATAGGTTAATGTTCCTATGTATCGACTTGAAAATATCTCATTGGATGGAACCGTTTTTACAAAATCAGTCGACAAACTTTCAAGGAAGTCAATTATACAATTTTTTTTCTAATTTCAATCTTTTGGCAACAACAGCGCTACAGGATAGACAGTAAACCGGACACACACATTTCAGACGTATTAATAATATTTTGCGACGAGGGTATTAACCCTGCCAAAAAAGAAATGGGCCATTTTATCTGTTCGATTTAAAAAACTAGTCTCTTATTTTTTTCAGCACATTGAATCCAATAAGCGTGTGACAATGCGTAGCTATTCAAATATAAAACGTGACTTCAGACCGTCTCTTGATTATAATTGCTCAGAGACGTCCAATGTCGAGTGGCGAAGGTTCTTTGTAATGGTTAGGAACCAATTGTTATTTGAATACGATATAATTGATTTATTTCTGTCAAAAAATGAAATAAGTCAATGGTAATATCATTGTTAACCTGTTTTTTGCAAATCTAGGTTACGATTAACATACATTGATGAATGAACCACTGGGGCCAATACATTGGTACCGATATCTTCAGCGCGGCCATCAAATGAACGTCAATTTGTTTATCGCGACATTACCGTGCTCTAATTTCTCATTGATAACCATCGGTCCGTAAAGAGCGTGGTATGTCTATCGTTCCCCGGGCGGGCGGGGACTCCCTCGGGCTGTGTCTATGGCGACAGGCGCCCCAGATGGTTGTTACTTCGATAGTCTCGCGAACCGCCGGGACCCTCGTGGCTTCCCGCCCGGGACGATCAAACTGATATTACCAAAGTATTTGACAACATTACGACGAGTTTCGGGGCGATGCTCCCAAACAAAAGTTTTACGACAAACGGCTGTGATGAGGGATTTGAATTGAAATCAAAATACATTTACGAAAATTACGAACCTAATATATATTTACCATTTAGTTCGGTTCCTTTGTTATGCAGACTAATTGTATGATTATCGTATCAGAAGTCAACGGTTCAGATTGTTAATTGGGGTATAGAATGTGTGAAGGTGTTCACAAAGCATACTGTGTGATTGTAATTAGTTGATTCGGTGGACGTGAGTCAGACGTGCGTGAGGAGTAACTCAACCAGCGAAATATAGCGGATAGATCTGATAATAACATTAGTCACTTTTATTGCTTGGATTTAGCGATGGTTACACTTTCAATTATTTAAGAATTCCAAAATAAAGACAGTACTGTCATCATCTCAGTCTATTCGTTTTAGTGGAACCGAACAATTTAAATATATTTCGATTCTTATTTATGTAGTCTTGGAGATAAACAAAGCCACCTGAGACTTATAATCCATACGAAAATTAAAAATATATTTCCATTCAAATTTTCTCAAAGAACTAAAGGTTTTAAAATATATCAGTTTCATTAAAGAAAAAACAAACAAATGAGTGACCAAAGTGACCGTGAATGAGTGATCGATGGAACGGTTTGACCGCTGATTATAATAAATGGAAGGTCCGTAAAGGTCGTCTGTGGAGCCTCCTACCCCCGGCGCCGCCCCCGCCCAAGGTTATCGTACCACCTGACGTGTGGACACACAATTATCTAATGGCCGATACTATCACTATGTACTACAAGTCAAGGTTTTCAGGACGAACACCTTCGTTGTATATACAATAAGAATATATATCGAAAGAAGTCAAGTTCGTTCGATTCAACAACAGTGAACACAACTGCGGGTTCTGCATATCTTTAGCTTGTATAAATTGAGAAATACAATTATCAAATCCAATACCTAATGTTAACAAATAAATATGTCTTTTTAAAATAAGACAGGGACGGTTGGCGATGTTTAGGGGAGAACTTTGCCCAGCAGCGGGACAAAAGAGATTAAAAACTCGTTCTCAGCTGCAGCATTTTTTTAACTCTATCCATGAGGATAGTTAAAAAAATTCAACAATATTGTCTACGTATTAATGGGACCCTGAAGCCTGATAATTGAACCTTAGTCCACTGTTTGAACTTTGAACACGATCAATCGATAAGCGCTAACCATAAGTACCATAATGTGAAGTTCAAAGTCGTATACATATGACCTGTGACGTCACCGTCCACGTGACGGATTCTCGTGTGAACACACAGATGTGGGCAACCCTTTCCCTCTGAACTTTAAATTAAGACATGGAAATGCTTAAGTTTTCCAACGCTCGATGTTAACCTTTATAATTTTCTCAATGTGAAGTTGTTGCTATTCGTGGATTTAATATTGAAGTCTTTTGAGGTGCTTTTAGGAACATTTCGACCCTCTACTTGGTTACTGTACGTTTACTACTGCCGAGGCGAAATTATTTCTACTTATTGAGGGATATCTTATGTGTACTCGTTGCGGTGGGGAGTTCTTTAAGTAATGCTCTTGTCGGGCAAACTGCTGTGGATATCGATGTCATCCGGATCCAATAATTTGGGAAGAGGACGAGTTGTGCAATAGTGTCCCGTTGCTTCCTGCATTGACTTTGATCTTATCACACATGTTGATAGATATGAATATACCTCAAACATTGTAGCTGAACGTGATTTCACAAAGTAAGCGTTGTCGTAGCTTGTTATAAGGAGGTGGCGGTAGCAACATCTTAAATAATTAGACAGTGAATCATAAAACTATACCCTAACTTATTTTCTTAACCAGCACAACACTACAGCGTAACGTTTTCCTCTAAGCCATTCTAGCTTCTTTCCTACTAGCGACCCTACTCTCTGTAGTCCGTAACACCACTCACCGGATCCGGTTGGTCTTGCGGTGCGCCGTCTCGACGGTGACGAGGAAGACGGCGTGCGAGCGCGACGAGTGCTCGTTCATGTCGGTGCGCGCGGCCGCCCGCGTGCGGTTGCCCGCGCGCATCACCCGCACCATCTCCGCGGCCGACTTGCACACCACCGACGTCATCTCCGGGATGTAGAAGCCGTTTAGTTCCTGCCACCAATTATTGATGTAAGTTAGTGTGAGGGTCATCGTGTTCGGTCGAGGATACTGGGATCAAAGACAAAAATACATTTACGTTTAGTCCGAGTCTAAGCGACATCTACCAAATAAATTATTACGCTATCATAACTTAACGTTAATCTTGGTTTACATGTGTTGAAACTGTTACCACGCCAATCGAATCATGAATGAAATATTGAATAGATTAAAGATCGGGACCAAATCAAATCTGGATCCTGTACGAACTTATTAAATTTTAATTCAGATGTTTATCATCAACTTCAAACAAAGTGCCACTCGATCTATACGAGGATGGGTGATAACCGGACCGATTGTCGCATTCATATTGTCTGAACGCAGCCCTTCTTCGGTGGGTAGGTATATTTTTGGTCCCCGTTTTAATTATTAACCATGTCGAAGGCCTTTATTTTAAAACTCCTGACCCAGTATTTGGGCCATTAAACTACTCGAGTTTACTTATTTTACTGCATGACATCAAGCGTTGGCCTTACAATCAAGAAAACAACAAAGCCATTACTATATTAGCATTTTAATGTCAATATCATAAGAGGCCTGTTCTATAAGTAGTTCCCGAATCATCATCAGCATTGTCGTGATCTGCTGCCGTCACATGTAAGGTAGTGTTGTAGAATGCGTGCAGTTATCTATATATATATATAAAAATGAAACCCGTTTTTTGTTGTCGTCGCATCACGCGTGAATGGCTGGACCGATTTCCACGGTTTTGCATTCGTTGGAAAGGTCTCGGGCTCCGTGAGGTTTATAGGGAATAAAAATCTCAAAATTCCCACGGGAACGGGGGCGCTGCGGGTGAAACCGCAGGGCACAGCTAGTTGTAATATATATAGTTTTGATGACACAGGGCTGCACTCGCATTTTTTGCTCTAATTATTCATTATAATGTTAGTGATTGGAGAAGGATTGGAGTAAGTGGATTCGTTGAGTGCCTAATACCAGTGTAGTGCTATGCTACCTTTGCTATCCACCAATCATATCAAGCGTAACATAGCTGTACCAAGTATAGCACAGCTTTTATAAAAGGTACAGTTATGTTTACTTTATACGAAATCTTATAGATTTTTTCTTGTAGGTAATAAATATATACTTAAAGCTAAAATTATGAAAACACGGAATATTTAACCATGCATGTAAATCGTTTTTATGTATGTTGGTGACATAATGATAAATAAGTGAGTGCGCCCAGCGGGCACCGCGCGCGCCCGTCGTAATGTAAACACGGTTACATCAACTGCCATCGTTTGCACAATTGCTTGAAGGAACCATTTTCGGACGCATCCGACTACGACAAGGCTACACTCATTACGCTCCGCTGAAAACAACCCGAAATACACTTTAATTACACACGAATACGATTTATAATAATAACAGGCGGAAATATAATGGCAACAATCGCTGCGTGCATTATATAGTTGAAATATTCATCGTATTTGTAAGTGCAACTTTTAACGAGCTGGTAATTTAGTATTTAATTTCACTCATTAATTAATGCTACGCAATATTTATTCTTTTCTATACAGCTTATTATACGGAAGATATTTTATTGTTATATGCAGATTACATAAAATTTCATAAAACTGCAAAACTATTCAATGAGTAACTATGTATTGGCAAAAATATGATATTGGCAGTGTGAGACCACACGCGGCGCTGTGCCGCATTTAACTATGATTGTGTACTATAATAGGTACTATTTGAAAAACATTTGTGTCGTGTGCTAATTTGTTGGATGACTATTATATAGAAACAACATATTAAACTGTTGGGTGATAAAAAAACATATAAATTAAACGACTCCTTTGTTGCTATTTTAGATAAAAACTTACATTTATACGTGTACAAGTTATTAGTAAATAAAATTATTCGAAAGATGTTTTAAATTCAAAATGTTGGTTAATAATAAGTCAATTGAACCGTAGAACCAAAACACCCCGACCCATTGGCAATGTACCTTCCATCTTTCCAAATAATAATATTTTAAAAAATAAGTGAGCATTTCACATTAAAATTAAATCTCACAACACTTTCAATCGAAACCCGTTTCTAAATCCCTCCCTGCACCATAGTGACAAACAATCAAAACATGGTCATTTTACAAATAAGGTGTATTATGGCCCTTGACCCGCTCGCGGTAATTGTGTGTGTGCGTAACATCGCAATGACCAGTTACGAGTACTACAACACATTACAGTATGCGTGCATGTGCTGATAGCCGGGTCATTTTAGACAATTGAAATAAAGAAAATTCCGACAGAGCCAAATCTTCGTAGAGACCTTAGGTTTACCACAAGGAATAAAGTGTCAAAAGTCCCCATCAATCCCATGTGAGCTTCGGGACTTATTCGGGTCCCAAGGTCAAAATTTTAGGTTTTTTGGATTTTTCTCGAAAACGGTAAGTTTTATCGAAAAAGTACCTGAGAAAATAAAAAAGCTTATAAAATTCTCTATAACTTTAACTCTATCCACTTTTTCCATATTCCCAACCGTTATTGAACTACACGCTCCAGAAATGTAAAAATTAAGGACCTCGGGCAGGTAACTATGGAGCCTGCCCCAATGCTCAACAGTGACATGACCTATGTCATTTGAAAGGTCTTGAAGAGTTGTACAAGTTACTCCTAGACAGTTATATCGAATTCGATGGCCAACTCGGTGTTTTCGACCACCGAAGAATTACCACTGGAGGTGCTGTGGAGCCTGGACGGAATGCTCAACAGTGACATGACTTACGCATTTGAAAGCTCTTACAAGTCACTTTTTGATAGTTATGTCGAAATCGACGCCAAACTCGGTGTTTTCGACCACCGAAGAAAAAACACTAGGTGTATGTGCACTAATGTGCAGTTGACACTGATCGTATTGCTCAACAGTGACATGACTAATGTCATTTGAAAGCTCCCACAAGGCACTCCTTGACAGTTATATCGAAATCGACGGCCAACTCGGTGTTTTCGACCACCGAAGTATCGACACTGATCGTATTGCTCAACAGTGACATGACACGTATCATTTGAAAGCTCATAAAGAGTTTTATAAGTCACTCTTTGATAGTTACATCGAAATCGCCGTCCAACTTAGTGTTTTCGACCACCGAAGAATGGAGTTGGGCTATGCTATACCGAAGTATCGGCGCTGATCCTAATGCTCAAAAGTGACATGATCTATGTCATTTGAAAGCTCTTGAAGAGTTGTACAAGTCACTCTTTGACACTTATATCGAAATCGACCGCCAACGCGGTGTTTTCGACCATCGAAGATCGACACTAGGTGTATGTGCAGTTGACCTTGATGGTATTGCTCAACAGTGACATAACTTATGTCATTTGAAAGCCCCTGAAGAGTTGTCCAAGTCACTCCTTGACATTTATATCGAAATCGACCGCCAACGCGGTGTTTTCGACCATCGAAGAATCGACACTGGGTGTATGTGCAGTTGACCCTGATGGTATTGCTCAACAGTAACATAACTTATGTCATTTGAAAGCCCTTGAAGAGTTGTCCAAGTCACTCCTTGACATTTATATCGAAATCGACGGCTAACTCGGTGTTTTTGACCAAAAATAAAAAAATATATGTACACATTAGTTAATAAAGGACCTTGAGAAAATTCCATTCTTCGGTGGTCGAAAACACCGAATTGGCGGTCGATTTCGATATAAATGTCAAGGAGTGACTTGGACAACTCTTCAGGGGCTTTCAAATGACATAAGTTATGTCACTGTTGAGCAATACCATCAAGGTCAACTGCACATACACCTAGTGTCGATCTTCGGTGGTCGAAAACACCGCGTTGGCGATCGATTTCGATATAACTGTCAAAGAGTGACTCGTACAACTCTTCAAGAGCTTTCAAATGACATAGGTCATGTCACTGTTGAGCATTAGGATCAGGGTCGATACTTCGGTATAGCATTGCCCAACTCCATTCTTCCGTGGTCGAAAACACTAAGTTGGACGGCGATTTCGATATAGCTATCAAAGAGTGACTTATAAAACTTTTTATGAGCTTTCAAATGATATGTGTCATGTCACTGTTGAGCAATACGATCAGTGTCGATACTTCGGTGGTCGAAAACACCGAGTTGGCCGTCGATTTCGATATAACTGTCAAGGAGTGCCTTGTGAGAGCTTTCAAATGACATTAGTCATGTCACTGTTGAGCAATACGATCAGTGTCAACTGCACATTAGTGCACATACACCTAGTGTTTTTTCTTCGGTGGTCGAAAACACCGAGTTTGGCGTCGATTTCGACATAACTATCAAAAAGTGACTTGTAAGAGCTTTCAAATGCGTAAGTCATGTCACTGTTGAGCATTCCGTCCAGGCTCCACAGCACCTCCAGTGGTAATTGTTCGGTGGTCGAAAACACCGAGTTGGCCATCGAATTCGATATAACTGTCTAGGAGTAACTTGTACAACTCTTCAAGACCTTTCAAATGACATAGGTCATGTCACTGTTGAGCATTGGGGCAGGCTCCATAGTACCTGCCCGAGGTCCTTAATTTTTACATTTCTGGAGCGTGTAGTTCAATAACGGTTGGGAATATGGAAAAAGTGGATAGAGTTAAAGTTATAGAGAATTTTATAAGCTTTTTTATTTTCTCAGGTACTTTTTCGATAAAACTTACCGTTTTCGAGAAAAATCCAAAAAACCTATAATTTTGACATTGGGCCCCGAATAAGTCCCGAAGCTCACATGGGATTGATGGGGACTTTTGACACTTTATTCCTTGTGGTAAACCTAAGGTCTCTACGAAGATTTGGCTCTGTCGGAATTTTCTTTATTTGATCACTATTTTTATGTCTAAAATGACCCGGCTATGAGGGCTATACGTTTGTTACCCGATTCTTTCAAATGATAACATGAATGACAAATTAAATGGTCCCGTCAACCATCAATGACGAATGTCAATGTTAATTTAAATCGTAAATTGACGTTAACATTGAACGAACATCATTTATAGAAGCAATGATGTGATTGTCAATGGACAACCAAGTAGTATTTGCACATTGATCGTTAATAGGATCCTGACAAAGGTTTATGGTTCACGTTGATAGGGTGCCTTTTCATCGAAGCTGCCACCGTATGTCGCTATGCTACTTTTGATATGCAAACTTGGTGAATAGTATACGCAATATATAGTATAACGCAAGGCACCTTCATAGTCTCAATAACATACTTTCAGTTCAATAGTATTATTTACACTATTATTCCTAGAAAAGTTTACTCCCAGGACTTCGGATAACTCATTTCAATTATTTTATTTCTCCGCAGAATATGAAATGGAAGCCCAAACGATCGTATTAATCCCCAGCGGACGCGCGGGCGGTCACTGCAGCCTCTTTCTTTTATTCGGTAGTAAACCTATTTGCGTTGGCTCTCTTCCAGCGCGGTATAAAAACTCTTTGTGGTTTGCAGCGGCCGAAGGGACCCAGAACAATTTAACGAATAACTCATGTTTTAACTATCAATGAGATAAAGATTTGTTTTAATACTTTTCAATTTATATCTCAAAAAAACACTTTTATATCTTTATCTTTACCTGCCTAGTGTAAAACAAAGTGCTTCGCAGCCATTTGGCAGCTTATGTTATAACGTTATTCGTTTTTAAAAGAGTTTCGTAAATCAACGGTTTGTGCTAAATACTCGTATGACTGGCTTGTCATAATACATCCCATATTCATAGTCCCATAGTTTAGTTAGACTATGGGTTTATTGATAAATGCGTATATTTATTTGTAAACAAGGACTTCATACGTAAATTCATAAACATAATGACACATTACTATCATCGATTACAAATTAACAAACGTTCAAATGAGTTGTACATCGATATCTCTCGAGTATTAAAAGTAATCAATGTAGTATATTCGTAGATAATGGCCGCGGCCGCCAAATCGAGTAAGTATTAGTACGTATTATAGATGTTCACAAATCGTAATTGTATTTTGATTGCTCGGTTCTTACAGTTCCTATACAATAAAGAAGCACAAAAAATAGGCATTATAGATGAAATGTTCGCAAGGACATCGCAACACAATCAGTCGCACTTTAAAGGCAAATGTTTATGTCAGTAAATATTACGGAGTTGTACAAATATTAATAATGGACACCCATACGCAATGTATGGTGTTGGTGACATAGAACCAATAGCGGTTTCCTGTCCTTTTGTGTTTCAATATTGGTTTATTAACTTATTGATTTATGATAACTAATTGCCCTTACACATGTCATGACACTTTAGTGTTTGTATTGTTGATATTTTGACAGGTAAAAAAGATTCTAGTAATATCCTACTTAAGTACGCTAAACACTATACAATGAGCTTTATCGCCTAGCTATACCTACCTTAGAGGGGCACAAGGTACTAAATTAATGAATACATTAAAGATAGAGCGTATTTCTAACACAATTATGCCCTCTAGGAATTATTCAGCAGATTGGATTGTAAAATGCCTTATGTTCCATGCTATACTAAAAAACATGAAAGACTACAAATATCCTAACTCACATAGCATATCCAACGGATTACCTACGTTTCGTGTACTTAACAAATTATCGTTTTATGAGTTACATCTATGTGGGATGTAGCTCAAACATACATAAACGCATGCAAATAATCAAAACTCATTGATAATTTGCCACATTATCATATTGACAGCCGCGAGTGACGCGTGAGTGTCCGCGCATGCGTACGAGACGCCTTTTGAAGAGACACGAACAAGGGAAGGCGTATTGTCAACGAAAATAGAGCGACGACTTATAGGTACGGTATTAAGAGATAGCGAGACAGTGTGCATTCAGATAATAGCTGGCAATGAAAAGAAAGAAATAAATCAATAGGTTGAAGTTTCAATGGTTCAGTATGAGGCTTTAAATGTTTCAAATACAATGTATGTTTTGTAAAGCGTTTTAGAATGGTACGTGTCATATCTGTTAAGAAGTAAGTGAAAAGTAATAGTTAAACCATGGTTAAACCAAGCTTTATAGCGTTCTATAAGGCTGATCATAGTGATCATTAGGGTTAACACCAGAAAACACACACAAAGGTTTTCATAAAAGTTCCTGAAAGTTTTTGACAAGTGTCTTGCACCAACCTGCCCTCTAATGGTGAGTTTCTTGCAGTCCTTCGCGAGCAGATCTCTCACGTCTTCCAGGTACAGCTCCACGTAGGAGCAGGACACCAGGTGGGTGACGTCGGGCGAGGCGCTGTTCTCGATGTGCGCCCAGATGTGGCGGAAGGCGCGCGGGATGATGCCCTCGTGGTCGGCCGTGCCCTCCATGGTGTGTGTCTTGCCCGTGCCCGTCTGGCCGTACGCGAACACGCAGCCGTTGAACCCGTCCAGCACGGACGCTACTAGGGGACGGACCTGTACACGAGGGTAGACGACCATTCATCATAGTTTGCAAAATTATGCATAAGCTAAGACATTGTTAATGGGAAGTGAAGGACTGCAGCGGACAATATCGGTTTGCGGCGATGACCAGCACGGTAAGTGAAGGCAACGACAGCGTATACTTAATAAAATACCTTCAAAATACCTATATATAAAAGAGGGTTCATTCGTTTAGGATCATAATAATATTGTGACAACTTTTGTCGCATGTGAAAAAATCATTTTTCACACTCCGCTTTTACTCAAAGTGATAAAAATAAAAGCAATACCGCTAATGTTATTATATGATAATATATTATGATGTGGGTACAGAGGTAAACACTATATCTGATAAGCTGAAATCCCATTTAAAATCCAATTTAAAGTGTTATCGTTTCCCAAAGCGTAACGAGTTGGGTAAGGCCTAGTTTCAACAACTCACATTTTCATATATGTTTTGCATAACGACATGATTAGGTACTAAAATTTATTTGATGTTGTAATTGAAGTTTAGACACATTACTCCTCTGGCGTCCAAGCGGTCGGTCGATACCAGAAAGTGACGTAAAAAGCATTTGTTTCAAACAAATGTATACTAGGGCGACACGTATCGCCTTGACTTATATCTAGCCAGTGCTTCATGTTTATGACGGCCTGGTACTCTAGCAATCAGTCACAATTAATAATTCTGAGCTAAGAGGTAAAATAAAGAGTTAACGGACTAGGAACAATACGTCCAATATAAATACTATAGCACGTGCGCTCGTTAAAACTGCAAACATTGTTGAGAAAACATGCATTGTCCGAGATCTGTTTGATTCAATGACGTCATCCCTGATCTTGAATAAAAGAACAGAACATTCAATACAGATAAGATGCCAGCTAAGGGAAGACTGCATTAAGATGACGCACTGAAGGCAACTTTGACAAAGAATGAAAATAATTTGAGAGGGAATCTCGTATTATGCAATGCCAACCAAATAAATGCATCTTGATAATATATTACAAAAGCAATAAAAGAAACAAAAACCAGAGAAAGTGACGTAACATTCGAGTAGCAGCGAGTACGGGAGTGTAACGAGCTGATGATAAGCGGGGCTGGTAATTGAGCACGCGCCGCGGCGCAGCGAGGCCGCCAGCCGACTCAATCATCAGAAACTGGCGAAACCAACGGGGAACCTTGGCCAGCAAGGCGACCCATTGAGAGAGACCGGGGACGCGCCGCGTGGGCCGCCTCACACCGCGGTGATTCCTTCCGTGTTTACATAAATTACAAATAAATATTTGTATTTGCGGCAGCGAGCGTCAATCACAATCGCAGCCTCACCTTGGCGGTCCCACATCGCTATAGATGGCCGTACGTAGGCAGCCGATACCTTCCAACAGAAACATCAAGGGCGTGAAGTTGTAAACATTATTTAACATAATGCAAAACTTGAACATTGTGTGCGAGGGGTGACGAATGGCAGTGTTCTCAGTCAGAGGCTGACACGACGCGCGGGGCGCGGCGCGACTCGGCGAACAAGCGAGGAGGTGTCGAGTGCACGGCGACCACATCTCGCCTTACAAACATTTCCTACTGAAGAATGCTCACTAAAACCACACATTCCTTGTGCTACACCGATTAGCCACACTTGTTATTTACCGAACAAAAGAATATTCAGCTCCATTGTGAACGTATTTCCTAGTTCAGCAATCACCTTGCTTGCGATCGATTGAAAAATAATCAAGAGATCGCGTGTGCGCCGAAGAAAACAAACACATATTTTTAAAATACTAAGTACCGCGTGCGTAACACTCGCGGAATATCGCAACCGCGGTGCGTGGCGCGAGATAAAAGAAACATTACGACCCATTACCCAATTAGCACCGCGTAAAAAACTATACGATACTCGTACTATGATAGGTATTTAATAGAGATTTGATTGAAGATATTGTTTCCAGGAGACTAAGGATAAATGTCCAATTGCTCAATAATTGCTCTTTTAATCGTCTTTTCAAACAAAGTTGATGACTATAATTATTTTGAGAAAAATTAAACAAAATACTAAGAATCACTAAATATATAGGTATGTAATAAGAGTACCTAATCTAAGCTATTGGCCAAGTCTAGCTCAAATCGTAGAGATCTAGGAAAGCTTAACCTTGGACGAGAGATGTGGACCGGAATATTTTTAACTCATCGCAGCGGGTGACGTAAACTTATAAAAAATATACACCGAGTGCCAATAACAGCAGCACCGACGAATAATGAGATTAGAGAGTATGACGGTCATAAAACCATTTACGAGAATTAATAAGGTACCCAGATGTCTTAAGTGGTCGAGTTAGAAAATATACAAGGGGACAGATAAAAAACTTAAGTGTTTAACAAACTTTGTTAAATGGAAAACCTTCAGCGGTCGATACGTGCCATGTGCTGGTCCATAGACGCACACAGGATCAATCTTGTACATTGCTAAACTTATGGACATTCTGGTTTATTTTTAGGAAGTCGATTTGTAACTTGTGACTCATTTACATTCGATACTTAACTAATCAATCAAATAGCATTTACCTCGATACTTGTAAGATTTAAAGTATAAATACTTTAGTTTGGAAATAATAATTAGTAATAGTTAACCATTTACGAAGAACTTACGATTTGTCTAATTGCTATGCGCCTTACCACGGGAGACCTTATATCTATGTTATTAGAGGATGACTTTCCACCAGAGCTATGCTATTTTACGTTTGGTATGCACCAATCGTATCAAACGTAGCAAAGGATTATAGCATAGCATAGCTCTGGTGCAAAGCACTAAATGCATTCAATATTGAAAACATAATGAAAAATCTCAAAAAGGACCAGGATCTCATTTTTGATGGAATTGGCTTTTGAAAGGGACGGACTGCATCCTTTCGACTATACAGTGATGAATATCCGTGTATCCTTCAGTGAGCTAACAGTCCTTTTCTACATGATATAACTATGTGTGCGTGTGTGTGTAGTGAGACTCACCATCTCATCGTACATGGTCTGCGTGTCGGCGGCGGCGTCGTAGGCGGCGTCGTACGTGAACACCTTGTCCTGGCCCTTGGGGTTGAGCACCTGCACCGCGCCGCGCTCCCCGAACACCTGCACCACCTGCCACCACGAGACACGTTACAGGAGAAACAACGGACGGAGCTCTGCGGCTCTTGTACCCGCTGCACACGGAATGTTAGGCGAAGACGTCTGTGAAAACCAAGGTACGCGTACGTACAAGGTATACCAAGACCTTTATCTAAAGGCAGAACTTATGTATAGATATCTCTCTCATTATTTCATATGAAGAGAAGACATAGATGATATTGCCTTTGGCGGTAATCTTAACTCTACTACGTACACTTACACCACAAGCAATGTACTTAGGGGCTTAGGGAGCCGAAATATTATAATGGATGTCAAACCATAACCTTAATGAAGAAGCATTTGAATAAAAACACGTAACAGCAACCCAAACTAAACGAGACGATGACGATCATCGGCGTGTTCTGATGATAGCAATTAATTCAGATCCATAACAGTGACCTCCAGCTCGAAACTAGATTAACTTTCATTCGATCATCCGATACCGGATAGAATAATGTCAAAATGTTATGGAGAGTCGGAAGCGGTGAAGTAGATTCACATAATGTTGACATTGCTTAATTAAATGCGTTTAACATTGGGTCCGTAGTTACCGACAACTGTTTTGTTATGGACATGAATGGTGGCATAATTAAAGCCATGCGGGCGGCTCACAGCTGCGTAACTGTTTGTTAAAAAATATCAATACTGCTGCCATGAAGTCATTTCATCTCAATAAAAAGTCATAAGCTTGGAATGATCATTGATGAGTGTAACTTAGATCTAGTACATTCTAATCTATTCTACTCTTCAACCATAAATAGCCCTTTAATTTTCACTTTACTAGGTACTTTAATAAACTCAAGACATATGTTTGTCTAAACCTTCACCCTAATGAAAAAGTAGTTATTAATAATTCTAGCTAAATATGATTACTGAGAAGCGAGTTTTAGTTAACATTTCGTATTATATTAGTAGTCCTGTGTTAGTGCGCGCTCGCCGTCACCGTGTTATCAGATCTGTCGCACCTGTAAGGGAACTTCACACTTATTGGAGTCCACGCCGTGCTTGGACAGGCGCTCGTACCACGGCTGGTCGCGCTTCCTCTTCACCTAGACAATTATACCATCAACATACTGCACAAGCATACCTTTACGTTTACGAATATTTGAGAGCAAATATGGAATCGAAGCTTTCAAATCGGGAATGGTGGAACTGTGTGGAGACCTTTACCCAACAATGGTAATAAAAAGGCTTACAATAAATAAATATGGAATCTGGTATGCAACCTTAGTGGTGTTATTATAAAAAGAATTGAAATAAGTCCAAATCAGTTAAGCGATAGTTTGATCCCGAAGTCCGTCCAGTTGACGCATCAAACTGTAAATAATTTCACATCATTCTCGGGGTAGCACGTCATATTTCACCAAGTAAATTGGCTCGGGTAATGGCCGCGAATTCGCGCGTTAATGTAAGAAACAATACATGTGTTCCCAAGTGTCATATTGTCGGCACAGTGCGTCATGTTGTCGTGAAACCCGACACGCGGCGTCACGCGCGGGCGCGGTCGCGGTTTCACGGACAGTTGCGCACGCGCACCCGCTTTCAGTGGCTATCAGTTGCGTAAGGGCCACCTCAATTATCTTAACGCCCCTATACAATTACACTGATAAGCTCTGGTGCCATAGATTAATTTAAACAAATTAATTACACACTGTTTGATTAAAAAATCAATATACATAGTTAAAAAGCTATTAGATATTTAGTAAGAAATATTAGCTCGTAAAACGTTTCTTTGACATAGGCCTTGAATGCAGTTAATGATGTCAGTTAAGATTACTTTCTGTAGCCATAAATATCTTCTGTAATTAAGTACAATAATATACTCAACTTTAAAATGACATTAATGAGTAGGTAGGTCCATTACTTAATTTAAATCGCGATAATCAATCAGTGGTGTAACTAGTCGGATAGCCGCTGCGGCATCTCACTCCTACTCACGTACAAATCGGTGCAGATATCCGCGGAACGCTGAAGGTTATCTGGTGGATATGGCTAGAGCGGTCAGATTGGTCAGCTGAGCTGCTCGTTATGGCGAGTGCCCTACTTGCGGCCGCGGCTGCAGGCACAGATGACTTGTTTACAATACGAACGTGCGGCTGATGCTCAGTAAGTAGGTACTCAAAGCGAGCTATGCCCGCGAGCTATGCCCCGTCCGCGTCGTCGGTACCACCTAGCCAACGAATATCATCGTAACCTATGTACCCGTGCCAATGATGTAGGAGAAATCGACCAGTTTACATTTTTTAACACTCATGTATGAAATTAAGATACAATTGCGACGTAGTACTTGTGATTATAGTTCGTTACTGCTGTTGATGTACTGTTACTGCAACGATGAGTTTGTATTGCCATAAATATGTATGTAACTAGCGGCGTCGGTTGCGACATTAGAATCGTATTAACGAAATCAGCCCGCAATTTAGTTTTCAGAAGCAAACAACACGTAATGGGTTCTTTACGAGCTCATCCGCGGCGCTCGGTTGTCGCAATCACCATGTGGATACAAAAAAAGACTTGCGAAATATTCAGCAGTTAGCTACTTAATGAAGGTCGATTTCAATTCTGTGGAAATAAATTGCCGGAATGTAACCGCTAACTACCCGAACGTTTCGCAGCAAAAACCCGGCTCGGTGGCCGCTCGCCGCGCGACAAAAAAGGGAAAAAGGAAAAGCACCACTTGAAAAACGAACAACAATCTTTGGCGCGGTCACGTTTTATTGGAGGACCATTCGTTTGGAGCCGGCTTAATACAGTTGCAGTACAAAGAGAGTACCTAGTAGAGTACCCGGTTTACCGAGTAACTATGGGTGGGTGAGTTCAGTATTACCTAGTGGGAACGTCATTGGAGCTCAGACTAGATCATATTCTACTAACTACATATTACATAAAGGGACACTCTTGAATGCCACATTATTGAGTGTGACTCATATTCGTTACATTTGGAATTATGATAAGTCGAAAAAAAATTGCGGACGGCTGCGATCAAGATCAAATGTTATGTAATAATAATAACGATTCTCTCGTACGTAGATGACAGCACATGTTGTTGTCATGTTACCAACAGTCGGAATAAATCAGTATTGTCACAATCATCTGAACAGTCATTTAGTACCTAGATCGCCTAGACGACCTAGGTACTTATGCGGGTCATACACGATCAGGTTCACCGTCTATGCAGCGGACTTGATGCAACGCCCAGTAAATTGATGATGGTGATAATGTACGTAGAATTGTCAAGTTGTCATTCCCATAGCCAAACACCACCAAGTTTACTGGACGCCGCATCAAGTCCGCTGCACTACGATGAGGTCGCCTGTCGCTAACGGTTGGACACAAATCCTGAGTAAGTATTTCGCGTACCTACTGGTGCTAATGTATTAGGTGTTGAGGTCTTGCAGAGGTACTCACGCTATGTCGGTATTGGAATCTACTCATGTGCATTGATTTGGTACTCTAATTTCCGCTGTGGGCGGATCGACGTAAAAACTTCCAACAAAACCGGCCGTGTGTTACAATAGGGAAATGAAATGAATGGCAAAACTTAGCGGCTCCGAGGAAACTGGCGCGGGCGGCTCAATGATCGATATTCATTTACTTGTATTACGGTACTGAATGGATATTCATGTTACGAGCAATTAACCCAATATTTTGTTTAACTAGTTACGATAACAAATACAAATTTAAGCACGAGTGTAGTAGATAATATTTAGGTACTTACATGATATATAATTTATCGCTTAACTTACTACCTAACTGTCTGTGGCAAGTCCTAGTCTCTTTAGTGTACCTAGCACACATTCTCATTAAAGTAAATGGTATATTTTACCAGTTTACTATGTAGTCTCGTCAAAAATAAACGAGTTAAAACATCCAAAATAAATAAATCCTAACTAATATTATATAAATATTATAACTATAACTGTCTGTCTGTCTGTCACGCTTTCACGCCAAAACTACTGAACATATTTTAATGAAATATGGTACATAGTTAGTCCAGAGCCTAAGGAAGAACATAGGCTACTTTTTATTGCGAAAACAGGATTGAAGGGGGTTAAAAGAGGGGTTGAAAAGTTGTAAGGAAGTGTGGTTATTTTCTACTGGAAGGATTTGGATGAAACTTTACAGTAGTATAGGTGATACATCAGAATAACACATGGGATATATTTTTATCCTGATATTCCCTTGGGAACGGGTACAACGCGGGTAACATTGCGGGGCACGGCTAGGGGTTATATAAATAAATCAATAACAAAAGGGATATAATAGTTGAAATAATCATGCATCAGATCATAACATTTTCCTTTGGGTGTCAACGCAATTTCTTCACAACATCCACTATTGTTCATAGTGCAAACAATCAAAGAAAACTAAACAAAAATGCATTAATAAAAACATAATCAGATCTGTTATCTAAATAGATTAGCTCATGTTAGGGTCAAATGAGTGCATCAATGAGTGACTCATTTTATAAACAAAGCAAAGACAAATGTGGCTCATTCTAATAAAGAATAATGGTCATGTTATGTATCACAATCAAATCAAATTTAAACAAATATGAGAAAGGGACCTCAATTTTAAACATATTAAGACTAATTAATTTACTAAAATTGAAGGAGGGTAGTAAAAAATAACATTTAAAATACTTGATCATTGATCATACATAAACACAACATATACTTAGCTGGGGTAATATCATTGCAACTTATATTATTATTTGTGTATTTATTTATTAGCTGTTCGCAACCATTACATGAGGACGGATTCTTTACTTGGTAATCATCTTTCAATTATATATATCTATACTAATATTATAAAGAGGAAAGGTTTGATTTTTTGTTTGTTTGTTTGTTTGTTTGTTTGTTTCGAATAGGCTCTGAAACTACTGCACCGAATTAAAAAAATCTTTCACCATTCGAAAGCTACACTATCCCTGAGTGACATAGGCTATATTTATTCCCGAAATTCCCACGGGAACGGGCACAACGCGGGTATATGTAACCCAAGGTATGAAAAACATGCCTAAAAAAATTGGTTATTGGCGTGCGCTACTAAATCTATTGATGATACACAAAAACAATGTTCTACACAATCAAAGTACATATCATTGCGAACAAATAAGTTCGCGAGGGCATATGTCTAACTATTATAGTTAAGACACAATAACCGTTTTAAGTTAAAATTAATTAGTTAAAAAAGGAGTGTAATTTTAAGTTGATGATATTCATATGATGATATGAATCTACATCAAAATAAATGGCTCTACAATCAAGGTTAATTATGTTTCTTTGTGTACCTCTTTAAATTATTAAAATCGGACAGTTAGTTTCAGAGTTATGATGAGAAATATCACTACATAGTATAAAATAAAGTCGTCTCTGTTTCGTGTATGTTTGTCTGTATGCTTAAATCTTTAAAATTACGCAACGGATTTTGATGCGGTTTTTTTGTAATAGGTAGAGTGATTCAAGAGGAAGGTTTTTATGTAAAAAAATTCCCAAAATTCCCACGGGAACGGCCACAACGCGGGTAAAACCGCGGGGCGCTGCTTACAAAATAGTAATGCTCGATGGCGGGTCTCTTATGGCTACTTACTGTTTCGTGCGGTCAAAGCGCGCGGGGATATAGGTACCTACCTACGAACTACGAACGACGAAGACGTGCCATGTAGGTATTATCCCGAATTCTTCCTCACATGAAATCTTGATTGTGTATACATATATACTCGCGCGAGACATGTAATATTTTATCCCCAATTTCCCACTTGAAATTTTGATTGTGTATATTCCTGCGGGAGACACGCAATGTTTTATCCCGATTTTCCTACATGAAATCTTGATTACCCGAAGCGAAGCGAGGGCGGGTCGCTAGTTATATATAATTTAATAAAAAGGGATCTGAATCATTATCAAAAATAAAAAAATATTCTTATTTGACATGAATGTTTGTAACAGTCCAGGGTGAACTTACTTAATGGTAGATAGGAACTTAAAGTGTAGGATAAATTGTGCAGTATGACCAAGAAAGTGTGCACTTATCTATCACATAACACTGAGGAAGACTATTATTTACTTTCATGATAACAGACAATCTTAATTCAGAGTTCAACCACCTTCCATTTGTATGTTAATTAGACATCAAACATGGCAACCACATGTTTAGTTCAGAGGGTAGTTTCAACAAAGTACCCACTTCAGTTATTTATTTATTAGTTCATAGAATCTTAAACAGTTATTTCAGGTTGAAAGGTTAGCAAAATTATAAAGTTTGTAAGACAGCTGATAAATCTATCGATAATCATCTCTATTCTACCAATTGAACTAACTATTTTCGTAACTATGGCCGCAAAGGTATTATATTAACAATTCAAAGGTACCTATTTGAGTATGTGGTGCCGAGACCCTAGTCGCTAGGTGACTGCCACCCACGCGCGAATCATTAGCTTCGAAGCCCTTGCGTTTAGAGGCGTATTTTAATATTTGCGCCGCCGGTTCAATAAAAATGAGTCCGAATTTAAACAAATCTCGTTATATTAACATTATACTGGTTAAAACAAGTAAAGTAATATATCACGTAGTATTTGCAGTCGACGCACCAAGTGTGCGCAGACAGACCCGTGTAAACAACAGGGTGTCGAGCCCTGCGCCGTGCGCGCTCACCTCCTCATGGCCCTCGGCGCGCTCCCGCTCCGAGAGCGGCCGGCAGCGCACCACCACCTTCACGCACTCGTTCAGAGCGGTCCGCGGCCGCGCCGACTTCTCCATCTTCAAAACAACCCTCGGCCGCTTCTGGTTTACCCAATCTAACTCAAAGTCACCGGTATCGATCCATTCGGGTAACTCTTGTCGGCATCACCTGTTCGAACACCACTTATCTAAACACTCCGAATAAATATAAGCAACACTCACTTATTTATAACAATAAATAATACACGATTATTATAATATTAAAGAAACAAAATAAATAAAATCGTAATATTTATTGTATCAAGATATTCGACAACCGACCGCTACAAGCGGATATTTCTTTTCAACTGATTTTGATTGTTAGATTTTTGTTTCCATTCACGTAATTCACGTTTGCGGTTCGTATCATTCGTTCGTATTACCTACTATTTTCGTTTTGCGCATGAATTGACAGTTAGCGCATGAACTACAATTATGTCAAAGTCTCAGTCAAGTGAGAAACGTGGTCTGTGGGGTGAAATGTCTGTGTGTAGTTAAATTCCTGTCAGGTCAGATAAAATTTGTGTTTATTTCCGTGGTATGTTTTGTTTTGCTGTTTGCCTGTTTTTATAGTAGGCGATAGTCTTTCTTGCTTGCCTGCTATTAGTACTAATATAGTGATCTGTGCTTGCCTGCCATAAGGATGTTTAAAACATCTTTAAAACAAATAATTCAATTCAATTCAATTTTTAGTTTGATGGCTTCTGCTGACATTTCGTCGCAATTCCGCCAATGTCAGTGTGCCTTTCCTGGTCTGTGGTGTGCCGTAACCGTAAGGAAAGGAAGGCGTAACGTAACGTAAACGTAACGTAAAGTCGTAAATCGTAAACAAGATGGGGAAAGTTAGTCGGTAAAGTTTGATAATTTGCTATCTATCTCAAATTCTCAATAGTGTTATAATTATATTGTTTTGAAGGACATAACACAATAAGTATCTAAATGTCTACCAATTTGTCCTTAAACTTAAAAAGAGTGAACAAAGTATATCATGAAGGGGTAAATAAAAACGAATTGCTTATAAATAACATTATTGAGGTTTTATTTGTTTCGCGGTCCGCCCATCTAATATACAAACTTAATACAATATAGGTACATGGACTAGACTATGTATGTATGTATGTTAGATTACTGATGCTTTCCAGGAGACGATATCAGGCGTGGCAGTGGTTCAGAGCAGCGGCGAGGTGCGCCACGACGGCCTCGCGCTGACCATGGAGGGTACGGTCAACCTGCAGATCAGCTCCAAGAACGCGGGCATCTTCGACGCCTTCTCCAATAATATCAAGGTAAATGCAATATAAATCAAACCAAGTCTATTGTAATGTATTAAACACAGTATTAGGCTGAACTGACCCACTCTAAACCATCTACTCTCACTGAAGATACCAGTGCAGTACTACTTTTCCATTTTTTATAATGTATGCAGACTCTTGACAGTCAGTTTGATGTAGATTTCTCCACCTACTTTAATTTACTGCAAGCTCCTTCACATCTATCTATGACAGTGGTGGGGAAACTTTTTTAATGGGGGGCCACAATGTTAAAAAAAAATCTAGAGGAGGGCCAGAATTATAGAAAAAATGCATTTTGTGTGAAAGCTTTTAATCATAATATTAATAAAAACATTAGTATTTAAACATAAATAGTAATTAAATTTAACTTTTATTCGAAGGCCCTGCTATGGTAACTCTATTAATCTACTTTATATTTCTTGACCGTCAAAACGTAACTATAGCGGGCCATATACTCCATGATGATGAAGTCCTGTTATCCCTCATCAGGGACATAGGGCTCGCAGAAGAGATCTCCACTGCTTCCGATTTTGTGCGGCAACTTCCAGGTCCTTCCAGCCGAGTCCAGTCGATGCAGCCTCTTTATCAACTGAGCGCCGCCAGGTTGTGCGGGGGCGGCCAGGCCTTCTTTTTCCTTGCGCTTGCCACGATAACCCTTGCTTGGACAGATGATTGTCTGGTCTCCGCAATACATGTCCAATCCAGCGCCATTTTCTTTTTAGGATCTCCTTATCGATGGGTTCTTGGTCAGTCATCTCCCACAGCCTTGTATTAAATAAATAAATAAATAAATAAAATAGGATTTCTTTGGTGTTCTGATCTTTTTCCGCATTAAGCTTCTCTTTGATGGACTTTCGGTGCTGTATTTTATCCCATGTATCCGCGGATATCCACTCCTTTTTTCCAAAGTTTTTGTAGCCTAAGAACTTTTCGCAGCATTTGTGCATCGTACCTCTAACAGTGTTCCACAATTCCTCTACTGATCTTTTCTCTGCCATCTGAGCGAAGTAGTGGTTATGCAGTTCTACGCTGAACTCCCGCTTTATGTCTGGATTCTGTAGTTTGGAAACATCGAAACGCCGAGATATTGTGGTTGTCTTAGTCTGGACCTTTGCTATCTTCAGGCGGATTCTTGCCACTATGAGGTGGTGATCACTGTTTACGTCTGCTCCTCTTCGGTTTCGGACGTCCAATAGAGAGTGCCGCCATTTCCTACTTATCATGACGTGGTCTATTTGATTTTCTGTCCTTCTATCAGGAGAAACCCAGGATACCTTGTGGCAGTCCTTATGTGGGAATATCGAGCCTCCAATCACCAAATCGAATTCACAGCAGAAGTCTACAAGCATGTTACCATTTTCGCTTCGTGTACCTAGAGCATGTTTCCCTACCCACGATTCTATGTTTTGGTTGTCACCCCCTATCTGAGCGTTATAATCACCCATGCAAATCACAATATCGCCTTTTGGAATGGTTCGCATCGTCGTCGCTAGTTGTTCGTAGAAAGTTTCTTTTTTACATAATTCCGCTGCGTTAGTAGGTGCGTAGCATTGTAATATAGTGATGTTTCTCACTTTAGATTTAAAGCGTGCCATGATAATTCTGTCTGACACTGGTTGCCAATCAAGTAGACTATTTCGGGCATTTCTGGCAAGCAGAATCTCCACACCATATTCGTGTTTTTCTAACTGCCCCGAGTATAAAAGGGTGTAGTCTTCAATTTGTTGTTCCCCAAAGTCTTTCCATCTCGTTTCAGAAATGCCAAGTATTTGTAACTGGTAGTCCCGCATATATTTAACAACCTGATGTCCTCTACTTTCTTCGCGCATCGTACGAACATTCCAACATCCAATCAGAGTCCTTAATTTCGCGCCAAAGGTCGTTGTTTGAAAATCGGTCCGTTTATTTCTTCTTTGAGTTTCAGTAATAATAAAGTTTCAGATATACAGGGAATTAGCCCATAGTATCCTAGACGGCTAGCAGGGCTGCTGCCTTATAGCGTGCCGCCACACTCAGTTTGTTCTCGAAGTACCTTCTCCTATCGATCCTTTTTGGGGGCATTTAGACCGCCAAGGCCGCCGATAGCCTCTTCCAGCCGGAGCCAGGTGAATGGTTATACCGCCACTGCTCGGTCGCCAGGGCCTCGTCTGTTGTCTAGCAGGGAGCACCACGGCGTGGTGTACGCCGCCGCCATCCGGCGCGTGCAGGTGAGGTTGACATTTGGGATGGATAAGGTGTTATAGTCCATTCTCCCCTTACTCCCCATATACCCCATATACTCCATATTGTGTGTTTTCCATGTCGATGGACCTTTGGCGGGCCGGATTAAATACCTTCGCGGGCCGGAGTTGGCCCGCGGGCCGTACTTTGCCCATCACTGATCTATGACCTAATACACTTTTCACACAAACTACTTTTATGTGGAATTCTCTGCATCCTCTATTCTGGTAACTATTTAGTTGTATGGTTTACCATTACAGTATTAGCTCATATCAATTTTAATGTCATCTATTATACAGCCAATCAACCTAGTAAACACATCAATAGAGCTGGTGCAGCCTGGCAAGATTCCTGCAGGAGTGACAGAGATTCCGTTCGAGATGCCGCTGCGCGCGCGCCAGGCGGTGTCGCCCGGCTACCCTGGCCTGCTGGAGACTTACCACGGGGTGTTTGTCAACATCATGTATGTGTTGAAGTGCGGCATGCGGCGCTCATTCTTGAACAAACCTCTCAATGTTAGCTGCCAATTCTTTGTGCAACATAGACAGGTTAGATATAAACAACAAAATAACATAACTATTATGACTTCATACTAAAATACAGTGCTCTTCTGAATTAAATCTGAGTAAATTGTAGTGTTATAAACAATCTGGACTACCAAATTGTATTTATAATAATATGTAGGATAAATTTCAGCAAGAGCCAGGTCCATTAAAGCCTGTGCGGTGCGAGATTACGCCGGCGTCAATCCGCGCGGCGGGTGGGCCCGGCGCCTCGCGGTACAACATGCCGCAGTTCCAGATATACGCGGAAATAGACACCACCGTGTGCGCGCTCGACAAACCCATCACTGGCAAGGTAGTCAATCTTTGTTTAAATCACTTTGCCTCACTGCTGAGCAAAGTCCTTCCCAAACACAACATCCGCATCCAACCTGCTAAGTACTAGTATTTATACAGAGAAAACTATACAACTACTATCCTAGCTCTAAATACTTTTGAAGTCCTATGACTTAACAAACTTAAAAAGAAGAAAAACGCATGCAAATTCAAAATTTTATTATCAAAATATCATGATTACAGATTCGTGTGGACGAATGCTCCGTGCCTATCAAGTCCATAGAATTACAACTGGTGCGAGTGGAGACCTGCGGCTCCACTGATGAGTACTCCAAGGATGGTAAATTACACCGATTCCTTTGATTCAGTTTAAAAAGACTCATGTAGCACTAGCTTATCTTATGCTACGAACCATACGCAAAGAATACATTTATGTGATAGAAAAAACTCATAACCAATGAACCCAATCTTGATAAAAAATAGATTGTTCACCAATGTTTGGATTTGGTAAACATTCATAGTCGATATCTTGGTATTTGTTTAAAAAATCGTTGTAAATAATTATATTCAAAGAGATTTGTTTGAAATGCGAGCGAGAGTATGTCAGTTCATAGGTGTCGCAACTTCCAAACTATGGAACCCATTGTATCGTGTTTTTTTAATACTAGTGTTGTGCTTAGTTTCATATTCGTGTTTTTATTGTTACACCAGCGACCGAGATCCAGAACATCCAAGTGGGCGAGGGCGACGTGCGGCGCGGCCGCGACATCCCGCTCTACATGGTGCTGCCGCGACTCTTTACTTGTCCAACAACCACAACTGTCAACTTCAAAATAGGTATAGTTCCTAAATATACCTAAATTTTACCCAGTTTTTCTTAAGGCCTTGTTTCATTAAAACTACAAAGAATAAAAGACCTTTATGAATGATGCCTGACACCTCACGTGCTTGGTTTCAGCTTGGTTGTGCACCCAATAATTGCCAATATATATCAATTATGCTGGTATCGCTACCATGGGCCGTAATAAGATAGATATACTTGATGTAGTTTACTCCGTTTGTTTTGATAGACTTCATTATTGTGTGTTTCAGAATTTGAATTAAACATTGCTGTTATATTTGAAGACGACTATTTGGTGACCGAAAACTTTCCAATATTACTTTTAAGAAGTCGGTAGCTGTATATTAATAAATACGCCTGAACAAAATATTATTTTACTTTACTATTATTATTACTCTCTCTGAACCCTCGACAATCTAGAATCCTATTACTTAACGAAGTAGGCCGAAGTCTGAAAACGATGAACACCTTGACTTAGCCTGGCCGCATACGTGAGGAATTCGAATTCGATACTGATCAAGGCTTGATCAAGGACTTGATAGTTTGGTAGTTGTCCCGCGCGGTGGTTTCACAGGCGATCCAATAGATGTCGCTAGTGTGAATCTATACCATCCAGGGTGCCACCCAAACGCATAAAAAAACAATCATTTAAATCGGTCCAGCCTAGCCCTTTAGGAGGAGTCTAGTTACAACGAAAAGTGGCATTGATTTTTATATAGGTATATGATGACTAGCGGCGCCCCGTTGTTTTACCCGCGTTGTGCGCTTTCCCGTGAGATTTTTGCTATCAAAAATAGCCTATAACCTTTCCGTTGAATGTGACTAAAACAAAACAATTATCCAAATCGGACGGGTAATTTCTGAGATTAGCTCGAACTGTGGCTCGAACATATAAGCACGCGGCGCTCCTACCGGCCCGGGCGGTGCTTCTATGCTCTGTGGCTCGAACATACAAACTTAAAAATTTGACCTCTTCATAATATTAGACTAAACGCGCCCCGAGTTGTACCCGTTCCCGCGGGAATTCCGGGATAGATATATACTATTGAGGACTTTTTTGTAGATCTTTTAAAAACCATCATCTTTGATCATACTTTTGGTACCTATATGATCAACGTATGCGAGAATAAAGAGTTTTCTTAAACGTAACTAGTTTTTAAAATTTTATTTTTTACTTTTTAGTTTCTACTCTCTTTGTTTGTTAGTTAATTAGCTTCTTAATTCAATAAGTCTTGGTAATGTTTTAACAGTGAATTAATTATTTCCAATTGATTCGAACAGCGCGTGCAACGGTTTGTTTAACCCGCCCGCTGCATATTTCGTACTTTTTATTTCGTCGTTAAATTTAAACGGACGGTCCAATTTTAATAATTTAAAAAATAAAAACTTGAGAGGTGTCAAGGGACACCCGGATGGAACGAAGTTTATTTATTATCAACAAAAATAATCGTCAATGCGAAATAGAAAGACGAAACGAAAATATCTAGCTTGCTTTCTATAAGAGAGAGAGAGAGACAGCAGAGAAACATACGCGAGAGAGACAGACAGAGAAACCCAGAAAGAGACAGATAGAGAAAATGCGCGAGAGAGACCGACAGAGAAACATGCGCACGCCAGAGAGAGACAGACAGAGAAACATGCGTGAGAGAGACAGACAGAGAAACTTGCGCACGCCAGAAAGAGACTGTCTCTCTCTCACGCCAGAAAGAGTCTATGTCTCTCTGGCGTGCACGCACATGTTTCTCTCTCTCTCTCTCTCTCTCTTAGAAAGCAAGCTAGATATTTTCGTTTCGTCTTTCTATTTCGCATTGAACAGTGTGGTGTCGCGGCGGTTATTTTTGTTGATAATTATCCCACCAAAAACATAAATGTAAAAAAGGAGAGCCAAGTTCAATACAAAAATTATGCTTGGCTATGGGCTTCGCCGCAAAAAGAATGGAGATCTAAATGAGTGCCAAGTTGTAGGCAAAATCTCAATATGTATTTATAGGAACAAAATAACATTATGAACAAGTATTAAACTCTATTTCTTCTCTTTATTGGATACCTATGACAATTGCTGTTATTTAAAAATGTGAGATCTTAAAGTGGCTTAGATTTGACTTGACCAGTTTTCATTACATCCGTCATTTTATAACGTTATTCAAAAAATAGGTATATTTTTTTTTATTCTGGTAAAAACTGGCCAAGTTAAATCTAACCCACTTTAAAATCTCACATTTTTAAATAACAGCAATTGTCATAGGTATCCAATAAAGAGAAGAAATAGAGTTTAATACTTGTTCATAATGTTATTTTGTTCCTATAAATACATATTGAGATTTTGCCTACAACTTGGCACTCATTTAGATCTCCATTCTTTTTGCGGCGAAGCCCATAGCCAAGCATAATTTTTGTATTGAACTTGGCTCTCCTTTTTTAACACGCTTTTATTAGCTTGGCCTGTATGTATGTATGTACGTACGTATGTAATTAAATCTTTGAACATCATTTTCACCAACTTCCAGAATTCTGATTAATTTGAAACTTTGCATACGTATCAAGGACCGATGACAATGCAATAATTTAATAACAGTTTCCCATTATTAACACGCTTTTATTAGCTTGGCCTGTATGTACGTACGTACTTACGAACGTATGTAATGGAATCTTTGAACATCATTTTCACCAACTTCCAGAAGTCTGATTAATTTGAAACTTTGCATACGTATCAAGGACCGATGACAATGCAATAATTTAATAACAGTTTCCCATTATCCTTAATGGATTTGCCAGATTTACTAAAAAAATATTACTTCATATAAAAAACATCAACGGGCGCTCGCTGTGGGACGGAACGGGAGTTCTGTTTTATTTTACTAAATGGTACTAGACACTAACAGCGTCCCGTGATGGGCCCGTTCCCGTGGGAATTACGGGATGAAAAGTTGCATATAATGTTATATGGATTTGCCAGATTTACTAAAAAATAAAAAATAAAATTATAGTTTAAAAAAACTAAAAAACACGCTTTTATTGCAAATTGAACTAAAAACTAGAAAATAATTTTTCACCTCAAATGAAAATTATAATAAAATTTAAGTTATTAACACAATGATTCAATTCAGAGTAAAAAAAGCGTGGGGTGCATTTTACTGTAGTTCATAACTATCCTCTCATAGATACCAATGATGATTGTAATATTTAAAAAAAATATTAAGCACCCCACGCTTTTTACTCTGAATTGAATCATTGTGTTAATAACTTAAATTTTATTATAATTTTCATTTGAGGTGAAAAATTATTTTCTAGTTTTTAGTTCAATTTGCAATAAAAGCGTGTTTTTTAGTTTTTTTAAACTATAATTTTTACATTTATGTTTTTGGTGGGATATCATTACTTTTTGTAAAGAAAACTAGGTATTGATATCGCTGATTGGCTGGGGCGACGGTGGACCGACCGCGTCATAACATAAGTACCTACCGCGCGCCGCCGACGACACACCGTTGGCCGGTTGTTTAGCGCGAATTACAAGTTTTTTTGTATGGGGGCACCACTTATTTTTTTACATAACTTTACGTTTATATTGTAGTTAAATAGCAAATATGATAATACTTAGATTGGGATAGTTTCAAATATCTGCTTGTAACGGTTCCAACGCTACAATTAAAAAAAATATTTTTTTGTATGGGGACCCCCCCTATTTTTTAACTTTTTTTTATTTTTAGATTTTTTCTTACGCTTACACACAATTACCGAGCTAGATTCCAAATTTCATCCTTCTAGGTCATCTGGAAGTAGGTTAGGTTTAGGTACTATATGTCAGTCAGTCAGTCAATACTAAAATTTACGACTTTCTGACGTTCATATCTTTATAACCGTTTGAGCTAGCTTCATGAAATTTGGGCTTCTAGGTGTCCTAATGGATATAATTAAACACACGTAGTTTCATGTGTTTACGTTAAATAGTTTTTGAGTTATAGAAGGGTCAAAAGTGGCACCAAGTGGTTCGTGTAATATTACACTCGGCGCTGGCTAGCCGTTCCTTTGCTTGAACTTGGCTTGACACGCTGCCGCGTGTCTAGATTCGTTCCATCCGGGTGTCACTTGACACCTCTCAAGTTTTTTTATTTTGATTTATAGGAGCAAACGGATATCATCACGCGAATATCACAAGCTAACTATTGCAGTAGTTTTTAAATTGATGAAATTTAACTAGAAGTGGTAACTGTACGTAAACTATAATAGATAGGCATATACCGTCGCGAGTTTAATTGTGCAAAATAATGAGTACTTTAAACGTGTAGAACATTGCTTTTATGTATTATCTATAGTTTTCGCAGCGCACGTGACATAAGCACCCCGATAAATGAATTTTGCTATACCCTCCGTTACATTATTTAAATTTTAGTTAGGTTCCCGAAGGAAATTTGGGATAAAACTTTGAACGGGACCAATGGGAAAGTCTACAGCATGGAACAAAAAAAGAATTACGTAAAGCGGATGACAACCCCCAGAGTAATCGGGGTGTACATACATAAAACAAGCCCCAAAACTCCTCCTTCTGTTTTTGAATTTGTTCAAATGGCTAATGCAGGCCACTTGCAGGCTAGCTAATGTAATGGCAAGTTGGACTCGCCACAGACCAGGAAACAAAGAAGTACCCACAGCTAGTACAAGTAAAAGTTCAAAATAAAGATATGACCATCTGTGCAAAACTCACACAAAAACTGGACATGAAACCGGTCACTCATCACAACAGACAATAAATAATTATGGGTCTAAAATTAATGTCATTGTCGTCTTGACATTTTGAATTCATGACAAGTGACAGAATCTAATTTCTATTGCTGTGTTCTATTCTGCCGTGTTCTGCTAAAATGGGCACAACTAACATTTTTGTGAAATTAAGTTACAGTAAACCGGTGTTATACGGGACATTTTTTTTGGTCAAAATGTAATTTCTCGCCAATATATTGTTGATTTTTAGTAGATATTAAGGAAAATGTAAATAGTTAAATGTGCGTTTTTATGTTAGTTTAGAAATAAATATGGTAATTATTAAATATATCCATTAAATTTTAAATTATACTAATGCTCTCTCATTGTATAGATATTGAGAATACGCAACTTTTTAAATTCACACAATTTCGAATTTTAAATAATCATCTCGATTTTCTCAACATTTGCAAAAAGTTAGTTGTGGCCCTTTGATTGAATTGCGACGGCAGTATTGTTTGTTTGTTTGTTGAATGGAATGTTGTGCTTGTTTTTGTTTGTTTGTTAAATTACATTCATTCAATGTGCTATGTTTGTTAATTTTGCTTATTTTATTGTTGAAATAAATAATAAAAATCCAAAACTGTAAATTTTTAATACATACGTACTTTTTTTAAAATTTTCGATTAACAAAAAGATAAAACTTATCTGGCACAGCAAATAAAATGAATTTATCCCCCACATCTTGTTAGAAGTAAAATGTATCAGTTCCCGAATCAACAAGTGTACCATCACAACCACATTCCGTATCAACAATGCCAGCTCGGTCTAGGAGAGCCCTTGAAGCACAACCTGAACGGTATCCCTGAGCCGCCGCCGCAGTATTGTAATCCGATATCGGAGAACGTCAATAACGCGATCATCAACGAGCAAATACCAAATGAAACCGTGAAGGAGCTTTTACCTCAAGAAGGGTTGCGTACAGAGAAGAAGAAGCGAAGTCCTCGGAAGAAGAAGGATGAGGGCCAGGAGGAGGCGGGCGAGGACAAGAAGCGGAAGAAGGAGAGGAAGAGCGGAGTGGACACGTCCACGTTTAGCGTGGAGGAGCGGCTCGTGGCGGCCGTGTGGGTGCACGAGCGCGCGCACACCAACAGCACCATCAGTGAGGTAACCCTACCACATCAGACAATTATCATGTACTAGTCCAATAGCTCATTTCACCAGTCCCATTTGCACTTTGAACAACATTCCATGTTGAGTCTTTTTTCAAGTAATGTTTTGCTAGGAAGCTTTTATTTAATTACTTCACTCCTGCCCCAAAGTGTATAACATTGTGTCTTCTAGATTAAACACAACTTCAGACGAAGGTTTGGTCGCGAGCCTCCGTCCAAGACCACCCTCTTTGCATGGGAGAGAAAACTGTTTTCCACGGGCAATGTGTGCGACGCTCCACGTACTGGCAGGCCAGTGAATAGGTACTCCATATATGTAGATATATTAATGTTTGTTTGTAATGCCTCTCACTGAATTTAGGGATCCAGTGAGTTTGATAAAGTATAATCCGTAGGCTTGGCTAACATAGATTATTAATATCAAAACTGAGTTAGATTTGTCAATATTAAGTAAAAAAAATAAAAGTATCAGCCTGTAATGCCTGCTCTGCAAAGGCCTCTCATCTCACTGAAGATACGGTACAGTACAGTGAGGAGGAATGGGGATAATCACCACGCTTGACAAATGCAGGTTGGTGATCCTTAACCCGAAACCATGTTCAGGACCTTAGCCACTCAAACGTCCGGCCCGCGCGACCGTTTATACCTCTAACGTCCAGCCACACGCGGCTGCCGACCCGCGCGCGACGCCGCAACTTCGTCGTAACAAAAACCTACATAACTACTGAACCGTAACGGCTAGAATAAAGAAAAAAATACGAAAAAAATGATTGAAGAATACAGATCAAACTTAACTATTTTTTTAAATCGTTAGTTATAAGCTTTGATACTCAAAACCGAGTTAAACATGTAATTCGAAAAAAAAAAACATATTTATTTCTATCTTTTTAAAATATAAGGAATAATTATTGCATATTTTATCAATAAAATAATTTCATAACAAACTAGACTTATTGCCCTTTCTTTTGATGTATATATGATTATATTCGGCTAACTCTAAGTATTTGAAATAAATCGAAACAAAACACTACTCCTCGTAATTTTACCGCGATGTCTCGAGCGCTCTCGACTCGCTCGCGAAGGCGAAATAATAGCAACATGGCCGCCCTAAGGTTTCCTACACACGTTGTAATTTTAACCGACTGAAAAAAAATGGTATCTATGAATTGGTTTTATGCAATATTTATATTTTATTTATGAATTGGTTTTATGCAATAATTATATTTTTGAAGTTGTTTTTTTGTTCTAGTTGGGTTTTTTAAATTAAAACAAATAAAAAAATCAATTTATACTTTAATTTAAACCAGCCACACAACATATATATGGTAATCCATAAAACAATTCTCAATGCAGAGATTTAATATGTTTACGAAGATTTAATATATTAATAATATGTCAAAACAAAAAAAAAACATTGGAACATTATACATATCCAACGGAAACCAAGCGAAAAATAAATGAAGAAAATTAGTCCAAAACCAAAAAGTGCTCTCAATATTAGTCATCATTCAATATTAGTCATCTCAAGCAAAATATACCACCACTAGCAAAACAAAAAATATTGCAAACATATTTTGCCGTCTGTAGCGAACCTTATTTGTCTCGTTTCGTGTAACGTCCGTGGATACCAACCAGTCCACAACAAAAAACCTGAGGAACACATTGACAGTATTATGGAATCTTCAATGAATTTAGTATATTTCTTTTTGAAAAATGTATTATTTTGCTTATTACAAAATGTATTTCGATATTTCATATACTTTTGTAATGCAAAGTATGTAAAATATGTTTAAACAAAACTAAAATTGGCCGACACCATACGACCGGCCATTTTTTTCGAAAAAACAATACTTTGAAGTTAAAATTAGACTAGATTTATCACCTAAAACTGTGATATGTAAACATCATCGTAAAGCACAAATCTTCTAGTTTATTTTGATGTATAACACTTGTAAGATAAATAAAACAAAACTGTAATACTTACGACATAATGGTTGACACTTGTAAAAACACTTCACGACACAAACGTCACACGAGTCAACTGAACTTAAAAATTTCTATTTTTTTTGTCAAAGCATATTACACTGCCATCTCTTATTTTTTCGTCGAACTATTTCAACAGCTTTATAGATAATCTATCAAAACTCACAAAACAGTACCGTATTTTAAACTAGATGGAGTTAAAGACAACTCGTCGCTTTGGATACTACAGTATCCGTGGGCGTATGACGCTACTTTTTTTTTGGATGTCGTAGTATCCATGGATGTTAGAGTGGTTAGTATTGGCAGACAAGCTATGAGTGCACATACAACTAGACCACCGAGGCGTTTAAAATAAACATATACAATAATTGATATTTGTACATATTCTCATATGTAACTTCTTAAATGTCATTAACATGTATTCCAGAAAAAGTCACATATCAGAAGTGGCAGCATCAATAAGAGCTGCCCCGTCACTGTCTCTGCGAGCACGAGCTCTTGCGCTTCAAGTCCCGCGGACTACACTACACAACATCCTGCGTAAGGACCTGCCTTACACTGCAGTCAAGGATAAGATTGATAAAGCGAGGTCTGCTGGTAAGAATCACTCTGATTTATATTGGATCTGTTGCTTAATCTGGCAATTTATTTTTGGATAATGTTAGCAAGCAATGGATGCTCCGAATCTGTTGAGAGACCTTCGCGCATATGTGGGACAGCATTAAGCACTCATAGTACTATCATTGAACTATAACAATTATCACTATTAACTATTACTTTGTTAGAAGCCCTTAGGCAGTCATAAAACTCAGGGTAAGCCATTGACCTTTATGAATTTGTTGTTCCAGCGGGTGATAAGCAGCAGTGCAAGCGTCGCGTGAGGCAGTCCCCGGCGAAGCTCGACGCGCCGCCGCCCGCGCCGCCCATGCACTACGTCATGCATTCCGTGCACGCACACAACCATCCCTACTCATGAACATTACAAATGTTCTGTTCCATATTGTACATAATCCTTTTATATTAACAATGGTACGCATATAACATGTAATGTAATTTATAAATAAAAACGATTATAATTATATATAATACATAATATATTTCCTTACTTTAATATAATAATATCAAACACACATAATTTGTATGAAGATAAAACTAAATAATATTGATTATAACTAATTGAGAACTCTTAAAAAAACAACACAAATAGATGTGGTAGAAAATAATTAATCAATTTGAATAAAAAATAAGGTTAAACATAAGGTTTCCGTTTTATAGTTTTCTGTTAGTCCGTCTAATTTGTGGAGACCATTCCATTTCATTGAGAGAGAAAAAACTTTTATTTTTCTAATTTATTAAATAATGTAATGCCCAAAAGCATACACTATAATTTAATATTGTTTAATTCTTTTAGATAAGTATCAGAATCCTAGTTCTAATCTATCCTTTTTGGGGCATTGTGAGTCATAGTTAGACCACATGAGGTACGTAGGAACAGAATGGGAGACGTTCGGCTCAGGGGTCGTCGTCGGCGCACAGGTCGCGCGGCTGCACGAGGTGGCGGCACAGCCCGTAGAAGGCGGCGGGGCGCAGCGCGCGCGAGGTGGCCGTGAAGCGCCAGCCCACGTGCGCGCCGCACGCCGCGCACGAGGCCACGCGCCACGCGTAGCCCGGGAACCACGAGTAGTGGCGCTCCGCCGCGCCCGCCAGCGCCAGCCCGCGCGCCGCGCGCAGCGTCACCACGTCGTGCACGAACCCGCCTGCACACACAGCGCACCCGTCACCGTCGCACACGTCTCACCGAGCGGTCGGCCGAGCCGCGCCTCACCGAGGTTGGTGTAGTTGGAGCTGACGCCGGCGCTGGACATGGCGAACACGTCGTCGCGGAGCGCCAGGCGCGCGCCGCACGCGCAGGCCAGCGCGCCGCGGCGCCGCAGCAGCGCGGCCGCCAGGTGCAGGCGCTGCAGCGCGCCGTCCGCCGCGAACAGCGCCAGCCGCTCGCGCGCCGCCACGCCCAGGTTGGCCGCCGTCCAGAACGACAGCGACACCGCCTCCGTCGGCAGCAGGTGGTCTGCGCGCACACACACACACACACACACTGTGCGACACCACCACGATACAACAACATCAGTTACCATAAGTATCTCACTTACCAAGTTTAAGAGTGGCGAAGTACTCCCGTATGATCTCGCGCATTCGGTCGTAGTCGAAGATCTCGTACACGAATAGCGGCCACGGCGTCACCGCCGCGTCTAGGGTCTTTATCATTTTGTTCTGCCTTGGAAAATAACATCCTCATTAGTTTGTAAGCCACATGTCGCAGAAATCCTATTATTATTAATATACTTTAATACTTAGGTTTGCATGAATGTATGGAACGGGTGATACTGCTATTATATAAAAATAAAGTTATAAAAACGCGTTTATAAATACTTATTAGTGATGTGGCCTAACCGGCTGCGCAGCGGGTCGAGGCTGGCGAGACGCGCGTGCCGCAGCGGCGCCGCCGCGCGCATCTCCGGCAGCACGCGGATACTCACTAACCGCAGTCTAAAACACACAGTTTATTGCAGTTAGTTTGGTGTATTTAGTATGAGTGGGGTATATGTTCCCGTACTGTCCGGCGCATTCGGTCGAGCAGTGCATGTTTCTAAATTACTTTTCAAACTTAGCTCAGGTTGGTATCACCAGTCGTCTAATTACGCCTTCATCTTACTGTCCTGATTATGTACAGTGAGATGAGAAACCTTTGCTTGGCAGTGGGATATTACAGAGCAATAGTGTTGGTTGACGTACCGTCCGTCGCCGGCGCCGCTGGCGTCCTTGGGCTGCGCGAGGCGGAAGCGGTGCGCCGCGCGCGCCTTCACAGTGACGGCGCCGCCGCCCCGCGCCGCCTCGAACACCTCGCACACCACGCCGTACCCGCTCAGCACCTGCCCCGACTCGCTGCACACAAAACACGCTGCTCAATAATCATGGTTTGCATTTCAATGCATAGTTTGAACCCCAAAACAAAGCAGCGGAAAGCAGATAAAACAGCAGGCAACAGTTAATTATGAGATTTATGAGTAATCTTAAACTTACTCTGGAAAGAGTAGCCCGAAGAGCTTATCAGTGTTGATGGCCTCTGTGATGAGGCTGACGTCGTGCGGGTTGTTGAAGAGCATGGGCACGGTCTCGCCGGGGAACACGGCGGCGCGGTGCGCGCGCGCCGGCAGCCGCCCCGCCCAGCCCGCCTCCAGCACGCTGCGCCCGCCCACCGACACCAGCTCCTCGCCCATGTACTACACACACGTTCACACGGTAAATTACCGAAGCATGAGTCTGCAAATAAGTTTCTGCTCCAGACTTACATATTGTCTTCCTTATTGTACTAGATCTTCAGTGAGTAGAATTGAGGACTTTGCTTTGCAATTGGGCATTGCGTGCTAGATCCTAAGAGACCAATTTTAGAAACTGTCGAGTAGTGATCTAATTCATATATTTAACTTGTACAATATAAATTCTCTACATAAATAAAGTTAACTGTCTTATTCATATAAAAATCCTTAAACAAGGATTAAAACTTTACAATAGGTAGCTAAAGTCTTCAATAAGGCTTTAAGCTTAGAGTTTTTTTAAATTGCTTATTCTTAAACTTTCTTTAGTCCCCATTTAACGAAAGTGATGTTTCAAAATAAAATTGTTAACAATTCAATGAAATCAATCCATAAATCGACTAATTTGTCGAGTTATGGATTCTACATGAATCAATATGTAATGAATGAGTGATTGTTTAGTGATATAAAATATATTTAATTAGTTTTACAAAATGATGAAATGACTAACAATGTTAACTTAAAGTATAATCATTTGATTCCAGGCATTACGCAAAGAATACATAGTAAGCACTGCTTATAGTTATGTGACCAACATACAGAGTGTGTGGCCGCCAGTGTGATGTCGAAGGGCTGCCCTTCCCCGTCACTCTCGGGCTCGTCCTCCGGCGCGTCCTCCAGATCCTCCGCCTCCGTCTCCACCTCCTCCCCGTCCTCCATCTCCTCCATTTCATCCACAAGCTCCTCCTCAGAGTCCACTAACCAAACATCAACAGAATAGGAAATCAAGTGTATATCATAGATCTCAAGTAATCTTAATGTTTAGACTTCCCGAATTATTGCTAAAATTATCGTTATAATCTATTATTGACTTAAAATTTAAGGAATACCAAACTATAAGTAAATTAGGTTTTATTAGAATAATACGACGCAAGTGGCCACTAATAGATAGGTAAACGCAAACAATATGCAACTCACAGTTGACTTCCATTATGCCTCGGAGAAGGGTCCTTGGGGTTTTAACAAACCAGTCAGTAATCAAATGATTAAATGCAATTGAATATGATTGATTTATTTTTCGTTTCTTGATTTCTTTACTTGGCAGTTTGGATGCAATTTTTCACACACTGACTGACTGCTTGCTTGCTTTCTTTTCTTTGTTATGAGATATTTACAAATACTGTTAGGGTGAAACAGCTGACTTTGACAATATTTATCTAAAATAATATAATTTCTGCGTCTACAATTTATACAATATATTATACCTTAAGAACTAAAAATGTGTTTATGTCTTCTAAATTGTAATAAAATTTACGAATATCAAAATAACTACATAACTTAATTATATTAAAAAACTAGTCCACACCATTGAGTTATATGTACTACGTACTAGAGAAGCCACTTCAACCAAGCTTCGTGAGAGATTCGCACAGGACAGGTGTCCAGTGTTCACTTAGTCGATGGCCAGCTCTGGCCAGAACTACATTTGTTACAGCTATTGTTTTTTCAAATAAAATATGCCCTCATGTGCATTGCGTTATTGCAAAAATACTTTAATAAACACAAATAGAAGTAAAGAAGTGACCTTTCACTCGTAGGTATAATTTTCTACTCCGAAAACAATTTTAAATAAATATTTAAAAATAAAGATTTTTACATCAACAAACGGTCATATTACAAAGAGTATATGAGATATGAGATACAGAGTGGACACTATCGACGAGCATTGATAAATTCCTAATTCCGATTGATATTATATATCAACAATCTTTTTATATTAACCGACTTCAAAAAGGAGGTTTGTTCGACCCTAAGTTTTAAAAACATAGTTCTATTTTTTGTCTGCCATTTCTCGGAAACTATTGATCCGATTTGGGCGGGATTTTTTTAAAATGGGTTTTTTATATAAATATATTCAAAAAAAAAAAACATGAAAATCGGTTCATATAGTTACAACGGATTATACATCCGCGAGCGCACAAAAAAAACTCATGTATATACGGACAAATTGAGAAACTTCCTCCTTTTTTAAGTCGGTTAAAAAACCTTTTGCTATTATTCTTCATATACTTTTTATAAAAATAAAAATTTACTTCTGAGATTATTGAAAAAAAGACTAGGTACATATTTCTACTAAGAGTCCGGTCTACGATGATTTTTATAATCTCTATTGTTAAATTCCGAGTAATGTCATTCAACTAGACCTATCCGTCAATGTCATTAGAAAAATCTCTTCACGATTTTTGTTCGACGTAGCCTCTCTAGTACGTAGTACATATAACTCAATGGTCCACACAATCGCTGTAAATTTCAGCGATCAATGAGCAATGTCCACTTTAACAGTCTGTGGAGTCATACATTGATTCATTCATTCATGTTAAGACCTGAATGACTTTTTTGACATTTCATTCATTATTTTCTATCTGTTGTCAACTTGCTTGTCACTCACTTCACGATTCACAATTTCGAGATCGTACAACTCGTGAGTTGTATTTTCGTAAAAAATATCGGAATTTGTTTTATGCTTGAGAAATGTGAATAAAGAGTTTCGTTACGAACAAAAAAATCAAAATGTGTCGTAAAACAGTGTGGTGTTACATAATAGTGCTAACATTACTGGATATATCGTTGAATACAAAGTTATCTGCACAGGGAAAGAGCCATGGAAATGGTAAAATCGATTACGAAAATGGTAAAGAATCGTTTTTTATCCTTTAATATGTTTTTAAGATACATATATCTGTGATACACATTGCTTAATCGCTTAGGAAGCATTGCGGGGTTTTGAATAGCAACAATAAGTGGGCATGTCGGAGGCGGCAGTGGTTGTCGCGATGTTATTTTAGTTCGGGGCCGGGACGGATTTTGTTTCTCGTGTTCTTTTACAATGGTTTTACTGAGCGAAGCTCTCGGAGCCGAGCGCCGGCTGCAGCGGCGCACCTCGGCCCGCGCCGCCCGCCTCGTCGCGCGCGACAGATGTTCACAAGCCGCATGTTTTTTATGACCCCCACTGAGACGCTACACAAACAAATTGGAGATTTACAACTTACTAACAGACCTTATATTTAAAATTCAATTATGGTTCACATTTATGTGTTAAATATGACCACTCTTTAGATTGTGAGAATGTCGGGATTATGTTGCCCAAGGTGATGCTGATGGTGCTTTTGTTTGTTATAGGAGCTTCGGTTCATGAATCATTGATGGATGGGATCTCCCTACAAGTAAGTGTCTAACTACTGATCATGATGATGTCCTATATATGACCGTTTCCTATTTTTATTTCCATCAACATAATTAACTTGGTGACTTACCTATCTAATTGCAGTTATGACAGTAAAATAATGAACAATATAAAATTTATAAATACAATATGTAATCATATAATTGCACCTTAAATAATCAATAAAATCATCTAGTTACTTCTGTATACACAGGTGTAAAGACTAGTTATTTTTAATTATTACAATGAATATATGTAACATTCAGTATTCTATTTGTACACGTAAAGAATATGACAAATAATAACTAACTTTCTGCTAGTAATAAATTTATTAAATCATCTTTTTTTCATTTTTTTGTTAAAAACTTTGGAAAATGATTGATATGATCAAACTGTGTATAACAGTTATAGATTTTCATGGAAGTAATAAAAATAGTAGATGAGGAAATAATAATATAACAAACAGGGTATCTGGTTACACACTTGTGTTATCAGGATCTGTAATACAACACTTTGGGAACCTCTGGCTGCCGGTGTGACCTTACATCTACTCTACTTTACTTTACATAACATAGCTATTACATGGTGGACAAACTAACAAATATCTATGAATTTTCAACCACATTGACTATTATAATACTCACCTGTATAACTTCAAAAAAAAATTACCATAGATGTATATTACAGAATGTACCTTTAATTTAAGAAGTACTTCTTGCTACTTAGACTACACATAAGAATTCAAACTAACTGTTCAATTATTAAACTGTACTTATTTTGGCTGCATGTTAAATTTATTTATTTTTAAATTTTCTAATGTTTGACCTGTGCCAAAAGTTTACAAGAGATGGTACTATACTTACCTTGTAATTAACGTAGTTGCTACCGTTCCATACATTATCAAATACAAGGAATATTAAATTAAAAGGAAGATTATATCTCTATGGAGATATCCTGGAGTGTGTTGCCAATAGATCATAGATTGTGTTTGATAGTAATGCTTGTGTACCAGGACTGGGGCAAAGAGTCCGGCGGCGGCACGGGGCGGGCGGCGCCGGCGGGCGTGCTGGCGCTGTCGCCGCCGGCGCTGCACTTCGGGCACGCGGCGCTGGCCGTGCCGCACACGCTGGCCGTCACCATCACCAACACCGCCAACGAGACCATTCACCTCGCCTCCGTCGCCGGCTCCACACCTGACTTCCATGCCTCCTTCTTTGAGGCTAAGGTACATCTTATTCAATTTATTTGACAATTTAGCTTAGCTGTACCATAAAATACCTTCTTCTACTTTGTGTCAGTGGGACACAAAAACATGTTATATTAGCAGTGCCCCGCGGCTTTGCCCGCGTTGAGCCCGTTCCCGTAGGAGTTTCTGAATGAAAATTAGCCTTTAACCTTTCCGTTGAATGTAGATTCTATCCATTACAGAAACCCTTATACCCTATATTACAAATGTTTTATTGCCAAGCTAAAGAAATTAATTAATTAGCTAATAAAATAAAATTTGACGTGTCTTAATTATAAACCGTAGAAGTTTCTTTACACACAACAAAAAGCTTTTGGATCCTTATAGTATCCCTTTAGAGATAGAATTTTCGAAAATCCTTTCTTAGTGTGCACTTACGTCTCTTGAAGAACCTTCCTGCCAAATTTCATGTTTCTAGGTGTAGCGGTTGAGGCTGTGCGTTGATTATCAGTCAGTCAGTCAGGACTTTGAATTTTATATTATACCTAGATTACGGTATATACGCTCACACGGAGCCACGTTTTCCCGAATCTTAATTTCGTCGGATCCGGAAAAACCTGATGTTGTATTCACACAGCACCTCGTATCGAGATCCCGTATGAACACACCGTCCGGTTTTTTTAGCAAGAGCGCGCACAGTTCCCCACGTTGATTTGGAAGCGATGGACGTGAATAGTCTTGCTATAATATGCTGTTATTATCGCCGTTCGCGTCGTGGAAAAATATTGTGTTTAAACCCAATAGTAATACGACGATCCACAGTTGGTGCCTTTACAACTCTAATGCAGAAGTTAAGAAATGATTTTTTTAACATTTTTAAGCTATTGCATAGCTTCTATCGCGGGCCTTGAGCGCGGGGACCGAATCTAGAAATTCCGTAACGAAAAAACCTCATGTGAAAAAACCTCACGCTCCCCACTAACGCCATCTAGTGATACAAAAAATAACTATGCAATAGCTTTACCGCGGCAGTCCCCGAGTGCCACACGTCTTTTTTTTTTAAATAGGTACTTTAGAATGACTATACCTACATATGATACATATGAAAAATTGGAAATAGACCCCACACACAAAAAGACAGCCCTCCTGCCCCGCTTGTGCGACCCGATGATCGGTTTCAAGATCCGGCAAATAACCGAATCTACCCCTGCGTGTATCGTATGAACGCATGTATTCTGATGTTTTGCAGTACGACCAGATCGGTTTGTAGTCGCGAAATCGGAAGTCAACTTCAGCAACATTCTGTTTTTTTGCCTTGTTCATTTCATCACCACCGCATAATCTTGAATTCAACCGACATGAATGAATCAACATTGATACAGAGCGTACTACAAAATGGAAACCAATTTACTATCCCTATGGAAGAAAACAATAAATAATGCCCAGCAGATACTTCTCGATTTCTAATAAGAGTTGGTCAGCTAGTCTCGGACTTGTAGTAAACTCGGCACTGTCTGTCTCGTTGTAGCGACGAAGGTCATATCATAGAGGTAGTGTACAGAGGTAACGCTCTAATCACTTAATGCTCGACAAAACCGAGACTTGCCTTGAGAGGTCAATGGGTGTTCTTGTTTCAGCTGGGTGTTATAATTGGGACGGACTGTACCGTAACACACCGCTTACGTAATCAGATTATCGCATACAAACAACATATTTATACAATTAAGGAAACTTTTCGGCAAATTATCTCGCGCACCGAATGACTTACATATCTCGCATCAATATTATCATCATGTAATACGAGTTGTTGCGCCATTTCCAATGTAGATTTTTCTACACTAATATTATAAAGAGGAAAACTTTGTTTGTTTGGTTGTAATGAATAGGCTCAAAAACTGGACCGTTTTTAAAAATTCTTTCACCATTCGAAAGCTACATTATCCACCAGTAACATAGGCTATTTTCCATCCCGAAATTCCCACAGGAATGGACACAACGCGGGTAAAACCGCGGGGCGCTGCTAGTGTATAATAAAATAAAGCTTACATTATGAACTTAGTTTGATAAACATAGTTGCAGTTCCCGGTGTTACATCACATAGCAACATCGCGTTGTTTGTTCAACTATGACTTGAGGCTATTTATAATTGCAGTCGAGTATGTTTGTTTGTAGTTGTGCAGTCAGCGGCAGCCGGCAGGACGTGCACTGACAGTCTCCCGTTGTTTTCTTAACTGGCCCGACACCCAACAATAACAATTGTTTGGGAATGTTACGTCATATTATATTCGTTGCGCGATATTGCGAACACTCTAATGAGCTGACCACTTATTGAACAAATAACACATCGAACATTGCAAATGTTAAAAAGATGTCAATATAAATGAGTCGCTTTTAGGGAAATATTCGTACCTAAGACTTTGTTTAAGTAATAAAGACGAAACATTATTATACGTTAATTTCGTTTTTTAGTCCTTCTAATAATTTTTTGCGTACGATGTTTTAATAATAATACAATGAATTCTAAATAACACATAACTAACATCGTCTCACTTTACGTGCCTCCTGCTTGTGACGCTATGTAATGAAACGATCACGTACCTATGTATTTGCAGCACAAACACAAGCATGGTAGGTAGGTAGGTATGTGATCTATAGACAAAAACATGTTGCGGACTCGTCTCGTCTATGATATTATGATACCTATCGGATCTATTTCCGTCGCGATACTATACGTAGATAGTGGAATAACTTAACTAGGTATTTGTGAGAGGAACTCGGCCGGCGCCACATACCTACCTAACTAATTCTACGAATAATACGCCAATATTCTTCTAAGTCTTACGATAAACAGAGCTGCTTTCTTGAAACGCTCAGTATGGGCACATCTGAAATCTATACCTATTCTTATATTAAAAAACTTACAAAATTACAAAGAGGTAAACATTCTAACTTTGTTTGTTTGTAAGGGCTAATTTCAGAAACTACCAATCCGATCAGAATAATTCTTTTTGTTATGGATTCATCCTGAAATTCTCCTGGGAATGGGCACAACGCTGGTTAATTCGTGGGGCGCTGCTAGTTATAAGATAGATGAAGATCTTTCCTTAACAACCATGTCATCGATTTAAGTGGCTATAAAAACTGCATTCATGATTTTTTATAATACGCTTGCTGAGCCCGGGAATCCGCCCTGGGATTAAATGTGAAAAAATAACACCCTATATTGTGCCATTAGATAAGGTTCATTATATACCTATAACGATATTTTTTTTGCTAAAAAGTATTGTGGATTAAATTACAAGCTAAAGAAATATCGACGAATGTCAAAATGCATGGTATTTTTTGTATTACAACATTGTTTGAATATTAAAAACTAAAATATTGGTGACATGTTTTCAAAGAAAAAATTATTCCGACCATTTTAGTTTCAGACTTGCCTATACTGACCAATTAAACAAAGCCACCCTGTAAATGTACCACTCTTCGTCTGGGTACTAATACATATTATATTTTACATCAACGTGTGTGAGAATGAATGCCCTAACATAAAACTTATTTATAAATAGCAATTGATAAGGAAACTTATCGTTCATGTGTACTATGTACAATATTCTATACAACCAGTAATAAATTAAATATCTGCTACATGATAAATAGGTAGCGAGTAGCTTCTAGTGGGGTGTTGTTTATCATAGCTCCCGCTCTCCGATAATGTGCACTCAATGAGCTCCGCGGACCGCGCTCCATGTACTAGCGAGTGCTCCCGTACTCACACGACTTGCCTACTTATCGCCGGGACAATTATTAAAACCTAGGTTTTAATACATTTTATAACAATTTATTTACCTAATATTCCCCTAATTATTAAGTAATTCCAATACAACAATGGTGTCATTGCAACGCAGAACTGTCGTTTTTATTCAATTCAATTTTCCTCATGGTCACACCCACAATAATTCTTGACTATAATTACATCCTTGAACGGTGTCAATGTTGTACGAAGTGTTATCTGCTAATAGTCTGCCCATCATGTCATAGTTAAAAGGGTAGTCGTTGATCAATGTTATCTGTGGACACTTCACGTGATATCTAACTAACATAATATTCTTAACAGTAGTCTGTGTGTTGGCAAATAACTCAAAATGTACTCAATGGAGTTTTCATCTATTGACAGGGTTATTAATAAGGAAGGCATTGGTGGAATACTTTTTATTTTATTTCCCTTAATAATTATGGATGCGGGTTAAACCGCGGGGACGGCCAGTTGAGTAGGCGCGGACGCGAACGCTCGTCAATGTAGTCAATTATCGTGCCATTGTGATGCTAATGATCGTCTACTACTCATGCGATACGCCTCGTTATACCTCACCGTTCACCTCACACCACCGCACCACTCGTACATGACACACACCACCTTACATATTGTTATGATTATGTACTCTCGTAGTGCCACATCTATACTTCTATACTAATATTATAAAGAGGTAAAGTTTCTAACTTTGTTTGTTTGTTTTTTTGTGAGGGCCAGTCTTCCGAACTATTCATCCGTTTCATATTTCGCCTATAGGTAGAGTACACGTTAGGTACGGATATTGAGTACGGTTTGAAAAAATGAAAAAAAAACATAATTAAAGAACTAATTATTACCTACTAGCAGCGCCCCGCGGGTTTACCCGCGTTGTGCCCGTTCCCGTGGGAATTTCGGGATAAAATGTAGCCTATAGCCTTCCTCGATAAATAGACTATCTAACAGTGAAAGAATTATTCAAATCGGTTCAGTAGTTTCTGAGATTAGCGCGTTTAAACAAACAAACAAACAAACAAACAAACAAACAAACAAAACAAACTCTTCAGCTTTATAATATTAGTATAGATTATTACCTATAAAAAGTCCAGTGAGGGCATATGTCGTAACATTAATAGTTTTTTGTTAAAATTTGTTCATTAAAAAGGAATCTATTTTGAAGTTGACGATATTCTTGAAAAGATTAATCTCTATCAAAATACATTGTAATTAGTTTTATCTACACTAATGTTGTAACATTCTACTTATGTTTCCAATACTTGACTTATAATTACTACTGTTATAGCGCAGACAACTAAAACACTCAATTTAAGCAATTGCACATGATGTTATAATATCCACATCGATATCGTAAAATCTCATTATAACATCGCGCCCTGCGCGGCGCGCGCAGCTGCGCTCTCATTGGTTAGATTTTAATGGCGGCAAGTTCACTGTGACAATACACGTACGCGTGAATTTAATGTTTCGCAATGTGTTTTGTTTTTAAAATTTTGTTTGATTAATTGCATTAGTGAAGATAAAGTAGTGTATGCAACTGCATATAACACGGGTATTAAAACACTCGTTACTATTATGAAACTCGCTGCGCTCGTTTCATAAACTCACACTCGTGTTTTAATACCCTTCTTTATATGACAGTTGCATAAACTACTATTTTTAAAAAAAAGTAATGAAGTAATAGCCTGTAATGTCCCACAGCTGGGCCAAGGCCTTTAATCTCACTGAAGATATCAGTACTGTAAGGAGGATTAGGCATAATCACCACGCTTGCCAAATGCGGGTTGGTGATCTCAAACCCGAGCCATGTTTGAAAAGTTGGAAACATTATTTTTAAAATCAAGGTTTTGTTTAACTTTAAATACTTCTTATATTATTAAAATTTGTTCCAGAGATATGATGAGAATTGAGAAATACACAAAATAATGAACGGGCGCGGGCGGGCTGTACTATATCGTGCGGGTCGGGCGCGGGAAGGGGTCCGGTGCACGTGACTATTAATGTCAATATGTAGGACTAGGATGTACTTTTTCATCCCCAATTTCCCACATGAAATCTTGATTGACCGAAGCGACGCGAGGGCGGGTTGCTAGGTACAACATACATTGTTCCTATACATATTTAAAACCAAACATTTAACAAGCGTTACTAAACCGATGCTGCCCGAGACGCTATCCTTGAAACTTTGAAACGACATCTTACTTGTAAATGCGATCTTAACTATATTGCTCTTATAAGAAAATTACGTAGAAACTTTAAACTACGTCTACTAGTCAATTTATTATCTGCTTGTTGATTAAGATATTTTTGTATATCGTCTCTTTTATGTTGTGAATAAACTATTTCTATATTTCTATTTCTATAAGATAGCCGGTAATCCATGTTATGTGGTGCTCGTTATCATGAACGCGACGTGACTACGATCGGCTGACTACTCCGCACTGATTTATCATGATGTAATTAATGGAACTCAAGTAAACATAAACGAAAATCTGAAAAAAAAACGAAAACAAATTATGTTATCTCTATTGTCTTCAATCGATATCAACACAAACAATAGAAAATTAATCTTGTGAAGTTAATAATCACGCTTGAGTTTGAGTGTGTCAACTCGATTCATATTCACTACTAGCCGCGCCCCGCGGTGTTACCCGCGTTGTACCCTTTCCCGCGGTCATTTCGGTATAAAATATATCCCCTGTGTTATTCTGATGTATAACCTATATTATTGTAAAGTTTCATATAAATCCGTCCAGTAGTTTTTTAAATAACCACACTTACCTACAAACTTTCAACCCCTTTCAACCCTGTTTTCACGATAAATAGTTTTTAAAACTATTTAAATCGTTTCTGTAGTTTTGGCGTTAAAGCGTGACAGACAGACAGAGTTACTTTAACATTTATAATGTTATTATATAGATATAGTTAGGATTATGTCCTTTGGATTTGCTGATTGAAGTCGCTTAATACGAAAATTAATCAACTGCGGTCGGACGTGGCTATGGAATGCTTTTATTTTGATTGTAATTTTTAATTATTGCAAGTCACGGACATACAATAATTGATGGTTGTGTTCGATCGGGGTTGTATGATGTATAAAATATTATGTGCATTCCTGGGGTTGTGCCTGGGGGTGCTCGCGGTCAGCCCACTCCTTGTACCCGCCTACCTGTTCAGTGTCCTCGGCCCACTTTAATAATAATACTCATTAAACACTATCATGATTTAATCCTTAATAGTTTACTTAGAAAATATTGTAATAAAAATATAATAGGGAATGGAGGTATATTTCTACGTGCCACATAGGATCGTATTTTCGTGTTACCTTTTTGAGTATTAAAGTATCGTGTGGTGCGTGTGTCAGACGCTGGGTCCGCTGGCGAACACGTCGTTCAGCGTGGTGTTCCTGGGGCGGCGCGAGGGCCCCGTGCGCGCGGCGCTGGTGCTGCACACGTCGCGCGGCGCGCAGCGGTACAGCGTGGCCGCCGTGGGCGTGGCCAGCGCGTGGCGCGTGTGGCCGCTCACCGGCGTGCGCGTGCCCGCCAACTGCAGCGTGCGCGCCGCGCTCACGCTCTACAACCCGGGCCCGGCCGCCGTGCAGGTGAGCGAGGTGGCCGCCTCGGGCGCCGCGCTGGCGCTGGAGCTGCCCGGCGCCGCGCGCGCCGCGCCCGCCGCCGCCTGGCTGCTGCCGCCGCGCGCCACCACGCACCTGGTGACGCTGCGCCTGCGCCCGCCGCCCGGCGCGCCGCCGCAGCCCGCCTACGTGCGCGTGCGCGGCAACATGACGGGCGGCGCGCTCGTGCTGTGCGTGGAGGCCGCGCCCGCGCCGCCCGGCGACTACCTGGCGCCGCTGCAGCTGCGCCTGGCGCCGCGCGGCTCGGCCGACCCGCCCGACACGTTCCCGCTGCGCGCCGCCACGTCGGCGCCGGCGCCGCGCCCGCTGCAGGCGGCGGTGCTGGCGGCGCACTGCTCGCCGCACGCCGCGCCGCCGCTGCACGCGCCGGCGCCGGACGACGCGCCGCCCAACGGCGCGGCGGCGGCCGCGCCCGGCGTGCGCGTGGCGCTGCTGCGCGACCAGCTCGAGCCGCACCAGGAGCCCACCGACACCGCCACGCTCACGCTCGACTGTCAGTACTCCGCTCCCCTGTCTAGTTAGTTTCCGTAGTCGTGTCACTGTGTTCTTCATCTCCCGTCTCCCGTGTGTATCCAGACGGCGCGATGTGGGAGCAGGCGCTGTCGGCGGGCGGCGGCGCGCACAACGGCGCGGGCGGGGGCGGGGGCGGGGGCGGGGGCGGCGGCGAGGCGGAGGGCGCGTGGTGCGGCGGCTGGGTGCGCGTGGGCGGCGCCGCGCTGCCCTACTCCGTGCGGCTCGTGCGCGGCGCGCTGCGCCTCGACCCGCCGCAGCTGCAGTAAGTACCTGCGCCGGCGCGAGTGGCTCGGCCGGCGCGTGTCTCACGGCGTCCCGTTGCAGCTTCGTGACGTCGGACGAGGCGGGGCTGGGCGCGCAGACGGTGACGCTGCACAACGAGCTGGCCGCGCCGCTCGCCGTCACGCACGTCGACGTGCCCGACGAGGTGCTGCAGCACTTTGAAGTGAGTCTCATACTATTACATTCACCATCTAATTTGCATCAAAAAGAGTTATCCCAACTAGCAAAAAGTGGTTTCATACTATCTCCAGGAGCACTATTCCGTAGGACTATAAGAGACTTATATCCGCTAATAAGTCCGGGAAAGGGCCCATTTTATAAGTAAACTTTTACTTATATCGTGTTTATAATAGACCGCTTCAATGCCGTTTACGCCTATATTGCTCCTATATTAGAATTACGTCAATCCAATTAGTCCTGCAAATGCCAATATAAGTAAATTATAGGATAATTTGAGATGAATACGCGCCTCGCAATGCTCGAATTCTGTTCAGGAATTGTTTTAACTATTTGATTAAGGGTATAGTTTGTGTAAATATACCTAAGTTTAATTTAATATTAATGAATGTCAACCATAGTAGGAAATCAAAAGCTTATTATTGTTAGTCTGGTGTATATTCGTAGGGGAATGTGAATTTTCCGAAAATTCTATCATGGTTTTAATTAAAATTTTAAAGCGCCTCTTGTAATTAACTTATTTACATTTTAATATTTAATATTTTATTATGAAAATATCATGAAAAGTTACCATTTTTTTTGTGAGCATTGCCAAGTGTGACTTAGAACCAATATAAGTAATATTGGTTCTATATTGGCCAGTGTTAAAACCGAAGAATTCGCCATATTGTAACCAATTAGGGTTCCACATTGTCAGATAAAAACAAACTCTATTGATGTTCATAGCTTAGCATGTTATAGGAATATTTTAAGGGTTTGTTGTGCGTGCTAGGTTAAACATTATTTTAAACATTGTTTTTATTTAATATCTAATTATTTTATTCAGGTTCCCAACGATCGAAATAAAAGTATGATGATATTCCTGGATACCCTGGAGCCCTGGGGGTGAAATAGTAATGAATAGTAATGTGTAGCTTTTCTTTATTTGTATCTAGTAGTGTTCGTGCAACTTAAGGCAAAACATCGTTTATTCTTACATTTATAACTTCAAATAAAGATATTAATGCAGCGTGAGAAATATTGAAGTTTAGGGCCCAGTTTTTAATAGAATAACGCAGTTCTAAATCTTTGTTGTAATCTGAAAGTTCTGCCTCATTATCGCTTTCAGAATCGCTCAATGATTTTTCACTATAACTTTCGTAGTCTGAACCTCCTCCATCTAAAGTACTACAGTTATCTTATCCGGAACCCTCATCAGAATTCGCGATGCGCTCTTCACCAATTAAATTTAATACATCAGTGCTCACTGTGGCTGATGTCAAATCCTATAATAGAATTTGCGAAACTATATAAAGCGTGTTTTAGCCTATATTGGTCGTTTCAAGCAAAAGTGATCTTATAAGAGTTTTGACCAGGATTGTTTGAGATTACTTACTATAACACTATTATGGAAAGCCTTTATAAGTGTATCTAAGCTTATAATGGCATGCGATAAATCAATATAGAAAACATTTTATCCTACTGCGAGCTGTTATAATCTTAGTGATTTAATTATACATATTTGAAACGCGGATATAAAATACACTTCTAGGGTAATGTAAAACCAGATAAGAAGTTTAAATGGTTTTCAGTAGTTTAACTTAAATTTACTTATATTGGCCATAAAAAAATAGCCTAGATGAGGTTATAAGTATAAATAACAAGAGTGATTGCGCCTCAGTGTATATATTCCTGGTAGATGCTCCTCGAGGAGTCTTAAGCTTTAAATGCTCCTAAGATGTTATCTTAAAGGCGCATATAAGTCTGAGTTTCCAGACTGATTACTCCTGAGTGCAATTAGTTTTGTTACTAGCTTTTATAGGAGTCTTAATCCAGAAGTGGCCACGAAATATGATCCTATATACCGATATAAGTTCAAATTATAGGATTAATCGTACTGAAGTAAAAACGGTATTCATTAATGCTGTTAAAAGCGCAATAGCAAATACCAAAACCTTTAACGGAGCTATATAAGTCCAAATAGCATTATAAAATCGTATTCCAGGACAATTTTGCTAGTTGGGATGTCTTTTTATCTAAGCAGGTTTATTATTTTTCTTTAATATTCATTAAGGCACTAGGACGTGGTGTTGTCGATCTGAAATATTGTGGTCGTTTGATGGGTATGAGTGTGAAGTTGTGGTCGGTGTCCCCAGTACTCGTGGCTGCAGCCGGCGCCGCTGGCGGCGGGCGCGGCGGCGCGCGTGCTGCGCCTGCGGCCGCGCGGCGCGCGCGCGCCCCCGCTGGCGGCCGCGCTGCGCGTGCACACCAACCTCACGCACGCAGACCTGCCGCTCATGCTCTACTCCGCTACGCTCACATTTGTAACTACACTATTTTTTAAATTATATCTGGTTATCTATTAGTAAGAAGTCTAGGAAGATGACTTCTTACTAAAAGGAACAATTTTGTATTTTTTGTATATTACTTTATTCGTCGTTTATGGCCCAGTCGGAATTTGTTTCTGCTATAATTCAATCTTATTATTCCAACCGAATCACTTGGATACCAATGAGGAGGAGGCCTACGTCCAGCAGTGGACGTCCTCTGGCCGACATGATCGTCATCATGATAATTTAATCGATCTCTTAAATATAAAGCAGGGAGGAGGTTCTCAGTTAGGGTTTCGTACCTAAAAAGGGGAAGGAATCCGATGGGAGACTAGTGTAACGGTGTCGGGTGTGTCGGCAGGAGTGGGAGTGGCCCGGGTGGGAGGCGGGCGCGGCGGGCGGCGTGCTGCAGCTGGGCGTGCTGGGCGCGGGCGGCGCGCGCGTGGCGGGCCGCGTGCTCAACAGCGCGCCCGTGGACCAGTGCGCGGCGCTGGGCGCGCGCGGCGCCGCGCTGCACTACACGCACTGCGGCGCGCCGCACGCCGAGCTGCAGCAGCTGGCCGGCGCGGCGCCCGGGGACTGCCGCTGCGTGCCGGCGCGCGGCTGGCGCGCCGTGTCGCTGCACGCGCGCGCGCCGCACGCCGTGCTGTGGGCGCGCACGCCGCGCGGCCGCGCCGAGCTGCGCGTGCGCGCCGACCCGCAGCCGGGCGACGTGCGCGCGCGCGACGTGCTGCTGCCGCCCTCGGCGCCCGTACGTGTCCCCTGCCCCGCGCCGCGCGCCTGTCCGCCCCATGTTGTGTTATTGTGGTATTGTTGCAGTACGTGTGGGCGTCGGCGCCGCTGGTGATCGAGAGCTCCATGGCGATGCGCATGCGCGTGCTGGACGTGACGGCGCCGCCCGGCGTTGGCATCTCGTTCCGGTATGGTGGATGAAATACACACAAAATTATTATAAAAGGGTTCGGACGTATGCAATTTTCCCTCTCCTCTTTCCCACAAAACTATATATTAAATTAAAAATAATAAAGATCTGTTGTGTATTTTGGATATCAAGTTTTGTCGTTTTAAATTGAAACTACGTTTACGGATACACTTGGAATTTATTTTAAGTTTCTTTGGTTGTTTTCCAGTCCGCCGGAAGAAGGCTCCCCAGAAATCGGTCCCGGGCTGACCACCATCGGCAGCGTGTGGATCACGCGCGAGGAGGCGTGCGGCGACGCGTGCTTCAGCGGGCCGGCGGGCGGCGCGCGCGCCTCGCTCGCCGACGACGCGGCGCTGGCGCGGCGCCGGCGCGCCGCCGTGCCGCCCGCGCCGCTCGACGTGACGCTGCACGTGCGCACGTCGCGCGTGCTGCGGCTGGAGGCGCGCGTGGCGGCGCCGGCCGAGTGGCCGTCGCTGCTGCGCGCCGCCGCGCCCGTGGCGCCGCGCGTCGCGCCGGTGGGCGGCGCCGCGCCGCTGCGCCTGCGCCTGCACAACCCCTCGCATCGTCCGCTACAGCTGCAGGCTGTTCTCGACACCGAGTTTTATCCCACGTGAGTACCGATTTTGTTATATGCTAATTAATTTGGAAGATACAGTCGTGGTCAACTAATTAGGGACATGCAAGATAGTGAAGAACAATAACCGGTTAATTTATTTATTTTATCTACACTAATGTTGTAACATTCTACTTATGTTTCCAATACTTGACTTATAATTACTACTGTTATAGCGCAGACAACTAAAACACTCAATTTAAGCAATTGCACATGATGTTATAATATCCACATCGATATCGTAAAATCTCATTATAACATCGCGCCCTGCGCGGCGCGCGCAGCTGCGCTCTCATTGGTTAGATTTTAATGGCGGCAAGTTCACTGTGACAATACACGTACGCGTGAATTTAATGTTTCGCAATGTGTTTTGTTTTTAAAATTTTGTTTGATTAATTGCATTAGTGAAGATAAAGTAGTGTATGCAACTGCATATAACACGGGTATTAAAACACTCGTTACTATTATGAAACTCGCTGCGCTCGTTTCATAAACTCACACTCGTGTTTTAATACCCTTCTTTATATGACAGTTGCATAAACTACTATTTTTTATTCATAGGAAAACAAACAGTGATATTATTAACCTTAAATCTAAACTTATGTAAGGACAACACCATTTACATGTTTTCACATATATATGTAATGTACATACAAATATAAAACCCTATTGATTTCTCAGTAACTATTATTTGCATAATTTGGTCCGATTATTATGCTTTAAATGGCTGTAAATAAAAGAATAAATAAATAGAAAAAAGTATTTAATATCAAAGATTGAATATGTATTCAATTTTAAGGTATAATTCTGTAGCTGGACATTTAATTAAGGACAGTAAACTATAATGAAAAATAGAGTTAAACAAAAGTAATAATCTGCAGTATTATAATATCTTTTATCTACACTAATGTTGTAACATTCTACTTATGTTTCCAATACTTGACTTATAATTACTACTGTTATAGCGCAGACAACAAAACAATCAATTTAAGCAATTTCATATGATGGTATAATATCCTAAAACATCGATATCGATATCGTAAAATCTCATTATAACATCAATAAAACGCGACCAATTAACCTGGCGAGCCTTATGTCAAAATCCTCATACAAGTTGTATCAAATTTTGATATTAGGCTGGCTTTTGAAAACAGTTGGGTTATACGTGAAAACTTCGTCGAAACTACATACACAAAACTCTTTGGTAAGATCTCGCTCGCTCCTGATTGGCCCTACGCGCAGCTGCGCTCTCATTGGTTAGATTTTAATGGCGGCAAGTTCACTGTGACAATACACGTACGCGTGAAAAACTATTGTGAGCTTTTACTCTTGTTGTTTGATTAATTGCATTAGTGAAGATAAAGTAGTGTATGCAACTGCATATAACACGGGTATTAAAACACTCGTTACTATTATGAAACTCGCTGCGCTCGTTTCATAAACTCACACTCGTGTTTTAATACCCTTCCTTATATGACAGTTGCATAAACTACTATAACAGCTCCATTTTATTACGTGTAAAATCAGTACCCAGTAGCAAAACCTTTGTTAGTAATTACCGCTTGACACCGATGTGGCATAGACATTATCAGTTTCTGGCATGTTTCGACAGGAATGTTTGCCCATGCCTCACAAAAAGCTTCATTAAGTTGATCTAAAGTTGTGGTACGATAAGTGGCAACTTTTTTCTTGATTTCGTGCCAAAGGTGCTTGATTGGGTTAAGGTCTGGGCTATTTGCTGGCCAATCTAGCACCGATACTGACTGACTGGTAAGAAACGACTTGACTGAACGGGCGGTATGTTTCGGGTCGTTATCATGCTGAAACGTCCATATAATAGGGAGATGCTCCTCAGCATAGGGAAGCATCGTTTCCTCCAATATTGCCTTGTATTGATGTTGGTCTAAGTTACCCTGAACTTTCCTCACAGGTCCCACTCCACGTCCAGAAAATAAATAATAAATAAATAAATAAATGATTTATTAGCCAAAAAGAATTTTACATTTCCAATTACAATGTTTTCACTATATAAAGTACATATTTATGGATTAAAGTGAGACAGTGAACCCTGCACTAAGCTAGCTTGTATCGCAGGGTTCAGAGACAGATTTACAAGCTTACATGATTAATAATAATCTCTTACAAAATGATCATTAAATCTAAGAAGTGTATAATAATTGTGAAGTTTGTGAATAGATGCGAAGTGTGTAAAAAATTATACTCGAGTGAAGTGTAAATAAGCGTCTAGGTTAACAGCAAGATGTCTTCAGTTTGGGAATAGTTGAGTGTCAGCAGCCAATTTTCTACGACTCGTTTGGCTTTTCCGGAGGAAACATTTTTTAAATCGGGATTTATTTTACAAATATAGTTAAAGATATGTGGGTGTTGGAATGACGGGAAACGCTTAGCAAAAGACGTGAGAACAGTTGGTACAGCAGTTTTGAAAACACGGCGCTGGAGAGTCTTACAGTAATTAGGAGAATTTAACACAATCTTGTGCATGCCTAGAAAAGCTCTTAGAATGTATAATTGTCGAACACGGAGCACTCTACATTCTTCATAGAGACTATTAGTCGAATATCTGAAAGGTTTCCTCAACATGACCTTCAAAATGGCACGTTGGGCACGTTCAATTTCAATAAATTTAGTTTTTGAGGAGCCCCCCCAGACTTTGATACAATAAGAAAGAATAGACTGGCATAGGCTTTTATAGACAAGAGTAAGAGTGCTTATAGAAGCAGAATGTCTTAATGATTTCATAACAAATATTAATTTCCTCACACGCCCCGCTAAGACTGATATATGATTACCAAAATTTAAATTTTCGTCTATTATCAAACCAAGATATTTGAGGCTAGAGACGCGTTCGATGCACAAACAGCTGCACCTGGGGGAACTGGCATCCTGGCATGGTCGTGAATGGAGTTTTAATGCTGCCGTAGGCGGGGGTGCTGACGCGCGAGTTTTATGGAAAGCAATGCATTTGGTTTTTTTAATATTAAGGGATAACAAATTTGTATCAAGCCATTCAGCAACAAGTTTCATGCCAGTTTCTGCTGCTTTATAAACATCATCCCAGGTTTTATGCTGAAACAACACCACGGTATCGTCAGCATAACAAATTACCTCGGCATTCCCCAATTGTGCATCCAAGAGGTCACTGATATAAATCAGGAACAGAGTGGGGCCAAGCACGCTTCCCTGGGGAACTCCGAAACCTACAGGATGCATCTGACTCATAAATGAACCCACTTTTATGCATTGCTGTCTATTGCTAAGGTAACTACGGAACCAGTCGTACGCAATGCCTCTGACACCGTAGCACTCAAGTTTTCGTAATAAAATTAGGATTGATACGGTGTCAAAGGCCTTTGCAAGATCTAAAAATATACCTAAGCAGCAAAGGTCATGGTCTAAAGCTGTAGTAACAATTTTAGTCAAATCTATAACCGCATCCTCGGTCGACATTCCTTGCCTGAACCCGTATTGTCTCTTAGGGATAATATTGTTTTTGTCCAGAAATTTTACCAGCCTTTTGTTCACAAGCAATGAACCCCACATTTTAATGTTTCCACCGCCATGTTTCACCTGCTTTTTTGTGAATCTTGGATTCATTTTCGCTTTTACTGGACGCCGTACGTATTGCCTTCCATCTGAAGAAATCAAATTAACCTTGGTCTCGTCAGAGAATAATACATGTTGCCATTGGCCGTAGGTCCAATGTCCATATTTACGTGCAAACGCCAAACGAGCATTTCTATGTTCTTTCTTCAACAACGGTACTTTGCGAGCCACTCTTCCTAGAAACGGATCTTTCTTAGCTAACCTGGTTATCATTCTATCTTCTTGCGGAGTTGTTTTTCTCAATCTTTTTGTTCTGGGCACATTTAAATCTGTGTTATTGTGTCTGACATGTTGCACTGCATTGTATACCATAGTTTTTGAACAATTTAAATGTTCTGCTATCCTTCGATATGGCCAACCATGCTCGACAACAAACTTCATGATAATTTTTCGTTGTTGGATCGCAACTTTTATTTTTACCCATTTTTCTTATAAATATTTTTCAAAACTTAAAATAAATATCGGGGTTGCCGCCAAAACTACCACGAAACAATAAGAGAAGAAGTAAAAAAGTATTGAGATTCAAATTTTGAAAATAAAATGCAATATCTCAGTGTCCCTAATTAAATGGCCAGCCAGCATAATTTGAACAAATAGCACTACGATAATCTATCAGCTATACTGTAAAGAGGTTTAATGTTTAAGAAGTTGTTATTGTTTGTATAATCGGGCACATAAATGAATAATTATACTTACATGTAAGAGATATGGAATATGGTTTAGACTCGTTGGAAAATAAAAAATAAATTCACAATTCGCTTTAACCAAAGAGTGTCCCTAATTAGTTGACCACGACTGTATAATGTAAGTTTTCTTATTTTCAAAACGTATTCGACTTCAAGCCGTATATTTATCGGTAAACGAAGTTATCGTAACAGTTACGTCCTGGTGACATCACCCCATTTGGGTATTTTATTAAGAGTGAGTTTAGTTTTAGTTTAGTGTAGGTAAGTAAAGTTGATTTCGCGTCCCTTGTTCTGTACCGGGCGCGTCGCAGCGGCGAGCCGGGCGAGGCGCGCGAGGCGGAGTGCGCGCGCTGCGTGTGGGCGGCGGCCGCCTTCAGCCTGCGCGAGCCGGCGGCGCTGGTGGCGCCGCGCGCGCACCTCGACCTCGCGCTCACCTTCACGCCGCACCTGCCCACCGACCTCGCCGTCTACTTGTATCTCAGGTACCCACGTTCACACTCCACGCCCATCTACACCGAACCGATCCAAATACGCGAATGAGATCCTAATGCGGTAGAATATCGACAGGAATAACTTGACGATACTGGAGCGCGTGGTGCTGTCGGGGCGCGGCGCCCACCCGAGCTTCGAGCTGTCGGGGCGCAAACCCAACTCGACGGCCGCCATCAGCGTGGAGGTGAGCGAGTGCGGCGCGGCCGGCGGCGCGGGCGCGGCGCGGCGCGCGCTGGCGCTGCGCAACACGGGCGGCGTGCCGCTCACGCTGCGCGACTGGCGCGTGGCCGGCGCGCCGTGCGCCGCGCGCGGCTTCCAGCTGCAGCCCTGCGCGCCGCTCACGCTGGCGCCCAACGAGTCGCGCGAGCTCACGCTGCTGTACGCGGCCGACTGGACGCAGGCGCGCGCCGCCGCCGCGCTCAGCGTGCGCGCCGGCGCGCGCCCCGCCGTGTGGCAGCTGCACGCCGCCACGCCGCCGCGCCTGCTGCGGCGCTGCGAGGCGCACGCGCGCCGCCCGCCCTTCGAGGCGCCGCTGCGCGCGCTCGGCGCCGCGCTGGCGCTGCTGGCGCTGGCGGGCGCCGCGGCGCTGGCCGGCGTGGACGCGGAGCGGGCGCTGCGCCGCGCGCGCGCCGCCCGCCCGCCGCACGAGCGCGGCGCGGCGCTGGACCTGCGCGCGCTGGCCCGCGCCGAGCCGTCGGCCCCGGCCCCGGCGGCGCCGCGCCGCCGCCGCACGCCGCGGCGCCGCGCGCCGGCGCTGGACCCGGCGGCGGAGCGGCGCGCGTTCGACCGCTGGCGCGCGGGCGTGGAGCGGCGCGCGGCGCCGGCGCCGGCCGCCGACTCGCGCTCGGCGTCGGCCAGTCCGTCCGAGTCGGGCGCGGCGCCGGAGCGACGCGCCTCGTCCTCCGAGCCGGACTCGACGCCGCCGCCGCCCGACAGGTACCGCCGTTCGGAATATTTTAACTTTGATTTCTCTAAAAGCTTTGATATTTAACCGTGCCACGTCATTTTTTAACTGTTCTTTTACGTTCAGTATTATCAGCTATTTAAAATGTATTCGTACTCAAATTTCAAAAATGCTAAATGTTTGGTCTTTACAAGATAAACACCTAATAAATATCGTGGAACAATCCAAAATTTGCTTTGGTGTGTTGTCAATGTTATGTTTATTTGACGTTGGATCGTTTCAGTTACTCTGATGTATGCAACGGCGAGGTGGAGGCGGGCGAGGCCGACGAGGAAGGAGCGTCCACCGCGTCCGAGTCGTCCGGCGCCGGCTCCGACCGGTCCAGCGACGCGTCCGGCGAGCGCGCGCCGCCCGCGCCGCCGCGCCCGCGCCCCGAGCCCGCCGCGCCCGCCGCGCCCCCGGCGCGGCCCCGCCCGCGGCCCGCCGCCGCGCGCCGCGCCGCGCGCCGGCGCGAGCGCGCGCCGTCCCCCGCGCGGCCGCCCGCCCGCGCCGAGCCGCGCGCGCCGCCCGCCGTGCGCTGGGGCGCGTCGTGGTCCAGCGTGGTGTCCCGCGGCGGCGCGCCCGCCCCGCCCGCGCCCGCGCCCGGCGCGCGCGGCCCCGCGCCGCTCGCCCCCATCGGCTCGGACGTGCGCCGCCGCCTCGGCTCCCACTCTCTGTTCTACTACGGCACGCCGGCGGGCGGCGCGGGCTCGTGGCCGCCGCCGACCGACGCGCCGCCGCCGCTCGCCGAGTACCTGGAGTGGGGCGCGGAGGAGCGCGGCGAGTCGGTGTGGGGCTCCGGCGGGAGCGGCGCGAGCGCGGTCGCCGGCGAGTCGTCGGCGTGGCTGTGGGGCGGCGGCGCTGCCGTGCGGCCTCCGCCCGGCTTCCCGCCGCCGCGGCCCGTGCGGCCCTACGACCCGTTCCACTCGTTGGCGTCCATCTGGACGCCGGCGGCGCTCGACTGGCGGCTGGACTCGCCGCCGCCCGACGAGTCGAAGGACCGCGCGCCGTGAGCCGCGCGCGCCGGCGGCTCTAGTCATGCCCCGCCCGCCGCCGCGCCGCCGCCGCCGCCCCCGCTCTGATCTCACTCTCGATCAAACTGAACCAGCCCTTCGGACCGAGTGTACTTTGTGTATTCGTGACGTCGCCGGGCGTCATCGTGTAGTGTAAGTGCGTCTAGTCGCGACTCTCGCAATATGTGTTACAGTGTTTCCTACTCGATTGTCTGTTCAAGACTGAATAAACTTTCTCATCATATTGTGTGTGATTTATTTACATATTTCCCATTATATTTTGTTTCTTCAAATAATTATATTCCCTTCCACATAAAATGGCTGAACTACATTTTGATGAATTTCATAAAAATAAAAAAATATATAAAGATTATAAAGCATTAAAAAAAATTTAAACCTCAGAACATACGAATGACAAATTTCTTATCTTATTATCCTTCCTCCTCCTCCTCATAAGAAACAAAGTCGTGTCAGATACTGAAATGTCTGTTTGTAATATTAGAATAACCGCTTTTTACTAAGTTCATATATAAATACACACGATACATGTACAAAAACATCTGATCCCCGTGAACTTCGTTTCACTTATCAGTCAATTAATGTCCATGATAAAAAAACTATTTTAAAAACATTGTTGTGGTATATGTGTCGTGTGTGTATCTATATTATATGCACTTAGTATAAAGCGGGTAAAACCGCCCGGCACTGCTATCTATACTTACTATATCTATACTAATATTATAAAGCTGAAGAGTTTGTTTTGTTTGTTTGTTTGTTTGTTTGTTTGTTTAAACGCGCTAATCTCAGAAACTACTGAACCGATTTGAATAATTCTTTCACTGTTAGATAGTCTATTTATCGAGGAAGGCTATAGGCTACATTTTATCCCGAAATTCCCACGGGAACGGGCACAACGCGGGTAAAACCGCGGGGCGCTGCTAGTAATATTATAAAGCTGAAGAGTTTGTTTTGTTTGTTTGTTTGTTTGTTTAAACGCGCTAATCTCAGAAACTACTGAACCGATTTGAATAATTCTTTCACTGTTAGATAGTCTATTTATCGAGGAAGGCTATAGGCTACATTTTATCCCGAAATTCCCACGGGAACGGGCACAACGCGGGTAAAACCGCGGGGCGCTGCTAGTTTATCATATTGCACGGGCTACGGTCTTGTTCTTAATGTGCGTCATGCAAGGACCTTATATTTGTAAGTTATATCAATGGCCACATGGTGTTGAACGCCATCTAGGGGCGAGTAGATAAAACAATTTATTTTATTTGCTTTAATGTTACACGCTATCTAGTAGCGAATAGCAGAAACAATGGTCATGATTTTATTAGTTATCAAGAAAAATTCAAGGTTCTTCGGTATTTTAGTTGAGATATTATAAAAAAACATTTTAAATGAATTTATAACAATTTATTAGATCGCTTAATATATCCTTAACTCTAATACATTTAAAACAATGCTGACTGATGTGCACATTCTAGACATGCCTTGTAAGTAATAACTAATATGTTCTATTCAGTATCTATATTTGGTGGAGTAGTCCTTCGGTGAGACGACGAGACCGCGGCCCTTGCGCGCTCCGCGGTATACCGTCTCAATTATGTCAATCATTTCCTGTTTGTCCTCCAGCGGCCAGTTGATCTTGTTGTTGTTGCCGGTGCCCAGATCAATCATTATGTGCTTGTTGCGGAAGAAAAACATTACCGTGCACGGGTCATACAGCTCGTACCTGTAACACATACACTTTATATAGAAGCCTAGATATAGATCATATTTTAAGGTCATGAAGTCGAATCTAAGCCATGAATAATCTTTAATATAAAGTCAAGTTAGACATTGTTTTAAAACATTAGGGAAAAATCTAGAAACCCTACACTTGCTTAATGCTTTTCTTACATACAATATCATATGAATGAAATGTTGTATGGCAAGAAGTAGATCAATCAATATTTGAAGTTGAGTTACCAATCACAGAATAAAAAGATCACAAAATTTATACAAACATTTTGTTAAAATCAGGAACCTCGGTGATGTCCACCAAGTATATTACTGCAAAGTTCTTCACCTTCTCCGCGATGCTGTACAGCACTTCATCCATCTTCATGCAAGTCGGGTCCCAGTCGTGGCCGAAACGAATCACCTGCAAGTTGCAACAGAGTCAACGTTAATCTAACAATCTGCCACAATCCCTATTCTGTGAGTAACTGTGAACAGGAACACTGGTGAATAGCAACAGTTTATTCGATGTTTGGTTACATCAATGTGAAACCAAATTCGAAGAGATAGTTCTCAAGCTAAAATAATGTTCTAGATATTGAGAAATAGACTTGAACTCACTACGACCCTGTCTTCTTCGGAGAGTATGGCCTGGTCTACCTGCCAACCATTGTGAAGATGCCCTAACATATAACTCATGATTAATCGATAATATATGATCACCTATTAATTTAAAGAAATCTGTTAATCTATGTTATAAACAACTTTTTTGAAGTAACTGCAAGCAAGCAAGCCAAGCAGATCATGCTGCTGCCCTGCCACTTGCCAGTGGACAGTTCTGTCTGCCAGTTCAGTCAAATGTCAAAGTCACTTGGTCCTATTGCTGTTAATGTCAATTTCTGGCTGCCAAACTCACAAATTAAGTACCACTCAAAGCCACAGATGTTTTATAGCTACAGGTGGTCTACGGTCTACAGGTATTATAACAAATTATGGTGCATTCACACATGCCCCCGGTATAACGCTTCGAGCGCTTATGTAATTGCTTCTTATTTGATAGCAATATCAGCGGCAATCTAAACTGTCATGGAATTTGAATGTGTACCTACCACCTACCTACGCAGCGAAGAGTTTTATCAAAATCATAGTTTTGTTTATCAAATGTACGTAGTACATATAGTACGTAGTACGTAGTACATTTTATTTTTTTGATGTGTAAGGGGGGTCAGTGTAAAGCTAAAAACAAGTTTGTGGGGTCGCCACCCTTGTCCCACGGCCGCCATCTTGAAAATAGGGGTTGAAATGGTTTTTACGATATATCTCTTAAACTATTAATTTTATTTAAAAAAATTGAAGAATATAATTTATTTTTTCGAATTTCTGAACATTTTCGTTTATAACTTTTTATTTATAGTTCTACGACAAAAAATTAGTGGACCAAAGTTGTAGAGAATTTAATTTGCAACAAAAATGTTAACAATTTTTTTAAATAAAATTAATAGTTTAAGAGATATATCGTAAAAACCATTTCAACCTTAGAATATATACGGCTAAGTAGTGAATCTTACGTCATAATTGCTAGAACGGTCAAGAGATATTTAACTTCGCCCAGGAAAGAATGAGACAGAACTACTAATCGTGCATCCCTTTCGCGTAACCCATTATTTTTACTGTCACAAGTTAAAAGTTGTGACATACAGTACAATTCTGTTGTTGTGCCAGTGTTATAATTTAAATTACAGTGTGTATTATAAGAGATATAGACTCCATTAGTTAAGATTGTGCTAAAAACAAGTTTACGGTATGGTTGGATGCAGTGTGTTAGGCTGCCGAAAAAATATATTGCTATCTAAAAGGGGCACGCGAACGCTACTTCTATAGACCGTATATATTCTAAGATTTCAACCCCTATTTTCAAGATGGCGGCCGTGGGACAAGGGTGGCGACCCCACAAACTTGTTTTTAGCTTTACACTGACCCCCCCTACACATCAAAAAAATAAAATTGCGTCCTCTAAAAAACGCATCCCCAAATGTAACTTTTCGATGGACTAAGGGGACGTGTAGGGGACCCAACGATGTTAAATTTACTCGAGGGTCATAGAGATCTATTGGGTTGCAAAGCTTAGACCTTAGACGATAAGAAGATTTTTTTTTAAATATTTATGTAAATAGCGGCTATAGATTTTCAAATATGTAACCAATAACCATGCAACAGTATGCGCGTCAGATACTGATAGCATCAATTTCCTACGTATTTTTAATAATGTAGTGTAGGTACTTTAATCCGAACGTTTGCATGATATCTACGTGGAAGATTTAAGCGCGTCAGATTTTCTAAAGGGATGATAAGTGAAAATAAAAAAGTAAAAAAATAATCTGACTGTATTGTATTGTATAATAGTACAAAAAATATCGGTCAGCCGTCTGAGTAGTGTAGATTGATATGCATGTCGCTAAGTTTTAGAGGTTTTAGACGTAATAGGCTTTAGGACTTCATTCCTCGAACTTATGTCAATACCTTTGAAAAAAAATATACTTAAGCGAAATTTGCGTTTTAGTTAGGTAAATTAGGTATACCTCCATAATAAAGTCTAATCTACTTACCAAAGGCAATCGATTAAAAATTTAAAATCGGTTAGAAGATACAATAGACACCTTTTATATTTTCGTACGAGACTTACCATCGTGACTGATTAAGATTATTCAACTAAAGATGAAGATGACTTCTATCCTTTGAGGAAAAGGTCCAGTGGTGGGGCAAGAATGGAATTAAATCGCTAACCTTTTTCTTCTGTGGCTGGATAATCAACTACGATAGTCTTTTTAACTCTCAAGAAAAAATAGAGTTTATGTAAACACATTATACGTTTTGGAGATCAATTTAATAGCATTACTAACTAAACTGCTATTAAATTTGCACCACAATTTTTTTCATACCGGACCAGTTAATTAACCTAGATGCTTGTGACATTTCATATTACTGAAGGATTTGTATTGTATTACTCACCAGCACCACCAACTTGGTTATTACTTGCCTATAAATTTACCTACTTATATTGTGGAGGCTGAGGAAATAAGGAGAAAAGAGTGCGCGAGGGGCGCGGCGGGAGGGGGGGGGGGAGCTGGCACTGCGCCACCGGAACGCGGTCACACACCAAAACATACGGATTTCTCGGGAAAAAATATCGTTCAGAACATTATACGATACGCGTTCACGGTGCTCAGAACATCTGTATTACTGGGAAATCATTTTTTTTTTTCCTTTAAATAATTCACCGTAGCGATGATTTTCAACTGCGTTTCGTTATCGCGCTGGAATCAATTTGTACGGTTATTGAAGTATCTGTAACATTGCTAATGAATTAGGCCTCGTGAATCAGTGCGGGCGCGTCCATGTAGCCGGGAGTCGGTCGACGAGCGCTTCGCCCCACAAAGCCGCGGGCGCGCGCAGCCGCCGCGCCACCGCCAGCCAGGTGACCATCACACTCTTATTCTTGCCATTTTGCAAATAAATATATTGGTTTAAACCAACGCAATACTTATGCATATTGCGTTATATGTTAAAAATGCGTTTCATCGTAATATAATATCTTTCGTAAAACCTAAAAGAGATGTTTAACTTTAAAGATCATCCCTAAAAAATGGTTTGTCGGGCCAGTGAATACCCCGAGGATCACTCGGGCCGATTCGATATTTATAATGATTGCATCTCACCGCGGCTCCAGCACGCGCGCAATATAAACATCTGCGACTGTGTGCGTGGGCACACATCTGATGAGACGATACGAACTTACGTAGAAGGTATGTTCGTATCGTATTGGTTCGGTGGTCTTGCTCTACATTGCTCTATGTGTAGACATACAGCAAGACCACCAAACCAATCGGAACATCATGTTATCGGCATCGCCGTCCGGCGTGTTTATGTTACTCGCACGTCAACAGCGGCCATCTGCGGCGGCGCTCCGCCGCGGCTGTCGGGCGGCTGCTGGCGCCCCGCGGCCTGCAGGCGGCAGAGTGGCCAGCGGCTCTTGGGGCTCGCTTTTGCCAGCCATTTTTGTAGTTAGTTACAGAGTTGCATTTTTACCAAGTAATATTTGCTAATTGCAATCCCTAAGAGTAAAGTTAATTTTAGAATAACCCTGAATAATAGAAACTACCAACGTACCCATTCCCGAGGGAATTTCGGCAATTTCGATTGGTATATTATAATTAGCGCGTTAAAACAAACAAAAGCTTTGTTTACTAAATTATCTCATTATCTAATGGTGATCTGAGCTGCCGAACTAAGTAGCAATAATGTGCAGTAGTCTAATGATAAAACTTTAAATGTTTCCAGGAGTTGTTGGTGCGGTGCGCTGAGTGGTGATCTCCCGGTATGGACACGGTGTACCCCGCGTCGGCGTCGGCGCTGGCGCGCGGCCGGCGGCTGCGGCGCCGCGACCCGCGCGCGCGCACGCGCACCACGCCCGTCACCTTCGCCGAGATCAAGGTACTCCACTAGCTCGATCAATACTCGATTATCATTATCATCATCTCCCGAGTTTCTGGACAGCCTCCTCAAACTAAATACATTTTAAATGTTCCGAGGTGAGACCATAATAGTAATAGGTACGCTACCGGCCTGTACAAAGACGGACGGTATCAGTTTAACAACTTCAATTAATTCACGTGTTCTCCGGAGCACGGTAGCGCTGGATAGCGCTTGGTACAAATATTATGCCACTTCCGATTGAGTAACGAATAAGTGTCCGTCCGCTGCAGTCGCTTTGCATAACGTGGAACGTGGATGTGGATGGAAGGACCTACCCATCGCTCAGTCAAACTGAAATGCGATAATATGATACAATTGTTGGTATATGAGGACGAGCGACAGCGGGCCAGCGTGTGTAACTCGTGTGTTGTGTGGTCAGGAGGTGGACGAGGAGAGCGAGTGCGCGGCGGAGCTGGCGGCGCGCGAGCGGCGGCGGCGCGACCTGCTGGAGGCGCGCGCGCCGCGGCGCCGGCCCGAGCGCGCGCTGCGCGAGGCCTCGCCCCCCGTCACCCCTGCGCCCGCCCCTGCGCCCCGCGCCGCCTCGCTGCCCGCCTCCCCCGCGCCCTCCCCCTCCCCCGACTGACTCCTGCATCCTGCTGCAGCGTGACGTCAGCGCACATCATTGTTGTCGATATCATTGTTGACTGTCATACCGAACAGTGCGTTTGCGTGCTGCGGTTCAATGAGTGGGGACCGGTTCAATGAGTGAGAGGCGGTGACAACTGTCATGTCGTTTATTTGTACAATATAAATAAATAAATAGCACTCTGGACTCGCGCACTCACTTCACATGACACCGTAGCGGTGCAGTTCTTATAGCTAGCTAGCTACTTACTTATATACAAATTCTTAATCAATAATCATTAATAAATAATACTTACACATTAGGTACGTACATACTCTTTCAACAAACGTATATGTTTTATAGATTTGTAACAAACACAAATAAAATACAACTATGAGCACGGAGCAACCCAACGCTGCATCGATGTAAATAAATAAATGTTGGTCGGAACTAATATAACATAGATAGGTATTTACTAACAACTCTTACTAGATAATAAATAATTGTTGTACAACGTCGCTTACTTATCGTTAACAAGGTTCATAATATCTCATTACGTTATCAACAACTAATAAAATATCGCTATAAATTGTATAGTTATTATAATAAGAAATAATCTGTAACTGCTTTGGTATTGAAACGCCCGTCGCGTAGTGTGTAGGTACTTTATAATATTTAAGCGAATATATTCTATTATTTTAAATACAACGAAATATATAACATTTAAAAATAGTTTCTTATTTGATAATACTTCTAATTGGCACTCAGGGGTCGGCGCTTCGCGCTCACTCCACCATTCGATACTTTAATACATTTAGGTTACCTACTTACATACGACACGGAGCGAGACGTCGCTCGCGCACGCACGAGTCGCACGACACGTGCGTGCGCCGCGGCTCAGAGTCGCGCGCAGCGGCTCAGAATCGCGCGGCGCGGCTGGCAGGGTGCGGAGTATGAAGTACTGTGCGACGCGACGTCTCTCATGTATACAATATTGTCAATATGAACTGATTTCGATCATCATATCATTGTTAGCGTTCGCTTCATTGAGTTAATAAGTTTCTATTTGTATAGTTATGTATGTTCTTACAAAAATTGAGCTAACGAATTCACTCCATCACAATAATCATGTACGAAACACAGTAAACGAGAGTATCAAAGCGAGTCGATCGCAACGATCTGTTTGAATTCAGTTCGTCCAAGAATGTAAACTCTCTAGCCTAATAAGTAATATAAGAATCAATAATATAAATGGTTCTAAAATGATCGTGGCAGAAGTCCACCGGTCGGGTCTCGGCGAGACGGCACGAGGCGGGCGAGGACGGCTCCGGGAGGGCTGGAGGGAGGGGGGGGCGGCTCAGCGAGGGGAGGCGTCGTCCGGCGGGGGCTCCTGCTCCGCGGCCGAGGGGATGGTGTGCAGCCGCGGCGCCGGCGGCGACAGCGGCGGCTCCTCGGCGCAGAGCGCGGGCTGGCGCGTGAGGCGCGGCCGGCCGCCCGCCGCGCTGCCGCCCGAGCGCGACGTGCGCCACGTGCCCGTGGAGGCCGTCGCCGCCGAACCCGACGAGTCGTTGCGCGATGATGAAAGATTCGAGTCCTGCGACGTCTTGCGCGCGATCAACCACGAGGCGGCGCGGCGCGGCGGCGGCGGCGCGCGCCCGTACGCGCGCCACGAGTCCGAGCGCGAAGAAGAGAACTCCACGGACGAGGACACGGAGCCGGCGCGCGCGGGCGGCGCGGGCGGCGGCCGCGCGGGCGGGGCGGGGGCGGGCGCGGCGCGCCGCCCGCACGCGCGCAGCCAGCGCAGCAGCCGCTCGCGCCTCGCGCCCCCGGAGCCCGCGCCGCTCGCCGGCAGCAACCGCCTGCAAGCACACGCGCCGCCGTGCTGGCCACGGGAAGACCGTTCCGCGAGGCTGTTGGTGTTGGCGGGCGTCTGCCGGTTGCTGAAGTTGGACGAGTGCCGACAGCGGCCGATGCCGCGCGTGACTCGCGACTCCTCTATCGCCTTGCAGACGAGGGCGCAGTCCTTCTTGAACTGCTTGGTGAGGATCGCGTACAGGAAGGGGTTGCAGCACGAGTTGAGCGGCAGTACGAACACTGTGAACACCTTGGCCTCCTCAAGAGAAACCAGCTGCGCGCCGAACGCGGCCGTCAGCGCGAAGAACGCGATAGGCGACCAGCACAGGAAGTCAGTGAAGACTAGCAGCGCCATGCGCTTGGCGATGCGCGAGTCGTTGGAGTTCCAGGCCTGCGAGCCGCGGATGGCGCAGTACATTTTGAGGTAGCAGCCGAGCAGCACTAGGAATGCCACGCCGTTGATGACGAGCAGCGCCACCACGTACCCGAGCGCGGTGGGCGTGCTCGTCTCGAAGGGCAGGCACACGGCGAACTTGCGGTAGTCGGAGACGCCTAGCAGCGGCAGCGTCGCCGCCACCAGCGAGAACACCCAGCCGGCGGCCATGACGGCGGCCGCGTGCCGTAGCGACAGCCGCTTGTTGAGGTGCATCGCGTGCGTGATCGCGTAGTTGCGCTCCAGCGTGATGACGGCCAGCGTGTACACAGAAAGCTCCGAGGACAGCACGCCCAGGAAGCCCGCCAGCCGGCAGCCCGCCGACATCTGCCAGGCAATGGCATGCGCGCGGAATTCACCCAGCGTGCCCGCGTCCACCACCGCCAGCAGGCCCAGGTACACGCCCATGCAGAAATCGGCGGCGGCCAGGTTGGTGACGAGAAAGCGGGGCACGTCGATGCGGCTGCGGCTAAACACCAGCACGAACACCACCGTGCCGTTGCCGAGCAACGCCAGCAGGAACACGGCCCACACGCCGCACCGCAGAGTCCACCAATCGAACAGGTCCACGCAAGGCAGGAACGGACCTGCAACACACACCTCGCGTGTAACGACACTCCCAGCGAGACGAGCGCCCGATACAGAGGAGAGGGGCGGAGGCTCACCGGGCAGTGGCAGACAGTGCACGCGCGTATCGCGCGGCTCGCCGCGCCACGCGCCGCCGTCGCCGCGTGCCCAGCCCTCCACCAGCGCCGCCAGCTGACTGTCCGACGACCCTGACATGTTCACTGCACTCACATAACAATACTGTTACAAGACTCAAGTGTGCAAAGGAATGTAATGTGAGTACATATAGTGTGAGACGTACGGTGCGACCATATCTCGGTGGCGTTGCCCCAGGCGGCGAGGTCGGTATGCTGTCCGGGCAGGATGACGAAGTCGGTGGGAGCGTCGTCGTCGTCGTCATCGTCGGTGGGGGGCGGCGCCTCCATGAGCGGCATGTACTCGCAGCAGTGATACGCGTAGGACAGCACGAGGCTGCGCACGCGCGGGAATACGGCCGGCGGGTGGAAGCGCCGCAGGTTGGGGTTGTTGTGCGCCTTCAGATGCAGCAGCCGCTGCAGCCCGCTCGCCGGCAGCCACGAGAACACGTTGTTGCCCACGTTACTACAACACGCACAAATTAGCACTTCACTCGCGTAATCTCGTAAGCGATCAGTATGCAGGTGGCACTCGGTACTCACAGGTCCTCGAGCCTGGAGATCGGGACGAACGTCTCCATGTCGATGTGCTCGATCTGATTGTCCTCCAAATTTCTGAAAATGTGAAAATGTCGTGACGTACTAAACGTCTCATTCTTGTTCTACGAGTATTAGGTATATTATGTTATGTACATAAAATTCAGTTGCGTGTGAGCGCTCAATCGGTTAACATCGCTAAGTGTAGCCTATAGTATTTCCCGCCGTATACCGGTTTATTACATTGGTCTCTACGAATGATGAAGTGTTTTGTGTGTGACACCTCTTTTAACGATGGAGTACAGTGCTCATCGTGTAAAAAGTATCTTGACTTCGGTTGTGCTCAGATCACCGAGTCGGGTTGGAGGAGACTTGGAGCTGATCGGAAGGCTAGTTGGAGATGCCCCCCTTGTAAATCGTCTTCCTTACCATCCCCTTCAGTGAGTCCCACGTCGATGGAGATGCTCTTCAAAGAAATCCGTGAGATTAAACAGCAACTCACAAGCTTACCCTCATTGGTTGATGATGTTAAAGCCATAAAGGACGAACTTCGAGAAGTGCGACATGCCGGCGAATTCATGAGCGGACGCCTGGATGATTTTGGGACCCAGATTAAGGAAGTACAGAACAGAGTCACTAATTTGGAAAATCTCCAGCAAACTGTATTCGCTCTGGAATCTGAGTTACAGAGTCTTAAATTTCAGCTATCAGGATTCGACCAGCGATCGAGACTTAATAATGTCGAGATAAAGGGGGTACCGCTAAAAAAAGACGAAAATCTCTTTTCTATCGTCGAGTCTATATGTAAAGAAACAGGAATAGCCTACTCAAAGTCACAAATAAACATCATACACCGTGTACCCGTTCACAACTCCAAAGAAAAGTCAATCATCGTTGGTTTTATCAATCGTTACGTCAAGGAAGACTTCGCCGCGGCTGCGAGGGCGACTAAAACTTTGATAGCTTCTAACATAGGCTATCCCAATTGCACTCAACGGATATACGTCAATGACCACCTTAATGCCGAATCGAAATTACTTTTGAATAAAACGAAGACTAAAGCCAAAGAAGCAAACTTCAGCTACGTCTGGGTAAAACACGGCAAGATACACGTCAGGAGAAATGATACGTCGCCTGTTTTTCTAATAACTAAAGATCAAGATTTAAACAAAGTCGCCTAGTTCGTTATTATCGGTGTAATATGTTATTTATTGTTCTAAAAGAATATCTCGTTAATATTATCTACCCGTTTTTTTTGTATTTTTTGTTATTAGTATGTAAACTCTTTAAGAATATAGTTTTATGCTTAACTTTAGCCGTCGTCGAACTGAGAATGCAATGCAATGTTTGCTATTCTTATTATATATGCTCGTATAGTTATTGTTATTCACAGTCACAGGTACGTGTTCATCCTATCTTATTCTCATACCCAATTATATGTTTAGTCTGTCCTACTATAAGACGACCATCCCTAACTATTCTTAAACTTAGTTATATTTACATTACGATTACTTCCACAGTTCAAATATACTCTAAAAATACATATTGTCAAATGAATGTAATTCCACCGTCATTATTTATTTTCGTAATAACTTATCATCTCAATATTAATTCATTGCCCAACTCTTTCTATTATATTTTAATTATTAACAAACGTATTGTTTACACAGTTCAAACACACTCAAAAGATATATGTATACTGTTAAATCAATTGATCGAAAATATTCAAATACATACATTGTTATTACTGCCGTTACATTATACTTCGTCTCTTTCCCTCAATACGTCTGTTCACGCCGTTGAACCTAAATTACTCATTGTTGTTATTGGTATTGGATTATTTTTTACAATAGGTAGTTTTACTTTGGGAGCTTCGGGGCGACTTTTTAAAAATTAAAAATTAATTTAATATTTCAAGACAAGTTTATTATTGAGTAACGTACAAAGGAATGAAATTAAAATCTAACTTAAAGTTCTACTGGGCTCGCAGGCCGCCCACAATGACCGTCTTATCGCTACCGGGTATTCGAGCCAGACGCTCAGTCAGCTATTCTGGTGAATACAACAGGGCCGGACTCAGGTCGCATGACTTCTCCCCCCTGAGATTCGAGATTATCCGAATTTACCTGATTCGGAGAATTTCGAAAGTTACATTTATAACCTAATTTTATTAATTTAATATAAAACATAACTCCTGCAAAAACTGCTATAATAAAATATAACCCAATGGTCCAAACACTGACACTATTGACTCTCACTATTTCACTTTCTCTATTGGTATCGAACTTTACGGAATTCGTTATTTCTTGTATGTTATCCAGATTCATTTCTTCTAGTTCTACTGGTTTTCTCTGTTCCGCCTTTATCTCGCTGATGTGCGGTAGGTTTACAGTTGGCAGTTTTTCGTAGTTCAAATTTGTTATCCGATGAGGGCGTGATTTTAGTGAGTATTTGTCTATTTTCACTTCACATGTATCTTCTGTAGTAACGATGTATGTTCCTTGGATATTCTCTTGGTTTACTTCGTTTTGACAAAAACTGCGAATTATTGTCTTTTCTTCAGAAAATACAATCCATTTATTATTTTGTAAGCGCTGGACAAGGACACCTTTGTATTTGACAGGTATCAACGTACAGGAAGAGATGTTTTTGGCGAATTGCATCAATTCGGAGATGCACGGATCTTCATTTATTTTATCAAGGTAATCTTCGAAGCAGACGAATTTGTTGTTATCTGTTCGCTGGCACGGTTTGGCTAGCGGCTCGGAGATAAGTCCTTTCACTATGAGGTAAGGATATTTAGGAAGGATAATGTATGTCATATGATCATGGATAATAGGGATAGGATACAATTTATAGTAAGTATATGTTTCTTTACATACTAATGGAATTTCCATTACAAATGTTAACTGGTTTTCTTTGATAAAAGATTTTACATTAATGTATTGTTCAATTTTCACAAGATTTTCAGGCTCAGCAGGGAAAATTAATCTTTCAGTAAGTTCAATTTCTTTTAGTAAAATTAACAAGGTATCAGAGTTTATTATAGAATGGTGTAGGGTTTCAAGCTTACTGAATGACATTGCTGTTTCTACTTCATTTAGCTTTATAATTATAATTTGAAAATTGTGTAAAATCATAGAATACACATTAATTATTATATTATTCAAATAATGAATCTTTTCTGTTTCTTTTGCTTTATCTATACCATTCTGAAACTCTTTCATTCTAAGATCAATTTGTATAACATTTTCTCTAATTTTGTGTGTGGTGTTATATAAATTTTTAACTACTTCGGAGACCAGGGTCAGTTTCTTACTCAAAAATTCTTGTTTTAACTGAGTATTTTCTATAAGCTTATCGTATTTAATCGCATCTTCGTTATCTAGGTTTCCAGAAATAAGTTTAATAATCGAACCCAGTGGGTTGACAAGACCTCTTTTGGTTCTATATCTAGGGACGATTTGTTTAATCTTATTTATAGTTAAGTTCATAACAAATTCGGTTTGTATTCTATAATCAGAAAATATTTGATTATCTGTAACGGAATTACCTCTTATAATTCTATTAAGGTCACCTAATCTAGCTATATTAATGTTTATATCGTCGCAAATTAAATTTAAATCTAATCTTTTAATAATTGTCCATTTTTCAGAACTTTTAACAGCTGTTCCTTCCTTTATAGGCAAAACACCTGGATTTCCTTCAAGGGGGTGCAGCTGAAGGGCCTGGGTTGCTGCGGCTAGGACCAGCCACAGGACTGTGCCGATTCTGTGGAGGACGTTTAACATCTTTAATGGGGATCCTAGATACGCGATTCTTTGTTGCTATTGTCACTACATTTCTATCTACTTCACCTATAACTTTACCTTTGTTATATCTAGGTTTATCTTTACCTCTTCTTACATTCGTTCCTCTATAAAAGATGTCATCATCTAGTTGAATATTAAAATCGGTCTCACCGCCGCGCTTATTTTGAACATTTTCTTTTAATTGCAACATTTTATCAGTTAAGTATTTGTAAAGATATTTAGTCCTTTTCTTATGATCTCGAATAAGTACTTGCATATATTCTTTGTCGAAATTTACGTTAAAGGGGCTTGCTGATTCGGTATGGCCGAATACCACCTCAAAAGGTGTAAAACCTGTTACTGAATGGATACTATGGTTATAGGCTAATACAGCAAAGGTCATAATTGATGAAGCGTCTGTAACTTTTGCTCGTACTTAGCCAGTCTATATGTCTCTATTATAGTAGAGTGAAATTTCTCAATTAAACCCATTGAATTAGGGTTGTTTGGGGTTCCTAGATGTAACTCTATTTTATAAAAATCTAGAAGTTCCTTAATAAGTGCGTTGTTAAATTCTGATCCTGAATCGGAACTTAGTTTACTTGGGCATCCATAGAAAGAAAAGTATTTGATAAGTGCTCTGACTACTTCTGGAGCAGATTTGTTAGGAATCTCGAAAGCTTGACCAAGTTTACTAAAAGCGTCAATAATTGTTAAAAATGTTTTACTTTCAATTGTGAATAAATCTATAAATATCTCTTGGAAGGGTTTGTTTTGGGTTTGTGTTAATTGAATCTTAGGTTTGAGTGGTTTTCTGTCATATTTTAACTTTTTGCACGGTTCACATGCATTAATGATTGCTGCTACCGTTATGTCCATATTGTGCCAAAAATACGTGCGCTTTATGTGTGCTACAGTCTCTTTGATACCCCGGTGGCAGTTTTTACCTACATGATATTTTTCTACAATTGCTTTCTGTTCGTCCTCATTTTCTACGTAAACTACTCGCTCAGTACATTCTAATATATTAACGGTTCCCTTTTTAAAAAGTGTTAAAACAGCATTAGTAAATTCTAACCTATGCTGTGGGTCTTCGAAATAGATAAAATATTTAATTTTTGTACGAATATATCTTTTCAAAAAGTCTTTTATTAAATCAGGTCTTTCTAATGGTAAGTGTACTTCCAATATTTTCTGTTTAACATTAGAAATATTTTTAACTGCTATTTGATCTCTGAACCAAGTATATACCAAAATTTGGTTTGGTTTGGTATCTATTGATTCCTTTAATATTGGAATTCCTGTAGAATCCATATTATGTGCAGAGTGTACTGTTTCTGATCCTACGTGTAATTCTGACTCAGAGGCAGTAACAGTTCCGCTTGAAAATTCAGTTATTGGAAAGGGTGAGCGCAAACGTTTGGGGATGCTAACGGTACGCTCAGAGTCCGATGAAAGTGATATGGGTTTTTCCGATTCTGATGAAATAGAAATTGGACTATCTGGCTTTTTCTTTGCTTTTCCTTTCTTTTTACCTAATTTAGTTATTTCTTGTGTAATTTGTTCACAGTGCCTTTGTAATTCTAAGTCTTTTTCATCTACGTTTACTTTTACTGAACTATTATCTTTAGCTCCCTTTCTTAATGCATTGATCTTAACCCTCGACAACGCATCGGCGTTTGTGTTTTGACGTCCGTTTTTATAAATAACGTCATAATTATACTCCGCTAATCTTAATCGCCATCTCGTGATCTTACTATTGGGTTCTTCGAATGAATGAAGCCATGAAAGTGGTCTATGGTCGGTGTAAATTGTGAACTTTTTACCATATAGATACGGGCGGAAATGTTTTATAGCCCAAATTATAGCGAGTGCTTCTTTTTCAATAACGCTATACCTGCTTTCCGCATCGTTAAGTGTTCGTGACGCATATGCCACAGGACGATCACTTCCTACTGATCCTTGTGATAATACCGCGCCAATTGCATAATTGGAGGCATCGGTTGTCAGAATAAATGGCTTATCGAAATCTGGGTATTGTAAAAGAGGTGCGTTTGTTAGTAATTCTTTGCATTTTTCAAATGATTCTATAAACTCTTTATTGATTACTACTTTATGGTTTTTCTTTAGACAAACGGTTAAGGGTCGTGTGAGTTTAGCGAAATCCTTGATAAATTTCCTATAGTACCCTACTAAACCGAGGAAACTTTTAATCTCAGTTTGGGTTTTTGGAAGCGGAAATCTCAGGACTGCATCTATCTTGTCATTGTTAGGTTTTAGCCCATCACGCGTGATTGAGTGTCCTAAGTATAGAACTTCTTTTCTTAAAAACTCGGATTTATCTAGCTGTACTTTTAGATTCACTTTTCTGAGTGTTTCGAATATTTTACGTAGTTTTTCTATGTGTTCCTGAAGACTCTTAGAGAATATAATAATGTCGTCCAGGTATACTAAACAATGTAGCCCTATTAGTATGCGATCCATGGCCCTCTGGAAGGTGGCAGGTGCCGTCTTTAGGCCAAACGGCATGCGTAAAAATTCAAAATGCCCTTTTTGAGTGCTAAACGCGGTTTTCTCCCTATCGGCTTCGTCAATTTCGATCTGATGGTAGCCACTTGCTAAATCTATTGTGCTAAAATAATTAGCGTTTCCTAATTGGTCAAATAAGTCTGATATATTCGGCAATGGGTATTTGTCATCGGTAGTCAAGTCATTTAAACGTCTGTAGTCTATCACCATTCTGTACTTTTTCTCTCCCGAAGCGTCCAGCTTCTTTGGCACAAGATGTACAGGAAAGTTCCAAGGAGAAAAAGACTCTTGGATAACATTTTCACTTAGTAATTTGTCAACTTGTCTATTAATTTCGTCATTTATCTTTTGGGGTTGTCTGTAAGGTCGTATATAGATTGGGTCTTCGTTTTTGGTTCTAATATGGTGCTTTACTTTGTTTGTAAAAGATAAGGGTATTTTATCGCAGTAGAAAATGTCTCTAAATTCGTAACACAAGGCACTGATTGCTTTATTTTCCTCAGTGTTCATGTGTTCAAGTCTTAATTTCTCTAGGTTCTCTATTAAATGGTCATCGATGTCAAGGTCGTTATCAGGTACCGTATTAGCATTAACTTCACATTTATCAGGTGTGTATGGAGTAACTGAAACTAATTTGTTTATTGTAAAACAAACAGGTGTTTCTAAACTGTTTTGTATAAATGTTTCAGCATGACCATCTTTACAATTAACAAGTGCAGAAGGCATTCTAACACCAGGTTCAAATATATGGTAATTAATAATTCCAGTACCATTAGCAAGATTTGTCGGTAAAGTAACTTTAGTCTCGGTACGTGGTTCTAATTTAATTGTAACTTGAGGATTATATACGAAAGGGATTTCAGCATCGCAAGTCTTTAAAATCAAATTTTTCATGTCAATGTTAGCGTTAAGTTGTGATAATAGATCAGATCCTATAAGTCCGTCATAGTCTTTGTCTACTTCGTAAATATAAAATGTGTGTGAAACTATAGATTTAAATGTTTCAGGAAGTGGGGCGTAAATTGCCTCATTATGTAAGCTTCGAGCATGTGTACTTATTACCTCAAATGGAGCTGGGAATTTATATTGGTTGTAATATTCATTCGCCTTTTTAGGGCTGATAAAGGAACGAGAGCTGCCTGTATCAATCATAAACTTAGCGTTGATTTCTGGTAAGTAAATGTACGGAAGTTTTGCAACATTTTCGCAATTTAAATTAATCAATTCGGTCGATCCATATCCGAGGCTATCTGGTAAAAATTTTCCACTGTCTCGTTATTTACCTCATGTGTGTATTCCGGTACTCCACAGTTACCGTCATACAGGTAGTCATCTATGACTACGTCCTGCTCGTAATAGTCTTGATCAGTCTCATAGGGTGAGTTTACGTGTAACTCGTTATGGTGAGCCTGATTTCGATTCGGTAATGCTGTACGCATAGTAACATCGGTGTCTACCTTTGGTTTATTCTGATGTGTTGGGGGTATCCCGAATTTAAATTGAGTCTGAGGGTTGACATTTGGTCTAAAAGATTGTCCAAACGAAGGTCTATAACCTTGAGGAACTTGTGGGTTCACAAATTTAGGCTGATTAGTAAAACCTTGAGGTCTAAACTGATTATGTTGCATTCCAAATTTGAATTGTTGATTAGGCTGTTGCTGAACATGAGGGCGTATTTGATTCGGTATACCAAATCTGAAGCCCTGATTTTGTTGTGAGTTAGTGGTAAAGAATGGTTTAAGACCAAACTTCTCTACATAAGGGTTACTCGTAATAGCTGAAGGCTGTGAAGGGTTTTTATTCATTAAAGGTCTCATTATTCTATTGCGCGACTCGTATTGAAATTTAAAATTGACTTCTTCCAGAACAATCTTGAGGGCATCTTCCAGTGTGTTAGTACCCTTAAGTCTCACTATACGAATAAGATCTTCCGGTAAATTATATAAAAATACATTAAGTGCCATATTGTCGTAAATAGTGATTTTACTTCTCCTAATGTGATCATCGGTGATTAAATTAACTTTTGCCAATAAAGAGCTCTTAACCTGTTGAATTCTGTTACAGAAATCTAGATAAGATTCGTTAGTATTAATTTTTAATGTCTCTAGTTGGATGGCTATACATTCTTCCGAACGCGGATCTCCGAAATGTTGGGTTAATACAGATTTTAATTCGGTCCAGGATTCTATGTCTGGGCGCTCACTAATTAAGTGGGCCGCTTTGCCAATTAATTTGCTCGACACTACATGAAACACATATAAATCCTGCGCCGGATTGTTTTCCCGTCTATAACACCTTATAACATATTCACACTTCTTAATATATAAATTTAGGAGCCTTTCATCTCCATCGAACTTAGGTATAATAGATGAAATTTCTTGTGGAATTGACACCAGTTGTGGTTGAGTCATTTTACAATTTAACTTAATTTAGCTTATTAAAATAAAATTGTACACGATGTACGCTATAGATAATTGCCTATTTTCTGTGCAATTACCTTGAAAAGTTAACTAATAATTATGAGGTGATTTTGAACCTCTACAATCTAGTTAATTAAATAGGAATAGAATATGAATGGAAAAGGAATAGTGAATTTGGACTACTCACAAGCCAGCCATAATCCTCCAGTGGTGATTCCTCTGCAGTTCACTAATATCTTGTTGCCCGTCCCGGAAAACTTATTTTCTTTGGTTCGAGGATACCGAACACAGTTTGCCCAAAACCCGATTTTTGGAGTTTTTCACTAAGCAACACGGTTTACACGGTATCCTACCGGCTGCGCCAGTTTTACTTTGGGAGCTTCGGGGCGACTTTTTAAAAATTAAAAATTAATTTAATATTTCAAGACAAGTTTATTATTGAGTAACGTACAAAGGAATGAAATTAAAATCTAACTTAAAGTTCTACTGGGCTCGCAGGCCGCCCACAATGACCGTCTTATCGCTACCGGGTATTCGAGCCAGACGCTCAGTCAGCTATTCTGGTGAATACAACAGGGCCGGACTCAGGTCGCATGACTAGGTTTGTTAAGATATGAATTACTTTCTTTTTTATTTGTTTACAAGTTTTTATTACATGAATCAGTAATTCCGATTAGACATATTGTGTACGGCGTTGTCGGTCTGTTAGTGATTTGCTTAACAATATTTATGTTATTTCATCCAGTTTCATCGATCTTTGTGAAGTTTCAAAATACTTTTGTGTTTAGTTTAACCTTTTTTGCAAACATAGTGTTGAACTTTTTGTTTGAAATAAAATCTTTTCATTTTTGTTTTTTGTTAACTAATAGTTTTATTAACAGCTTAAGTATTGGGTGGGCAAATGAATAACGTAGTAATCTACTATCAAAACGTGAGAGGGCTAAGGACAAAATGCTCGGACTTTTATCGTAATTTATGTCTGTGCAATTACGACATTATTGTTCTAACTGAAACCTGGCTCGTGGACTCGATTGCTTCTTCAACGTTGTTCGATGATAGGTACGTTGTGTGGCGGCGAGACCGGGAGTACGACGTAACTGATCAGGTGTATGGGGGCGGTGTACTGATCGCGGTGCGTAGGGATATACCAGTTACCCCTCAGACTAAGTTTAATTCATTAGCGGAAGACCTATGGGTTACAATACCAATCAAAGATAATCACAAGCTTCAATTTAATTTACATATTTGTACCGTCTATATTATTTCACAGAAACATGGATTTTCTCAATCGGATCAGTTGCTCAACTTTCTAAATAAATTAAGTCTAAATACACAGAGTAACCCAACCGACAAATTCCTCGTAATTGGTGATTTTAACCTACCGCATATAGTCTGGGAGCCCACGGCGAATAAGTACCTCAGGCCAACACAATTAACCAGCAACGAAGAACATATCTTTGCTAACGAATTGATCACTAACAACCTACACCAATATAATAATATACTTAATGTTAATAATAGGGTATTAGATCTGGTTTTATCCAACGACGATGTCTCGGTAACCAAGTGTTGTGAGTCCTTGGTGCCTATTGACCTTCACCACACTCCCTTATTACTTGAAATGAATTTTTTTAACATACCTCTTCTAAAATCACAACCTTATTTACGATATTTATATAACAAGGGTGATTATGACTCAATAAATATTGAAATTAATAATATTAACTGGGTAAACGAATTCAATAGTCGGTCTATGGAAGAATCTGTCTCATTCTTTTATGACATTATTAATACATTAAAAAATAAATTTATACCTAGTAAATTAACGTACACAAATGCCTACCCCATATGGTTCTCGCCTGCCTTAATTAAAATTCTCAAAGAGAAATCTAAATGTCTCAATAAATACAATATATATGGGAACAAATCAGACTGGAATTCCTTTGAACTGCTTCGAGACAGAGCCCGAGCTGTGGAGGCATCTTGCTATGATCAGTATATTTACAATATTGAAAATAATGTAGAATCCTCGCCTAAGCAGTTTTGGTCATTTATCAAAGCTCGTCGAAGAACTGGTACAATTCCACAAACTCTCAACTATCAAAATAAAACTGTTTGCACCGGCACTGATATTTGCGAGGCTTTCTCTTCATATTTCCATTCCACCTTTCGAGTTCCCAGCCGCGATTCACATAATACAACTTATGCTCGCGACAATAGCAATTTAGTATCAGACATACATCACATTAATATAAACACTGACGAAGTTGCCAAATTACTATCAAATCTTGACCCATCCAAGTCGGCTGGACCGGACGGGCTAAGCCCAGTTTTCTTAATAAAGAGCGCAAATGCCTTTGCTTTTCCTCTTTCGTTATTATTCAAAAAATCATTGTCTACTTGCACGTTTCCCCGCCTTTGGAAGTCCGCTTTCATCACACCGATTCACAAAAAAGGTCCAAAAGAAGAAATATCAAACTACCGACCTATTTCAAAACTTTGTATAGTTGCTAAAGTTTTTGAAAGAATAATATACTCTCAAGTTTATCAGGCAATCCGTAACTCGTTTTCAATAACGCAGCATGGTTTTCTTAGAGGTCGATCTACTGTATCTAATTTGGTATTACTTAATGATTTTTTAACGGAGGCAATGGATAATAACCTGCAAGTAGATGTGATATATACTGATTATAGCAAATGCTTCGACAGAATAGACCATATATTATTAATAATGAAGCTTGAGATGATGGGTATCAGAGGGGACCTTTTAAGATGGTTTGAATCCTATATAGACAATAGGACACAGGCTGTGGTCGTGAGTAACTACATTTCTAGTTGGGTATCCATTCCCAGCGGCATTCCCCAAGGATCTTTGTTAGGGCCTTTGCTGTTCCTTATTTTCGTCAACGACATTGATAAGTGTTTTCAGCACAGCCAGCTCCTTGGTTTTGCCGATGACATGAAGATATTCAGAACTATCAGAACTCAAAGCGATGTTGATAATCTGCAATCTGATTTATTGAGGCTGGATGCATATTGTGCTGCTAACAAATTGGATCTGAACCCACATAAGTGCACAGTAGTTACTTTCACGCGTAAACGGAATATCATCACGTCCTCGTATTCTTTGCAAAATCATGAGCTGAAGAAAGTTGGATATATAAGGGACTTGGGTGTGTTACACGATTCTAAACTAGTTTTTGATCGGCATATTGATAACATCATCTCCAGGGCCTCTAAGGCATTAGGGTTTATCATGAGAAGTACAAAAGACTTCAAAAGGGCGAAAACATTTAAGGTTTTGTACTGTGCTTATGTAAGAAGTGTCCTTGATTACGCTTCACAAGTTTGGAACCCTCGATATGCTATATACGAATCGCGTATTGAAAGAATTCAAAAGAAATTCCTTAAGTATATGTGTTTTCGACTTAATGTTCCGTATAGTCTCTATAATTATGAAGATCTCTGTAGGAAGTTTCACTTTCTTCCGCTCTCGAGAAGACGTGAAGTTGCTGATGTAGTATTCCTCATGAACATACTCCGTAATCGTATTGACTGTCCTAATTTGTTAGACAAAATTAGTCTTAGAGTCCCTACTGGAACACGTACTGTGACTCCACTACTGATACCCAGAGCAGGATCATTTTATAGGCAGAACACCTACCTTTTGCGCGCTTGTAGTACTTTCAACAGACTGAGTAAAGAACTCGATCTTGACCTATTCTCGACGGGTGTTGCATCGGTAAGACGACGGCTAAGTCACTTATTTTTCGGTGAATAATGTAATTTAAAGTGGTAAGCGGTTTGTTTTTAAGTTACCTTTAATCTCTAACCTTAACTTTGTTACTCTACTTATTTTTTCTCTATTATTATCTGTTTAACCTCACACTTCTCTAAATTTATTGTGTTTTCTAAACGCGGGAACCTATAATTGGCCTACTGTTTCTATTCAATATTGTATTTTGTGTAATTTATGTGCTGTTGGTTCTCCACAAATAAGTAAATAAATAAATAAATAAATAAATAAAATCTTCTTTATTTGGTGAGACCAAGTCATAAGTTAGGACCACGCATTTTTTCTGATTAAAATCAAACTTTACAGAATAAAATATGTTATTTATGAGCTGTAGTATATTAGTTATATTTGGCATCCACATTATACTCGTATTCCCGTGATACAATACATACACAGGGTGCGGTGAGATTAGATAAGCTGTAACCTTTCCTGTGGGAGCCTCGGGGGTTAAGTATTTAACTTGAATGAAAAACATTGGTTTGGTCACAGACACACGATATAGATACTACAGACGCTCTTGCAGGCGTTATGTATTCATTGAGACTGGGAACACATCTCTACCCTGCCCTGCAGTCCCTACCCTATAGACTATAACTGTCGGGTGGCCCGTACAGTTTACCTAAGTTAAGTTTATTATAGTATCAAAACGCTGCGCTGTGTTTTTTGGAATCATTATTTTATTAATGACTTACGAGCATTCAGTTCATGGTTGCCTCGCGGCATACGCGTCACTCATCATTGAATCATATTAGCATTTGTGAACTCTATAAATCTATCGTCTCTATCAGCAATCAAAATATTTATCTTGCAGCAGAGTACATACTGTGGTGTTACATGTTTCGGTCCTTCGAGTCGGATCTGAAGCGGCGACGGATGGATGCTTATCGGACCTACACGGACTCGTAAAGGTTCGTAGAGTGTGTTACTCAATCAGGAGGGTTCAATGCGAAGGTCAAGACGCCGGCAGCCGGCGACAGCGGGCGCCCGAGCCGCTATAAACTTGCGTCTCACACACAGAAACGATATTAAATGCTCTCCTCGTAATTTGTTGACGACCTTCCATTAGGAAGCGAATAAAGTGTTTGATTAGTTTTCCTTTTAATGAAGTTTGGGGACAAGTTCATCATAGTGATTGGGCGGTTCGAGCCGCGAGGGGCCGGAGACGGGAAGTCTGCGCGGGTGGATTACGATCGGACTATACGTAGGTAGAGACTATCGTATACAAATGTATAGTAAGTGGCATGTATGTGAGAATGGTCCACAAGGGTCGCGTCGTAGATCACGAGCGGCTGTTATCTGACGCCGCAGTCTCGTCTCCGAGACTCGCACATAAATCCTCAAACTTTGCACGCCGCAGTTATTTGGTTCGCAATGTTTTTGTTTATCGTTGAACGTTTCAAATTATTCTTTTGCGACTGCGGGAGATTCGAGGTGAAGATGTACTTTACTTACTAGCGTCTAAGGAAGCCTACGTGACTTTAGTGCAGTTAAGAGGTAGTGATGTTAGTAAGTTAAATCTAGGTATACGTGTGTGTGTGTGTACGTACAATATCCTGAGGTCGGGCGTGTGCGTGAAGGTGTCGGCGGCGAGCGCGGTGAGCCGGTTGGCGGCCAGCAGCAGGTCGTGCAGCCGCCGCAGCCCGCGCAGCTCCCAGCCCGACAGCGCGCTGATCGCGTTCCCCGACAGGTCGCTGCACACAACACACTGTTCGGTACCCGCGAGTGCCGGTCTCTATGAGGTCACCACCACATACTGTGCTACTTGATCTCCCGTAAATGTTATGATGCACCTCCCTACCATATCGTTGAAATACTTAGAAGCTCTAGCTATCTTCCCTAATAATAACTCGTGTGACTTGGAACTGAAGGGATAAAATGACAGAAAATATCTGTAAATGTAATTTCAGCACACACGGGTACCGCTCGCAACCAGTACGATCGTTTAATAATACGTTATGGTGTACAAATGCGTTCGGTCCACACTTGAAACCCAATTATGTAGCGAGAGTACTAAAGTGGTAATGTATCACAAGTGAACACTCCAAGCGGCACTTTCATTGAGTCCCCAAGATTAGAAAAGTATTTGTTGTCCAATTTAGAAGGGATCACCCGCGATTATTGGAGCCACGACTCGACACGGATCGGTGGACAGACCACACGAACATATCTACGAATTAAAGAGAATTTCAGCTAACGAAAAATGTGGCCCAATAATACAGACATTTGGGGAGCATTATTAGCATTATCTCCATTGTTGACTCGCCATCGGCCCAATATTAGCAGGTTTTATTTGAGCGTGTGGGTGTGCGTGGTGACGGGCCTGATTATAATTCAGCGAGTAACAATGGCGGCCCACCACGCGGCTCCAAAGAATACATTAGCCGACGGGAGCCCGACGGGAGCCGCGGTGACGTGTACTCATCACATTATCTAATTTCCATACATCAAGTGTTCTGATGCGAGTCGCGAGTGCTGTAAGGATCGCACCGTCATCGTCGTGTCGTGGTAACACTATCGGTGATCCGCCTTCATTACCAATAGGATCATCTTGTACTATCTAATACCCATTAATTTATTTGAACGTAAACTTATATAAATATCAATGAAATACTTTGTCTATCCATTAGTCGGGATTAATATTTGAAAGCGCTGATTTATGCTGAGCCTGCGTAGCGTCACGTCGCGTCGCGGGGCGCGGAGTTGAGAAACAAACAGGGAGCAATAATACATTTCCCAATGCTGAAGTAACGTAAAGTTAGTCGCGAGAACGCAACGGGCTACGTGAAACATTTTATAAATGTACTTGGTATTTAGTGTTCATTTAATCAGTGGAGGTGGGTGTTAGTATTAATCGTTGTGATTGGAAATCGATTGCAGCTGTCAGCAACATATTAAAATATCTCTAAGCGGGCATGTTGTGTGTTGTGACTTGTGACGTCACGGCGTGCGTGCGGTACTCACAGCACGCGCAGCTCGGCGCAGTCGCGCAGGTCCGGCACTCGGTCCAGAAAGTTGTACTTCACGTCCCTGCAACACAACACGACACGTCTCTTTATACCACATGATACGATATTCATTCTAGAGTGCGCCGCAAGGATACGATATCGGTTCGAATACCGTGAAAACTCTTAGGACAACTTTGAACCTTTGCCTGAGTTTCCTGGGCTTAAAGTTTACCTTCTACTCTTATTTGAAATGTAAATACATTGATCTCGATTTTTGATATTAGAGTAGGTTACTAGGACCGCTTTTAATGTAGAGTTATTCATAGGAGGTTGGCGTAACCTAACCTAGGCCTAACTATTTGTTAATCACGTCAAAGGAAACACTGTCAGAGTGTGAGCGGGTCGGTTTGCAGGTGAAGTGACGGGGCACTGGGGCAGGGCGACATCTTCGATGACACCGACTCGGCTTACAATCGTAAAACAACTCCCAACGGCTCATAAAAGCCCTAATAAAGTGTTGTTCATAAAGTATCTCAAAACCATTCACAACGTACAATTATAATATTTCCATTTGCTTACATAGAGACTCTGCCAGCACTACTGTACGTACAGTGCACCCGCGGAGAGACGGCCGGCGTTCTCCGGACAATGGACGTATTACGAGAGGACACTGGGTGAGTTATAATCTGATAATATCATCCGGAGGGTCTACAAGACAATGTATTTGCATAAAGGTCCTAACTGTATGCGGCGTCACGGTCACGGCCCCGTCCAAATGAATGTGTTTCAGAACATACTGTAGCGATCTTATAATTCGGAACATGTGCCTTGTATTTACATTCATAATATTGTGTAAGGAGGAAGCAAACTACACACGTCTTATAATAAGATTAAACTAACAGCTTCGCGTAGAGTACGGTATAGAGCTGCGGATTAGAGCGCGTCGCTTCGAGAGCGGAGATAAGACGCGCGGCGCAGTGGAGAGGAGCGGAGAGTTGAGTGAGGACACGGTGCGTGCGGAGAGCGGGCGCGGGCGTGTGGTTCTAGTGGGAGCGCGTCCTAATCGGTTTCCGATTACAGGCAGCACTCGCCGCCGGAACCAATTTGCGCCGTCCTATCACTTTATGCCGATATCCCGAGCGATGACCCCGCGCCCCCCGCCCCCCACTCACCCTATCATTATAAGTTTGTGTATTCGCGATTATTGGCAGGTTCCTTTCATTGAGTATTTACAACATTGCCACAATATTTGTCTGGAATGTTTCAAGTTTTGGGGAATGTTTGAAATTGGTCTCTTGGGGTTTTTGTAAACTTTATAAAGAGTTTTTTTTGTATTTCAGTACGCTTGGACGGCTAGGTCCTAGCCTTTTCAGAGACCAGATATAGAATGAGGTGTAGTACTCACAGGTCCCTGAGCTGCGGGGCGTGCGCGCACAGGTCGGGCGGCAGGCGCGTGAGGCGCGCGCGCCGCGCCCGCAGCGCGCGCAGCCGCGCCGACCCGTTCAGCGACGGCAGCTCGCGCAGCCCGCGCGCCTCTGACACCTCGCTGCCGGACACACCAACGTATCACACGAACATTCTACTAGGGACAACTTACTACAGATAGGCCTAGGTGGCATCTCGACCACATAAATTCGGCCCAATGACATTTGTATACATTGTGGAACGTAATCGGGTGAGAATTTGTCAATTACTAGAATTCAATTTAATTAAATTCATTTATTTTATTTCAAATGTAATTACATTACACAGAATTGTGCACTGTTGAAGATTTGTGAGATATGGTCCTTGCTGTCGGCACTCACTCATGGAGTACAATGTTACAGTCAGAAGTATATTATATGGTACTGTCCGCCCAAGTCAATGTTTGAAAGTTCTAATTGAGATGTTAGACGGTATCGGGGTAATGTCGAGCTTTGTGTATGACGAGGTGGGTGCGCCAACATGTTCGTGGGCTGACGGTACAGGACGCGCGCGACCGCAAGGAGCCGCCACGCAACCGTGTCAGGGACGCACTCAAACTTGAAGCTATATAAAAATTGTGTCAAACAATAAATTTCAAGTGTTCAAGAGGTCGCGATGTATAATAACCAAATGAACTTTCTCGGCTGTAAAAATATGGTTTTGCAATAAACGGCGACAATAATGTCCGGCACAGCCCCGGGGCGCGCTTTACGACCTCCCCCCGCGCCCGCCCCGCACGGACAGCTTTCATCGCAAATCCAGTTACAGTATACAGTATACAGGCACTTTCCAATCAACTACGTACTCGTATACAGATTGGGTACTTTCATTCGCAGTAGGTAATTGAATATTGATATAATTCAAAAGATTTTATGAGTTTATAATTGGCGCTAATTAATTTATTACAGACCTAAGGGTAAATTAATTGCATATTGGAATAATGCCCTTTCTTTTGTGTTATCAACAATGAGGTCGTCTGAATGCATTTTTAACATTAAATACGAATCCGAGATCTATTAGGTCTCGACACACTTGACACTATAACAGAAGCATCTATATGAGTGCGGGTGGTCATTAAGTTATCTGTAACCCCGAGGTTGGTCCGGTTCCGGCCCCGATGATAGCGCACCGAGACGTCATCACTTCCTGACGACACGACCGCAGGTAATGAAGGTTAACGACGCGCTTGGGGGAATACTGAACCAGTTGCGAGAGGTGAAGTCACTACAATGTGAGGACAGGGGTCAGTATCGATACGGCTCAATCAATAGTGTGTGCATCGAGTCTCAATGACCAGACTACGTGTGTGCGATATTTGATGATGATATCTATACAGAGCAACTTTGTCTGATTGTAAGGGATGTGAGGAGAAAAAATCTATAATATCTAGTCCGCCCAACAGGTAGCAAATTAACGAGTCGTGATCCGCATAGTAGTTGATACTGACAGTGTGGTGAGGTGCGGCAGATGGGCGAGCGCGTGGCGGTGCAGGCGCTGCAGCGGGTTGGCGCGCAGGTCGAGCCGCGCCAGGCGCCGCAAGCCGCGCGCGCCGCCCAGCGCGCCGCCGCCGCCCACGTTCTCCACGCGGTTGCTCGCCACCGACCTGCACACGAACAGCGTTGCAACACAACACAATACAACACAACACAAGGATAACATACGGAGTGCAGCGCTCACAGGTCCTCCAGCAGCGGCAGCAGCAGCACCGCCGCCGGCACCTCCGTCAGCAGGTTCTCCTCCAGCCGGCTGAACACACACACACACACAAACAAATCATTATTAACTCAGTAATATTAATTATTTAACTTGGCACGTACAGTATAAAACTCTGGCCACCATGGGTGGTGGTGGTGGTGGTGCGTTATCGTGCATCAAGTTATCCATTTATCTACTGACACGAACACCTCTATAATTACAAGATGTCAATTAATTGATAGGGCTGTCAGTCACGCCCCGGTGACGTCACTCGTGATGAATTTCAAGTCCGATATGATTGCTCTGCTGAATGGGACATTACTGCGAAGGTGAGCCGAGATGAGGCGATACCCGCGAATGCCACGAGCCGAAACCCGCTCCGTCATCAATTTAATAATTGCACGTAATCATATGTTTCGGCTCCAGCGCCAGCCTCTCATAATAATTCAATAACCGCGTCACCCACACTACCCGACCGCGATATCCCTGTCGCCGGTGTGTCTGTGTGAGTGAGGTGAACCCTAAACTCCTAAGCCCGTTCGACGTCGGCCGTTGAACTCGCTACTTTATAATCATAACATAATCGGATCATGAAAGTTTTCAGAGAACCACCATTCTATCTAAGAAACTAACCGAGTTTGATGTGAAAGTTAGTCTCGAACTCGCCCAATACGACACTAGCCGACGTTACGTACACACTACACATTATATGTAGATAACACTAGGTTCGGATCACTTCGTCCCTCAGCGAAAAGTTTATCTTTCAACAATTCATAAGAATCCATTTTAAATCGAATGACGTCAGCACACGGGACGCATCTTCTATTTTTCCCAGTTTCTCAGTTCTTTGTTTTATTACAAAGCGAACAAACTGTCATCCTGTTCCCGTCGTCGAATACTGCAGCGTGACCTAATTACAGGGAGTCATAAACAAGAGCCAATAACAGAATACTAACTACGAATGTGATTCAGATGTGCGGGGTGCGGATAGTGGGCGACTAGTCGCGGGCGGCGCCCGGCGGCAGTCTCGGCAGAGTTATGGGTGCCATCAATCGAGGGGGGCGAGTGATGAGATAGCATCTGAGAGCGGAGCGCGGCGCGCGGCGCGGCGGCATCACCTCGCGGCACCCGCCACGTCCGCGCCCGTAAACGCGACAACGGCTTTACCGAGGTAATTGATGGCTCATCTGAACCAACACACACGTACGAGCACTCCCACTCACGCACATTCCGCGGAGTACGCGCCTCAGATAAATGTACAGATACATGTTATTGAAATCGAAATAAAAATGAATTGCCGATAAAACCGTGAATCTGAATGACGTTATCTCATTAATTAATTGCACAACTGGTCCCCTTGATCGATATCGTAAATAATATAAATGACAGAGCGACGCAAGTGTTAATGAAATCTGCAAACGGCACATGAAAGTAATAATTATAACGACTCCCCCTCGCCCCCTCCCCGCTGTCTGCAGGCTGCATCGAGCCGTCTCCGCGGTGTCTGGGGCGATCGTTGTCACACGGGAAGGGTACCGCGGGACGACTCGACCCGACGCGGCCACGAGGACGGTCAGATCTTTAGAGAGGACCGGTTTGTACTTGTGGGGGAGGGAGGGGGAGTTTGATCTTACAATCTGTACAATAATAAACACCATGCGAAGCTTGATATTGTTGTGTTTGATGTCGCGGTCGGGCCAAAGTGAAACTAGAGGCGCACTCGGCGCGGCGGTCCGGTGCGGTGGATGTTCCGCGGAATGTGTGCTTTGATCTCACGCAACACGGCTCCACTCTAACAAACACCTCAGCCCACAGGTCGAAGTAAATGGGATCGTTTGAGTATTGCTTAGGAATTCATATGATGATGGTGTAATGGTCCCTGAACAGTGAACGACTGAATGTGTATGTGGAGTACTCACAGCACTCGCAGGTTGGGCGTGTTCACGAAGCTGCGCTCCGAGATGTGCGTGATGCGGTTCCTCTTCAGCACCCTGACACACACAATACACAACTATTAATAGGTATATCGTTTAATACCGGCCCGATAAACAAATAGTGAGATCAATAAAGATCTCTGAATCAATAAAGCTTCCCCTTACAATCAAAAATAATATAAAAAAAATGTTCTCTATTTAAAAGGAATCAACTGTCTCCTATAGTACAGGTTATCCTAGTTTACGAGACAGGGGTCCAATTACATTAAAATTGTTGCATTATTGTTTAATATTCCCTGTAAGCTTACTATACGAAAACTAATATGAGTAACATGACTATTTTGGAAATAAATAATTTATTTATTTAACTCTAGGCCACGTTATAAACGAGTTCAAACAACACACTTACGAGTAATCGACAAACAGAAACCTATTTTAAAAAGATGTAGCTCTAGTTCCACTGGCGGCCTTATCACTACAAGCGATCTCCAACGGATTTCATAACCGACCGGTATGGATCAAGGCCACCAAATGTTCCAAACATTCCGTAAACGCCTCGCTTCAGCTTCAGCTCCGATTGATTGAACTGATATACGTAACGGGAAATTACTGAATTGAACAAAACTGAGCTTTTCTCAGAAAACGACCGGCGAGCTAGAGAAACATTTAATTACATAAAATACGTGGAGGGATGAAATGTAAACTGTAGGTATTTGAAGCTTGAGTTCAGCGTCCGCGCGGCGCCGCGGAGGGAGCATCCATCACGCGGCGTGACGCTGACGTGTAGCTCTCACTATTAACCGATTCAATGCGGAGGGCATTTTAGCAAACTTCTATGCCTGGCGGCTAACAAAATTTTCGTGGCACCTCAGAGGCGCCCAACGCCAGGAACTATGATGGCACCTCTGGGGCGCCATCCGCCATGAATAATACTTATCGTGTTTTCTTTTTATTTTTACGTGTTTGTAGTTCAGTTGCCATCCGAAATTGATCATAAGCGGTCGATTTATTGATTTTGTGTGATTAAAAGTGAAGGAATCGTGTATTAATCGATATGGAAGGTATGTAACTTAGTTTTATCAGAAGTCATAAACATTTTGTGACAAACCTAAATTGACAACTGCGTCCCGCGTCCTCACTAACATAACTGGTCCTACTAAGACGTGATAAATAATTAATTGGTATTATTTTACATATCACTAGTAGGTACTCGTCTAAACCAAGCTTCTTTTTTCTAATTTAGATTTTACGACAACTCTACATATTGCCATAAAATACACAATCTCTTCTGTGTTGTTGTATGATGTTTACTGTAAGTAGCTAATTAATATTTCTCTTGAAAAGGTTTACTACCCCTGAAGTTTGCTATTAGACGCAAAATTAACAAACGAACACTGTAGGCATACAGTATAAGCCGAAATAAGACACTTTTATTTAGGGAAAACGTCTGGAAAACAACATTTAAACCGAGTTGTAAAGGTATACATTTTGGCACCCGTCGGGTGCCACACGCCAGTAACTTATAACATTCAATGGCGCCTCTGCGGTGCCATCCGCACTGAATCGGTTAACTACACGACAACACGACCAGTGCGGAAACCGAGCCGAAACTAAATACTCGTACATCATTCACGACCGGTAAAGGTATACATAATTGGTCGTTCTATAACCGTGATGCCAAGATTCATCGAAACATAAAGCTCTTAGCAAATCGTTTTACAAACCAATGTGAAAACACACATTATCTTTACAAACTCTTCCGCAAATACTTTTGGCGATCGAAGTGTATCGGAAGTGCTGAATGATAGGAAGGTCGCAGTAAGTAGGTGATTCCGAGTAATGGTCTGAGGGTATGACCCTATGAGTCAACGAGTACAGAGGAAGAGGAAAGTATCCGCTCGCCGCTCGTGACGCGCGTCCTCCCCGCGCTGGACGCTCTGCCCTAATGGGCGTGTGTTCTATTCCAACTTGTTTTCCTCGAGCGAGTTGTTTTCCGTTTGTGTCAAAACACGAACATAAGCTCGAGATTTGATCGGAGGTCCCGGTCCAGGCGGTGGCGGCTGATTTGACTTGTTTCAAACTTGACGTCGTTAAAAGTTTGTTTGTAACGCTCTGTGGGAAATAGGACGAGGCTGAGGGAATGTTGTGAAGGAATTTACGTGGCGGTTCGAGTCGATGTCTCCGAGCGTTCTGTTTGTGTGAAGCCGCCAACTGGTTATGATAACAAGCTCAAGCGCGTATTGTTGTTTCGCCGACTAGCGCTAACTCTGTGAGCACTGAGCACACACGCCGCCGCCCGCGCGACTCGTAGCAGGAGCCCTACTACGAGTACAGGGACTCGATCAGTTCGTACTATAACTTATAGTAACTTACTGGTGCTTCCAGCTATTACAAAAGACTGTTCAATTGTGAACATTAGATTAACGGTAGCATTAGAATATAATTAATTTAATTAGCTACTGCACAAATTACGTTAGTGTACTTTCGTGTAATATTTGTTTTGGTACTGATTACTTCTTAAGTCACAGTTTAACAAATAATATCATCAAATCTGTCATGCATGACCTTTAAAACGTGAGATTGTGATTAAGGATCTCGAATTCAACACCGGAAAACATTCAACCTCCCTCACTGTCGTACAAATTACGGTCAGCACTCCCCACTCCATCGTATGTGCACCTCCTACAACAACATCTGTCAAGAGTTCGACATTTTCAGTGCAACAACTAATTCTGTTAAGCAGTATTTGTACCAAATATCTCATTAATTTTTTGAATATATATATATATATTTTTTTGCTATTGTATCCGATCTCATAGAATTAATCTCTTAGAATTTAGTTTAGTTTTTAATTTCAATTAGTTTATTTTTTGTTTTTTAGTTTGTAAACTAGCTTAGATTTTTAATTGCATGCTGTGTTTATTTCGAGAAGGATTTACATATTGTTCCTTACTGTTTGCTTTATTATCATCTAACACAAATTATGTAAAATCCAGTTAATAAACCAATAAAGGAAAAAAAAGAAAAAAAAAAAAAAAAAAAAAAAAAAAAAAAAGCTAGGGGTGGGGGCGCGTTCGTAGCGGCTCGTAGCAGCTCGTAGCAACGCGCGCGGAATAGCTGGCGGGAGCTTCGAGCTCGTAGAAGTGCGCGCTACGATCACTGGATTCATGTCAATCATACATAATACCATAATATTATCAATCCCGCAAACAACCGGGGTTGGCGGGACTTGTCGATAACATGAGACGAACAGAATATTATGGAGAATAATATCCTCATATTATCTTGTTCGTAATTCTCCTACGATGTTATTGTTTCTGAAAACAGGTCCCCCAAAAGAACAAGACAAAATAATCACAAATCAAATATCCATATCTCAGCACTCGGGGAGTTCTGTAATGTGTGTGTTCAGTTGTAACAGACAAAGTGTCAACGTCGTAGGAGGGGGCGGCCAGCTAGACAGCGGCGCGGCGGCATCCTTAACACCGCGGCGTAAGGTCCACAATGGGGGTTGTTTATCAGTGAATGGATCCATATATCGCGAGTTTTATTTCTATTGGAGTGTGCACATTTTGCGGACCTGAGCCGAACTCCGCCGCCACTAGAAGACGTTTCATCGCTGCTGAATGTTATCAGCCCCATTCGTTTCTATTTTATGCGCGCTGCAATTTATAATGAATGAGAAATAAGTTATATTCATTTGTGAATCCTCGCGTGTGGGCGACAAGAAATGAAGATTTACTTCACGTAAATAATAACGTGATATGTGCTCGTAGAGTATGGCTACAGCCGTCGGCGTCGTGTCTGTGATGACGTCGCCATCTCTTTGTTCAACTCCACCGCCCTTCAGCCGCTTGTTCCAGAGCTCCGCGGCTCCAGCGAGCGGTCATCGACCCCTCTCCCGAATATTTATTAAATCAAAACATTAAATATGTTGCCAGCATCGAGCACTAATGTATCGGAATGCGTCACCGTCTATTTCTGTTTGATGTACGGCGCCCGCTGCGCCGCGCCGCGTCCGTTCACTCGACCATAGCTCATACGCACCCGTTCTTCTCCAGACCACGCTTGCCTGCACTATCTGTTCACCTATAGAGCACTATAGATAGATAGATAGATAGATAGATAGTGAACACTCAAGTATTCGGCAATTGTCTCGCACAGCATTGTATTGAAACACAATCGACAAGGACTCTGTCGACACCGCGCATACTGATTGTGTGTACTTTGGAGCTATCTCTGATAACGGTGTCATGGATCACGGCTTCCATCCAACGTAAAGTAAAACCACGGAACATTAACAACGCAATATTTAACTACAGCAAAAGGAAGGAATTATGGATATTGTCCACTCATCTCATCGCAGATATTAGTACGACTAAAAAGTATATTCAATTGTAACATCTGTAGTTAATCGTGTAGGAATATTAAAATGTAGAATATGGTAGTGAAAGAGAAGTGGACTGAGTCAGCGAGGCGTTGCGTCGCGTCGCATATATCAGGGAGATCAGTGCAGATCATCATGATTAATGACGGCGAGCCGCCGGGCGGAGCGCGGGGTGCGGGGCGCGGGGCGCGGGGCCGGCGCGCGGGCGGGCCGGCTCCGGGGACACTCGGCGAGCTCGGACTGCGCTCACTGCACCGTTATTAGTGACATTACGAGATCCTTGCAACTCCTCTAGGTCACGGACCATCGTCCGTACTTTTCGCCGGTTAATTAAATGTGTAATCATACACAAAACATGTTACAGATACCTACAATGTTATGAATAAATCACTGAAGACTGAAGCTCCTTAGTTAAGCACCTTATATACAAAAATTTGTGAGAGCATTTGCCAGTCATTTCTCACAGCTGGGCAAAGACCTTTACGCTCAATAAAGATAAATAGGTACAGTGAGGAGGATTAGTAACCATGGATTTAATATGTTTTACTATCGTTTAGTCAATTACGTATTGAGTGCTGCTGGTTTTAAATATGACACATGCTCACTCATATCAAAAGCATAGGTAACGTACTATCCGTTGAGTAGCACTAACACAAAATCTGAAGCAGTAATTTTGATCTTCCGTGAGCCAGTAATAGAAGTGCTAATGACCACCTAGCCGTGTAACTGTCGTTGAGTAGCCGAAGGACAGAGTACAATTCAAGTCGTAGTATGATGAAGGGCCGGGCCCGGCGCCGCCGCGGCTGCTCGACCACCGGCGCGGGCGGCGTCACGGCGAGGCGGCCGCGGGGTCACGGGCACCGGGGCCCCGGCGAGTAAACACCTTACTCACCTTACTACTGTACCGAGTGGCTGTTAGCAAATGTATAACTTAATTAGTTCCGCACTTTACACTCAATGACGACTGTTTACATTAACATAATCATTTACGAGTATAACTGATATCGTTTCACAAATGTTAAACCAACACATTTTTACTAATTTGTTTAGTGATATTCGTCCGGGGTGACGCCCGTCGTGATATTTGTCAATGTATCATAATGTTCATAAACGGAAGTCTGTAATAAGTTGTTCAGTGCGAGCTGAAAGCATCGCAATGAGGAGTGATGTGAAGTTGTGAATTATAAACATGTTTATCTACACTAATGTTGTAACATTCTACTTATGTTTCCAATACTTGACTTATAATTACTACTGTTATAGCGCAGACAACAAAACAATCAATTTAAGCAATTTCACATGATGGTATAATATCCTAAAACATCGATATCGATATCGTAAAATCTCATTATAACATCAATAAAACGCGACCAATTAACCTGGCGAGCCTTATGTCAAAATCCTCATACAAGTTGTATCAAATTTTGATATTAGGCTGGCTTTTGAAAACAGTTGGGTTATACGTGAAAACTTCGTCGAAACTACATACACAAAACTCTTTGGTAAGATCTCGCTCGCTCCTGATTGGCCCTACGCGCAGCTGCGCTCTCATTGGTTAGATTTTAATGGCGGCAAGTTCACTGTGACAATACACGTACGCGTGAAAAACTATTGTGAGCTTTTACTCTTGTTGTTTGATTAATTGCATTAGTGAAGATAAAGTAGTGTATGCAACTGCATATAACACGGGTATTAAAACACTCGTTACTATTATGAAACTCGCTGCGCTCGTTTCATAAACTCACACTCGTGTTTTAATACCCTTCCTTATATGACAGTTGCATAAACTACTATTATTACATCCGGAGGCGCCTTGATTACGAGGGAAGGGCGCGGGCGGGGCGGGGCGGGGAGGGGGTAATTATAAACATTGCTTAATTATCCTATTAGCGTGATTTATAGTTTATAACCTCGTAAAGCTCAGTCGTTGCAGATGACGGTAATTGCATTTTAATGAACTGATAGATGTGTTTACGAGTGATTGATTTCAGTGCGAATAAAGGCACACGGCGGGGAGGCGTTTCAATGTCCCGATGAATATATAAAGTTGTCACGTCTGTAATGATCAGTATCGGCTTGTGGTCAGCGCCCCGCGCGGTCGTCGCCCCCGGGCCCCGCCAGGGCCCCGCGCCCCGGGCGCGCCGCAGCCTCTTCGATACTATTTATTTCACTCGCCCCTCGAAGACTACCTCCGATTAATCTTACTACAGGAAAATCACATATATTTTTCACGTAGCGGTAAGTTGAAGGTTGAGGAAAATGTTCGTTTCTATTAGCGGGAGCGCGGCGGGAGTATCGATTATTACATCTCTGATTATTATTTACATTTTCGTTTGATGACCTTCTGGGACCCCGCGAGAGACTCCGGCGCGCGAGTCGCGTACGCGACACGTGACACGCACTGAATTTCTTCTCTTAGCACATGACGACCACTTCAACCACTATTGCAACGATTATTTAATTACATAAATCGCGCCAGTTAAAAAATAACACTTTAATAAATAAAATGTCAATAATTTGCTTTGTCAATTTGCTGGCAACTGGTGGCCCAAAATCGAGAAGAGTGGCGGGAGTGGGGGGAGGCCTTTGCCCAGCAGTGGGACATTACAGGCTAACAGTAACAGTAGTAATTTGCTTTTGGAGAAAGTAAAGTTTCACCAGAAAAAATTGCCACAAAATTGTTACTAAATCGGTTTATATTATACATTCCATTTACAATGTAATGCATAATTTCTCGTTAGTACATAGTCTGTCCAAAGCATACCGTTAGATTGTAAATGGCTCGTACAGTTCACAATCTGTGTACATCTTACTAGTTGGATTATGAAACAACGGCGATTATAATATTACAGTGACAAATACTCGTATAAATAATATACTAAACAGCCTCCGTGGTCTCGTGGTTTGAGCGCCCAGCTCACGATCCGGAGGTCCCGGGTTCGATTTCCGGTGGGGATAACTCACAAAAATCTCTTTGTGAGACTGTCCTCAGTTTGGTTAGGGCATTACAGGCTGAATCACCTGATTGCCCGAAAAGTAAGACGATTCCGTGCTTCAGAGGGCACGTTAAGCCGTCGGTGCCGGTTACTTTCTACGGACAGTAGTCGTTACATGAGCCATGTCAGAGGCCTTTGGCGGCTCAATAACTCTGACACCAGGATTGGTCAGGTTGACCATCCACTCGATTATGAAATACTATACTAACAATAACTTATGTTATAAAGAAGTACACAGTACTAGTCTGATTAATAATTATCATAACCGTACGATTATCATGTCATGATTCATTGAGGCAGTGTGAGTAGTGTGTCGCGGCGCGTCCTCGCTCGCGCCGCGACCGGACCGACAGTGGGGCCGCCGGCGAGGTCTGGTGATCTAATGAGTGTTGTTGTTTGTGAGAGCACTGTGAGTAAACAGGAAGCCCGCGCTCGCTCGCGCCGTGTGACGGAGCCTTGTTTACACCACGCGTCCCGGCGCGCGGCGGTGCCGCACTGGTGACATTGCACTAACATCTACATACTCTGTGAATGCGTCGGTGCAGTGATACAACGATACATTCAATACATCTCGACAACGATAGAAGGACAACCGTTATACAATCTTTAACTTTCTTTACCAATAGCAATACAAGAAGTATCATACGTCACTAATTAAGCAGTTGGCAAAAAATAACATCGAACTCTATTTCAATTACCGAGTACCGTTTCTTTAATATCGTATCCAACACCCGTTAGAGCACCTTCTGACGCTTACCATAATACAACTCGACGGAGATTAAAAAAGGCAAAGCGTGAAGTAAATAAGTAAAGGTCCTCGCGCCGCTGACGAGCGACGGGCGACGCCATCAATCAACTCGCATCTGGCGGGTTTCTAAAGGCGCGGGGCCTGATGGTTATCAATAGTGAATCAATCACAGCCGAGTACAGCGGCTTTCTCTCGGCGAATGCGTGCAGAGCGCGATGTGTGCGCACTACGAAGGTCTCACCTCATAAATAATAACAGTTATCGACGCTGTAATCACATGTTAGTGTGTCTGTCTATATCGGCAGTCATCTGATGGGTGCGAACTGTGAGCGCGCGTAGTACTCGCCAGACGTAGCTCGCGCCTCGGGGCGCAACCGACCCGCATCGAGCCTACCCAGTACCCGCGCTCACCCAGCGACAGTACACCTACATTAACAACTGTCGTTAACCTCACTATTTGAATAAATTCCACATTAACACACTTGAAGGATTGTAAGTTTTCGAGTTTGGTAAACTTCTATATCGAGAGAAGTTGCAATATTCCATTGAGTCTTTCGGTGTTTCTGTGTGTGTGTGGGTGATCGGGACATGAATGGAGCGCGGCGGCGGTTCTTCTTACACCTGGTCAGGTACCGCGAGGATCAGGTACAAAATCAAACGATTGTACAAGTAGTAAGAAAGAAAGTGTGTGTATGTATGCGTTTTGTTATTACTTACAGGGTATGAAGCGCTGCGAGTGGCGGCAACGAGTCGTCGTCCACCTCCGTGATGAGGTTGCCCGCCAGGTTGCTGCAACAAACAACAGACGATATAGACAGACAGATACATAGTACAAACAGGCATACAGACATACAGACACACAGTACAGACAGACAGATGGCGGGGTCCGCGATGCGAGGGGCGTGACGTCATGCGTGCGTGGACGCGCCACAAGGACGGGCCGCTGATAGTGCGCGATAATAACCACTCGATAATCACACTGTAATCTGAGCGAGCAGCGCGTGCGTGTGCGTGTGCGTGTGGCGCAACCCTGAGCCGACACTCCGCCGCGTGTCACAATCACAACCCATCGCGCACGGACAGGACGATTGGCTGGCGACACGTCGCGCGCCATGTGGCCTCATCCGTACACCTCAAATGATTACAAAAGCTTGGCCAAAAGTTTCTAAATAAGCTTCCAATCTTAGAAATTATTTTCTAAGAAATCTTTTTCCGTAAAAAGAGACCTAAATATTTTAATTTAAAAGCTAATACAAGTTATCAGTATCACGAACTCATTCCGTAATCCAAGTGGAGGGATGCGTGGGGTGGGAGCGCGGGTGGGTGAGGGGGGGGGGGTAATATTTAATTAAAACTCTAAAAGTAAATCAGGGATATCTCGGCGTTTACTATATGTTTGACCTCGAGCCGCGGCGCGGCGGAAGGAGCGCGGCGACTCGAGGCGCCTAATGTTCCAGCTGATAAGCGCTGCAATAAATTGAAGTAGTTCTAGAAGTTGAGCCGCGCGCACGCACCGCTCTTTATACCTTAACATTTAAAACATCAAAAACTGTTTTTTTACCTTTGTTAATTACTTCACTTGATTGACCCCTCGTTAGCATACAGTTTAAAAATTTATTTATTTATTTATTTTATTAGACACTACAACAATATAATCACTTTGCACTTACAATTAACTTATAAATAATTAAGAAGGGTTATATATTTTAGAAAGGTTACAAGAATCTGTGCCAGGGATGGTAATTTTGGAAGATAATTGCCGAAATGGATCCAATCCAAAATACAAAAACGTAAGATAAAATGTAAATGTTTAAAGAGAGGCTGTCGCAGAGCATGATTGATCGTTGGAGGAGCGAGGCGCGAGCGGCGCGAGGAAAATGACCCGACGCAAGGGGAGCGCTGGAGTCAGCGATCAAGGACTTTTAAGCGGACTCTAGGCTCTTCATCCAAAACAACCGTTTCTATTTAAGAGCAAGTTTTTAGCAAAGTTCAGTTACTCTATGGATGGAAATAATCGGACAAAAGGAGGTAGCGATAGGAAGATAGATGTTATAAGTAAAAGCTCCCACAACCGATCAGTTGCTTGTTTGTATTCATAAGAGATCATTATGATAACGAGGCCTCTATCTATACTATATTACTACTTGTTGAGCCGGACTAGGCTCCGGCTAGACAAGATACTTTGCCGCAATGGACTACGATGAAATATATTCATATTAGGTGTCATTTCATGGAAATAAAATATTAGTGTCCCTTTTATGTCTTTTGGCCAATTTAACACAATTTCGAAAAATATAAACCGCTGCTAAACGCGCACCCGCCTCTTAGTAAGTTAACCAAAAGCGTCATTTTACGGAAATGTTTCAAGGGCCGAGTGAGTATGTTACTGACTGGTGCCTACTTTAATATAGTAAAATTGGCACCAAACAAACAGTCTCCGTAAAGTATTAACCGGTAATATTTTCCGCCTCCGCCGTCCTGCGAGTCGTGTGCATGTGTGTGTGTGTGTGTGTTGCTTTGTGTATGTGTCGTGACTACGTCGGAGTAGCGCTCTCGCACGCGGCGTGCCTTGTTTTTACAACCCTCGGCTTGTTACCGCTCATGATTTACGATGTTATCCTACATTTTGTCGTATTTTTTTGCGAATAAGTGAAATAGCTTTTTATTCACTTAGTGATTGATTGAGTTATTTGGTTCTATACGAGACAAGTGTAGCACACCCTTACACCTACTTACAAATATGAAACATGGGTATCCTCGGTTCGGCGAAGTTCTTTTGATCTTTACTGAGTGAGCGACGCATGGCGGAGCTTCCGAGTTAACCAAGTTTGTAATAAGTGTCATATTATGTCATGTGCAGTCTCTATCTGTCTGTCTACTGCCAATAGCTTCTCGTTTGTCTGTACAAGTGAGGATGCCAAAGTAGAGTCGTGCCCGCCGACGGAGCGGGACACTCCGTCCTCCACCTCAACATCCTGAATGCCGACCTCCTCCGTGTGTGTGCCGCAGGTGCGCTTCTCGCTACAATACATTTATTTAAATCAACATTGTATCTCGACTCGTCGCCGTGTCCTGGAATCTCTCCCAGTGCTCTTTTATTATGTTTCTAGATAAAACAGCTCTATGTATTAATCCGGGTTAGGATTTTATGCGAAATATATGTATGATGAGATGAGAGCATAGAGATACTAGTCCGCGCGGCCAGCTGTGACTCCGCCCGACTTGTAAACTTGGCTAATCTACTTGTGTAGTTGGAGGCGTAATTATAATCGAGCGGCGGTCAATAGTTGGTCGAGGGTAACGTAAACTATTGTCCCGGAGGAGAGGGACGGGGGACAGAGGGGGGATGTTTCGGAATCGAAGTCAGGAATTTATAATATCTGCGAATGACCGACTTCAGTCGGATCTGAGTAAACATGAGCCGCTGTTGCACGTCCCGTCATGAGATCTGACAGCTGATGGACGTTTTAATAAAACCAGTCAGTTTCGCGCCGACATCACACACCACTCGTTACTTATTAATTTCACAACACTAACGACTAGGTCAGCGCAACTATCGGATTGTTTGTCGGTACATCATATACATATGATGAACAGTGCGGAGGAGCCCGATATCACCAGCAGCAGCGGCTATATTTAGTCGGGAGGTGTCGGGTGTTTATTTGAACATGAAATGTATAAAGAAGACGTAGAGCTGTCGGGACATGGTCCACTCTTATATTTAATGGAAGCAGGCGCGAGTACGAGCCCGTCCCGCACCGACCCGCCTACTTCCACACTCGCCGTTGTTCCGATATCACACTGCAGGATAAGTACAACTACTTTTTTTCGTGCCGCTACCTACTATACGTACTATACTGTTTTAGTATCCCATAGCGTAGTACAACCATTAAATATTCGGCGGTTTGTATAATGTGCACATAAATCAATTGATGCCATAAAAATGTGCCATCGAGCAGATATTATGATGAAGGGCCACAATAAAAACGATGTATAATATTTTAATGTGCGCAAATTATTTGTGGAGCGTCGACTTTATTTATTACTGGCGGTGGCATCGCGAGCCGAGCCGGAGCCGGGAACCGGCCGGGTGATGGAAGTGAAGAGTAAGGAGCAGTGATGAGTGAGCACGGGCAGGTCACGAGGTGCGGGCGCGGCGGGCGAGGGGGAGTGCGGCGCGCGCAGCACATGCACGTGAGGGATATTTTTGGAGCGTTGCACAACGAGCTGAAGCGCTGTGTGCAGCCGAGGTGGGCGTGTGTGCGTGAGTGCAGCCGCGGGTCGATACTCCCGATGACAACACCACACGCGGGCGGCCCCGATCTCGAATAGTTTATCGCCAGATTCGAGCGTCGCTGCGAATCATCCCGGATTACCCCTGGAGGACTGCGGGATTATGGAGCTTCCAGTTAATAACGTGTTCATGGCGTTCTCTCGCGGGGCTCGAGTGTAACGGTTTAACAACTTCCAACTGGAAACATTCGTCTCGAACACAATGTTATAAGATTTAGAATGGAGCACTTCTTTCACAACTTTGCCGAGCGAGTTGTGGATTGTGACCTCTACTTTACGTCGTTAGTTTAGTTTCATATTTTGTTTGACCTATAAACTGCAAGCGGGTCTTTCATATTACAGATGTGGGGCGGGGATGTGTCGAGGGTGGTACTCACAGCGTTTGGAGGTGCGCGAGCGGGGCGAGTGCGCGCGCGGGCACGGCGCGCAGCAGGTTGCGCGCCAGCCCCAGAGAGCGCAGCGCGCGCGCGCCCGCCGCCGCGCCCTCCGCGCTCGCGATCAGGTTCTCCTCCGCCGACCTGACACACACACACGCACGCGTCATCTCCTCCCACGAGGATCTTCTTCACTCTACACTCTACACTACTCTACAGGGTCAGCATACCAAAGGCCAAAGGTGTACATCACCTTTGGCTAATCAATCACTACTCAGTTGATGGTGTATGTGATACAGGTAATGGTGTGATAATATGTTTCCTATCATACTCTATCAACTGTACGCCACGCGTTCTCCTGCGCGATACCTTATGTACCTACTTGTGTTGCCAACTCTTTCCGATCCAAGGCCAGCTCCTACCGCTAATTCCTATAATGTGTTATTTGTTTTATGTTTGTACTTGGAAATGGATTGTTATTGGGGCGGTGGTGTAATGAGCGCAGCGTATTCCCGCGGTGTCGATCAGTGCGCGGCATTGACCGGCGAATGCAAATCAGGAGGAGCGTGCACCGCGTGCCGATGGACCGCGCACGGCGCACGCGCAGCTCGCGTGGAGACGACGCGCACTCAAGTGAATGTCACTTCTAGCCTGCGGCACGACGGCGCGGCGGCATTCAAAGGATCTTTAGCAAGTACATAGTTCAGCAACCGTTTACTGCCACTCGATGATTCTAATGTAAATGGCTCAGGGCCGCCGCTTGTAATTCGCACTTAATCGGCGCACTCGATCAATATCGTTGATTTCTCACGCTCACTCGCCGCCGCACGGGCCGGCGCGACCGGCACTACTCGTAAAACATGTAATGTTCGTTTTATGGGAAACTCGTTCAAGCGTTAATGTGTTCTTGATTTGCAACAAATTGGTGTTTAAAGGTCCTCGAGGACTCGTTACAAACCAGCACGGAACGGTAACGCTGACGTGAATGCTTTGTTACAGTGTGACCGGGGAATGGAGGGTGTTCTCCATCTCATTCAAAAAGCTTATATTACCGTCCGCGGCGCCAGTACCGCAGCGCAGCGCGGAGCGACTCCGGCCGCCGACGTGCGCTCCTCGGTGCACTCCACGTAAAGCTCATTGAAGCTCCGCTCAGAAGCTTATTTTATTACATATTAAAAAACACTTGAAAACAAGGTTCCTAATAGTGGATTTTTGGTTATCATCATTATCTTAATATGTCAGGTAGCGATTAATAAATAATGACAGATATTAAATAATGTGCTTGTTTTATTCGTCAGTAGTTTATTATGAGGTACTGATAGTGTGAATGATTTACAGTGCTGTAGTCTGAGGTCAACCACAACCGCTCGGAGCTGTTTAGCGGAAAAATATCGTCGACGCCAGTATTAGTTGTTCGTGTGTAGGTGAAGGCCCCACGGCCCCGCGGCCCCGCCGCTCGCGAAACTCATGACAACAAATTGATATACTTATTGGTGATCAATTAAACAATATTACGCAACGCACATACAACTAAGTGTGAATAAATAACTATGTTCCAGAAGCGTTATCCGATCGTATAGTGGAGGCTAGGCTCCACAGACACTACAGCAACTACCTATGACATAAATCATGCCGTACAAATTAGCTGCGCGTCCCCACGAGTCGCCCCCGCACGATAAATAACGGACGAGTTGACTCCGTACCGCCGCCGCCGCCGGCCGGCGACACAGGATCGCAAATATCGAGATACGGTTACAGGAGCCGCCCCCCCCCCGCGCCGCGCCCCGCACGCTAGCATCCACTTACAATCACGACCAGACTGCTCTACATCGCATTAGCTTACGACTTTTATTTCACCAAACATTACTTAATTTATGTTCACTTGTCATACATTATGGGCAATTATAAGAAGCGAACAGACAGACAACAGACAGAGTGCTTTCATTCATTGTTTGCTCACAGGGCAGGGTACTTTGTGTATGAAAAGGCACATATTTGTAAGGATCTATTTAAGAAATATAAAACGGATACGTTTGTGTCTGAAAGGTTCTAGAGTTTTCTTTATTTAATGGATTAGTATTGGGATTACAAGTGTACTTACTTGAGTATAAGTGAAGGTAAATATACTTTATGGGTTGATGGGGTGTGTTGTATGGGGGTGCATATGGGGAGTGTGTGTGGTGTGCGATGCTCACAGGTAGTGCAGGTGGTGGAGGTGCGCGAGCGCGCGCGCGGGCAGGCGGCGCAGCGCGCAGCGGTCCAGCCACAGCCGCTGCAGCGCGGCGCCGCGCAGCGCCTCGCCCGCCACGCCCTCCAGCCGGTTCATCGACAGGTTCCTACACACACGCCGGCCTCACTACACATCTCACTGCACATCTACTACACACATCGCTCGCTCCTGACACAAACAACTTTACGACTCGCCGACCTCGTTACTCTTATAGGTACATGCCTACGAGCCTCCCCATATCTTTTATTGGCCTCGGCTACAATACTTCTCTATTGGAACACCAATTAATTCAATGTGGTGAATAAATCTATCAGGGAGCCGTCAATAAGTATAACTGTTAATATGAGCAAGTTAATCCTGGTGTGGGCCCAGTGGTGATGTTAGAAATAGGGGTGAGTGAGGGTGAGGCTGTAAGGGGTGTACTCACAGGTCTCGCAAGCCGGCGGCGGGCTGCAGCGCGTCGCGCGGCAGCGACGTGATGTTGTTCCCGGACACGTCCCTGCAACACAACGCGCGCGTCAACACGGAGGCTACTCCGCCGGGAAGGCACTGCTCCCAATCATACATTTCTCTATCGTACATTTCTTTTTAAACAAGAGTTTTAATCTAAATTAATAGCTATTAAAAAATTAAACAAAGTTTATCTTTATTATATATATAAAATTATAGGTCCTGACTGATAATCAACGCACAGCCTCAACCGCTACACCTAGAAACATGAAATTTGGCAGGAAGGTTCTTCAAGTGACGTACGTGCACACTAAGAAAGGATTTTCGAAAATTCTGCGGGAACGGCCTCAACGCGGGCTAAGCCGCGGGGCGCTGCTAGTGTGAGGTATTAATTTCAAAAATCGTTTAAAAGGTCGATCGTGTGGAGTATAATATCGTTCAAATATCCGCTGTGGCTTTTCTGGGCGAGGCGCATCCGAAGTTCCGTCCAATTTTCCATAACTCTAGTCTAGAGTCAAGCGCACTAATTAGAATGAATTTGACCGATGGCATTATTTATGTTGATTTCATGGACCGCTGTGGGTTGTGGCTTATTTTGTGGCATAGACGAGACTTAAGAAAACCCAACGAGAAAAAGTAAAATGGTGTGAAATCGCACGATCTTGGTGTTCAGGGTCATCACCTCTGCGTGAGATGACCATATCGTTAAATCGCTCGTACAGAATTGTCAATGTGGCATGAGCTATGCGGCTCGCAGTGCCGTCCTGGTGAAACCAGATGTCGTTGGTGTCCATACCATCCAAGTCAGGTCAAAAGAAGTTGGTAATCATCGACCCGTAGCGCCCAGGGTGCACCGTGGCGGCCCAGCCGTGGATGGACTGATGACGCCGCCAGCGCACGATTCACAACAAACGGTGTTTTTTTCGGGTTGCTTTGTTTGCATGAATGCATTGTTACTTCACACATCACATCTTTGATTGAAAATAGAGCATCCTTAGAACTGTACCCTGTGCTTGACTGGGGTACCGGTGCTCTACCCAGGGCCGCGCCGAACCCCGGCAGCGCCTGTGTGCGGAACCTATGAAGCGCTTAGGTTAGCGCCATTGATATGCGGGTTATGATGTCTGTAGAGCTTCTGGAATCGTTTGTGATGATGCTACCTAAGTATCTGAATTTATTAACTTCTTCGATTTCGTTATTGTTGAGTGTGATTTGATTATTGGTTAAAGGGTTCCGGGTTATTGTCTTTGTTTTTGTTTTGTTTATGTTAATTTTTAGTCCTATGTCATTGAATGCCAAATGTATTGCTGTTATAAGTTTTTCTAGTTGTTCTTTTGTTTCTGCTAGGGCTGCAATGTCGTTGGCGAAACGGATGGTGTAGATTTTTTCGCCGTTGACTCTTATACCTCCTTCTCCATACTCTGCTATTGCACTGAGGGCGCTTTCAACGAAGATATTGAATATAATGGAGGAAAGGGGACAACCTTGCCTAACGCCTTGTCTTATTTGAGCGTGTACTGTTTCATCTCCGGTTTTGATTAGGTAGGTATAGTAGTTTGTTGTTTGTATAAAAATATCCCAAACAGCAGTTATATTTATTTGTATAGAAAATTACATAAAATGTACATACCACTACATGCAGCGTTTTTTGAATCAGATTTAATAACACTTTCTTCGATAACATGACTGGTTTCTGTCTCTAATGATTGTGTCGACTGCACCAAATTGGATGATTCTTTTTTTAATGTGTTCCTTATTGTCAGGACAAGGTTTTTATATAAGAAAAATATGGAATAAAAATCTCAAAATTCCCACGGGAACGGGGGCGCTGCGGGTGAAACCGCGGGGCACAGCTAGTTTATTATAAAAAATCAATGTGCACCTTACACACACTTTCAATCAAATGATTGTTCAATTGTTTTGTTTTGGTTTTGCTATCTCGTTCGTTAAAATCGGGGAATCCCCGTGACCCCACCCGCTTGCGTCGCACGCATCGCATCGGGTTGCGTTCACAAACTCACTCATACTCATACAAACTCGACGCCGCCTCTACGGTTCAAAATAACTAGTACTTTATCTGTGGTTCAAAAGAACTGCCGCCGTTTTAACGTTGAGCTCGTAAGTAATGTAAACTAAAATCCTAAGCGTAAAATGAAACCATAAACGTGAATAATAACAAACATATACCTACCTAAATATTGAGAGACTTGTTCAATAAGCGTAGTATATCGATGGTTTCCGCAACAAAGGGCGTATCTCCATTTTGCATACTTTTGGCAATGAGCAAAAAACGAAAATAAAAAACTTTTTTTTTCGATATTTCTTTTGTCTTTATACTTATAAAAAAATGTAGAAGGGAATAAGTTCTTAGATTTTTGCGGTCTTTTGCCTCATTTAATTGCAGGCCTGTAGGAGCCTTATATAAGAAGTTAGCTTGGAGTTACGCCCCTGAAAATCTAATAAACAAGTAGTTACACCTCACAAATTTACAGTCTAGAAAAAAATGTCTATACTAAAAGCCATATACACATACAACTACTTGTTGTAAAGGACATTTTTTTTTAACAAATGTAAATGCGCCGTGTTATTGATACTATTGCAATGGCTCTACGAGTAAAATAATGAGCTACTAAGGGTATAGTCAAGACAATATACCTAAATATAGTTAAAAATAATAAACCCTTATAAGTTGCGTAATTATTTATTAAAGACAACAAGCAAAAATATTGAAAAAGTCGACTTAGATCACGTTAGCATACCTAATCCATGTCGTCTTCTTAGATCATGGAGTAGGTATGCTATTACAGCACTAGTTAACAGTTAACATTAATATAACAGTACCTACTTATTAAAGTTAACGCTAGATTTTTCTTCAAATTTCACGTAGAAAGTAGTTTAACTTATTAATCTAGATTTCGGGGTAATAATAAATCAAAATAATTAGGCTACCCAACCAAAGTCTTGTTATTGATAGGCAAAAGCAAATTATGCTGCCAACTAAACATCGGAAAAATCTTATCTTTAAAAACTTTCAAACCTAATTAATTATTTAGCTATCTGTCTGCTACTAAGGGTAACAATAACATTGTACTGAAACAATTTCTATAAAAAGTATCAAAATAATCTTAGTTGAACCATTTCTTGGTTAGAGACATAGATAGGCTACTTATTAACTTAATACTTAAATCAAATAATCAAATTAAGCTATGTAACCTAACCAACTAAAACAGTAATTAACTTAATTGGAATTGAAACTTGAAAAGTAGTTCTGTACGTTTTTTTTATTTAGTTTAATTTTGACTTTAAACCTTAAAGTTAGCTCATGAATTAGACCCAATGGTGGGACAATTGCGTCGGCTAACTTTAAGGTTTAAAGTTAAGATATAAAAAATAAAAAACGTGCAAAACTATGTTTCATGTTTCAAATCAAATGTTCAAATTTCAAATTAAATCTAATCAGATGTGTCATCGTCAGTTTTCATTTCATCTTCTTCGTCGGTCTGAGGTAGAGTCTCAATCACCTCAGATTCAATAACTTAAACTACTTTCTACGTGAAATTTGAAGAAAAATCTAGCGTTAACTTTAATAAGTAGGTACTGTTATATTAATGTTAACTGTTAACTAGTGCTGTAATAGCATACCTACTCCATGATCTAAGAAGACGACATGGATTAGGTATGCTAACGTGATCTAAGTCGACTTTTTCAATATTTTTGCTTGTTGTCTTTAATAAATAATTACGCAACTTATAAGGGTTTATTATTTTTAACTATATTTAGGTATATTGTCTTGACTATACCCTTAGTAGCTCATTATTTTACTCGTAGAGCCATTGCAATAGTATCAATAACACGGCGCATTTACATTTGTTAAAAAAAAATGTCCTTTACAACAAGTAGTTGTATGTGTATATGGCTTTTAGTATAGACATTTTTTGCTAGACTGTAAATTTGTGAGGTGTAACTACATGTTTATTAGATTTTCAGGGGCGTAACTCCAAGCTAACTTCTTATATAAGGCTTCTACAGGCCTGCAATTAAATGAGGCAAAAGACCACAAAAATCTAAGAACTTATTCCCTTCTACATTTTTTTATTTTCGTTTTTTTCTCATTGCCAAAAGTATGCAAAATGGAGATACGCCCTTTGTTGCGGAAACCATCGATATTAATTTTACAAAGTGGATTTACGCCCCTTGACGTTTAAAAATTTAAAAACGTAATGTAGATACATCAAATATATTTTCATAATATTAATAATTGTGTTTAATGCCCTGATTTTGTAGTAAAATAAACTTTATCTCTTGAAAAATGTAGGTCGTAACAACATTTTTTTTTACCGTAGCGAAAAGTTAAAAATATGGATCGATAGAGCTTCGAAAACTGAACAAAACTGCATTAAAAAGTCAATTTAGCCAAAATGGCATTTACGCCCTTTGTTGCGGAAACCATCGAATGTTTTGTTGTTTACGAGGCCTATGTTGCGCCTATTGTACCTACTTACTTATTACTTATCGAAACTCCACTACAAAAAACACAATAATTTAGGTACTTAACAAAAATAATTTAGGTGCCAGTGGCGGCGCGGGTGCCCCTATTGTCTTGGCGCCTGTGTGCGCCGCAAACTTCGCACACAGGGGCGGCGCGGCCCTGGTCTACCAACGTCAACTATATAGTTTTCAGTAAAGCTGAGCGACGGTAAAATTACTTCCCCTGAATTCTACTCCACTGAAGACATAGCGAGGACTCTTTGGTGCACATTTCTCGTGTCTCATAAAATGAACCGCTCATTACTCGCAGCCGCATTCCGCCGTCGACGGACACATTCTGGAGCGCTCGCTGAACCACCCGACTGAGGAAATACTACTACTAGCGGCGTGTAAATAATTCACATTAAATAAAAATACAGAGAAATAAGAAAATCTAATAAATAGTTATGCGTATATATAAACAAATAAATAAAATAATCATTTCAATCTCAGAAAAGAAATCAATAAGACAACCTCATGAGTATGGATGATATATGTAATAATAAGTAACACACGCAAACTATCGGTAAAATGCCAAGATAGGGTCGGAGAGTCCTGCACGTTTCCTATTGCAAATAATTCTGATGAAATAATCACGATGACTTGGCACTACTTATTGTAAACAAACTTGTTATATTATATATTATGGTTCAGTCATAGTTATGAGGGTCCGTGTTGGGTGGCTCCGTGCAGCCGCAGGCGGAACATTTTGGAAGTCATTGTAGCTGTAGGTGATAACAGTGAGAGGGTCAGGTGGTCGGTTCCAGCTCATTTGTGAGGAGGGGGCGCGCGGAGCGGGCGGGGGCCGGACGCGGCGGGGGCTGACGCGGCCGCCGGCTCGTTATTGCCGCCATCCATCATCGCGGTCGCTGACATCGACCCCCGACCCCCCCCCCTCCCCAGCTCATTCATAGCGTGGCTGACTGACGTCTCCGCGCGACTCGTCCCCTGATTGACGCCGACACACCGCGCACTCCACACTGCATAACCACAACTGTGCACGATTATTAGTACTGATTGTTCTAACTATGTTCGCTGCATTGCAAATTGCGAAGCAAAAAGTAAGGTTTTTATAGGGCATTTCAAGACTTTCACCAAGACTAATTTAATATAATATGTAGGTACATATCTCTTATGCTGGGGCCACACCTATGCCATATGCCATAGAATATGACATTAACCGTAGGTGAAGCCACGACTATGCGTCATAATTTGACAATAGCATTGACAATGCCATTTGGCGTATGCGATAGCTCGAGTGGCGGTACATCAAAGAGATTAATGCGAGAGTTCAATGCATGAAGCGGCCACACTACGTATTGTCAGTGCGCGTCGAGAGCGCAACGAGTTCGGACGTATTTGCTTATTACGACGGATTTGCCTCAAAATCGCACGTTTTTGTCTATACGTACTATGGCGACAGAGTGGAGTAACAACAAAATTATTACTTTTCTTGAGATTCTGCAAACATGGTCTCTTTATTCGATAATGATTTAATAAAGTCAAATAATATAAATTAACTCTCATGAAATATAGAGCTCTGTCGACGTCCATCTTGCCTGAATTGAAGTAAATTCAATGCCGTTGTCAATGTCAAATTTTTCCAATAAATGAACATTGACATTGACAGTTTAAGTGTAGCCACCCACTATATTGCATTGAAAATTATTGCGTTCAATGGGCATTGACATTGAGCGTAAGTGTGGCCCCAGCATTAAGGTGCACTATTTGGATTGTCATAAAGTAGGTATTAACGGCCCATTGGTCATTCATTAGTTTCAAAGCGATTTGGTTCCAATTTAAGGAAACTTAGCAATTGAATTAATGTTTTAAATTACCTATACTAATCGGTACATACGCAAGTATTAAATACGTATGATACGCGTACATAAAGATAGGTCAGGATGAGTAGGTTCTTGATAGAAATTCATCGATTGAAAATGCGCGGCTTTGTTCAGAGGGCATCTAGTGACATGCAGCGGGGACAGGGGCGGGCGGCCGGGGCGGGGCGGGTCACCGACCGCGGCGCTTCATTAATTCACTGCCTTACACCCCCAATGCTGGCGGAGTGTTGTTGCCCCTGAAGCCTCATAAACCCTATTATTATTGTGTCATTAGTAAGACGAATCGCCGAATCGTGGGCGCGAGCCCGCCTCGCGCGGGTCGCCAGCACCCCGCGTCACACTCGGAGCCGCCGGCACCCGCGTGCTCTCGGCACAGGTTCATCGTCGAGGTTCATGTTCAATGTAACAATCCCCACACGCCTCAACTGGCGACCAGATGCTATACGAGTAATCACTCGTTACAATCAAATGGCGTGTGTGGTGTTGCGTGCGACGCGGTGACGTCATAAGACGTCGAGCGAGTGCACCGAGGTGTCGCGGTGTGGCTGCATTCCTCGCGCGTGAATGTGAGCCGGAGTGTGTCATTGCCGGCGGGTCGCGCACCTGGCCGCCCGGCGGCCGGCGGCGCCGGCTCGGGCCGGGAGTCCTTCTCTCTGAGCTCGTCCTTGCGATGCAGGCCCCGATGCGAGGACGCACGGGGGCGGGGGCTGAGGCGGGGGTGCAGCTGATTGCCCTCGTCCTGCTCCCGTCTATAAATAGCCGCTAGATCTCCCGCTCCATCACATAGCTCACCTCGACCTAGTTCCCGTTGCACCGCGTCCGCCACACGCGCGACGCTCCGACACCGACGCGTATTATACGTATGAACACCGCTTAAGGATTCAATACAACGAATCACTTACTTACTTTACTCTTCAACATTACCTTAGCTTGTATGAGCGGGCCATACTAACTAAGTTCCAAAGATTTTCATTCCAGTTACGGCTATAAACCATTCAACCCTTTTTCTATATAACATTACTAGCAGAGCTCCGCGGCTTTACCCGCGTTGTGCCCGTTCCCATAGAAAATATAATAGATCGGATAATAGATCGGTATAAAAAATTGCCTATAACCTATATATCTATTACAAAAAGAGTAATTCAAATCGGATGGATAATAGCTCGAAGATACAAACAAACAAATTTAGTAATTTAACCTCTTTATAGTACCTATTACTAGCTGCGCCCCGCGGTTTCACCCGCGTTGTACCCGTTCCCGCGGGAATTTCGGGATGAAAAATAGATGTTGGCCGATTCTCAGACCTACTCAATATGCTCACAAAATTTAATGAGAATCGGTCAAGCCGTTTCGGAGGAGTACGCGAACGAACACTGTGACACGAGAATTTTATATATAAGATACGTAGTATAGGTAGGTAGATGGTGTTTAATTGTAGCACTAATTAATTAACGTTCCTTCCTTCCTACTTCTGGAAGTGTAATTATTTTCGTAGTACGAGTCAGTACATTGGTTGGTGGGTTGGACCGCCGCGGCATGTGGTCATCGTGTTATATTTCTCAGATTGTAACTTAATGTTTTAAAACGATTAAAAAAAAAGTACCCATGTTAGAAATGACATATGTAGGTTTTTTTAAACGTTGGCCAAGTGGGCAAACCTTATTAATTTATAAACGGGATGCTTTAGCCTAAAATAACAATAGTGTTTGTTTGGACCTCGACTTGGTGACATGCATTTTATTTTTATGAATACAAAAGACATCAACGCGCTTCGCTGCGCACGCGCCGTCCGCGGCCCGCCCGTGCGCACGTATTACCTGCGAGTTAACACACAGGGTACACATCAGAGGCGCGTCAGTACTCACAGGATTACGAGTTGGGGCGAAAGCGGCGGCAGAGACGTCAGGTGCGCGCCGCGGCAGAGCAGCGCGGGCGCAGCCGGCGCGCCACGGCACGCGCAGCCCGCGGGGCAGCCCGCGCCGGCGCCCGCGCCCGCCACCAGCGCCAGACCCCAGCACCACCACCACCACCACGCCATTCTACTGCATCCCACACGTCACACCATCACTCACACCATTGCTCGGGACCGCCCCCAGATACGACACAATGCTGCCTTCCGTATGCCACCAGAATGCACTATCACCACTATTGTTGGAACAAAATGTATGATTTTGCATAAAATTATTAATTAATGTAGTATATCGCACTTGTTTATTTGAATAAATGCACCCATTGGATACCGTTTAATTGTAAATATGTAATAAATATTGTAAAATATAGTATTGTATGTAGTCGGAGTAGTCGGTACTGTTAGTCGGCGGTCGCGCGCGATGTGTACTGAGCGGTGCGCGGCGCGGCGTGGCTCGCGCTCGGAGTCTCGCGGCGCACTGACCGGTGAGTGGTGGCTGCCGACTGCCGAGTACCGAGTGCCGGCACCCGCCGCCGCCCGCCCTGCGCTCACTAACAACTACGAGATATATATTACTCTACACTTGTCAAACCATCATCATGGAAAATGCTTCAACTATTCCTCTTCTTCAATATCATTAAGTACATTAGATCTTTGGGATCAAGACATTGGATTTCATCAAATAACATCAAATCTTCTAAAATACGTCTTTTTTATCTCAGAATAGCCTACTCGTACCTTATCCAAATACAAATAAATTTATTCGGCTAAAAAAACTACAATATAACAAATTAAAAACATAGAGCAATTAGGTAAATATACTTATTCTAAACCGAATAGGATCGGCTCAGCATATGCTGCAGCCGGAGCCACCGCGCTGGCTTTCAGCTGGATCGTTTGCTTAAAACTAATTGAGGGCGTTCTTAAATAATAGAGCTTTACAATATAAAACAGCGGAGGTGAAATAAAATGTATACATATGTAGCAAAACTATTACAATGTGACTAATATCTACGTGCGTCTACAGTTCATTACAAATATTATGATGTAAAACAAAATCTCTAAGAGGTCTGTTTGCAATAATATTCTGTCTTTACCAAGTGATTCAAGCGATTCCCCATCCCATCATCATTGACGTTTATTTTTGGATATACATATTATCTATTAGCAGCGCCCCGCGGTTTTACCCGCGTTGTGTCTGTTCCCGTGGGAATTTCGGGATGAAAAATAGCCTACATAACCTTTCCGTTGAATGTGTCTATCTATTACAAAAATAATTATTCAAATCGCACTGATATTTCCCGAGATAACCGGGAAATATCAGTCCAGAACATACAAACAAACAAACTTGCAAATTTTACGTCTTTATAATATTAGTATATAAAAAGTGATAAAAAGTATAGATTTTGATCCAATATGAGTGACTGTACATTAATTTGACGAAGTCTTCAAATTTCATGAATGTTATGCGAGTGCAATCAAAGATATCCATATTGTGTACCGGATATCCTATGAGAACTCATTATACGGCCGACGAGAACATCGGTGTACTGGATCTAACCTATTATGAAAGTCCTTACGTCCCACCAGACACCGCGGCTGCCCGGCGATATCTGTTTATGGCGATGTAATGTAAATTTTTAGAAAAAACCCGTGTGTGTACGTTTACTATTATTGGAATGATTCTATTGATATCAGGTCTCAGCACACCTACTGTTGAAGTAAAGTAACTTATGCTCACGAATATTCTAGCCACTTATTAAAGTTATTAACCACATTACATAGCCAGCTATGAATGGGATATTGGGATTTCAGAGTTTCTTTCATAAGTTCTGTGATGTGTTTTTTAATTTATTTTCTACAAATGGCCGTTGCAGAGTCTTTGTAAAGATTGCATAAAAGAAAATAATTTACTACTGTGTAAATAAACATTGCATAGGCATAATGAAACACTATTTTGAGTCTCCTGAAATATTATTCTGAGTCTATTTTACTATTAATTGAAACATACGTTAATGTCATTATTATTTGTTCAAACTAGAATTCAAGTGTGCGGAGAGACGCTGTCGCGAGCGCTTCGTCCACCTCCTGATGGAGGTCGCCGGATGTGACCGGAACGTGTTGAGGGACACTCAACAGTAACCTTCGTCGTACGTAAGTTCCCGATTGAATAAATAATAATAATGACTATTTTGAGTCTCCTGAATTCCTGAATTCCTGAACTATTTTGATACGCCTCTACACACACATGAGAACCCCCTCCACACCAGAGAGGTGCAGACTGCATGTAATGGAAATATAACGCCTGACAAAAACATCATAGCAATAAAGTACTTAAAAGATTCACTATTAAAAATATTCATAGTTATGCATTACAAATCTTTATCATTATGTTTGGGTGTCTGTCGGTAAACTATTAATGTGCAATTTACCATTTACTAATATATTATCAAACGGTATCAATGTATTGACACTACTAGTGTGCTACTAGTGCTATCTGTTAACATTCTCACACATTAATAAATATCAATTACTAATTCGTAAACTTTACGTAAAAATTGTTAGAAAACTCATAATAAATAAAATATATTTAGAAACAACACATATTAAATTGAAATTGAATAGGTAAACAGGTATTACATTTATTTGTATTCTTGCATATAAAAAAAAACCACTTATTTATTACAGCGCCATCTAGTAGTTAGTAGAGGAACTTTTTTACTTTGTTCAGGGTTGCGTATCTTGTAGGAAAACGGGGCCATTCTACTAATTAGTTAATTTGTGTCTGTGTTATTTAGTCGTGAACTTACTTAATACGGTTTCATGAAAATAAGACTTGGAAAGAAAATGAGTTGATAACAAAAACTATTGCAAATAAATCTATACATATAATAAAATTGTAGAAAAGTGCTGTCTGTACATTGAAAATAAAAATAAAAAAAATAGCAGGGGTTATTGTTATATCGATGTCGAACCCAAAAATGTAATCAACTTTTTTTTTGTCTGTTTGTCTGTTTGTCTGTTCACGCTAATCTCAGAAACGGCTGATCCGAGTTGGATGCGGTTTTCTATACATATAATAAAATTGTAGAAAAGTGCTGTCTGTACATTGAAATAATAAAATTGTAGAAAAGTGCTGTCTGTACATTGAAAAAAAAATAGCAGGGGTTATTGTTATATCGATGTCGAACCCAAAAATGTAATCAACTTTTTTTTTGTCTGTTTGTCTGTTTGTCTGTTCACGCTAATCTCAGAAACCGCTGATCCGAGTTGGATGCGGTTTTCACGAATATATTGTGGTATGCTTCAGTTATGCTTTAGTGTTTGTTTCATGTCAATCGGTTCATAAATAAAAAAGTTATGTCAAATTAAAGAATCACGTCGAACACTATTCTATGCTTATACATAGGCACCATTAATCTCCGCAACTATTTGACGGATTTGGTTGAAATTTTGTACCGACATATTTTAGAGCCTGGCGCAACATAAAGACTACTTTTTACCGCGGGAAAACAAAAAAAAAACGGGAAAGTAACAAATTTACAACGAAATCTGATAGAAGCAGAGATTTTAACAGGGTGCGGAAAAGGTGATAGTGTTTTTATTCCTCGGATTCCTCTCATTCCAAACAATTTTCCGTTTGGTTTTAAACGAATTCAGTTTCTAGTGAGCCTATGTTTCGCCATGACAATTAATAAAGCTCAAGGTCAGACTCTAAAAGTTGTGGGTGTAGATCTAAGTATCAGCTGTTTTTCGCACGGTCAATTGTATGTGGCTCTGTCCCGTGTTAGCAATCCCAGCAGCCTGTATGCTTTCACCCCCGATGGCCATACGTCTAATATTGTATATAGAGAAGCATTACAGTAAAGTAGGTTTTTTAGCTACCCAAAATGACTGTGATTATGATCCAAAATAAAAATAAGTATATATTTAAAAAAAAAAACGCTGCTCATAGTCACTATTCCACGCGAACGAAGTCGCGGGCACAGCTAGTTATAAATATAATCCTTAAGAGTTCCTATATGTGTTTTATATATCAAATACCTTGAATTGTATCATAATTGAAACATACTGTAAAGGACTACATTATCGGCTCACAAAAATAATTTGTCACATTTAGTAGGATTAACAAATGTAATATACGGAACCAACTGTGCATGAAGCGACTCGCACTTGGATAGTAAAATGATCCTAATGAACACTATTTATATCGGGTGAACGCGCACTATTACGTAACATAATCAGAATTTAGAAATTATTTACTTACGAATTATATAACCCGTCGCTACATGTTCGCTAATTCAAACAAAACTGGATTGATCTTTAATAGTATAAAAAGATGATTGAATACATTATCATAATGTACCCAATGTTTTCATATTTTTACGTTTATTAGTATTACCAATTAGTGGAAACTTGACTGGATGGATTGTGTTTTTTAGTGAAAGAGTTTGCTATAATGTATTATTGTTCTGTTTGTTTCCCAAATATAAATCAATAAAATTAAATAGTAATATAGTATTCTAAAAAATATAGAAGCCTGTAATGTCCCACTACTGGGCAAATGCCTTTCATCTCACTGAAGATATTAGTGCAGTAAGGAGGATGTCGTAATCACGATGCTAGTCTAATACGGGTAGGTGATATCAAAAACCGAGCCATGTTTAGAAACGTAGGACACATGGTTTCGCCAGACGAGTGAATTATCCCCGGGACCTCAGTCTTGGCAGGCTAGTGCACATACCACTACACCACCGAGGTGGTATCCCATTATTAATTTTAATTAAAAAAAAAATCATTTATTGAAATAACAAGGCTAGTAAAACCCAAACTAAGCTCTAGGCTTGTATTGTGGAATCTAACTAGCTGACATAAATAAATATTTAACAACAAATCATTAAACACTAACTTATATTTATAATAGACAAACTAAAAACTAGGTTACGCAATTTTATTCGTCAAACTTTATTGATACAAGTGTAGGTACATTTGAGTTTTGTCTAGTCATCGCTAGATGGCATTGTTAACAGTCAAGGAAAAACAAATTACGGAAAAACTTGAAAATTTGTCTGAAAACTCAAATATTAATTTGTAGAAATACTATTCCAGAACTATTTAAGTATATTTTATTGAAATAAATATTTAAAAGCTGAAATTAACGTTGAAAAAATATAATTTATTATTCGCACAGACGTCTCTTACCAGAGTAAACAGAAGTAGGGAGAGGTGGCGTGGGCGCGTTCGTTCGACGAAATATGCCACTTACAGCCGAGCCACAGTGTCGAAAGAGGTACCGTTGGATTCGTCTTCGAAAATACTATATGAAAATATATTAAAAACATACTCGTACTGCGCTCATATGTTTTTATGTCAAAAAAAGGGAAAATCTGAACAAAGTTTTTATGAATGTTATATGAAAATTGTATTGGGATTCCTACTCTGGCATAAAACCTATAAATTAATTACTATATTTTGACATCTTAACCGACTCAAACATAACTTTGGCCGACCTAACCGACTCAAACCTAACTTTTGGAAACCTAACAAACTCAAACATAACTTTTGCCGACCTAGCCAACTCAAATCTAACTTAAGCCAACCTGACCGACTTAAACCTAACTTTTGCCAACGTGACTGACTCAAACCTAACTATTGTCAACGTTACTAACTCAAACCTAACTTTTGCCAACCTAACCGACTCAAACCTAACTTTTGCCAACCTAATCGACTCAAACCTAACTTTAGCCAACCTAACCGACTCAAACCTAACTTTTGGCAACCTGACAGACTCAAACCTAACTTTTGCCAACCTAACCGACTCAAACCTAACTTTTGCCAACCTAACCGACTCAAACCTAACTTTTGCCGACCTAACCTACTCAAACCTAACTTTTGGATATCTAACCGAATCAAACCTAACTTTTGGATATCTAACCGAATCAAACCTAACTTTTGCCAACCTAACCGACTCAAACCTAACTGGCAACCTGACAGACTCAAACCTAACTTTTGCCAACCTAACCGACTCAAACCTAACTTTTGCCAACCTAACCGACTCAAACCTAACTTTTGCCGACCTAACCTACTCAAACCTAACTTTTGGATATCTAACCGAATCAAACCTAACTTTTGCCAACCTAACCGACTCAAACCTAACTGGCAACCTGACAGACTCAAACCTAACTTTTGCCAACCTAACCGACTCAAACCTAACTTTTGCCAACCTAACCGACTCAAACCTAACTTTTGCCGACCTAACCTACTCAAACCTAACTTTTGGATATCTAACCGAATCAAACCTAACTTTTGCCAACCTAACCGACTCAAACCTAACTTTTGGCAACCTGACAGACTCAAACCTAACTTTTGCCAACCTAACCGACTCAAACCTAACTTTTGCCAACCTAACCGACTCAAACCTAACTTTTGCCGACCTAACCTACTCAAACCTAACTTTTGGATATCTAACCGAATCAAACCTAACTTTTGCCAACCTAACCGACTCAAACCTAACTGGCAACCTGACAGACTCAAACCTAACTTTTGCCAACCTAATCGACTCAAACCTAACTTTTGCCAACCTAACCGACTCAAACCTAACTTTTGCCGACCTAACCTACTCAAACCTAACTTTTGGATATCAAACCGAATCAAACCTAACTTTTGCCAACCTAACCGAATCAAACCTAACTTTTGCCAACCTAACCGACTCAAATCTAACTTTTGCCAACCTGTCCGACTCAAACCTAACTTTTGCCAACCTAACCGACTCAAATCTAACTTCTGAGAAAAGGTCTCTGATTACGTCAGAGGGAAAGTCGCAAACCTGATCCCAAATAATATGTAAGAATAATATGTAAGAATTGTAAACTAGACTAAGAAAATGTATTGTACACATATTTATAAATTGTAATAAGGAAATGTATGTAACTACTTCAATAAATAACAAATGTGTAATAATTTAATTAGCTCGCGGGCCGGGCCAGAAAGCGCCCGGACAGGAAAAAAAAAAAAAAAAAAAAAAAAAAAAAAAAAAAAAAAAAAAAAAAAAAAAAAAAAAAAAAAAACCTAACCTAACCTTAGGTTAGGGTTGAGTCGGTTAGGTTTCCAAAAGTTAGGTTTGATTCGGTTAGATATCCAAAAGTTAGGTTAGGTTAGGTTAGGTTAGGTTGGGGCGCGGGTCAGACAACCTCCTCGTGGTGCGCCCTGGGCAACGTGAACCCTCGAGTCTCTGCGATTTTAGCGGAGACTCGAGAGTTGACGGCAAATAGTCTGACAGGGGAGGGAGGGAGAAGTGAAAGTGTTGGGGAAGTGATGGCTGGGGGAATAGTGGGGGACGTTATTGGAAAACGGGGGGGACAGGGAGATCACACATTCACATACACTTTTACACACCTCACATACAACAATACACACCACACTCAAGCACTTCATCAACTCATACATACATCTACACGCATTCAGATACACACGACGTTCAGGACAGGGAGTTTCAAACATCATGAAAAAGACGACAACTAAAGTAAGTCCACGGGTGGGTCCCGCCTCAGGCGGGGAATCCCACCAGGGTGCTTCGGCATCCTGCTGCCCCAAAGTATACGTGGGGGGCAATTGCCGTTTTGATTGTGATAGTGGAAGTGAGGAGGGAAGTAGAAGCAGGAGTAGTAGCGATAGCGGGAAAGAAGGCCGAGAAGGCAGGAGACAGGAGGAAAGAAAGAAGAAGAATAGGTTCCCATTACCACCCCGGATCAGTCAATGGGAAAGAACAAAAGAGAGAGAGAAGAAAGAGACGGTCACACTTCGTCCCAATTGGGCCAACAAAGGGGAAATAAAGGAGGAAAAGAAGGATGTTGGGAGTTACCCCAGTAGTGAAAAGGATAGGGAGAGAGACGGGAGCGTGGTGTCGGCATCCTCGGGTTCTCAACGGAGCCTGAGAGTGGTACTAAACCGCATCCCGACCCCAATGTCCTTTGGCCGCCTCAGTGAAGGCGAGGCGGGCAGAAAACGGAGACGCGGCTCCGACGAGGACACCCCGGAGTCGTCAGACATGGAACTGGTGTCTTGGACTCCGTGTAAAATGTCTACGGCTCACCGAGGACGTGGACCGGGGAGACCTCCGACCCATGGTAGGTACGTTGGCTTAGCGAAAGCAAAACAGGAGCTTGAAGAGGCCCAGCGCGCTGCCGAGGAGGCTGACCGCGCCGCTGAGAAGGCAGCCAAAGACCGAGAGACGGAGAAAAAGGTGGCCGAGTGGACCCGGAAAAATGCCCGGAGCTCCCGGCTGTTCTCCGTCTCCGGATCCGATATGGATCCCACCGACCATGGTTCGGATATAGAGGAGGACGTGGCGGTCATCAAGATGATCGCCACCAAGTCTGGGAATTTAAAGGGCAACTACGTCCGTGCCCTCAAAAATGCCGCAGCGTCCATCTCGGACAAATTCCAAAAGACGGCTCGAAAAAATACGTCCGAGGAGGAAGCCAAACTAAGAGCTGAGAACGCCCAGCTCCGGGCCGCCATGGACACACTCCGTAAGGAGTTTGACCAGGTCCGAGCTGAGCTGTCTCGGCTCACGGAGGTGGTAGGCCGTGCCACCCGAGAAGAGGTCCCAGGAACAGGTCCACATAAGTCCAGTCCCCCCATCGATGACGACTCTCTCCAGAGATTCGCTATCATGGTGGGGACCATGATGGACGCGAAGGTGGCGGCGCTTGAGCCCCGCCTTCTTCCGGCCCAACGCGAGCGACCACCTCTGGCGGCAGACTCCAGGAGGGGGCAGTCGACGGAGGTGATGGAGGAGCCAGCGGCCCAGTCAAGCCCAGCGCCTCTGAGGAAGGATGCAGCCAAAGCCAATCCCCAAAAGGTTGCGGCGAAGAAGGGGAAAGGAGGAAAACTCCCTCCACCCCCACCGGTGGCTCATTTACCGCCTATTCAGGCAGGTGGATCACCCACTGTGCCCGGCCCCCCGCAAGAGGGATGGAGCACAGTGGTAAAAAGAGGAGGAAGGGCTAAGACCCAACCAGCCCAACCAGGCCGGACTCAGGCGTCAGCGCCGGATGTCACTGTGCCTGGACGGAGGGCCAAGAAGAAGAAGCGTCTCAGAGGCCCCAAGACGGCGGCCATCGCTCTGACCCTCCGTCCAGAGGCAGTGGCTAGAGGCGTCACCTATGTACAGATGCTGGTCAAAATGAAGTCCAGCATCTCCCTCTCCAGCGTGGGAATCACCGGGGGGGTTAGAATGAGGGAAGCGCAGACAGGCGCTAAGCTGATCGAGGTGCCCGGATCTGACAGCGATAGCATGGCTGACCAGCTGGCTATAATGATCCGGGAAGTCCTCTCAGACGACGTCTGGGTGACGAGGCCTGTGAAGTCCAGCGAGCTTCGCATAACGGACTTAGAAGAGTCCATCACGGCGGAGGAAGTTGCCGCCGCCGTTACGACCGAGACGGGATGCTCCAGGGAGTCCCTCAGGATGGGCGAAATCCGCCGCGAAACCCGCGGTAGAAGAGGGTTCTCCCTGTGGATGCGGTGCCCAATAACGGCGGCGAAGGTCCTGTCCCAGAAGCGGACCATTATGGTGGGGTGGATCCCAGCGAGGGTCAACCTCCTGGAATCTCGCCCGCTCACCTGCTTCCGCTGTCTGGAGACAGGACATGTCTGCGGAAAGTGCGACTCTGAGATCGACCGGAGCGCACTCTGCTACCGGTGCAGTCACGAGGGGCACAAGGCGGCGACCTGCTCTGCAGTTCCCCACTGCAGCCTGTGCGCGGCCGCAAACTTGCCGGCGTCTCACAGAGTGGGGGGCAAAGCATGTGTTGCCGCTGCCAAGAAACGGAGACCGAGCCGGAGTGGCCAACCAAAGGTCCCCAACGCGCGTCCCCAAGTCTCCCAGGAGGCTATGGAAGAGAGTGCTCCATAACAGTGGTCGCCCGACCCTCCGCCGGCTCCCCTCCTTTTGATAGCAAAGGGTAGGGGATGCGTGGCGGTTACCACGGGCACTGCGCTGCAGCAGAGCTTGCGGACGGTGAAGGGCGTCTCCGGACGCTCTGCGCCCTCTATATTCAGGTCGCGGTGGTCCTCCCGGGGAGCGGGATAGCCACTGCATATAGACCTCGAGGTGGCGCGCGCGGTGTCTTCCGCGCGCCTCTCAGTAAGCCCGGTGCTTAGCACCGAGGAAGTGGATCCCTCATCTCGAGGGCTCCAGCGCAGTCGGGGTCGGTGGACGCATCTTTTTGAATACCCATGACCCCGACACAAAGCGCCGAGCAAGGAGACACAGCTGTGGTTTAGTGGGTATTACTGCGGTGGATGCGATGAGCCCCGGCAGCGGGGGGAGCTGGTCCACCGGGTTCGTCTTCAACTGAAGCTTAGTTGCTTCTAAGTCCATCCGGGCTTCAGTCCCGGATTGACTTGGAAGTGGCCAAGGCCGAAGTTGTTGGCATTGAGTCCCACATACCCCAACTATTGGCTCCACCCAATAGTTGGGGATGCATAAAAGGCATTCCACTGCTATAACAAAAAAAAAAAAAAAAAAAAAAAAAAAAAAAAAAAAAAAAAAAAAAAAAAAAAAAAAAAAAAAAAAAAAAAAAAAAAAAAAAAAAGGTTAGGTTAGGTTAGGTTAGGTTAGGTTAGGTTAGCTGCCAGTTCGGCTTTAGGCAGGGGCGCTCCACCTTGGAGGCGATACTGAGGGCCAGGGACCTGACGGAAGGCGCTGTAGACCGGGGCGAGGTTGCATTGGCGGTGTCTATCGACATCTCCAATGCCTTCGGAACCTTGCCCTGGGAGTGCATACACGCGGCGCTCCGTTACCACGGAGTGCCCGAGTACATCTGTCAGGCCCTGAGGCAGTATTTCCAAGAGCGCTTCGTGTCCTACACCACCGGACATGACAAGCGGCGTCGACCCATGTTCTGCGGGGTTCCGCAGGGTTCTGTCTTAGGACCAATCCTGTGGAACCTCGGCTTCAACTGGGTGCTGAGGGGATCGACACTACCTGGGGTGTACTACCTATGCTTCGCCGACGACGTCCTGGTCATTGCCATTGGCAGGACGTACAGGCTCGCGAGCATGGTAGCCACGGCTGCGGTCGCCCACGTAGTGTCACGTATCCGTAGACTCGGCTTAGACGTCGCCCTTGAGAAGACCCAGGCGACGCTGTTTCATGGGCCCCGCCGGGGACCCCCCCGTGAGGCCCATTTAACAGTTGGCGGGGTGCGCATCCCAGTGACGCCCACCCTGAAGTACCTCGGTCTTCTCCTGGACGGCAGATGGAGCTTTCGACAGCACTTCGCGAACCTCGCGCCGCGGCTCTTGAAAGCCTCATCTGCCCTGAGAAGGATCATGCCCAATGTCAACGGGCCCCAGGATGCAAGCCGCCGCCTCTATCTTGGAGTCGTGCGGTCCATAGCACTCTACGGTGCACCTGTTTGGGCTTACGCCCATCCAGCGAGCACCCTACCCCTCCTGCGTGCGCAACGCGCCATCGCGACGGGGGTAGTTAGAGGGTACCGCACCATATCCGCAGAGGCGGCCTGCCTACTTGCAGGTTCCATCCCCTGGGACTTGGAGGCGCAGGTTCTTGCGCAGGTGTACCACTGGCGCATGAACCTCCGCTCCCAAGGAGATGATCCAGCCCTCCGCGAGGTCCAAGTCTTTCGGGACCTCGTTCGCGACAATGCTATTGACGCATGGAGGGCGCGTTTGGAGCGCCCGAGTTACGGCACCCGCACAGTCGAGGCCATCAGAGATGTCCTCGACGGGTGGCTCAATCGGCAGCATGGCAGACTCAGCTTTCGCTTGACGCAGGTTTTGTCGGGACATGGTTGTTTCGGCAAATACCTGTGTCGCATAGCTTTGAGGGAGCCGACGCCGATCTGCCACCATTGCGGCGCCGAAGAAGACTCGGCGCAACATACGCTGGAGGTGTGTCCGGCTTGGTCGGACCAACGCATGGCCATGGCCGCCGCGGTCGGTTTTGACTTCTCGCTGCGGGCCGTAGTTCACTCTATGGTCCAAAGTGAGGAGTCCTGGACCGCGGTGGCCACCTTCTGCGAGAGCGTGCTCATGCAGAAGGAGGCGGCAGAGCGCGAGCGTGAGGCGGTCTCCGACTGCCCCATGCGCCGCCGCCGAGGAGGCCGGCGTAGAAGGGCGTACGCGGACGCCCTTCTACCTCCTTAGTTGAGGCTGCGGTGGCCCCCGGGGTGCGGGTGTGCCACTGCGAAAAGGCCTCGAGGTGGCGCGCGCGCGGTGTCTTCCGCGCGCCACTTGACGAAAGACCGGGGGGTGTTAACCCCTAACACCCCCCGAGGAGGGGGCCCCCACCCCAGGGGGCCCGGCGCTGTCGGGTTCGGTGGATGAATCTCCGTTTCCCACGTTCCCGACACTAAGCGCACTGAAGGCACAGCAGTGGTTTTAGTGGGTAGTCACTGCGGTAGGTGCGATGAGCCCCGGCAGCGGGGGGAGCTTGCCTACCGGGTTGAGCCCCACATACCCCTGCCGTCTGGCACCACCCGGACGGCGGGGGATGCGTAAATGCATTTCCACTGCTAAACAAAAAAAAAAAAAAAAAAAAAAAGGTTAGGTTAGGTTAGGTTAGGTTAATGGGGGCGCGGGTCAGACAACCTCCTCGTGGTGCGCCCTGGGCAACGTGAACCCTCGAGTCTCTGCGATTTTAGCGGAGACTCGAGAGTTGACGGCAAATAGTCTGACAGGGGTGGGAGGGAAAAGTGAAAGTGTTGGGGAAGTGATGGCTGGGAGAACAGTGGGGGAAGTTATTGGACAACGGGGGGGACAGGGAGATTACACATTCACACATTTTTACACACCACACATACAACATGACACACCACATCCAAGCACTTCATCAATTCATACACACAGATACACACATAGTCACATACACACCGACGCATAAGTACAAGGAGAGGAAATAATCATGAAAAAGACGACAATTAAAGTTAGTCCACGGGTGGGTCCCGCCTCAGGCGGGGAATCCCACCAGGGTGCCTCGGTGCCCTGCTGCCCCGTTGTATACGTGGGGGGCAATTGCCGTTTGGATTGTGATAGGAGTAGTGGAAGTGAGAATGGAGGAAGGAGTAGGAGCGGACGTGATAGCGAGAGAGAGGACCGAGAAGGTCAAAAGAAGGAAGAAAGGAAGAAGGAAGATTGGCCCCAACTACCGCCCCGGGCCAATCAGCGCGATAGAATGAAAGAGAAGAAGCCTGAAGAAAAGAGCTCGGGCGAAAGCGGCCGAGAAAGCCAGAAAGAGCAAAGACAGCAAAAGGCGGTTTCGCTACTCCCATCTTGGGCCAACCAAGGGGAGAGAAAAGTGGAGAAGGAGAGAGACAAGAGTGTGGCGTCCATATCCTCGGGATCCGAACGGAGTCTGAGAGTCTTGGTGGAACGCCTTCCGACACCGATGTCTTTCGGCCGCCTCAGTGACGGCGAGGCTGGACGTAAGAGAAGAAGAGGATCGGATGAGGACACCCCGGAGTCATCAGACATTGAGGGCGTGGCTCGGGCTCCACGAAAGATGTCAACGACGCTCCGGGGCCGGGGACTGGGGAGACCTCCATCCCACGGGAAGTACGTGGGCTTGGCGAAAGCCAAAAAAGACCTGGAAGAGGCTCAACGTGCCGCCGAAGAGTCTGATCGGGCTACAAATAAGGCTGCGAAAGAACTGGAGACAGAGAGAAAAGTCGCCGAGTGGACTCGAAACAATATTCGGAGTTCCCGGCTGTTCTCTGTCTCTGGATCCGACATGGACCAGTCTGACCAGGGGACCGACATCGAAGACGACGTGGCGATCATTAAAATGATTGCCACCAAGTCCGGAAACTTAAAGGGAGGATACGTTCGGGCCCTTAAGAATGTTGCAGCGGCCATATCTGAAAAGTGCCAACGGATGGCAAAGAAGAACAGATCAGAGGAGGAGGCGAGACTAAGAGCCGAAAACTCTCAGCTTCGGGCCGCCATGGACACACTCCGCAAGGAGTTTGACCAGGTCCGGGCTGAGATGACTCGGCTAACAGAAGCGGTCGGTCGTGCGCATCATGAGAAGACCCAGCCGACGCGGCAGCCTGGTCCCCCCAGTGAAGAAGAGTCCCTGCGGAAGTTCGCAGTCATGGTGGGGACCATGATTGACGCGAAGATGGCGGTGCTTGAGCCCCGCCTGCTTCCGGCCCAGCGTGAACGCCCACCGCTGGCAGCTGACACTCGTAGGAGGGAGTCAACAGAGGCGACGGCTGCACCAGAGACTCAACCAGCACCGCTTAAGCAGACGGCATCCCAGGCGGAGAAGAAACGGAAGAAGAAAAAGGCCAAGGAAGGAGGCAAGGTCCCTCCGCCCCCGCCTCCGGCGGCTCCTCTTCCGGCCGTCACGTCAGGTGGACCAAGCGATGTGCCCTCCTCCCCGCAAGAGGGATGGAGCGCCGCGGTCAAAAGAGGAGGAAGGGGAAACCCCCGACCCACCCAACAGACTAGACCAATCCAGCGCCGGGCTGCACCATCAGCAGCCAAGACCAGCGGGAAGGCCAAAAAGAGACGCATCAGGGGTCCCAAGACCTCAGCCATCGTCCTGACACTACGTCCAGAGGCCACGACGAGAGGACTGACATACAAAGAGGTGCTGGTCAGAATGAAGACCAGCATATCTCTTTCCAGTGTGGGCATCACTGGAGGCGTCAAAATCAAAGAGGCACAGACAGGCGCCAAATTGATTGAGATCCCCGGATCTGGCAGCGACGCCCTGGCCGACCAGCTAGCGGCGAAGATCCGGGAGATCCTTGGAGACGATGTCTGGGTCACGAGGCCCGTGAAGTGCAGCGAGCTGCGCATCACGGACCTCGACGAGTCCATCACGGCGGAGGAAGTAGCCGCTGCCGTCGTAGCAGAGTCGGGATGCAGCAGGGAGTCCCTCAAGACAGGCGATATCCGCCGCGAAGCTCGCGGTCGTAGGGGGTTCACCCTGTGGGTGCGGTGCCCGACAACAGCGGCAAAGGTCCTGGCCCAAAAGCGGACTATTTTGGTGGGATGGATTCCAGCGAAGGTTACCTTACTGGAACCCCGTCCGCTCACCTGCTTCCGCTGCATGGAGCTGGGGCACGTCTGCGGCAAGTGCGACTCCGACGTTGATCGGAGCGCACTCTGCTACAGATGCGGCAAGGAGGGCCACAAAGCAGCGACCTGCTCAGCGGATCCCCACTGCAGCCTGTGCGCGGCCGCAAATTTGCCGGCGTCGCACAGAGTGGGGGGCAGGGCATGCGTCGCCGCTGCAAAGAAGAGGTCCCGGAAAAGAGGTACTCAGAGTGCCCAAACAACGGGTCCCCAAGCCTCACCAGAGGCCATGGACGAGGGGGTTCCAAGTAGAAGCGGATAATGGATCACACCCTTACCCGCTTCCTCCAGTGCAACATCAACCACTCCGCCCGAGCCCAGGATCTCCTGACCCAAAGCATGGCAGAGTGGCTGATCAACATAGCCGTCGTCGCGGAACCTTATTTTGTCCCGGAATCGGACCATTGGGCTGCGGATCGCGACTCCCTGGTCGCTATTGTCAATCGGCCCTCCGCTGGCTCCCCTCCCTTTGACCATGTAGCAAAGGGTAGGGGATGTGTAGCGGTTACCATGGGTGGCTTAGCGATTGTGGGGGTGTATTTTTCTCCCAACAGACCTCTCGTTGAATTCGAGGGATTTCTGGGAGAACTCTCCGCACTTGTGGAAAGCAGTAGGCGGTCCCGCCAGGTGCTCGTCGTTGGAGACTTCAACGCCAAATCCCCGGCGTGGGGGTCCCCGACGACTGATGCCCGCGGTGATCTCCTTCTAGAGTGGTCCGTGCAATCCGGTTTGGTCATCCTCAACCGGGGGTCGGAATACACGTGCGTGCGGCAACAGGGCGGATCCATAGTGGACATCTCGTTCGCATGCCCCGCCCTGGCGCGCCGTGTTTTAGGCTGGAGAGTCTGCGTTGAGGCGGAGTCGCTGTCCGATCATCGGTACATCCGATTTGACACCTCCGCCACCGCCTCGAACCCCAGTCAACCGCCCTCAGGGGCACGAGAGGGACCGCGTTGGTCGCTGACACGCCTCGACCGAGATCATCTCGAGGAGGCGCTCATAGTGGCTGCGTGGGAGACGGCACCGGAACGTCCAGCGTGTGTCGAGGCTGAGGCGGAATGGTTCGGGGCTGCGATGACGTCTGTCTGCGACGCATCAATGCCCCGCGTAACAACCTTCCATCCTCGCCGTTGCGTGTACTGGTGGTCTGCCGAAATTGCGGCACTCCGCACTGCGAGTATCGCGGCGGGCCGCCTATACACGCGACACAGACGTCGCTACAGACGACATCGTCACGACACCGACGAGGAAGTAGAGACCGCTCTCTTAAACGAGCATCGAGTGTGCAAAGAGGCTCTTCAGCGGGCCATTGAGCAGGCCAAGGTACGAGCGAAGGAGGAAATGCTTCGGACTTTGGATGACAATCCTTGGGGTAGGCCCTACCTCATGGTTAGAGGCAAACTGCGCCAGTCGGCGCCGCCCCTCACCCAAAGTCTGGAGCCGCAGTTCCTGGAAGGCGTGATGTCGACTCTGTTTCCGAGCAGAGGCGCACACACGCCGCCGGTGATGGCTCCGCCTCCCGGCACAAGAACTGCCGACACCTCTATCCCTGCCGTCACGAGGGAGGAACTCAAGGAGGCCGTGATCAGACTTCGGTCGAAAAACACGGCCCCCGGACTCGACGGGATACCGGGCCGCGTTTGGGTGAAGGCCTTAGAGCTCGATGACCTCGCGTCTCGACTCAGGGGCCTCTACTCCGCGTGCCTGGAGCGTGGTCAGTTCCCTCTCAAGTGGCGTAGTGGGAAACTTGTGCTTCTCAAGAAGGAAGGACGACCGGCGGACTCACCCTCCTCCTACCGCCCCATCGTCCTTATTGACGAGGTGGCAAAGCTCTTCGAGCGAATTATCGCCGCCCGCCTAACGAACCATCTTCGCACTGTTGGGCCAGATTTTACCGACAATCAATATGGCTTTCGTCTCGGTCGATCAACGATCGAGGCCATATTGAAGTTGAAGGACCTGACTGAGGGCGCTGTACACCGGGGCGAGGTTGCGTTGGTGGTGTCCGTGGACATCTCCAACGCCTTCAACACCTTGCCCTGGGAGTGCATTCTCGCGGCGCTCCGATACCACGGGGTGCCCGAGTACCTCATTCGGGTCATTGGACAATACTTGCCGCACGTCGTGTCCTACATGACAAAGCACGGCATAAAACATCACCCGATGTCGCGTGGAGTCCCGCAGGGTTCGGTCTTAGGACCAATCCTGTGGAACTTTGGATTTGGCTGGGTTCTTCGTGGGTCGACCCTGCCCGGGGTCTACTACCTTTGCTTCGCCGACGATGTCCTAGTCATAGTCCTGGGAAAGGACTACAGGTCGGCGAGTATACTGGCCACGGCAGCGGTGGCCCACATTGTATCCCGAATACGGAGGCTCGGGCTGGAGGTGGCCCTTCACAAGACCAAGGCAATGATGTTTTCCGGCCCTCGTAGAGGACCCCCACCTGGGGCTCACATCATTGTCGGTGGCGTGAGGATCGACATCCAGTCGACCCTCAAATACCTGGGCCTGACATTGGATAACCGGTGGGGTTTCCGACAACATTTTGCGGCCCTGGCACCACGGCTGCTGAAAACAGCATCGGCCTTGCGTAGGATAATGCCCAACCTTAATGGGCCTCAGGATGCGAGTCGCCGTCTCTATTTGGGAGTCGTGCGGTCCATGGCCCTGTACGGCGCTCCTGTTTGGGCTCGCGCCCTCTCAGCGAGTGCCGTCCCCCTCCTGCGAGCGCCTCAGCGCGCAATCGCGATAGGGGTGGCCAGGGGATACCGCACCATATCCGGAGAGGCGGCCTTACTTCTCGCTGGGTCAATCCCTTGGGATTTGGAAGCGCAGGTTTTAGCGACGGTATATGACTGGCGTATGGGCCTTCGCACTACCGGGATAAGTCCTGCTCCGCGCGAAATTCAACGCCGCAGGGAGCTCGCCTGCCAGGACGCTATCGAAGCGTGGAGAGAGCGTCTGGAGCGCCCGAGTTACGGCACACGCACGGTTGAGGCCATCCGTGATGTCCTCGACGAGTGGCTCTACCGGCGACATGGCACACTCACGTTCAGGCTGACGCAGGTCCTGTCGGGGCATGGTTGCTTCGGCGGGTACCTGTGTCGTATAGCCCTGAGGGAGCCGACGCCGGTGTGCCACCACTGCGGAGCCGAGGAGGACTCGGCGCAGCATACGCTTGAGGAGTGTCCGGCCTGGTCGGACCAGAGGACGGCTCTGGCCGCCGTCATCGGCACTGACTTCACTCTGCGGGCCGTAGTTCGCGCTATGGTCCAAGGGGAGGAGTCCTGGACGGCGGTGGCCTCCTTCTGTGAGCAGGTGCTCATGCAGAAGGAAGCGGCAGAGCGCGAGCGTGAGGCGGTCACCGACTGCCCCATGCGCCGCCGCAGAGCTGGCCGAAGGCGAAGGGCGTTTCCGGACGCCTTGCGCCCTCCTTAACTGAGGTCGCGGCGACTATCCCGGGGAGCGGGACAGCCGCCGCACATAGGCCTCGAGATGGTGCGCGCGGTGTCTTCCGCGCGCCTCTCAGTAAGTCCGGTGCACAACACCGAGGACGGGGTTCCCTCTTTTGAGGGTCCCAGCGCTGTCGGGGTTCGGTGGACGCATCTTTAGATTTCCCATGTCCCCGACACAAGCGCCGAGGAAGGAGACACAGCTGTGGTTTAGTGGGTATTACTGCGGTGGATGCGATGAGCCCCGGTAGCGGGGGGAGCTTGTCCACCGGGTTGGTCATCAACTGAAGCCTAGCTGCTTCTAAGTATATCCGGGCTTCAGCCTCGGACAGACTTGGAAGTGGCCAAGGCCGAAGTTGTTGGCATTGAGTCCCACATACCCCGACTATTGGCTCCACCCAATGGTTGGGGATGCATAAAAGGCATTCCACTGCTATAACAAAAAAAAAAAAAAAAAAAAAAAAAAAAAGGTTAGGTTAATGTAGAAGGCGTACGCGGGGCGTACGCGGACGCCCTTCTACCTCCTTAGTTGAGGCTGCGGTGGCCCCCGGGGTGCGGGTGTGCCACTGCGAAAAGGCCTCGAGGTGGCGCGCGCGCGGTGTCTTCCGCGCGCCACTTGACGAAAGACCGGGGGGTGTTAACCCCTAACACCCCCCGAGGAGGGGGCCCCCACCCCAGGGGGCCCGGCGCTGTCGGGTTCGGTGGATGAATCTCCGTTTCCCACGTTCCCGACACTAAGCGCACTGAAGGCACAGCAGTGGTTTTAGTGGGTAGTCACTGCGGTAGGTGCGATGAGCCCCGGCAGCGGGGGGAGCTTGCCTACCGGGTTGAGCCCCACATACCCCTGCCGTCTGGCACCACCCGGACGGCGGGGGATGCGTAAATGCATTTCCACTGCTAAACAAAAAAAAAAAAAAAAAAAAAAAAAAAAAAAAAGGTTAATGTGCGGTGCCATCTGTGGATGCTCCGCCAGCTGACTCAGTTGGCACCGAAGCAGAGGGGTCTGCAAAATGTTTGGCTAGGGAGGATGGCCTGGGGCGCGGGTCAGACAACCTCCTCGTGGTGCGCCCTGGGCAACGTGAACCCTCGAGCCTCTGCGATTTAAGCGGAGACTCGAGAGTTGACGGCTAATAGTCTGACAGAGGGGGAGGGAAAGTGAAAGTGTCGGGAAAGTGATGGCTGGGGGAACAGTGGGGGAAACAGTTGGATTATGGGGGGGACAGGGAGTTTACACATTCACACACACATTTTTACACACAGCACATACAACACTACACACCACATTCAAGCACTACATACAACTCATACACACACACACACACACACTCAGATACACACGACGATTCAGAAAGGGAGTTTAACATTATGAGAGGAACACTAGCAAAAAAGAGTCCACGGGTGGGTCCCGCCTCAGGCGGGGAATCCCACCAGGGTGCCTCGGCATCCTGCTGCCCCATAGTATCCGTGGGGGGCAACTACTGTTCAAGGAGTAATGGAGGGAGCGAGAAGAGAGGGGAGAGTAGGAGTGAAGGGAGAAGTGATAGTGAGAGTAGCAGGAGTAGGAGTGGAAGGGAGAGAGAGGGCTGCAAAGGTAAAGAGGAAGATAAGAAGAAGAAGAGTACCTTTGGCGGCGCGAAAGGGAAAGGGAAAGGGAAAGGCCAAGCAGGCAAAGAAACGGAGAAGACGGAAGAGATTGCCAGGGACAAGAGTCACCATGGCAAAGAAGGAAGGAAGGAGGACTGGCCCTTGCCACCATGGGTCAAGAAAGGAGAAGAGACAGGGAATGGGAGCCAAAGTGGCGAAAAGGATAGGGAGAAGGTAGCGAGCCAAGATGGCAGAAAGGAGGGTGAGGGAAGCGTGGTGTCGCTGTCCTCCGGTTCCGTGGGAACCCGGAGGAGCCTAAGGGTGGTGCTGGACCGAACCCCTTTAGCGGCGTCCTTCGGTCGTCTTAGCGACACCGAGGGCCGAAAGAGACGCAGGGAATCAGAGGACGATACCCCAGCATCCACAGACACTGAGAGTGCTGCTAGAGCACCACGCAAGGTGTCTTCAGCCAGCCGGGGCCGGGGTCGCCCTCCGACCCACGGCAATTATGTAGGTCTGGCAAAGGCCAAGCGTGACCTTGCCATGGCCGAAAAAGCCGCCGCCGAGGCCGAAAAACAGGCCCAGGAAGTCCAACGGGAACGGGAGGTCATGGAGTGGACCCGAGAAGTGCAAGCTCGGAACCACTCCAGACTGTTCTCGATGTCGCCGTCAGATGCGGAGGGAACAGAGGTGGAGCTGGACATCGACCGGAGGACCCGGGATGTCAAGGAGACCATCCTCAAGGTCGCCACTCGATCTGGCAACCTGAAGGGCACATTCGTAAGTGCCCTCAAGACGGCGGCCAACGGCCTCGAGGACCTTGTGGCGGACCTGTCCAACGGGGCGGCGGTGAGACGGGCAGCGAAGTTTGAGGCGGAAAACATCCGGCTTCGGTCCGAGCTGAACAGTGTCCAGAAGAAACTGGACGCTGTCCTGGCCGAACAGGAGCGGATGAGGGCGGAGCTGGCCAGCTGCCGCCGTCGCCCTGATACGGTGGAGCCGCAGGCCGCCGAGCCACGGCAGGGGTCCCAGCCACCGGGACGCCTCCCACTGGCGGACGAGGACTTGCGCGCTATCATGGTCCACATCGGGACCATGGTGAACGCCCGGCTGGATTCGTTCGAAGAACGAATTCCCCCGGCCCCGCGGATCCGTCCCCCACTGGCGGCGGACTCGAGAGGGGGTCGCAATACCGAGGTCCAAAGGGCCCAAGAAGATGGAAGGAAAAAGGAAGAAGAGAAGAAAAAGAAAGAGTTGGAGAAGAAGAAGAAGGAGTTAGAAAAGAAGAAGGAAGAAGGTAAAAAGAAGAAGGGAAAACAGAGGAAGAAGAGCGGACCCCAAACATCGAGCCTCCCGCCACCGGTCCCCCAGGCGGGGCCGAGCGCTGAACCGAGTGCGGCGTCAACCTCCGGCAATATGACCTGGAGCACAGTGGTCGGGCGTGGCAGGAGGGCGACTGGCCCTAAACCGGCCCAGCCTGCACAACGTGCCCAGCCGAGACCTGTGCCTGTGCCAAAGGCCAAACGAATGAGAGCCCCTAGATCAGCGGCCATAGTTGTCACACTACGGCCAGAAGCTGTAGCTAGGGGCCTCACATACAAGGACGTCCTGGCAAAAATAAAGGCCAGCATTACCCTCTCCAGTGTAGGCATCACTGGGGGGGTAAAAATAAAGGAGGCCCTCACCGGAGCGAGGCTCATCGAGGTCCCCGGATCTTCGAGCGACGGCCAGGCTGATTTGCTGGCCGAAAAGATCCGTGGAGTATTCCCCGAAGATGTTTGGGTGACGAGGCCCACGAAATGCGTCGAGATGCGTGTCGTGGACCTCGACGAATCAGTGACACTGGAGGAGGTCGCTGCTGCCATCGTTGCTGTAGCGGGCTGCCCCAGAGAGTCGCTAAGGATGGGGAACATCCGCCGCGAGGCACGCGGTCGGCGTGGCTACTCTCTGTGGCTGAGGTGCCCTCTTGCAGCGGCAAAAACCCTAGCCCAGCAGCGGTCCATCATGGTGGGGTGGATTCCGGCCAGGATTTCCCTGCTGGAACGTCGCCCGCTCAGCTGCTACCGTTGCTTGGAGCTGGGGCACGTCTGTGGCAGGTGTGACTCCGACATCGATCGGAGCACACTGTGCTACAGATGCGGTCAGGACGGACACAAGGCGGCTACCTGTTCTGCAAATCCCAACTGTGCCCTGTGCGCGGCCGCTAACTTACCGGCGTCGCATAGGGTTGGAGGTAGAACGTGCGTGGCCGCCGCAAAAAAGAGGAGGAACACACGAAGAGGCCTACAAACGACCCTCAACGTGCGCACCCAGGCCTCCCCGGAGGCCATGGATCAGAGTGCTACCACCAGAAGCGGATAATGGACCACACCATTACCCGCTTCTTGCAGTGTAATATCAACCACTCCGCCCGGGCTCAGGACCTCCTGTCCCAGAGCATGGCGGAGTGGTTGATAAACATAGCAGTCGTCGCGGAGCCGTACTTTGTTCCCGACGGGGAACATTGGGCGGCCGACCGCGACGGCCTGGTAGCAATAGTTACCCGGCCCTCCGTTGGCTCCCCTCCCTTTGATCACGTAGCAAAGGGTAGGGGATGCGTGGCGGTTACCCTGGGTAACCTATTGATAGTGGGGGCGTACTTTTCGCCGAACAGGACCCTCGCAGAGTTCGAGGGTTTCATAGGGCAACTGTCGGCGTTAATAGAGGGCAACAGACGATCAAGGCAGGTGCTCGTCCTTGGGGACTTCAACGCCAAATCCTCGGCGTGGGGGTCCCCGACGACTGACGCCCGTGGTGACTGCCTGCTAGAGTGGTCCACAACATCCGGTTTGGTCATCCTCAACCGGGGGTCGGAACACACGTGCGTGCGGCAACAGGGCGGATCCATAGTGGACATAACGTTCGCATGCCCCGCCCTGGCGCGCCGTGTTCGAGGCTGGAGAGTCTTGGTGGAGGCGGAGTCGTTGTCCGATCATCGGTACATCCGATTTGACACCTCTGCCGCCGCCTCGAACCCCAGTCAACCGGCCCCGGGGATACGAGAGGGCCCGCGCTGGTCGCTGACGCGCCTCGACCGAGAACATCTCGAGGAGGCGCTCTTAGTGGCTGCGTGGGAGACGGCACCGGAACGTCCAGCGTGTGTTGAGGCAGAGGCGGAATGGTTCGGGGCGGCGATGACGTCCGTTTGCGACGCTTCAATGCCCCGCGTAACAACCTTCCAGCCTCGCCGTTGCGTGTACTGGTGGTCCGCCGAGATCGCGGCGCTCCGCGCTGCGTGCGTCGCGGCGGGCCGTCTATACACGCGACACAGACGCCGCTACAGACGACATCGTCGTGACAGTGACGAGGAAGTGGAGACCGCTCTCTCAAACGAGCACAGACGGTGCAAGGAGATGCTTCGGAAGGCCATTGAAGAGGCGAAAGTGCAAGCCAAAGAGGAAATGCTTCGGACTTTGGACGACAACCCTTGGGGTAGGCCCTACCTTATGGTACGAGGCAAACTGCGCCAGTCGGCGCCGCCCCTCACCCAAAGTCTGGAGCCGCAGTTCCTGGAAGGCGTGATGTCGACTCTGTTCCCGAGCAGAGGCGCACACACGCCGCCGGCGATGGCTCCGCCTCCCGGCACAGGAACCGCCGACACCTCTATCCCTGCCGTCACGAGGGAGGAACTCAAGGAGGCCGTGATCAGACTTCGGTCGAAAAACACGGCCCCCGGACTAGACGGGATACCGGGCCGCATTTGGGTGGAGGCCTTAGAGCTCGATGACCTCGCGTCTCGACTCAGGGGCCTCTACTCTGCGTGCCTGGAGCGTGGTCAGTTCCCTCTCAAGTGGCGTAGTGGGAAGCTTGTGCTTCTGAAGAAGGAAGGGAGACCGGCGGACTCACCCTCCTCCTACCGCCCAATAGTTCTTGTCAACGAGGTGGTAAAGCTCTTTGAGCGTATCATAGCCGCCCGTCTGAACAACCACCTTCGCACCGTTGGACCAGATTTTACAGACAACCAGTATGGCTTCCGAATCGGTCGATCGACCGTAGATGCCATACTGAGGTTGATGGACCTTACTGGGGGCGCTGTACACCGGGGCGAGGTCGCATTGGTGGTGTCCGTGGACATCTCCAATGCCTTTAACACCTTGCCCTGGGAGTGCATTCTCGCGGCGCTCCGTTACCACGGGGTGCCCGAGTACCTCATTAAGGTCGTAGAAAGGTACCTGCCACAGATTGTCGCCTACACAACCCGGACTGGCACCAGATTCCACTCGACCTCTCGCGGGGTTCCGCAGGGTTCGGTCCTAGGACCAATCTTGTGGAATTTCGGGTTTGGTTGGGTGCTCCGTGGGTCGACCCTTCCCGGGGTGTACTATTTATGTTTCGCCGACGACGTCCTGGTGGTAGTCCTTGGTAAGGACTATCGTTCGGCGAGCATCTTAGCGACGGCAGCGGTGGCACACATTGTGTCCAGGATACGGAGGCTTGGCCTGGAGGTGGCCCTTCACAAGACCCAGGCGATGATGTTTCACGGCCCACGCAGAGGACCCCCACCTGGGGCGCACATCATTGTCGGAGGCGTGAGGATCAACCTCCAGCCAACCCTCAAGTACCTAGGATTGGTCCTTGACAGCCGATGGAGCTTTAAGCCGCACTTCGCAGCTCTTGCGCCGCGGCTTCTAAAAGTGGCATCGGCCCTTAGGCGTATTATGCCCAATTTAAATGGGCCCCAAGAAGCGAGCCGCCGCCTCTATTTGGGAGTCGTGCGGTCCATGGCCCTGTACGGCGCTCCTGTTTGGGCTCGCGCCCTCTCAGCGAGCGTCGTCCCCCTCCTGCGAGCGCCTCAGCGCGCAATCGCGATAGGGGTGGCCAGGGGATACCGCACCATATCCGGAGAGGCGGCCTTACTACTCGCGGGGTCCCTGCCATGGGACTTGGAGGCTGGCGTGCTAGCGTCGGTCTACGACTGGCGGCAGCGCCTTCGAGCCGGTTGTAGGGAGCGGGGGAGTACACAAATGAAACGGATGAATGCTGGATTAATACTGACTATATTCTAGTAATAAGATTCCTATTAATACAGATAAATGCGAGTACATACTTAATATTACACCTCTACATCACCCACCTTATTTAAAAAAAAAATTGATTATACATGTTTTTTTTTTTGTTTTAATTCTACAAAGCTACATGATACAATTTAGTTCGGTTTTTATGAACCACGTCTACCTTACCCTTTTCATTTATAATTCTTACATTTGGTGATTCATCTCTTACAACTTTAAAAGGACCTAGATATATTCTATCAAACTTGTTTTTACATGTTTCATTTTTAATTAAAATTAAGTCATTTTCCTTATATTCTGTAGGGTTAACACTTTTATCATACTTAGTTTTTCTAACAATTTTACTTTTTGTCAAATTATTCTTTGCTTCTCTTTGAGAAAGTTGCAACCGATATTTCAATCCACATGGATAATCGTCAAAATTATAGAGAGGTTCTAAATCATTTATTAAATTACTAGGCAGAGAACACTTCTTACCGAATACCAATTCGAAAGGCGTAAATTTAGTCTCCGTATGCACTGTCGTATTATATGCAAAACACCAAAATGGAAGCCACTTACTCCACATTTCTGGATGATTCTCAGTTTGTATGCGTAAGAATGCATTCAGATTTTTATGTGTAACCTCCAACGCTCCGATGGACTGGTGGTGGTAAGCTGTTGAATTAAGTTGTTTTATATCTAATAGTTTACATACCTTTTGAAAAACCTCCGAAAGAAACTCCTTTCCTCTATCTGTTGCAATCTCTTTTGGCACACCATATCTAAGAATAAAATTATTTACTAAACTATTTGCTACTTCTTCAGATTTTTTAGAAATTAATGGATACGCTTCAACGTATTTGGTGAGTTCGCATTGTAATGTTAGGATATAGCTATTGTTACTGACGTCCTCGTCTAATGGACCAACTAAATCTAAATAAATCTTTTCAAATGCAGTATTTGCTGTACTTGTTATAACCATTGGTTCTCTTGTTGGTAACGAGTACTTTTGTTTTTGACATTTGTCACATCGTTTTATAAAATCTTTAACGTCTTTCTCAATACCCGGCCAATAATAATATTTCTTTATATTGTTTGACATCCTTCTAATACCAGCATGGCCACTACTAGGTAATAGATGGAAATCGTTTATGATGACACGTCTATCATCTTTGTTATCAATTCTTTTAATATTATTTAAAATACAAATTCGTAGACCGGTTCTATCGACATGTCTTTTTAACTCTTCTACTAATTTCTTTATGAATATTTCATTATCTTTATTCTTCATTATAAAAATTTCTTCTATATTCAATTCCGTACAAAATTTATCTAATTCCCTCACAAATTCGTCTCGCGTCATTTGTGATTGAGAGTTTAGAATTTTTACGTATATTATTCTTTTTTCTTTTACGTAACACAATATTTTATTCTCTTTAGTAATACTCTTACTCTTAATTAATACTTCTAATTCTTTTTTATTTAAGAATTTTAATTCTACAGATTCCTTCGGTTTAATATGAGTATTCACGATTTTGGGTTGCGCAGGCCTCAAATCAGTGTCTACCATATCAACTGAAGTCTCCGAATTATTCTTTATTTTTGCTTGTGCTCTCGTCATTACACTAACTACATGTTTGTGCATTTCTTTTAAGTCATCAATAGTGATTCTAGACAAAGCATCTGCAGCTGCATTGTTAGAACCCTTAATATAATTTACTTCAAAGTTATATTCTTCTAAAGCAATTCTAAACTTCATTAGTCTACTTGAAGGGTCTTTCATATTAAATAAATATACAAGAGGCTTATGATCGGTAGTGATCTTAAATGGTCTTCCAAACAAATACGGTCTGAAATACTTTACAGCCCAAACTATAGCTAGTAATTCCTTCTCAATGACTGGATAGTTCTTTTCCCCTTTGTTTAATGATCTACTTGCGTATGCTACTGGTTGACCATTTCCGTTTGCTAAAATTGCACCGATAGCGTAATTTGAAGCATCGGTCTGAATAATGAATTGATTTTCTGGTGCGAAATCTGGATATTGTAATACTGGAGGTGATGTTAAAAGTTGTTTCAAATTGTCAAATGCGTTCTGACATTCAATACTCCATTCAAAAACTACGTTTTTTCTACTTAAGTTATTCAAAGGATATGCGATTTCAGCAAATTTTGGTATAAATTTTCTATAATAATTAGTAAAAGCTACAAATCGTTTCACTTCGTCCGCATTTTTTGGAATTGGATAATTTTTAACTACATGAATTTTATTGGGATCTGGTGCAATACCCTCCTTAGATATTACGTGACCAAGATATAGAATATCTTTTCTTAGGAAATCGCATTTTGACGGATTTAATTTTAAATTTACTGAGCGAAGTCTTTCAAATACATCTTGCAAGTTTTTATTATGAGAATCCAGATTTCTACCAAAAACAATCAAATCATCAAGATATATTAAACATTTCTCAAAGTTAAGACCTGCCATAGCTATTGAAATCATTCTAGAAAATGAACTAGGACTTGTCTTTAACCCCATAGGCATGCGGGTCATTTGGTATTGGCCTGAACAAAATGCTGTGTATTTTCTACTTTTTTTATCCAAATTAATATTGTAATATCCTTGATGTAAATCTAAATGAGTGAAATAAATGCTACCTGATAATGATTCTAAAGTTTCAGTAATATCTGGCAATGGGTACTTGTCATCTTCGATACAATTATTAAGTTTTCTGTAGTCAATCACTAATCGCCATTTTTTAGTTGAACTTGATTTCTTAGGTACTAATAAAATAGGGCTAGACCAGTCGCTCTTACTAGGTTCTATTATTCCTTCTGCTAACATTTTATCTATTTGACTTTTTATTTCAGGTTTCTGAGAAACTGGTAACCTATATTGTTTTGAAAACACTGGACTTGTATTTTGTTTTAGATTTATCGTATGTGTATACAAATCTGTAGTACTTAATGTATCACCTGGTAAATAGAATATATCTGCATATTTTGCACAAATATTTTCTATATTTTTTCGTTCTTCTTTATTTAAATGATTAAGTTGCAATTCCGAAAATAATGATTTTACTCGATCAGCATCTTTGTTTGTTTTATTGAATGTACAAAGGCTGTAGTTACTCAATCGTTCGATAGTTGGATTAATTTTATTTATTGATACATTTTTATCAGTAATATTAAGTATTCTAATAGGTATACGCCCGTTTTTTGGCGTGGCAATAGAATTCGCTATAAAAACTCCATCAATTAATTCTTGTGAAAAAACGACACAGTCTTCTTTAAAGTTTGTTTCAATAAAATGTATCGATTCACTCCTAGCATCAATTCCTAAAGTAATATCACATGCATTAATGATTGGTAATTGACAACAAGTACTAAATGTTTGTAAAGTTACACTATTTTTACCGAAGTCTAATTGTGCTTTATATTCATTAAGGAAATCACGACCTAGAATTCCATTTGATTGTACTGGCAAGTTATTAAAAACATAAAACTTGTGACTAATCATCTCATCTCCTAAAAGTAAAGGCATAAAAACATATCCAATTGCTTGGACTTTGCCTCCTAGTCCGTTTACAGTTACACTCCCTTTATGGATTGGAATGTTCTGTTCGACTACATGTTTATATTTGTAAGCCGATAAAGATGCCCCAGAATCTAATAGAAATGAATATGTTTTCTTAGAATGTTTTGATGAATGTAAAGATATATAACAGTGACTATCGCTAGATAAAATTGTGTTTTCATTATTAGTCTCGAAAAAACTGAGTACTATCCGGTTCAGTAGTATTTTCTTGGATGTCATTCATAATATTTATATTACGTTCATCTCTTATCCTTTGATTTCCTCTATTAGAACGATAAAAGTTACCTCTTTGTTGTCTTGAGTTAAAGTTGCTCCGTCCACGGTACCACTGACCTCGTGTTGGGGTTGTACCACGTCCTTGTGCTCTTGCTCGACCTCTGAACGAATTAAAATTATTTCTACCTCCGCGTTGACCTCTGTTGCTGCTTGATCTATTATTATAATAAGTTTTATTAGTGTACATACCCATGATTTCTCCAGACGTAGCAGCTGAGGACACCTCCTCATCCTGGGCGTCCTGGATGGCGTCCTTCAAGGAGCTGTATTTTCTCGCTGTTAAAATAGTGCTAAGCCTACGGTTTCGTAAGCCATCGGTAAATCGTTTAATAGCAGTTTTTTCATTAATCGGTTTTAATATTGTATATGCTTCATCATTACCATTAGCCTGAGAAACCGTAAGATTAACAAATAAATCCGTGATCTCTTTCCCGTAATCAACAATTGATAAGTTATTCTGTCTAATTTTATTCAATTTATCTGATATAGCGGTTGCACCTTTCTTACATAACAGAGAATTTTGCATGTCACAAATCAACTCTTTAACAGTATCATATTTTGATTTTAATTTCAACTTTGCTTCTTGGGACAATCGACTTTTAAGGACAAAATTAATTAAATTCTGCTTACAAGAATGTTCTTTTAATAATGAGTCATAATATTCAATATTATCTATCAATTGCTTAGTGTTAGGTTCTTCATTAGTCATAATAGGTAAAAGGCTTAAGGCCGTTTTTAAATCAAAGGTATTCATTTTTGATGAACAACTACCACTCTGACACAATAATAAAATATCTTCATATAATTGTACAATCTTTCGACAGTAACTTTCTATTAATAATGTATCTTCACTGTTAAAATACTTCTCACTGACCTTTTTTTTAAACTGTAGTAAACAATTTTCATATCGTTCATAAATTACATTTGCATCAATTAACTTATTTTCTAACACTTTTCCTACTCGTCTGCTAGAACCGATTTTTATTAAATAAACTTTAATCCTTTTTAACTCATCATATAAGGTTAAAAAAAATATCCATAACTTACCGACATAGTAACGTAATTCAAAACAGTAAATACCTGTAATACATAACAAATAATTAGTTAATCTAAATTTAGCTTTCATTCAAAGACAATTGTTGAAGTATGCACTTAGGTCCAAAGTTCAGTTATCGTATATGGTAACGCGCTGCATATTTTTAGGATGCGTCATTCGTCACGAAGCGCGCGACTCACGGCGAATTATAGCACTGATATTATTATTATATAAGACGATTACACACTTAAATTTTATTATCTCACTTGCATTTCACTGGTTAACCGATTACTTTAACACGCTCACACGATGTCTGGATATAATTTTGGTGCTTCTGGAGCCCCCGGGTGCTGCTGCCGGCGAAAAAGCGACCTCCTTATCGCTGTGCGGTTAATCTCTCTGGTTATCCACTTTTTATGGCATTTCTTGTAGAGCCGATACGCGAAACATCCCATGCCAACAAGTAAAATTAGCAGGATACTGATCAGGATCGCGGTCGTCGTGGATAGGTGGTCTCGAAACTCGTCTAAACTGGAGTTGTTATTACCCCCGGCCGCATTTTGGACGATAATGGTGTCTTCTTTAGACTGCGATTTTCCCATTTTTGATAAAATTATCTCGATTCACGACTTTCACGAGTGAGTCCAAGACACAACAAAACCGAAGTGTTTCCATTTGTTAGAATGCTAATGTGACAAAGATATCAAAATCGCGGCGTCAGCCCGGTCGACTCCTCAGGCAGGGTCGCCATGTAGGGAGCGGGGGAGTACACAAATGAAACGGATGAATGCTGGATTAATACTGACTATATTCTAGTAATAAGATTCCTATTAATACAGATAAATGCGAGTACATACTTAATATTACACCTCTACAAAACAACCCAGCCCTCCGCGAAATCCAGCATCGCAGGGAGCTCGTCCGGTTAGATGCTGTTGATGAGTGGAGGGCTCGTATGGAGCGCCCGAGTTTCGGCAGACGCACGGTCGAGGGCATCCGCGATGTCCTTGGCGAGTGGCTCTACCGGCGTCATGGCACACTCACGTTCAGGCTGACGCAGGTCCTGTCAGGGCATGGCTGCTTCGGCGGGTACTTGTGTCGCATAGCCTTGAGGGAGCCGACGCCGGTGTGCCACCACTGCGGAGCCGAGGAAGACTCGGCGCAACATACCTTGGAGGAGTGTCCGGCGTGGTCGGACCAGAGGTCGGCTTTGGCTGCCGTCATCGGTTTTGACTTCTCTCTGCGAGCCGTAGTTCGCGCTATGGTTCAAGGGGAGGAGTCCTGGACGGCGGTGGCCAACTTCTGCGAGAGCGTGCTCGCGCAGAAGGAAGCGGCAGAGCGCGAGCGTGAGGCGGTCTCCGACTGCCCCATGCGCCGCCGCAGAGCTGGCCGAAGGCGAAGGGCGTTTCCGGACGCCCTGCGCCCTCCATAACTGAGGCCGCGGCGACTATCCCGGGGAGCGGGACAGCCGCCGCGCACAGGCCTCGAGGTGGCGCGCGCGGTGTCTTCCGCGCGCCTCTCAGCAAGTCCGGTGTACCACACCGAGGACGGGGTTCCCTCTATTGAGGGTCCCAGCGCTGTCGGGGTTCGGTGGACGCATCTTCGGATTTCCCATGTCCCCGACACAAGCGCCGAGGAAGGAGACACAGCTGTGGTTTAGTGGGTATTACCGCGGTGGATGCGATGAGCCCCGGCAGCGGGGGGAGCTTGTCCACCGGGTTGGTCTTCAGCTGAAGCCTAGCTGCTTCTAAGTATATCCGGGCTTCAGCCTCGGATAGACTTGGAAGTAGCCAAGGTCGAAGTTGTTGGCATTGAGTCCCACATACCCCGACTATTGGCTCCGCCCAATAGTTGGGGATGCATAAAAAGCATTCCACTGCTATAACAAAAAAAAAAAAAAAAAAAAAAAAAAAAAAGGGAGGATGGCCTGCTATCAAGTGGGTCATGCGACTCACTTGGACCAGGGGGGAGGTCGGTGGTGAACAGGGGGCGTGGAAGACCCCCCGTTACAGGGGAGTATGTGGGCCTGGCCCATGCCAAGCTGGCACTCGTGAAGGCACAGCGGGAGGAGCTTCGCCTTGAGATGGAGAGGGAGGTTCTGGAAATGTCGCGGCAGGCGCGCGAGTATAGGCCCCCCGCTCTCATCAACAGTCCAGTGGAGGTGGCGGATGAGGACCTGGTAATGTCGCTGACCAAGAAGGCCTCGATGCTCATAGACGTAATTGTCAGGATTGCGGATAAGTCGGGGAATCTTAAGGGCACCTTTGTAAGGGCACTCAAGGACTCGGCGACAGGCATTACCGAGGTAGTCGATAAGCTTGCGCGTCGGACGGTCACGGAGGAAACAAGGCGTCTACAGGACGAGACGAAGCGCCTCCAGGAGGAAACAAAGCGGCTTCAAGATAAGTCGCAGCAGCTCCAGACCAAGGCGGACGAGCTTCAGGGCACCGTGAGGCGGTTAGAGGAGGACAACGGCAGGCTGCAGAAGGAAGTCGCTGAACTCCGAGGAGGGATGGAGGTGTTGAGGGCGGAGTGCAGGGCACCGCCTGTGCGCGCGCCCCCAGTGAGTGGGAATGTGAACCCGAGGGCAGGGGACTTGGTCCAGGAGGCTGTGCTTCGGATTAGCAGCCGTCTTGACTACGTGGAGAGGCTGATGCAGGCAAACGGAAGGCCTGGATCTCGGCCTGTTACGCCGGTTGTGATGGCGGCTCCGATAGTTGACAGGGATGTTGGTCAAGCGGCGTCGGCGGGTCCAGTGGGTCCAGAGCAGGAGGCGGAAAGAAGGGCTCGAGAGGAGAGGACGAAGAAGAAGAAGAAGAAGAAGGTAAAGAGGAAACGTGCACCAGTACCTGCACAGTCGACCCTGGCACCTCTTACGGAGACTGGCCCCACAGAAAGATCGGCGGCTAGCTCGGAGGGGTCCTGGACGAAGGTCGGAAAGAAGGGGGGAAAGGCGAGGAGTGCACCTAAGCCGCCACCTGCCCCGGTGCCGAAACAGCGTCCGCCGCGCTCTTCCGCGGTAGTGATCACATTGTCGGAAGAGGCTACGGAACGAGGGGTCTCGTACAGGGACATACTGGCAAAAGCCAAAGCGAACATCACCCTTCAGGAAGTAGGGATTAAAGAGGGAGTCCGGTTTCGGAGAACGCAGACTGGCGGGGTCATGTACGAGATCCCCGGCGGTGATAGTGGAGCGCAGGCGGATGTACTGGCGCAGCGGCTGAAGGCAGTTCTCCAGGAAGACGGTGTGAAGGTGCATCGTCCAGTGAAGTGCAGTCAGATTCGAGTTTCGGGCCTGGATGACTCTGTGACGTCTCAGGAGCTGGCGGAAGCAGTTGCGAAGGAGGCAGGCTGTTCGGTGGGTCTCGTGAAGGCAGGGGAGGTACGGCTGGACTATACAGGTCGGGGGTACGCTATTGTGAGCTGCCCAGTAGCGGCTGCAAACAGACTGGCATCCAAGAAAGTGATGATGGTGGGCGGCTGGGACAGGGCGGTAATCAGGCTGCTAGAACCAAGGCCAGCTATATGCTTCAGATGCCGAGAGGTGGGGCATGTAAGAGCCAACTGCACTTCCGTGGACCGAAGCAGGGCATGCTACCGTTGCGGCAAGGAGGGTCATTTGGCAGCGGAATGCGTCTCGGCCCCACATTGTGTCGTTTGTGCAGCGGCAAACAAGAGGGCCAACCATCGGACAGGCTCGAAGGCGTGCATTCCTCCGAAGAAACGGAAATGGAGGGGACCAGCGAACGGACAGCCGGGAAACAGACCATATGAACATGGAAGAGCTTAGGGTACTCCAATGCAATATCAACCACTGCGCCAGAGCTCAAGACCTGTTGATGCAGAGTGCAGCTCAGTGGTCGATACAGGTGATGGTGGTGTCTGAGCCCTACTTTATACCGGATCGGGATGACTGGGCGTGCGATGTGGACGAGGTGGTGGCTCTCTCCGTTCGCCTATCTGCAGGCTCGCCGCCCCTGGAACTTGTATCGAGGGGCAGAGGTTGTGTTGCTGCTCTGGTGGGCGGGGTTTACATCGTGGGCGTTTACTGCCCACCGAGTAGGACGCTAGCGGAGTTCGAGGGGTTTCTCTTGCAGGTGCAGGGCCTCATGGCGCACGGACAACCCCGACCAATCCTCGTGCTCGGAGACTTTAACGCAAAGTCCACAGCGTGGGGTTCGCCGCGTACAGATGCCAGAGGTGGCGTCTTGGAGGGGTGGGCGTTGTCTGTGGGCCTTTCGCTGGTGAACCGAGGGGCAGTGGACACCTGTGTGCGGCAACAGGGTGGGTCCATTGTGGACCTGACCTTTGCGTCTCACGCTCTGGCGCGCCGTGTCCAGGGATGGCGCGTTCTCGAGGGGGTGGAGACATTGTCGGATCACCGCTACATCCGCTTCTGTATCTCCGCCCACAATTCGGAAGCTGGTCGTTCTCGCTCCCTGGGTCCATGCGGGCCTCGGTGGTCTCTGAAGACCCTGGATCCGAGCAAGATGGAAGAGGCGATTATCGTCGCGACGTGGGCTGCTGCGCCGGACAGGCCGGAGGATGTGGAGGAGGAAGCGTCGTGGTTCCGCGCGAAGATGACGGAGGCGTGCGATGTGGCCATGGCGCGTGTCGGCCCTCTCCGCTCGTCCAGGTCGGTATACTGGTGGTCCCCGGAGATAAGGCAGCTGCGGGAGTCTTGTGTGGTGCACATGCGGGCTCTGCAGAGGCATAGGAGGCGTAGGCGTCGTCTTGCGAACCATCGGCGAGTCGAGGAGGCTTTGCTGGATGCTTACAAGACATCAAGGGAGAGTCTACAGGTAGGTATTGCGCGGGCCAAGGATCGAGCTGAAGAGGAGCTGCTGGAGTCTGTGGAGTGTGACCCTTGGGGGCGCCCTTACCGCCTGGTCCGGAGTAAGCTGCGTCCGCGGACCCCCCCGCTCACACAGAGCCTTCGGCCGGAGGTGCTGGATGGTGTGATGTCGGCCTTGTTTCCCAACCCGGGCCCGCATACACCGCCGAACATGGCTCCCGTAGCGGCGGATATTCAGGAGAGTGAGGTTCCTGAAGTGACAACGGAGGAGCTAAAGGCGGCGCTGGCAAGGCTGCGGAATACGGCCCCCGGGCCTGACGGCATTCCTGGGCGCGCCTGGGCAGCGGCCCTCAAAGTCAAGGATTTTGAATCCAGACTGAGAGGGCTGTTCTCGGCGTGCCTGGAGCGGGGTAAGTTCCCCGAGACATGGCGCACGGGTCACCTTGTGCTGCTGAAGAAGGAGGGGAGACCGGCCGAGTCACCGTCGGCATATCGTCCGATCGTGCTGCTTGATGAGGTGAGTAAGATCTTCGAGCGGGTCATTGCAGCGCGATTGAACCACCACCTCTCAACTACTGGACCAGACTTGTCCGAGAACCAGTTCGGTTTTAGGGCGGGCCTTTCCACCCTTGATGCCATACTGAAGGTAAAGGGTCTCAGCGGTGACGCGGTAAGGCAAGGTAAGCTTGCCTTGGCTATGTCGGTGGACATCGCCAACGCTTTTAATGAGATCCCCTGGGAGGTCGTCAACGAAGCACTCAAGTACCACCGGGTGCCGTGGTACATTCGACGCGCTATTGGTGAGTACCTGTCACGGAGGGCGGTCAAGTACCCGGGTAAGTCGCGGTGGTTTTGCTGGGAGATGTTCTGCGGTGTCCCGCAGGGGTCGGTCCTTGGGCCGCTCCTGTGGAATATCGCGTTTGACTGGGTGTTGCGGGGCGCTAGACTGCGGAATGTCTTCCTCGTCTGCTACGCTGACGACATACTCATAGTCGTGGTAGCGCCAGACTTCCGCAGCGTGAGGATCCTCTCGGCAGCTGCAGTGGCTCTCATAATTGAGAAGATTAGGAGGTTGGGTCTACGGGTGGCACTAAACAAAACGGAAGTCATCTGCTTTCACGGCCCGCGCAACGCTCCACCTGCTGGGGCGCACATAATAATTGAGGGTACCAAAATCGACATCAAGCCGCACCTCAAGTATTTAGGTCTGGTGCTGGACAGCAGATGGAAGTTTGAGCACCACTTCAACATCCTCGAGCCCAAACTGCTGAGGGCGGCGGCGTCTCTGCGGCGACTGTTGCCGAATTTGGGAGGGGCTGGAGAGGTAACGAGGCGGCTGTACTCTGGTGTGGTACGGTCCATGGCGCTGTACGGGGCTCCGGTGTGGGCGGACTCCTTGTCGGAGCGAAACATCGCTCGGCTCCGCTCTGCACAGCGGGCGATGCTGGTTGGTGTGGTGCGGGGGTATCGCACCATTTCCTTCCAGGCGGCGTGCGTCCTTGCGAGGATTCTCCCATGGGACCTGGAGGCGGAGGCTCAGTCGGCAGTGTTCCACTGGCGACTGACCTTTCGGCTTAGAGGGGACCTACCAGCGCACAGGGAGGTGGAGGTGCAGCGGGCACGGATCCTGGAGCGGATGTGGGAGGTGTGGCGCCAGCAGACAGAGCATGCGACGCATGGGGTGAGTATCTCGGGCGCCATCCTCCCGGTGTGGAAGGAGTGGCGGGACAGGTCTCACGGAACGCTGACGTTTCGCATGACGCAGGTGCTCACAGGGCATGGTTGCTTTGGGAGTTATCTCTCGAACGTGGCCAAACGCGAGGAAACTCCGGGGTGTCATCACTGCAGCGCGACGATGGACACAGCGCAGCACACCCTGGAAGTCTGCCCTGCCTGGGTTCAGGAGAGGACGCTTCTTGCATCGTGCATCGGGGGTGACATGTCGCTGCCCGCAGTGGTTCGTGCCATGGTGGGGAGCGAAGCGGCGTGGCAAGGGGTGGCGGACTTCTGTGAGGCGGTGATATCGCAGAAGGAGGCGGCGGAGAGGGTCCGGGAGGACCTTGCGGCGGTGGGTACCATCCGCAGCCGGAGGCGAGGTAGGAGGAGAAGGGCGTTTGGGGCAACCCACGCCTTTCAGCCTCCATGAGGTGCACCGGGGGGACCCACCCCCCAACTGTGACTTGGGACGGCGACAGCTGCGCGCTATCTGGAGGGAGATGACAAAGGGTCCCTTGTACCCTGAGGTGAGGCCTTAACAGGTTGACGCGTACCGGGGCAGCGGAGAAATGAGTGATCATAGCCCGTACCTCGGTGTAAGCGGTGAGTATGGTTTGACATAGTGGAATGGTTTAGTGGGTATTACTCGGCCGAACTGTGAGCCCCGGCAGCGGGGGGAGTGCGACCGAGTTGGGTTGTTGGTGGGGGGTTTGGCTGTTGGAGCCGTTCTGGGACTATCTCAGTGCGGCTCCGGCGGCTACGGCCTCCACTGATGGCCGTGAGTCCCACATAACCCGGTTGCTTGCCCGAGTAACCGGGTATGCGTAAAAGCATTCCAAACCACTTTAAAAAAAAAAAAAAAAAAAAAAAAAAAGGTTAGGTTAGGTTAGGTTAGGTTAGGTTAGGTTAGGTTAGCTATCCCGGGGAGCGGGACAGCCGCCGCACATAGGCCTCGAGATGGCGCGCGCGGTGTCTTCCGCGCGCCTCTCAGTAAGTCCGGTGCACCACACCGAGGACGGGGTTCCCTCTTTTGAGGGTTCCAGCGCTGTCGGGGTTCGGTGGACGTATCTCCGGAATTCCCATGTCCCCGACACAAGCGCCGAGGAAGGAGACACAGCTGTGGTTTAGTGGGTATTACTGCGGTGGATGCGATGAGCCCCGGTAGCGGGGGGAGCTTGTCCACCGGGTTGGTCTTCGACTGAAGCCTAGCTGCTTCTAAGTATATCCGGGCTTCAGCCTCGGATAGACTTGGAAGTGGCCAAGGCCGAAGTTGTTGGCATTGAGTCCCACATACCCCGACTATTGGCTCCACCCAATGGTTGGGGATGCATAAAAGGCATTCCACTGCTATAACAAAAAAAAAAAAAAAAAAGGTTAGGTTAGGTTTTTTTTTTTTTTTTTTTTTTTTTCCTGTCCGGGCGCTTTCTGGCCCGGCCCGCGAGCTAATTAAGTTTCAACAAATTTATCTTTATTTCATATCATAAGTTTCTCTATACAATATTGTTCTTATTCTAGTATTACATTAGTATTACAGTTTTCTTATTTCATCTAATTATGTTCATTACAATAACATTTCTTGGGGTAAAACAGGATTGCCATACTCCCTCTGACGTTATCAGAGACCTTTGTTACCTTTGTTTGAATTTTTACCTTAAATATTATCTGGTTAGTTTAGTTGGTTTTATTTCTTTTGTTTACTTTTTCTATAACTATAGTGCAGAATTTTAAGAATTTGTCTCTTTTTGCGTTGGATTTTATTAATGTTGGTGCTTTTTGTTTTGTTATGTTTTCGTCTAGTGCCTGCTCTGTTTCAAAACGTTCAATGCCGAATATAGGACATTCGAAGACCACATGTTCTACCGTCTCGTGTATGTTTGGGTCACAGGGACATGCTGGGCTCTCTGCACACCTAAAGCGAAACAGATACCCCGCCAATCCACCATGTCCTGTTAGTGTTTGGGTGACAAAGTTGGTGATAGTTATCCTTCGCACTATCCTATATGCCTCTTTGGCGTCTGGTAGAAATATTTTTGTCGTTTCAGCTGTGGTTTCTGTTTTGTACCTCTCATTCCATTCATCAATCGACTGCTCCCGGAGTTGTCGCTTGATGAATGAAATGGGGCACTTATCGTAGTCCGGTTTCTTTTTTAATTTGAGGGCTGCTTCCTTAGCCAAAACATCCGCTCTCTCATTACCCTCCAGTCCAGCGTGAGCTTTTATCCAGAACAGGGATAGTTCCTTATTTTGTTGCTTTATGGTACGTAGGTTTTTACGAATTTTAACCGCCAGCGGGTGGGTTGAGCTAAAGTTTTTAATTGATTCCAGGGCTGATCGCGAGTCACTGTACACTCCGTACGTTTTTTCGGATCTTTTAATCACCTCATCCGTTGCACTGGATATGGCCAAGAGTTCCGCTTGGTAGACGGTGCAGTGTGCGGCTAGTTTTTGTTTGAGGGTCTTTGTCTCTGCGTTGCCGCTCCAAATGGATATCGCCGCTCCGACTTGACCCCCAATTTTGCTGCCGTCAGTGAATATCTTCACTGTCTGGGTGTTATTCTCTTGCACTTGTTGTTCGTCTTCCAAGTTTATGAACTCCAGGCTCATATTCTGCTCCGGGTGTGGTGCCTCCAACGTCGGTGCTCGCTCCTCCACTTCCCGGTCGTCTGGTCCTGGCTGTGACACCCCCCTCTTGGCCTCGTATAGTGCGGCTGCTTCTTTAATGCGGAGGTCCAAGGGGAGTATACCAGCCAGTATCAGGGCCGAGTTAAGGGAGACTGTCCTGTAAGCTCTTGTTATTTTTTGAGCAAACCCCCTTTGCATTGCGTTTAGTTTTTTACGTACGCTCAGTTTTGTTGCTGCAGGTGCCCAAGCACTGGCGGCGTACAACACTATGGGTTCTATAGTTGCCATATAGATGGTCCTGATAATTTCAGGGTTCAGTCCCCAGCTGATCCTGGCTGCTCGCGATAGTTGCTTGTAGATGTTTGTTGCTTTTTTCATGATGTTGGCTACATGGGTATTGAATGTTAGCTTATCATCTATCGTGAGCCCCAGGATCTTAATCTCTTTAGACATTTCAATGTCGATCCCGCCCATGTTCAGACGCGGGGTGTCGAACTTTAGTTTTTTAGTAATGACCATCGCTTTGGTTTTTTGAGGTGCGAATTTAAGTTTGTTCTCGACACCCCACCTCCGAACATGTGCGAGAGCTGCATTGGCCTGTCCTTCCACTTCCCTAGCCTCTTCCCCGTCGAACACAAGCACTATGTCGTCTGCGAATGCCTGGACATAGTAGCCCTGCTTCTCTAGCTCCTTCAACAGGTTGTCCAGCAGCGCGTTCCACAGGATCGGACCACCAATGGATCCCTGCACGCAGCCCTTATTGGTGGTCTTCGTGTACTCCACGCCGCCGTATCTCACGGTTACCTTTCTGTCTTTGAGATAGCTGTCCATTACCTGTCCTATGTTGAAGGGGCTGCCTTCCTCTGCCAATTTAACTTTTATGGCCGGCCACCATGCGCCATCGAAGGCGCCCTCTATGTCCAGCGAAACCATCGTCACCAGTCGTTTTTGAGCTAGTTTTCCACGTACGTGTCGCATCAGGTCATAGAGGGCGTCTTCGGTGCCTCTCTGGGGCATGAAGCCATATTGGCGAGTACTTAGTTTTGGAAGCAGGTGCCATTTTAGTCGTCCGATGACTAGTTTTTCGAAAATTTTTCCTAGTACTGGCAGTAAGCCTATTGGCCTGTACGATTTCGGGCTGTGGTAATCGTCTTTTCCAGGCTTTCGGAGGACTATCACCGTTGCTTCTTTCCAGGCCTTCGGGAAGTGGTGCAACTCCAGACATTTGTTTGTCAGTGCGAGGAACAACTCTGGATCTGTTTTAATTGCTTGGTGGCAGATGTCTGACGTCAGTCCATCTTTACCCGGAGCCTTCTTTGGGTTGAAGCTTTCCACCGCCGACATTAGCTCTGTTTTTGAAAACGGTGGGTCATTTTTTGCATTATGACCCGTTACGTTTCTTTGTTCCGCTTTGATTCTTGTCCGTCGGTGGCAATCTTCGTCTTGTGTTTTCAGGTCCTCCGGGTAGAAGGTCTCTGCCAGTAGTTTGACCGATTCTTTTTTGTTCAGTGTTGTTCCTCCCACCGACAAAGGAATGTCCGGTGTCGCCGCTTTGGTGCGACTAATGACCCTATATATACCCTCCCACATTCCTTCCCTATCCTGTTTTCCACAGAATTTCTTCCAACTCTTTGTCTGTGCTTCGTCTGCATTTATTTCATATTCCGTTTTCTGTTTCAGGTACTCTTCGGCTACTTTTTTCTTGCGGGACGGCGCTGCACAACAGATTCTTCTTTTCTTCGTGGCTACGTCGAGTTTCCGGTCTTCGAGCTCCTGGGACCACCACGGCAAGGTAAGTTTTAGGTTAAGTTTCTTTTTAGGTATAGTTTTGTCAGCAGCATCGGTTATTGCTTGTGTGTAATTTTGAACTAGTTCGTCTATTTCAGTTGTATTTTTTAAGGACTCTACTGTATTTTTATTGAGGTTTTTCTCCAGAAGTAATTGGGCCAGTTTCTCACGAAACTGGTTCCAATTAGCTTTTTTAGTATTATATTTTCTGGTGCTGCTGGCAATATCCTCTCCTATTGAATTTTTTAAACCCAACCTAAAAGTGATGCCGTTGTGGTCAGAGCTTGTCAGTCCCTGATCGACTCGCCAGTCGTGTATTAGGTGGAAGATTTCCGTTGTACAGGCCGTCACGTCTACGAAGCTGGTGAGTACGTTGGCTCCTCTTACTGTCTCGAAGGTTGGGATATTGCCTTCGTTGAGGATGTTAAAGCCCATCTCGTTCAGAGCACCTTCCATTTCCTCTCCTTTCTTATCCGTAATGTTCCCGCCCCACCAGATGTTCTTGGCATTGGCATCCCCCCCCATTAGGATCTTTCTGGTGCCTGCCGTTTTTTCCACTTTCCTCAGGTGGTCAAGGAACGTTTCAAGGCTTTGTACGTCGGGCTCAAAATAGAAGGATACTACTAGGATTTCCCAGGCTTTGGTACTAAGTTTGACCACTGCGATGTTATTTGTGGTCAAATCTGGTTGAAGTTCGGCATCTATTGTATGGTCGTAGACTGCGACTGCTGCCTTGATGACACCCTCGTTTTGCCTTGAGTTCTGAAAGATCCTAACTCCCTGGTAGTTCCTGAGCCTCCCTATTGCCCCGACGTACGGCTCTTGAATTAAAGCAAAGGCCATCTTCCTCTTGCTTGCCTCAAGCATGAGCTCTTGTGTTGCAAGGGCTTTCCTCTGGAGGTTTGCTTGGGCTGCGAAGTATGGCCTCTTGTTTTCTGGTTGTGGTTTAGTGCCGGGGGCCACTTTAGCAATATGCTACGGTCGTTCGCGCTATTGAATCCCACTTCTGCCGTACCGGACAGTCTCCGCTGAACGCATTGTGGTCAGCCCTGTCCAGTTTGGCAGATGCGCAGTTGCAGCATTTAGGTGAGATCCTTGCTTGCCAGTCAGCACATTCCGCCTTCATGTGAGGCCCCCCACAGTGGCAGCAGGTCGGTGTTGTCTCACTGCAGAATCTCCGGCTGTGTCCGTATCCTAGACATGTCGAACATTGGACCAGCGGTGATTGGTCAACAACCCAGACGTTTTGCAGGTCAATCTTCACTACTTTTGCCTCTGTCAATCTTCCCCACAACTTTGGCGAGACCTTGGCCACTATGTGTCTTTGATGAGGATTTCTGGCTTTTCGTGAATATTTGATCGTGAGTTCTTCGGCAATGTTGATATCTTTGATGAGGTCATTATTTTGTTTCTGCAGGGCTTTTATCACCTGATCGTCGGTGTTATAGTTTAATACGTCTCTGAACATAATCAGGGGGTCTTTATTTTTTATTTCTGCTACTTCTAGTGTTTCTGTCTTCTTGAGTCTTTCTTTTACTTTTTCCCTTTCCTCTACTGTTTTACAACCTATGATTATTTTCCTATCTTTTGCCTTTCGTACTCTTTCTACTGTTACCCACCCCTCTTTGGCGTCCATAGCTTCTCTAATTTTTGAGAACACTTGGTCGCCGGTGTCCTCTTTGTCTCTTGAAGTGACAACAACAGAGTGCAGCACCTTCGGTTTCGCAATTTGCGTTTCCGAGGTACCCGCTGCTACACTTGCGTACGTTGTCTTTTGTAAAGTTTCCTCTTGCTTCTTTAACTCTGTTTTTAGGCTCTCCATTTTCTCGTTGCTCTCTTGCACTAGCCTACTATGTTCGGCTAGTGTGGAGAGCAGGTGAGTGATGTCCGTGGCGAGAGTGGTTGGCGGTGGGGAAATGAGTATATCTGCTCCTTCGGCCTGTATGGCTTTCCGACCTTTGTCCTTTGTCTCCTTTCCTTCTTCCTTTCTCATCTTTTTTCCGTCCTCCTCGGACTCTACCACGAGACGGTACAGCCGCTCTACCGCCGCGACGACTCCATCCTTGATCTCGGTCTTCGTATTCCTCGAGTTTCCGAGGTGAAACTTTGCCTTCATAAGGCAGGATTTCGCCTCGGCAACCCTGTTGGGATACTTGGTCGGGCTCTTGGTGAATGTCGTCTCGGCAGGAGCGGCCCCCCGGGCTATCGTGATGGGGTCCGAGGTTTTCTTTGTTTTAATTATTGTATTTTTCTGTTTCAGGGTTCCTGGTGCTGCTGGTGGTTGCTGTGTTCCAGCCTCCCACTCTCCGATGCTGCGCCTCACCTGCGACGGTTGTACAGGAGCTGTAGAGGGGCTTACCCTGACCGTCGGGGAGGGCGCTGCTGGGGAGCTGGTTGGACTGGAGCTGGTCCTTTTGGCAGGTGTGTGAAACATGGTGACAGGTATGTATAAAGGTAAGTTGTTGTGTTGTAAGTTAAGGTAGCAGTAATAATTTAAGGCAACTCGGATCTCGAGAATGTCAGGGGGGTCTGTTCTGGCTTGTATTTATAGTAGGTAACAATGTATTGTTAACAATTTTTATTTTGGTTGTACCTCGTTGCTGGTATAGCTAGTATACTGGTCAACTCCGGTAAGTAACCTTTTTATGCAATATAAATTACTTGTAGCGGTAAGAATATAATAATATGAGGATTGAAAAAATAATTAAAATGTAATTCAACAATAATAAAGTAATATAATAGTCAGTGTTTAAAGTCTCTATGTAAAGTGTAGGGACTGGTCAATCTTTGGTCCACGCTTGGCGGGGTCAATAACAAATAACAAGAAATAATTTAAATAGCAAATGAATATTCAGGGTAAATAAGGTTAAAATAGTCCACGCGCTGCGGGACTAGTAATTAAAAGTCAAAAAGTTGGTTAGAAACCAAGTACAAAACAACAAAGCAAAAAACAAATTAAATAATTATAGCAAAAAAAATTTTTGCCATAGACTCTCCGACTATAAGGATTTTTGGTAGTCAGTTGTGAAGGGCTCTTTGAGCTGGTTTCAAATATGGAAACCACGTCGCCGTAGGTCTAAAATTGCCGGAGTTATGACGTTTTTGAAATTTTGTCCTGTACGGCCTGTAAATTTGGAACCTCGGTTTCTCCGGTATTATTGGTCCTATCGAGTCGGGACTTCCTTGGGGGGGTACAGGAGCACCAGGACCGTCGGCTCCGCGGAGAACCTGAAAATCTTTTCAGGCCTGAAAAAAGTTTCTGTCCGCCACGGGATCCGGTAGCCTCCAACACGGCTGCGCCAACCCCAAAAACCCCGACACGATATGACTTCTAGGGCCGAAGATATTTACCAGACAAAATTTCAAAATGGCGTCCAAAATTTGACCTACTTTCTTATTTTTGAAGGTAAACTGGTCGAGTTTGGGCTCAAAATTCGTGGAAATGGGAGCCTTGTCCAATGCTGTACGTTTTGAGCCCTTCGCAACTACCCCCGATTTTTAAGAACACAAAAACACATAAAAAATTTTGAAATATTAGAAATTTCGTAATGTATCAACAAATTATATCTAAAAAATGATCGAGTTAGTAATAATAAGAGTCTTATGTCTATATCTATGCCTAGGGTTAGTCACACTAAACTAAAAGTTGGGTTTCGACTACCCTCAATTTTTTGAGGGTTAATATCTCCAAGCGCCGTCGTCCAAAAATTCCAAAATTTTGTAGGGGCTAAGGGGTCCCCTCAGTCTTCCGATTGGTTAGTTAAAAACAATATGTCGTAGATCGCTTTGCGAAGATATTCAAGGGTCAAAGTTCAAAATTCTTTAAAATGGTGTAACTCGCTGGAACTTAGCTGTTTTTATCAGGAAAAAGCGCCTCCCGACTGCTCTCGTTGGCCGCTCTCAGGATCCAGTGTTTGTTTGCGCCAATGTCGTCTAGTTTCGTGGCTCAAAAACACGTGGTTTTTGTTTTTTTGGCCTAAGCCACGAAACTATGGGTGATCTTGAAAAACGCGACGTGCAGGGGTGTAGGGGCACGCCGGGGCTTCCCAACCCTTGTTTAAAAACAGGGGGTCGTCACTGTAGATCCAGAGTAAATCACAGTTGAAGGTCCAGAAAAGCACTTTTTCACTGATAACTCACTGAAATCCAGGCCGATTTTTGCGCGGATGCGTGCGGCGGGTGCGCCTCGTGATTCCGCGTATTTTGATATATTGCACTGGTTTTTCTGACACAATTTCGATTTTTCGCGAATTATTTCGTGCGGAGCGAGTGAAAAATGATGCGTTCTCGAGCGAGTTTCGAGTGCGACTGGGTTAGGTTAGGTTAGGTTAGGTTAGGTTAGGTTAGGTTAGGTTAGGTTATTCCCTGCATGGAGCTGGGGCACGTGTGCGGCAAATGCGACTCCGACGTGGATCGGAGCGCATTATGCTACCGATGCGGACAAGAAGGGCATAAGTCGGCGACCTGCTCAGCGGATCCCCACTGCAGCCTGTGCGCGGCCGCTAATTTGCCGGCGTCGCACAGAGTGGGGGGCAGAGCATGCGTTGCCGCCGCCAAACAACGGAATAGACATAGACGTAAGGGCCCACAACCATCAGTTGCCCTCAACGTGCACCCCCGGGCTTCTTCGGAAGCCATCGGTCATGCGGCTACCAGTAGAGTCGGATAATGGATCACACCACTATCCGACTCCTGCAATGCAATGTCAACCATTCCGCCCGCGCTCAGGACCTCCTGTCGCAGAGCATGGCGGAATGGTTGATAGGCATAGCAGTCGTCGCGGAACCGTACTTTGTTCCCGACGGGGAACATTGGGCGGCGGACCGTGACGGCCTGGTAGCTATAGTTACCCGGCCCTCCGTCGGCTCCCCTCCCTTTGATCACGTAGCAAAGGGTAGGGGATGCGTGGCGGTTACCCTGGGTAACTCGCTGATCGTGGGAGTGTACTTCTCGCCGAACAGGCCCCTCGCCGAGTTCGAGGAATTCCTGAGGGGCCTTTCGGCGATGATCGAGGGCAACAGGCGGTCAAGGCAGGTGCTCGTCCTTGGGGACTTCAACGCCAAATCCTCGGCGTGGGGGTCCCCGACGACTGACGCCCGCGGCGACTGCCTTGCAGAGTGGTCAGTCTCGAGCGGTCTGGTAATTCTCAACCGAGGGTCGGTTAACACGTGCGTGCGACAACAGGGCGGATCCATAGTGGACATCACGTTCGCATGCCCCGCCCTGGCGCGCCGTGTTCAGGGCTGGAGGGTCTTAGAGGAGGCGGAGTCGTTGTCCGATCATCGGTACATCCGATTCGACATCTCCGCCCAGACCTTGGACCCCGGCCCCCCGACTCGAAGGTTGCGAGACGGTCCCCGTTGGTCGCTGTCGCGCCTCAATCCGGATCATCTGGAGGAGGCGCTCCTGGTGACGACGTGGGATCCAGCACCGGACCGACCCGTGTGTGTCGAGGCGGAGGCGGAATGGTTCGGGGCGGCGATGACGTCCGTCTGTGACGCGTCAATGCCCCGCGTAACTACCTTCTGCCCCCGTCGTTGCGTTTATTGGTGGTCTGCCGAGATTGCGGCGCTTCGCGCTGCGTGCATCGCGGCGGGCCGCGCATATACGCGACACAGACGCCGGTATCGGCGGCATAGTCGGGAAACTGACGAAGCCGTCGAGACCTCCTTAGGGAACGGGTATAGACTGGCCAAGCAAGCTCTGCAGTGGGCCATCGCGGAGGCGAAGGAGCGAGCTAAGGGGGAATTAGCTCAGGAGCTGGACGACAACCCCTGGGGGAGGTCGTACCAGATGGTAAGGGGCAAACTGCGCCAGCCGGCGCCGCCCCTTACTCAATCCCTGCAGCCACAGTTTCTGGAAGACGTGCTGTCTACTCTGTTTCCGAACAGAGGAGCACACACGCCGCCGATGATGACAGAGTCTCTCGGCACAGGTTCTGTCGACACCCCCGTCCCGGAAGTCACGCGAGAGGAACTGAAGGAGGCCGTGATCAGACTTCGGTCGAAAAACACGGCCCCCGGGCCAGACGGCATCCCGGGCCGCATATGGGTGAAGGCTTTGGAGTGCCCAGACTTCGAGTCTCGCCTCCGGAGCCTTTTCTCAGCGTGCCTGGAACGTGGCCAGTTTCCTCGCAAGTGGAGAAACGGGAAGCTCGTTCTGCTCAAGAAGGAGGGACGACCGGCGGATTCACCATCTTCCTTCCGCCCTATTGTCCTCCTAGACGAGGTGGCTAAGCTCTACGAGCGTATATTAGCCACTCGTCTCAAGAGCCACCTTCGCGACGTCGGGCCGGACTTGGCAGACTGCCAGTTCGGCTTTAGGCAGGGGCGCTCCACCTTGGAGGCGATACTGAGGGCCAGGGACCTGACGGGAGGCGCTGTAGACCGGGGCGAGGTTGCATTGGCGGTGTCTATCGACATCTCCAATGCCTTCGGAACCTTGCCCTGGGAGTGCATACACGCGGCGCTCCGTTACCACGGAGTGCCCGAGTACATTTGTCAGGCCCTGAGGCAGTATTTCCAAGAGCGCTTCGTGTCCTACACTACCGGACATGACAAGCGGCGTCGACCCATGTTCTGCGGGGTTCCGCAGGGTTCTGTCTTAGGACCAATCCTGTGGAACCTCGGCTTCAACTGGGTGCTGAGGGGATCGACACTACCTGGGGTGTTCTACCTATGCTTCGCCGACGACGTCCTGGTCATTGCCATTGGCAAGACGTACAGGCACGCGAGCATAGTAGCCACGGCTGCGGTCGCCCACGTAGTGTCACGTATCCGTAGACTCGGCTTAGACGTCGCCCTTGAGAAGACCCAGGCGACGCTGTTTCATGGGCCCCGCCGGGGACCCCCCCGTGGGGCCCATTTAACAGTTGGCGGGGTGCGCATCCCAGTGACGCCCACCCTGAAGTACCTCGGTCTTCTCCTGGACGGCAGATGGAGTTTTCGACAGCACTTCGCGAATCTCGCGCCGCGGCTCTTGAAAGCTTCATCTGCCCTGAGAAGGATCATGCCCAATGTCAACGGGCCCCAGGATGCAAGCCGCCGCCTCTATCTTGGAGTCGTGCGGTCCATGGCACTCTACGGTGCACCTGTTTGGGCTTACGCCCAACCAGCGAGCACCCTACCCCTCCTGCGTGCGCAACGCGCCATCGCGACGGGGGTAGTTAGAGGGTACCGCACCATATCCGCAGAGGCGGCCTGCCTACTTGCAGGTTCCATCCCCTGGGACTTGGAGGCGCAGGTTCTTGCGCAGGTGTATCACTGGCGCATGAACCTCCGCTCCCAAGGAGATGATCCAGCCCTCCGCGAGGTCCAAGTCTTTCGGGACCTCGTTCGCGTCAATGCTATTGACGCATGGAGGGCGCGTTTGGAGCGCCCGAGTTCCGGCATCCGCACGGTCGAGGCCATCAGAGATGTCCTCGACGGGTGGCTTAATCGGCAGCATGGCAGACTCAGCTTTCGCTTGACGCAGGTTTTGTCGGGACATGGTTGTTTCGGCAAATACCTGTGTCGCATAGCTTTGAGGGAGCCGACGCCGATCTGCCACCATTGCGGCGCCGAAGAAGACTCGGCGCAACATACGCTGGAGGTGTGTCCGGCTTGGTCGGACCAACGCATGGCCATGGCCGCCGCAGTCGGTTTCGACTTCTCGCTGCGGGCCGTAGTTCACTCTATGGTCCAAAGTGAGGAGTCCTGGACCGCGGTGGCCACCTTCTGCGAGAGCGTGCTCATGCAGAAGGAGGCGGCAGAGCGCGAGCGTGAGGCGGTCTCCGACTGCCCCATGCGCCGCCGCCGAGGAGGCCGGCGTAGAAGGGCGTACGCGGACGCCCTTCTACCTCCTTAGTTGAGGCTGCGGTGGCCCCCGGGGTGCGGGTGTGCCACTGCGAAAAGGCCTCGAGGTGGCGCGCGCGCGGTGTCTTCCGCGCGCCACTTGGCGAAAGACCGGGGGGTGTTAACCCCCTAACACCCCCCGAGGAGGGGGCCCCCACCCCAGGGGGCCCGGCGCTGTCGGGTTCGGTGGATGAATCTCCGTTTCCCACGTTCCCGACACTAAGCGCACTGAAGGCACAGCAGTGGTTTTAGTGGGTAGTCACTGCGGTAGGTGCGATGAGCCCCGGCAGCGGGGGGAGCTTGCCTACCGGGTTGAGCCCCACATACCCCTGCCGTCTGGCACCACCCGGACGGCGGGGGATGCGTAAATGCATTTCCACTGCTAAAAAAAAAAAAAAAAAAAAAAAAAAGGTTATTCCCTGCAGGGGCGCGTGTCAGACAACCTCCTCGTGGTGCGCCCTGGGCAACGTGAACCCTCGAGCCTCTGCGATTTTAGTAGAGACTCGAGAGTTGACGGCAGATAGTCTGACAGGGGTGGGAGGGAAAAAAGAAAGTGGGGAAGAGATTGCTGGGGGAACAGTGGGGGAAACAGTTGGATTATGGGGGGACAGGGAGATTACACACACACACACATTCTTACACACAGCACATACAACACTACACACCACATTCAAGCACCACACACAACTCATACACACACACACACACATACAGATACACACCGACGTTCAGAAAAGGGAGTTTAAATTATGGAAAGAACACAAGCTAAAAAGAGTCCACGGGTGGGTCCCGCCTCAGGCGGGGAATCCCACCAGGGTGCTTCGGCATCCTGCTGCCCCATAGTATCCGTGGGGGGCAACTTTTGTTCAGGACGTAATGGAGGAAGTGAGAAGAGAGGGGAGAGTGGGAGTGAAGGGAGGAGCGGTAGTGAGAGTAGCAGGAGCAGGAGTGAAAGAGATAGAAAAGGCTGCAAAGGCATAGAGGAAGATAAGAAGAAGAGTACCTATGGCGGCACGAAAGGGAAAGGAAAGGGGAAAGGCCAAGCAGGCAGAGAAAGGGAGAAGACAGTAGTGATTGCCAATGGCAAGGAAGGAGAAAAAGAGGACTGGCCCTTGCCACCATGGGCCAAGAAAGGAGGAAAAGAGAGGGAGAATGAAGGGAGCCAAGATGGCAGAAAAGAGGGTGAGGGAAGCGTGGTGTCGCTGTCCTCCGGTTCCGTGGGAACCCGGCGGAGCCTAAGGGTGACGCTGGATCGAACCCCTCTACCTGCGTCCTTCGGTCGCCTTAGCGACACCGAGGGCAGAAAGAGGCGCAGGGAATCGGAGGACGATACCCCGGCATCCACGGACTCCGAGAATGCTCCTAGAGCACCACGTAAGGTGTCATCTGCCAGCCGGGGCCGGGGTCGTCCTCCGACCCATGGCAATTACATAGGGCTGGCAAAGGCCAAACGTGACCTTGCCCTGGCCGAAAAAGCCGCCGCCGAGGCCGAAAAACAGGCCCAGGAAGTGCAACGGGAACGGGAGGTCATGGAGTGGACCCGAGAAGTGCAAGCTCGGAACCACTCCAGACTGTTCTCGTTGTCGCCGTCAGATGCGGAGGGGACAGAGGTGGAGCTGGACATCGACCGGAGGACCCGGGATGTCAAGGACACCATCCTCAAGGTCGCCACCCGGTCTGGCAACCTGAAGGGCACTTTCGTAAGTGCCCTTAAGACGGCGGCCAACGGCCTCGAGGACCTCGTTGCAGACCTGTCCAACGGGGCGGCGGCGAGGCGAGCGGCGAAGTTCGAGGCGGAGAACATCCGGCTTCGGTCCGAGCTGGACAGTGTCCAGAAGAAGCTGGACGCTGTCCTGGCTGAACAGGAGCGGATGAGAGCGGAGCTGGCTAGCTGCCGCCGTCGCCCTGACACCGAGAAGCTGCCGGCCGCTGGGCCGAGTCCCCTAGATGACGAATCTCTCCAGAGATTCGCCATCATGGTGGGGACAATGATGGATGCGAAGGTGGCCGCGCTCGAGCCCCGCCTTCTCCCGGCCCAGAGGGAGCGTCCCCCGCTGGCGGCCGACTCCCGCAGGAGACGGTCAGCGGAAGTGGTGGAGGTGGTGGAGGTGATGGAGGTCTCGGAGACACCGAGACCCCCCCCACCACCCAAGTCTGGAACCCCGGCCAAAAGGCCAGAGAAGAAGGCCCCTGCGAAGAAGGGGAGGGAAGGGGCTCGCGCTCCGCCATCTCCGCAGCCGTCGACGTCGGCCCTTCCGCCGCCCGTTCAATCGGGTGGACCGCGCGCCGCGCCCCCTCCCCCGCAAGAGGGTTGGAGTGCGGTAGTCAAGCGGGGCGGAAAGGGGAAACCCCGACCCGCCCAGCCAGCTCGGCCAGCCCAGCAGGCTCGACCCGCCCAGCAGCAGACCCGTGCCGCCCAACAGGGCCGCTACGCCCAGTCCCGGGTGCCCCAACCAGCGGCACCCCCGGCCAGAGGCAGAGCCCGGAAGAGGCGCCCCCGCCCCCCGCGATCGTCTGCCATCGTGGTCACCCTCACCCCTGAGGCTGTGGCCAGAGGGCTGACATACAAAGAGATGCTGGTCCGGATGAAGACCGGCATCTCCCTCGCCAGCGTCGGCATCAGCGGCGGGGTGAGAATCAAGGAGGCCCAAACGGGGGCGAAACTTATAGAGGTTCCCGGATCCGGCAGCGATGCCCTCGCCGACCAGCTGGCGAACAGGATCCGGGAGATCCTCAAGGATGATGTGCGGGTCACGAGGCCCGTGAAGTGTAGTGAGCTGCGCATCACGGACCTCGATGAGTCCGTATCGGTGGAAGAGGTCGCAGCCGCTGTCGTTGCCACCACGGGGTGCTCCCGGGAGGCCCTCCGAATCGGCGAAATCCGCCGCGAAACTCGCGGCGGTGGTCGAAGAGGGTATACTCTTTGGTTGAGGTGCCCCACGACAGCGGCGAGAGTTCTGGCCCAGCAGCGGACCGTTATGGTGGGGTGGATTCCGGCGAGGGTAACCTTGCTGGAACCCCGCCCGCTCACCTGTTTCCGCTGTCTGGAGCTGGGGCACGTGTGCGGCAAATGCGACTCCGACGTGGATCGGAGCGCATTATGCTACCGATGCGGACAAGAAGGGCATAAGTCGGCGACCTGCTCAGCGGATCCCCACTGCAGCCTGTGCGCGGCCGCTAATTTGCCGGCGTCGCACAGAGTGGGGGGCAGAGCATGCGTTGCCGCCGCCAAACAACGGAATAGACATAGACGTAAGGGCCCACAACCATCAGTTGCCCTCAACGTGCACCCTCGGGCTTCTTCGGAAGCCATCGGTCATGCGGCTACCAGTAGAGTCGGATAATGGATCACACCACTATCCGACTCCTGCAATGCAATGTCAACCATTCCGCCCGCGCTCAGGACCTCCTGTCCCAGAGCATGGCGGAATGGTTGATAGGCATAGCAGTCGTCGCGGAACCGTACTTTGTTCCCGACGGGGAACATTGGGCGGCGGACCGTGACGGCCTGGTAGCTATAGTTACCCGGCCCTCCGTCGGCTCCCCTCCCTTTGATCACGTAGCAAAGGGTAGGGGATGCGTGGCGGTTACCCTGGGTAACTCGCTGATCGTGGGAGTGTACTTCTCGCCGAACAGGCCCCTCGCCGAGTTCGAGGAATTCCTGAGGGGCCTTTCGGCGATGATCGAGGGCAACAGGCGGTCAAGGCAGGTGCTCGTCCTTGGGGACTTCAACGCCAAATCCTCGGCGTGGGGGTCCCCGACGACTGACGCCCGCGGCGACTGCCTTGCAGAGTGGTCAGTCTCGAGCGGTCTGGTAATTCTCAACCGAGGGTCGGTTAACACGTGCGTGCGACAACAGGGCGGATCCATAGTGGACATCACGTTCGCATGCCCCGCCCTGGCGCGCCGTGTTCAGGGCTGGAGGGTCTTAGAGGAGGCGGAGTCGTTGTCCGATCATCGGTACATCCGATTCGACATCTCCGCCCAGACCTCGGACCCCGGCCCCCCGACTCGAAGGTTGCGAGACGGTCCCCGTTGGTCGCTGTCGCGCCTCAATCCGGACCATCTGGAGGAGGCGCTCCTGGTGACGACGTGGGATCCAGCACCGGACCGACCCGTGTGTGTCGAGGCGGAGGCGGAATGGTTCGGGGCGGCGATGACGTCCGTCTGTGACGCGTCAATGCCCCGCGTAACTACCTTCTGCCCCCGTCGTTGCGTTTATTGGTGGTCTGCCGAGATTGCGGCGCTTCGCGCTGCGTGCATCGCGGCGGGCCGCGCATATACGCGACACAGACGCCGGTATCGGCGGCATAGTCGGGAAACTGACGAAGCCGTCGAGACCTCCTTAGGGAACGGGTATAGACTGGCCAAGCAAGCTCTGCAGTGGGCCATCGCGGAGGCGAAGGAGCGAGCTAAGGGGGAATTAGCTCAGGAGCTGGACGACAACCCCTGGGGGAGGTCGTACCAGATGGTAAGGGGCAAACTGCGCCAGCCGGCGCCGCCCCTTACTCAATCCCTGCAGCCACAGTTCCTGGAAGACGTGCTGTCTACTCTGTTTCCGAACAGAGGAGCACACACGCCGCCGATGATGACAGAGTCTCTCGGCACAGGTTCTGTCGACACCCCCGTCCCGGAAGTCACGCGAGAGGAACTGAAGGAGGCCGTGATCAGACTTCGGTCGAAAAACACGGCCCCCGGGCCAGACGGTATCCCGGGCCGCATATGGGTGAAGGCTTTGGAGTGCCCAGACTTCGAGTCTCGCCTCCGGAGCCTTTTCTCAGCGTGCCTGGAACGTGGCCAGTTTCCTCGCAAGTGGAGAAACGGGAAGCTCGTTCTGCTCAAGAAGGAGGGACGACCGGCGGATTTACCATCTTCTTTCCGCCCTATTGTCCTCCTAGACGAGGTGGCTAAGCTCTACGAGCGTATATTAGCCACTCGTCTCAAGAGCCACCTTCGCGACGTCGGGCCGGACTTGGCAGACTGCCAGTTCGGCTTTAGGCAGGGGCGCTCCACCTTGGAGGCGATACTGAGGGCCAGGGACCTGACGGGAGGCGCTGTAGACCGGGGCGAGGTTGCATTGGCGGTGTCTATCGACATCTCCAATGCCTTCGGAACCTTGCCCTGGGAGTGCATACACGCGGCGCTCCGTTACCACGGAGTGCCCGAGTACATTTGTCAGGCCCTGAGGCAGTATTTCCAAGAGCGCTTCGTGTCCTACACTACCGGACATGACAAGCGGCGTCGACCCATGTTCTGCGGGGTTCCGCAGGGTTCTGTCTTAGGACCAATTCTGTGGAACCTCGGCTTCAACTGGGTGCTGAGGGGATCGACACTACCTGGGGTGTTCTACCTATGCTTCGCCGACGACGTCCTGGTCATTGCCATTGGCAAGACGTACAGGCACGCGAGCATAGTAGCCACGGCTGCGGTCGCCCACGTAGTGTCACGTATCCGTAGACTCGGCTTAGACGTCGCCCTTGAGAAGACCCAGGCGACGCTGTTTCATGGGCCCCGCCGGGGACCCCCCCGTGAGGCCCATTTAACAGTTGGCGGGGTGCGCATCCCAGTGACGCCCACCCTGAAGTACCTCGGTCTTCTCCTGGACGGCAGATGGAGTTTTCGACAGCACTTCGCGAATCTCGCGCCGCGGCTCTTGAAAGCTTCATCTGCCCTGAGAAGGATCATGCCCAATGTCAACGGGCCCCAGGATGCAAGCCGCCGCCTCTATCTTGGAGTCGTGCGGTCCATGGCACTCTACGGTGCACCTGTTTGGGCTTACGCCCAACCAGCGAGCACCCTACCCCTCCTGCGTGCGCAACGCGCCATCGCGACGGGGGTAGTTAGAGGGTACCGCACCATATCCGCAGAGGCGGCCTGCCTACTTGCAGGTTCCATCCCCTGGGACTTGGAGGCGCAGGTTCTTGCGCAGGTGTATCACTGGCGCATGAACCTCCGCTCCCAAGGAGATGATCCAGCCCTCCGCGAGGTCCAAGTCTTTCGGGACCTCGTTCGCGTCAATGCTATTGACGCATGGAGGGCGCGTTTGGAGCGCCCGAGTTCCGGCATCCGCACGGTCGAGGCCATCAGAGATGTCCTCGACGGGTGGCTTAATCGGCAGCATGGCAGACTCAGCTTTCGCTTGACGCAGGTTTTGTCGGGACATGGTTGTTTCGGCAAATACCTGTGTCGCATAGCTTTGAGGGAGCCGACGCCGATCTGCCACCATTGCGGCGCCGAAGAAGACTCGGCGCAACATACGCTGGAGGTGTGTCCGGCTTGGTCGGACCAACGCATGGCCATGGCCGCCGCAGTCGGTTTTGACTTCTCGCTGCGGGCCGTAGTTCACTCTATGGTCCAAAGTGAGGAGTCCTGGACCGCGGTGGCCACCTTCTGCGAGAGCGTGCTCATGCAGAAGGAGGCGGCAGAGCGCGAGCGTGAGGCGGTCTCCGACTGCCCCATGCGCCGCCGCCGAGGAGGCCGGCGTAGAAGGGCGTACGCGGACGCCCTTCTACCTCCTTAGTTGAGGCTGCGGTGGCCCCCGGGGTGCGGGTGTGCCACTGCGAAAAGGCCTCGAGGTGGCGCGCGCGCGGTGTCTTCCGCGCGCCACTTGGCGAAAGACCGGGGGGTGTTAACCCCCAACACCCCCCGAGGAGGGGGCCCCCACCCCAGGGGGCCCGGCGCTGTCGGGTTCGGTGGATGAATCTCCGTTTCCCACGTTCCCGACACTAAGCGCACTGAAGGCACAGCAGTGGTTTTAGTGGGTAGTCACTGCGGTAGGTGCGATGAGCCCCGGCAGCGGGGGGAGCTTGCCTACCGGGTTGAGCCCCACATACCCCTGCCGTCTGGCACCACCCGGACGGCGGGGGATGCGTAAATGCATTTCCTCTGCTAAACAAAAAAAAAAAAAAAAAAAAAAAAGGTTATTCCCTGCAGAAAGGGCAAAGGCCTCTTTTTATAAATTGTTTTTGACGCAATTCACGCACTTTGATGTGTGTTGAATGCTTTTTTTTTGGGAGGTTTTTGTGTTTTTGGAGGTTTTTATCGGTGTTTTTGTTTGTTTTTTCGGTGTTTTGTATTTGTTTTGACTAGGCTTGTTTTTCGGATTTTGTTGGCTCTACAAATATTGACTTTGGCTTTTTCTAAACGGACTTTCTTTTGCTTTCGGATTGGTTTTCGGCGTTTCGCCGAACGGAGTGATGGAGTCGGACTCCAGTTCGGCTCCGGGTGGTGGTGCGCGCCGTAAAAGGCAGCGTGCCACCCCCCCTTTGGCGTCTGGTCCCTCCGGCTCCGAAACGGAGACGGAGGGCCAGTCAAGTCTCAGGGCACCGGTTGCGCGACGTGGTAGGACGGCTTCGGGTGCGCCATCGGTGAGAGGAGCGGGCTCATCCCGAGTGCTTCGCTCGTCTCGAGGTGAGGAGGCTGCGGGGCCGAGTCGGCAGGTGGTGGCAAGGGCTCCCGAGCCCATCTTCGATCCAGAGGAGGGGCTGGAGAGCTCCGCCTCGGAGTCACCCTTACGGCTCGACTCCGAACAACTGAGGGCGCAGGCTGGGCGCAAAGCGGCGGCCATCTATGAGGTGGTCCGGATTTCGGGCAACCTCAAGGGTGGCTGCCAAAAGACTCTTAATGAGTCGGCGGCGGGTCTCATGGACATAGTGGAGTCCCTTGCGGACCGAACGACGTCCGAAGAGGCCAGAAGGGTGAGGGCCGAGTTTGCTCGTCTCCGCAGGGAGTACGACCAGCTGAGGGCGGAGAACAAGGCCTGCCTTCGTGAGTTGGAGCGAGCGAGGGCCACCTCGGCAACCCTGGTCTCCTGCCCTCCCCCCGCGCCTGTGACTCCAACTCCTGATCTGCTGCCGGCGATCAAGGAGATTCTGGAGGACTACAGGCGCTCCATCATGGAGTCAGTGGGCACCCTGGTCAGTGCCCGTCTCGATGCCTTGGACGAGCGCCTTCTCCCCGAGGTGAGGATCCGCCCTCCGCTGAGGGCCGACAGGAGGAGTTCGGCTGGGCCGTCCGGATCCACGGCGGTGGTTCCTCAGGTGATGGCGGCTGCCACCCCATCGTTGCAGGTACCGGCGGCCCCTGTCTCTGCTGCTGGCCAGACTGCCGTCAAGAGGAACAGGAGGAGGGGGGGGAGTGGCCGCCCCCAGGTGCCTGAGCTGCCCGCGGTTGCTCCAACACCGCGAGCAGAGGTACCAGACGCGGGTCCAGCGGTCGCAGCGACCTCATGGTCTGAGGTCGTGAGGGGTAAGGGGAAGGGGAAGAAGTCTTCCCCTGCGGTGGCAGCATCGGCTGTGGTCCAGCCTCCGGTGGCGAGGCAGCCGCAGGCCTCCAGGCCTAAGTTGACGGTGCCGAAGTCTGCCGTGGTGACGGTGACACTCCAGGCGGGGGCTCTGGCGAAGGGCGTGACCTACGCCCAGGTCATGGGCCGGGCGGAGGAGGCGGTGGATCCAACGGAACTCGGCATCGAGTCCGTCAACTTCCGCCGCTCTGCCACGGGGGCCAGGATCATCGAGATCCCAGGCTCTCAGGGCCAGGAGAAGGCCGGCGCCCTGGCCGAGAGGCTGAGGGCCGCGCTTGACGGGGTGGCGGATGTCACCCTCCCAGTCAAGTGTGCGGATCTGAGGGTAACGGGGCTCGGTGATACGGCTACTGTGGCAAAGGTGGCCGCCGCCGTGTCCCGGACCGGTGGGTGTCCGGTGGAGCAGGTGAAGGTCCACCCGATCCACCCGGGGCCCGAAGGCATGGGGTCCTGTGTGGTGGAGTGCCCGGTGGCTGCCGCAAAGGCCATCATGGAGGCTCCCAGGTTCCTGGTGGGGTGGACCTCGGCCGGGGTCCGGCTGTTGGAGCAGCGCCCCATGCGCTGCTTCAGGTGCATGGCCATCGGGCACACCAGGCCGACGTGCCCCTCCCCTATCGACCGGAGCACGATGTGCTACCGGTGCGGAAATGAGGGGCATAAGGCGGCGGCCTGTGAGGTGGCGACACCACGGTGCCACATCTGCACCGCAGCGGGGAAGCCGGCCGGGCATTTGATGGGAGGTAGGAGCTGCTTACCTCCCACTGTCAAGGGCAGGATGGGCATAAGCGCGGGGGCATGGACTGCCCCCTCCGCTGCAGCCCGCACAGTGGAGGTGACCGGGGAGGCTGATATGTCGGAATAATGGATAGTTCCCGACATATCAGCTTCCTCCAGGCGAACCTCAACCACAGCGCCGGGGCGCAGGATCTTCTCCTCCAGTCTCTGGCGCAGTGGGAAGTGGATGTGGCGGTGGTGAGTGAGCCATATTTTGTCCCTCCCCAAACTCACTGTGTAGGGGACTTGGATGGCTCGGTGGCGGTTGTTGTGCGGGCGGGGGTCGGCCCCACTCTCTCGGCCGTTGAGAGGGGGTCGGGATATGTTGTGGCGGGGTGGGGGGAGTACACCGTTGTGGGCGTGTACTTCTCCCCCAACCGACCCCTGGCAGAGTTCGAGACCTTCCTCGACTGTGTCAGGGCGGCCGTGGCCCGTAGGTCGCCGGGGTCCATCGTGGTCCTCGGCGACTTCAATGCCAAGTCTCAGGCCTGGGGCAACCCCGCTACCGACGGAAGGGGAGAGGCGGTTCAGGTGTGGGGGCTCCTCTCCGGGCTGTCCCTGCTCAACCGAGGGGCAGTCCATACCTGCGTGCGGCACAATGGGGGGTCCGTGGTGGATCTCTCGTTCGCCACCCCAGCGGTCGCGCGCAGAGTGTCCAGGTGGAGGGTGGAGGAGGGGGTTGAGACCCTGTCGGACCACCTCTACATCCGATTTGAGGTCTCCCCCCTCCAGGGAGGCGCTGCGCGGCCCCCACGAGGCCCAAGCGCTTTCCCCCGGTGGGCGCTGAGCCGGCTCGATAAAGAGCTGGCTGAGGAGGCGGCCATTGTGCAGAGGTGGTTCGCCTCCAGGACGGAAGGGGCCAGCGTCGACGAGCTGGCTGAACGCATGCGCACAGCCCTTACGAGGGTGTGCGATGCGGCCATGCCGAGGGCGCGGCGCCGCCGGGCGCGACGGGCGGTGTACTGGTGGTCTCCGGAAATTGCGGCACTCCGGACGACCGCCAATAGGGCCCGGAGGTTATATGTCCGTTGCAGGAGACGCAACGGATATGATCCGGGCCTGGAGGAGGAGCTGCGGGGCCTCTACAAATCGGCGAAAAAGGCCCTGCAGCTTGCCATTAGCCGCGCCAAGGCGGCTGCGAGGGAGGAGATCCTGGCGGACCTCGATAGGGATCCGTGGGGGCGCCCGTTCCGGGCCGCACGCAACAAGCTGCGCACACGGGGCGCCCCTCTTACGGAGACCCTGCCGCCGGATCTTGTCGAGAGGGTGGTGAGCGGATTGTTTCCTGATCCGCCGGGGCACACGCCCCCGGTGATGGACCCTCCGCTCCCAGAGGCCGTAACAGAGGCCACTCCCGCTCTCGTCACAGAGGGGGAAATGGAGATGGCACTGGACCGTCTCCGAGGACGAAAGACGGCTCCGGGGCCCGACGGCATCCCGGGGCGAGTTCTGGCGCTCGCCTTGAAGCTCCTGGGTGTCCAGCTGCGGGAGCTCTTCGATGCGTGCATCGTCCGCGGAGAGTTCCCGCAATTGTGGAAGGTGGGGCGGTTGTGCCTGCTGCCGAAGGGTGGGGATCGTCCGCCCGATTCCCCTTCGGCTTACAGGCCAATTGTGTTGCTGGACGAGATGGGCAAGATGCTGGAGAGGGTGATTGCGGCCCGTCTCGTCCATCACCTGGAGTCGGTGGGTCCCCCGTTGTCGGAGGCCCAGTACGGTTTCAGGGCGGGGCGATCCACCCTGGATGCCTTGACCTCCCTGAGGGAGGACAGTAACGAGGCGGTGGACGAAGGGGATGTTGTTGTGGGGACCTCGATAGACGTGGCGAACGCCTTCAACAGCATCCCCTTCGAGACGATTATGGAGGCACTCCGGTATCACGGAGTGCCTCTATACCTACGGAGGCTCATAGCCGCGTACCTCCTGAATCGGGGCGTCGTATGGGAGGGCAGCGACGGGCGGCTCTACGTGCGGCGTATGGGGTGCGGTGTTCCACAGGGGTCAGTACTGGGCCCCATCCTGTGGAACATTGGATACGACTGGCTCCTTCGGGGGCCGGTCCCCCCCGGGACGAAGCTGACCGCCTTCGCCGACGACACCTTCGTCACCGCACGGGGTGCGTCCTTTGGGGAAGCGGCGCGTCTGGCCGCCATCGTGGTCTCCATGGTGATGGACAGGATCGCTCAGTTGGGCCTGAGGGTTTCCCTGCCCAAGACGGAGGCGATCCTTTTCCACGGGCCGCGTAGAGGACCGCCCCGGGGTGCACACATCAATGTGCAGGGGGTGGAGGTGCCGGTGAGGGCCCAGATGAGGTACCTGGGCCTCACCCTGGACGGGCGATGGAACTTCGGGGCCCACTTTACTCAGATGGCCCCGAAGCTGATTTCAGCGGCTGCCGCCCTCGGCAGACTGCTTCCCAATGTGGGGGGACCGGGATCGGCCTGCAGACGACTGTACTCCGGAATAGTCCGGAGTATGGCTCTGTACGGCGCCCCGGTCTGGACGGAAGCCCTCACCGCTAAGAACAGGGTCCTCTTAAGGAGGCCCCAGCGGGTGATAGCGGTGAGGTCCATACGGGGGTACCGGACCGTGTCCTGGACGGCGGCCACCCTCCTCGCGGGCGATCCCCCCTGGGAGTTGCAGGCGGGGGTCCTCGCGGAGGTATTCCGGTACAGGGGGGAGGCGCGGGCGCGGGGCGAGAGACCAGCGCCGGAGGAGGTGCGTCGGGTCAGGACCGCAGCCTACGCGGCTATGATCCGACGCTGGGGGGAGGACTTGGGGTCCCCGGTTGCGGGCCGGGAAACGGTGGAGGCGATCCGTCCTCACCTTTCTCGGTGGATGTCGCGACGATGGGGGACCCTAACGTTCCGGCTGGTGCAGGTGCTTTCCGGGCACGGTTGCTTCGGGAAGTACCTGCACCAGATTGCGGGTCGGGAGCCGAACCCGGCCTGCCACGAGTGTGACGCGCCAGTGGACACGGCGCGTCACACCTTGGAGGAGTGCGCCGCATGGGGCCCTCAAAGGCACACCTTGTCGGCGCACGTCGGAGGAGACCTGTCGCTGTCGAGCGTCATTGACTCGATGCTTGACAGCGAGAGGTCGTGGGAGGCCATGGTCTCCTTCTGCGAGTCTGTCATGTCGCAGAAGGAGGCCGCGGAGCGGGCTCGGGAGGCGACTTCTTCCGACCCGCTTCGGCGCGGCAGGCGAGGGGCCAGACGGAGGCGCTACGCGCACCTCCTTCCCCCGCCCTAGTGTCGCCGAGGGGGGGTCTGGGGGCCCCCTCTCCCATGGCACACTGGCCTGAGGGCGCCCTTGTCTTCCGGGGCGCCCTGTCTTGAGGTACTCGCCGGGGCGGTCTGCAGTGACATACGCAAGTGATCCTGCACCGCCCCACGCAGGCGATGACGGAGACCGGTGGTGGTTTTAGTGGGTAGTAACTGCGGTGGATGCGATGAGCCCCGGCAGCGGGGGGAGCTTGTCCACCGGGTTGAGCCCCACATACCCCGGCCGTGCCCCATATCGCGGCCGGGGATGCGTAAATGCATTTCCCCATCGTTAAAAAAAAAAAAAAAAAAAAAAAAAAGGTTAGGTTAGGTTAGGTTTTGTTTTATTTTGACTAGGCTTTGTTTTCCGGATTTCTTTGGTTTCTACACATATTGACTTTGGCTTTTTCTCATCGGACTTTGTTTTGCTTTTGGATTGGTGTTCGTTGTTTCGGCGTACGGAGCGATGGAGTCGGACTCCAGTTCGGCTCCGGGTGGTGGTGCGCGCCGTAAAAGGCAGCGTGCCACCCCCCCTTTGGCGTCTGGTCCCTCCGGCTCCGAAACGGAGACGGAGGGCCAGTCAAGTCTCAGGGCACCGGTTGCGCGACGTGGTAGGACGGCTTCGGGTGCGCCATCGGTGAGAGGAGCGGGCTCATCCCGAGTGCTTCGCTCGTCTCGAGGTGAGGAGGCTGCGGGGCCGAGTCGGCAGGTGGTGGCAAGGGCTCCCGAGCCCATCTTCGACCCAGAGGAGGGGCTGGAGAGCTCCACCTCGGAGTCACCCTACCGGCTCGACTCCGAACAATTGAGGGCGCAGGCTGGGCGCAAAGCGGCGGCCATATACGAGGTGGTTCGGATTTCGGGCAACCTCAAGGGTGGCTGCCAAAAGACTCTAAATGAGTCGGCGGCGGGTCTCATGGACATCGTGGAGTCTCTGGCGGATCGAACGATGTCCGAAGAGGCCAGAAGGGTGAGGGCCGAGTTTGCTCGTCTCCGCAGGGAGTACGACCAGCTCAGGGCGGAAAACAGGGCCTGCCTGCGTGAGTTGGAGCGGGCGAGGGCCGCCTCCGCGACTTTGGTCTCCTGCCCTCCCCCCGCGCCCGTGACTCCAACTCCTGATTTGTTGCCGGCAATCAAGGAGATCCTGGAGGGCTACCGGCGCTCCATCATGGAGTCGGTGGGCACCCTGGTCAGTGCCCGCCTCGATGCCTTGGACGAGCGCCTTCTCCCCGAGGTCAGGATCCGCCCTCCGCTGAGGGCCGACAGGAGGAGTTCGGCTGGGCCGTCCGGATCCACGGTGGCCCCGCCTGAGGTGATGGCGATGGGGACCCCATCGTTGCAGGTATCTGCGGCCCCTGTCTCTTCTGCTGGCCAGACTGCCGGCAAGAAGAACAAGAAGAGGGGGGGGAGCAAACGCCCCCAGGTGCCCGAGCTGCCTGCGGTCGCTCCAACACCGCGGGCTGAGGTACCTGACGCGGGTCCATCGGCCGCAGCGACCTCATGGTCTGAGGTCGTGAGGGGCAAGGGCAAGGGGAAAGGGAAGAAGTCTCTCCCTGCGGCGGCTGCACCGGCTGTGGTCCAGCCTCCGGTGGCGAGGCAGCTGCAGCCCTCCAGGCCGAAGCTGATGGTGCCGAAGTCTGCCGTGGTGACGGTGACACTCCAGGCGGGGGCTCTGGCGAAGGGCGTGACCTACGCCCAGGTCATGGGCCGGGCGGAGGAGGCGGTGGATCCAACGGAACTCGGCATCGAGTCCGTCAACTTCCGCCGCTCTGCCACGGGGGCCAGGATCATCGAGATCCCAGGCTCCCAGGGCCAGGAGAAGGCTGGCGCCCTAGCCGAAAGGCTGAGGGTCGCGCTCGACGGGGTGGCCGATGTCACCCTCCCCGTCAAGTGTGCGGACCTGAGGGTGACGGGGCTCGGCGATACGGCCACTGTGGCAAAGGTGGCCGCCGCCGTGTCCCGGACCGGTGGGTGTCCGGTGGAGCAGGTGAAGGTCCACCCGATCCACCCGGGGCCCGAAGGCATGGGCTCCTGTGTGGTGGAGTGCCCGGTGGCTGCCGCAAAGGCCATCATGGAGGCTCCCAGGTTCCTGGTGGGGTGGACCTCGGCCGGGGTCCGGCTGTTGGAGCAGCGCCCCATGCGCTGCTTCAGGTGCATGGCCATCGGGCACACCAGGCCGACGTGCCCCTCCCCTATCGACCGGAGCACGATGTGCTACCGGTGCGGAAATGAGGGGCATAAGGCGGCAGCCTGCGAGGTGGCGACACCACGGTGCCACATCTGCACCGCAGCGGGGAAGCCGGCCGGGCATTTGATGGGAGGTAGGAGCTGCTTACCTCCCACTGTCAAGGGCAGGATGGGCGTAAGCACGGGGGCATGGACTGCCCCCTCCGCTGCAGCCCGCACAGTGGAGGTGACCAGGGAGGCTGATATGTCGGAATAATGGATAGTTCCCGACATATCAGCTTCCTCCAGGCGAACCTCAACCACAGCGCCGGGGCACAGGATCTTCTCCTCCAGTCTCTGGCGCAGTGGGAAGTGGATGTGGCGGTGGTCAGTGAGCCATATTTTGTCCCTCCCCAAACTCACTGGGTAGGGGACTTGGATGGCTCGGTGGCGGTCGTTGTGCGGGCGGAGGTCGGCCCCAATCTCTCAGCCGTTGAGAGGGGGTCGGGATATGTGGTAGCGGGGTGGGGGGAGTACACCGTTGTGGGTGTGTACTTCTCCCCCAACCGACCCCTGGCAGAGTTTGAGACCTTCCTCGACTGTGTCAGGGCGGCCGTGGCCCGTAGGTCGCCGGGGTCCATAGTGGTCCTTGGCGACTTCAACGCCAAGTCCCAGGCCTGGGGCAACCCCGCTACCGACAGAAGGGGGGAGGCGGTCCAGGTATGGGGGCTCCTCTCCGGGCTGTCCCTGCTCAACCGAGGGGCAGTCCATACCTGCGTGCGGCACAATGGAGGGTCCGTGGTGGATCTCTCGTTCGCCACCCCAGCGGTCGCGCGCAGAGTGTCGAGTTGGAGGGTGGAGGAGGGGGTTGAGACCCTGTCGGACCACCTCTACATCCGATTTGAGGTCTCCCCCCTTCAGGGAGGCGCTGCGCGGCCCCCACGAGGCCCAAGCGCTTTCCCCCGGTGGGCGCTGAGCCGGCTCGACAAAGAGCTGGCTGAGGAGGCGGCCATTGTGCAGAGGTGGTTCGCCTCCAGGACGGAGGGGGCCAGCGTCGACGAACTGGCTGAACGCATGCGCACAGCCCTCACGAGGGTGTGCGATGCGGCCATGCCGAGGGCGCGGCGCCGCCGGGCGCGGCGGGCGGTGTACTGGTGGTCTCCGGAAATTGCGGCACTCCGGACGACCGCCAATAGGGCCCGGAGGTTATATGTCCGTTGCAGGAGACGCAACGGATATGATCCGGGCCTGGAGGAGGAGCTGCGGGGCCTTTACAAGTCGGCGAAAAAGGCCCTGCAGCTTGCCATTAGCCGCGCCAAGGCGGCTGCGAGGGAGGAGATCCTGGCGGACCTCGATAGGGATCCGTGGGGGCGCCCGTTCCGGGCCGCACGCAACAAGCTGCGCACACGGGGCGCCCCTCTTACGGAGACCCTGCCGCCGGATCTCGTCGAGAGGGTGGTGAGCGGACTGTTCCCTGATCCGCCGGGGCACACGCCCCCGGTGATGGACCCTCCGCTCCCGGAGGCCGAAACAGAGGCCACTCCCGCTCTCGTCACCGAGGGGGAGATGGAGATGGCGCTGGACCGTCTCCGAGGACGAAGGACAGCTCCGGGGCCCGACGGCATTCCGGGTCGAGTTCTGGCGCTCGCCCTGAAGCACCTGGGCGTCCAGCTGCGGGAGCTCTTCGATGCGTGCATCGTCCGCGGAGAGTTTCCGCAGTTGTGGAAGGTGGGGCGGCTGTGCCTGCTGCCGAAGGGTGGAGATCGTCCGGCCGATTCCCCTTCGGCTTACAGGCCCATTGTCTTGCTGGACGAGATGGGCAAGATGCTGGAGAGGGTGCTTGCGGCCCGTCTTGTCCATCACCTGGAGTCGGTGGGCCCCCCGTTGTCGGAGGCCCAGTACGGATTCAGGGCGGGGCGATCCACCCTGGATGCGTTGACCTCCCTGTGGGAGGACAGTAAGGAGGCGGTGGACGAGGGGGATGTTGTTGTGGGGGCCTCGGTAGACGTGGCGAACGCCTTCAACAGCATCCCCTTCGAGACGATTATGGAGGCACTCCGATATCACGGAGTGCCTCGGTATCTGCGGAGGCTGATAGCCGCGTACCTCCTGGGTCGGGGCGTGGTGTGGGAGGGCAGCGACGGGCGGCTTTATGTGCGGCGTATGGGGTGCGGTGTTCCACAGGGGTCAGTACTGGGCCCCATCTTGTGGAACATCGGATACGACTGGCTCCTTCGGGGGCCGGTCCCCCCCGGGACGAAGCTGACCGCTTTCGCCGACGACACCTTCGTCACCGCACGGGGTGCGTCCTTTGGGGAGGCGGCGCGGCTGGCAGAAGTCGTGGTCTCTGCGGTGGTGGACCGGATCGCTCAGCTGGGCTTGAGAGTCTCCTTGCCCAAGACTGAAGCGATCCTTTTTCACGGGCCGCGCAGAGGACCGCCCCGGGGTGCTCACATCCATGTGCAGGGGGTGGAGGTACCGGTGAGGGCCCAGATGAGGTACCTGGGCCTCACCTTGGATGGGCGATGGAACTTCGGGGCCCACTTTGCTCAGATGGCCCCGAAGCTGATTTCAGCCGCTGCCGCCCTCGGCAGACTGCTGCCCAATGTGGGGGGACCGGGATCGGCCTGCAGACGACTGTACTCCGGAATAGTCCGGAGTATGGCGCTGTACGGCGCCCCGGTCTGGACGAGGGCCCTCACCGCCAAGAATAGGGTCCTCTTAAGGAGGCCCCAGCGGGTGATAGCGGTGAGGTCCATACGGGGGTACCGGACCGTGTCCTGGACGGCGGCCACCCTCCTCGCGGGCGATCCCCCCTGGGAGCTCCAGGCGGAGGTCCTCGCGGAGGTGTTCCGGTACAGGGGGGAGGCGCGGGCGCGGGGCGAGAGGCCGGCGCCGGAGGAGGTGCGTCGGGTCAGGGCCGCAGCCTACGCGGCTATGATCCGACGCTGGGGAGAGGACCTGGGGTCCCCGGTCGCGGGCCGGGAAACGGTGGAGGCGATCCGTCCTCACCTTTCCCGGTGGATGTCGCGACGATGGGGGACCCTAACGTTCCGGCTGGTGCAGGTGCTTTCCGGGCACGGTTGCTTCGGAAAGTACCTGCACCAGATTGCGGGTCGGGAGTCGAACCCGGCCTGCCACGAGTGCGACGCGCCAGTGGACACGGCGCGTCACACCTTGGAGGAGTGCGCCGCATGGGGCCCTCAAAGGCACACCCTGTCGGCGCACGTCGGAGGAGACCTGTCGCTGTCGAGCGTCATTGATTCGATGCTCGACAGCGAGAGGTCGTGGGAGGCCATGGTCTCTTTCTGCGAGTCGGTCATGTCGCAGAAGGAGGCCGCGGAGCGGGCTCGGGAGGCGACTTCTTCCGACCCGCTTCGGCGCGGCAGGCGAGGGGCCAGACGGAGGCGCTACGCGCACCTCCTTCCCCCGCCCTAGTGTCGCCGAGGGGGGGTCTGGGGGCCCCCTCTCCCATGGCACACTTGCCTGAGGGCGCCCTTGTCTTCCGGGGCGCCCTGTCTTGAGGTAGTCGCCGGGGCGGTCTGCAGTGAAATACGTCAGTGATCCTGCACCGCCCCACGCAGGCGATGACGGAGACCGGTGGTGGTTTTAGTGGGTAGTAACTGCGGTGGATGCGATGAGCCCCGGCAGCGGGGGGAGCTTGTCCACCGGGTTGAGCCCCACATACCCCGGCCGTGCCCCATATCGCGGCCGGGGATGCGTAAATGCATTTCCCCATCGATAAAAAAAAAAAAAAAAAAAAAAAAAAAAGGTTAGGTTAGGTTAGGTTGGGGCGCGGGTCAGACAACCTCCTCGTGGTGCGCCCTGGGCAACGTGAACCCTCGAGTCTCTGCGATTTTAGCGGAGACTCAAGAGTTGACGGCAAATAGTCTGACAGGGGAGGGAGGGAAAAGTGAAAGTGTTGGGGAAGTGATGGCTGGGGGAATAGTGGGGGACGTAATTGGAAAACGGGGGGGACAGGGAGATCACACATTTACACACACTTTAACACACCACACATACAACATTACACACCACACTCAAGCACTTCATCAACTCATACATACATCTACACGCATTCAGATACACACGACGATTCAGAAAGGGAGTTTCAAACATCATGAAAAAGACGACAACTAAAGTAAGTCCACGGGTGGGTCCCGCCTCAGGCGGGGAATCCCACCAGGGTGCTTCGGCATCCTGCTGCCCCAAAGTATACGTGGGGGGCAATTGCCGTTTTGATTGTGATAGTGGAAGTGAGGAGGGAAGTAGAAGCAGGAGTAGTAGCGATAGCGGGAAAGAAGGCCGAGAAGGCAGGAGACAGGAGGAAAGAAAGAAGAAGAATAGGTTCCCATTACCACCCCGGATCAGTCAATGGGAAAGAACAAAAGAGAGAGAGAAGAAAGAGACGGTCACACTTCGTCCCACTTGGTCCAACAAAGGGGAAATAAAGGAGGAAAAGAAGGATGTTGGGAGTTACCCCAGTAGCGAAAAGGACAGGGAGAGAGACGGAAGCGTGGTGTCGGCATCCTCGGGTTCCCAACGGAGCCTGAGAGTTGTACTAAACCGCATCCCGACTCCAATGTCCTTTGGCCGCCTCAGTGAAGGCGAGGCGGGCAGAAAACGGAGACGAGGCTCCGACGAAGACACCCCGGAGTCCTCAGACATGGAACTGGTGTCTTGGACCCCGTGTAAAATGTCCACAGCTCACCGAGGACGTGGACCGGGGAGACCTCCGACCCATGGAAGGTACGTTGGCTTGGCGAAAGCTAAGCAGGAGCTCGAAGAGGCTCAGCGCGCCGCCGAGGAGGCTGACCGTGCCGCTGAGAAGGCAGCCAAAGACCGAGAGACGGAGAAAAAGGTGGCCGAGTGGACCCGAAACAATGCCCGGAGCTCCCGGCTGTTCTCCGTCTCCGGATCCGATATGGATCCCGCCGACCATGGGTCGGATATAGAGGAGGACGTGGCGGTCATCAAGATGATCGCCACCAAGTCTGGGAATTTAAAGGGCAACTACGTCCGTGCCCTCAAAAATGCCGCAGCGTCCATAACGGACAAATTCGAAAAGACGGCTCGAAAAAATAGGTCCGAGGAGGAAGCCAAACTTAGAGCTGAGAACGCCCAGCTCCGGGCCGCCATGGACACACTCCGCAAGGAGTTTGACCAGGTCCGAGCTGAGCTGTCTCGGCTCACGGAGGTGGTAGGCCATGCCACCCGACAAGAGGTCCCAACAGCAGGTCCACAGAAGTCCAGTCCCCCCATCGATGACGACTCTCTCCAGAGATTCGCTATCATGGTGGGGACCATGATGGACGCGAAGGTGGCGGCGCTCGAGCCCCGCCTTCTTCCGGCCCAACGCGAACGACCACCTTTGGCGGCAGACTCCAGGAGGGGGCAGCCGACGGAGATGATGGAGGAACCAGTGGCCCAACCAAGGCCAGCACCTCAGAGGAAGGATACAGCCAAGGCCAAGGAGGTGGCCAACAACGAAAAGGTTGTGGCAAAGAAGAGGAAAGATGGAGGAAAAGCCCCTCCACCACCGCCCCCACCGGTGGCTCATTCACCGCCTATTCAGGCAGGTGGATCGCCCACTGCACCCGGCCCCTCACAAGAGGGATGGAGCACAGTGGTAAAAAGAGGAGGGAGGGCTAAGACCCAACCAGCCCAACCAGCTCGGACTCAGGCGTCGGCGCCGGATGTCACTGTACCTGGACAGAAGGCCAAGAAGAAGAAGCGCCTCAGAGGCCCCAAGACAGCGGCCATCGCTCTGACCCTCCGTCCAGAGGCAGTGGCTAGAGGCGTCACCTATATACAGATGCTGGTCAAAATGAAGTCCAGCATCTCCCTCTCCAGCGTGGGAATCACCGGGGGGGTTAGAATGAGGGAAGCGCAGACAGGCGCTAAGCTGATCGAGGTGCCCGGATCTGACAGCGATAGCATGGCTGACCAGCTGGCTATAAAGATCCGGGAAGTCCTCTCAGACGACGTCTGGGTGACGAGACCTGCTATGTCCAGGGAAATACGTTTCACGGACCTAGAAGAGTCCATCACGGCTGAGGAAGTTGCCGCCGCCGTTACGACCGAGACGGGATGCTCCAGGGAGTCCCTCAGGATGGGCGAAATCCGCCGCGAGGCCCGCGGTAGAAGAGGGTTCTCCCTGTGGATGCGGTGCCCGATAACGGCGGCGAAGGTCCTGTCTCAGAAGCGGACCATTATGGTGGGGTGGATCCCAGCGAGGGTCAACCTTCTGGAATCACGCCCGCTCACCTGCTTCCGCTGTCTCGAGACAGGACATGTCTGCGGAAAGTGCGACTCCGAGGTCGACCGGAGCGCACTCTGCTATCGGTGCAGTCAGGAGGGGCACAAGGCGGCGACCTGCTCCGCAGTTCCCCACTGCAGCCTGTGCGCGGCCGCTAACTTGCCGGCGTCGCATAGAGTGGGGGGCAAAGCATGCGTTGCCGCTGCGACGAAACGACGATCGTGCCCGAGTGGTCAAGCAAAGGTCCCCAGCGTACGTCCCCAGGCCTCCCAGGAGGCAATGGACGAGAGTGCTCCGAAAAGGAGCTAGATCTTTGTTTCCGACAAAGAGCAATGGGCGGCTGACTGACGTCCTATGAGCAGTGGTTGCCTGGCACTCCGCCGGCTCCCCTCCCTTTGACCAGCTAGCAAAGGGTAGGGGATGCGTGGCGGTTACCACGGGCACTGCGCTGCAGCAGAGGTTAGCGACGGCGAAGAGCGTGGACGCTCTGCGCCCTCCATATACAGGCCGCGGCGACTATCCCGGGGAGCGGGACAGCCGTCGCACATAGGCCTCGAGATGGCGCGCGCGGTGTCTTCCGCGCGCCTCTCAGTAAGCCCGGTGCTTAGCACCGAGAAAGTGGATCCCTCCTCTTGAGGGCTCCAGCGCTGTCGGGGTTCGGTGGACGCATCTTTTTGAATACCCATGTCCCCGACACAAGCGCCGAGGAAGGAGACACAGCTGTGGTTTAGTGGGTATTACTGCGGTGGATGCGATGAGCCCCGGCAGCGGGGGGAGCTGGTCCACCGGGTTAGTCTTCAACCGAAGCCTAGCCGCTTCTAAGTATATCCGGGCTTCAGCCTCGGATAGACTTGGAAATGGCCAAGGCCGAAGTTGTTGGCATTGAGTCCCACATACCCCGACTATTGGCTCCACCCAATAGTTGGGGATGCATAAAAGGCATTCCACTGCTATAACAAAAAAAAAAAAAAAAAAAAAAAAAAAAAAGGTTAGGTTAGGTTAGGTTAGGTTAGGTTAGGTTAGGTTAGGTTAGGTTAGGTTAGGTTAGGTTAGACTCGGCGCAACATACGCTGGAGGTGTGTCCGGCTTGGTCGGACCAACGCATGGCCATGGCCGCCGCGGTCGGTTTTGACTTCTCGCTGCGGGCCGTAGTTCACTCTATGGTCCAAAGTGAGGAGTCCTGGACCGCGGTGGCCACCTTCTGCGAGAGCGTGCTCATGCAGAAGGAGGCGGCAGAGCGCGAGCGTGAGGCGGTCTCCGACTGCCCCATGCGCCGCCGCCGAGGAGGCCGGCGTAGAAGGGCGTACGCGGACGCCCTTCTACCTCCTTAGTTGAGGCTGCGGTGGCCCCCGGGGTGCGGGTGTGCCACTGCGAAAAGGCCTCGAGGTGGCGCGCGCGCGGTGTCTTCCGCGCGCCACTTGACGAAAGACCGGGGGGTGTTAACCCCTAACACCCCCCGAGGAGGGGGCCCCCACCCCAGGGGGCCCGGCGCTGTCGGGTTCGGTGGATGAATCTCCGTTTCCCACGTTCCCGACACTAAGCGCACTGAAGGCACAGCAGTGGTTTTAGTGGGTAGTCACTGCGGTAGGTGCGATGAGCCCCGGCAGCGGGGGGAGCTTGCCTACCGGGTTGAGCCCCACATACCCCTGCCGTCTGGCACCACCCGGACGGCGGGGGATGCGTAAATGCATTTCCACTGCTAAACAAAAGAAAAAAAGGTTAGGTTAGGTTAGGTTAGGTTAGGTTAGGTTAGGTTAGGTTAGGTTGGGGCGCGGGTCAGACAACCTCCTCGTGGTGCGCCCTGGGCAACGTGAACCCTCGAGTCTCTGCGATTTTAGCGGAGACTCGAGAGTTGACGGCAAATAGTCTGACAGGGGAGGGAGGGGAAAGTGAAAGTGTTGGGGAAGCGATGGCTGGGAGAACAGTGGGGGAAGTAATTGGACAACGGGGGGGACAGGGAGATAACAAATTCGCACACACTTTTACACACCACACATACAACATTACACACCACACTCAAGCACTTCACCAACTCATACATACAGATACACGCATAGACACATACACACCGACGTTTAAGACAGGGAGTTTTAAAAAACCATGAAAAGAACGCCAGTAAACAATCGTAGTCCACGGGTGGGTCCCGCCTCAGGCGGGGAATCCCACCAGGGTGCTTCGGCACCCTGCTGCCCCAAAGTATACGTGGGGGGCAACTGCCGTTTCGATCGTGATAGTGGAAGTGAGGATGGAGGAAGAAGTAGGAGTAGGAGTGAGAGCGGGAGTGAAGGCCGAGAAGGCCGGCGACAGCAGGAGAGGAAGGACTGGCCCCCATTACCACCCCGGGCCAATCAACGGGAAAGGAGAAAGGAGAGAAAGAGTGGTCGAGAAGACCGAAAGGAAATGGAAGACGAAAGACGCCCTAAAGAGGCGACCCAAAAGGAAGGGAGTGGATTGGTGATCTCACTCCGTCCCTCTTGGACCAATAAAAGGGAGATAAAAGAGGAGAAGAAGAATGCTGAGAGTTGTCGCAGTAGCGAAAAGGAAGGAGAGAGAGACAGGAGTGTGGCGTCGGTATCCACGATATCCGACCAGAGCCTGAGAGTGTTAGTGGAGCGCATGAATGTCCGGAATTCGTCCTTTGGCCGTCTCAGCGACGGCGAGGCCGGCCGCAAACGGAGAAGAGGCTCTGACGAGGACTCCCCAGAGTCATCAGACATCGAAGAGGTGGTAAGGGCTCCTCGTAAAGTGTCCTCAGTGAGTCGTGGACGTGGGCCAGGGAGACCTCCGACCCATGGAAGGTACGTTGGCTTGGCGAAAGCCAAACAGGAGCTTGAAGAGGCTCAGCGCGCCGCCGAGGAGGCTGACCGTGCCGCTGAAAAGGCAGCCAAAGACCGAGAGACGGAGAAAAAGGTGGCCGAGTGGACCCGGAACAATGCCCGGAGCTCCCGGCTGTTCTCCGTCTCCGGATCTGATATGGATCCCACCGATCATGGGTCGGACATAGAGGAGGACGTGGCGGTTATCAAGATGATCGCCACGAAATCCGGGAACTTAAAAGGGAATTTTGTTCGTGCCCTCAAGAATGCCGCGGCGTCTATCTCGGAGAAGTACCAGAAGACAGCCAACAAGAACACTTCTGAGGAGGAGGCTAAACTGAGAGCCGAGAACGCTCAGCTCCGGGCAGCCATGGACACTCTCCGTAAAGAGTTTGACCAGGTCCGAGCTGAGCTGTCTCGGCTCACGGAGGCGGTCGGCCGTACCAGAGAAGAGGCAGGTCCAAAGAAGTCCAGTTCCCCCATCGATGACGATTCTCTTCAGAGAATCGCTGTCATGGTGGGGACCATGATGGACGCGAAGATGGCAGCGCTCGAGCCCCGTCTTCTCCCGGCCCAGCGCGAACGACCGCCTTTGGCGGCAGACTCCAGGAGGAGGCAGACGGCAGAGGTGATGGAGGAGCCTCTGGCCCAACCAGCACCTCAGAGGATGGACGCTACTAAAGCCAAGAAGGTGGCGGCGAAGAAGGGGAAAGATGGAGGGAAAGCCCCTCCACCACCATCTCCACCGGTGGCTCATTTACCGCCCATCAAGGCAGGCGGATCGCCCACTGCGCCCGGCCCCTCGCAAGAGGGATGGAGCACAGTGGTAAAAAGAGGACGAAGGTCTAAGGCCCGACCAACCCAACCACTTCGGGCTCAGGCGTCAGCGTCGGAAGCCACTAAGCCTGGACAGAGGGCCAAGAAGAAGAAGCGCCTCAGAGGCCCCAAGTCGGCGGCTATCGCTCTGACCCTCCGGCCAGAGGCAGTGGCTAGAGGCGTTACGTATGTACAGATGCTGGTCAAAATGAAGACCAGCATCTCCCTCTCCAGCGTGGGAATCACCGGGGGGGTCAGGATAAGGGAGGCACAGACAGGCGCCAAGCTGATCGAGGTGCCCGGATCTGGCAGCGATAGCATGGCTGACCAGCTGGCTATGAAGATCCGGGAGGTCCTCTCAGATGACGTCTGGGTGACGAGACCTGTGAAGTCCAGCGAGGTCCGCATAACGGACTTAGAAGAGTCGATCACGGCTGAGGAAGTTGCCGCCGCCGTTACGACCGAGACGGGATGCTCCAGGGAGTCCCTCAGGATGGGCGAAATCCGCCGCGAAACCCGCGGTAGAAGAGGGTTCTCCCTGTGGATGCGGTGCCCAATAACGGCGGCGAAGGTCCTGTCCCAGAAGCGGACCATTATGGTGGGGTGGATCCCAGCGAGGGTCACTCTCCTGGAATCTCGCCCGCTCACCTGCTTCCGCTGTCTGGAGACAGGACATGTCTGCGGAAAGTGCGACTCTGAGGTCGACCGGAGCGCTCTCTGCTACCGGTGTAGTCACGAGGGGCACAAGGCGGCGACCTGCTCTGCAGTTCCCCACTGCAGCCTGTGCGCGGCCGCAAACTTGCCGGCGTCTCACAGAGTGGGGGGCAAAGCATGTGTTGCCGCTGCCAAGAAACGGAGACCGACCCAGAGTGGCCAACCAAAGGTCCCCAACGCGCGTCCCCAGGCCTCCCAAGAGGCTATGGAAGAGAGTGCTCCAAATAGGCCCTAGTAACAGTGGTCGCCCGACCCTCCGCCGGCTCGTATGGGTGGCGGTTACCACGGGCACTGCGCTGCAGCAGAGCTTGACGACGGCGAAGGACGTTTCTGGACGTCCTGCGCCCTCCAAATTCAGGCCGCGGTGGTTCTCCCGGGGAGCGGGATAACCGCCGCGTATAGGCCTCAAGGTGGCGCGCGCGGTGTCTTCCGCGCGCCTCATAAGTAAGCCCGGTGCTTAGCACCGAGAAAGTGGATTCCTCTTCTCGAGGGCTCCAGCGCAGTCGGGGTTCGGTGGAAGCATCTTTTTGAATACCCATGTCCCCGACACAAAGCGCCGAGCAAGGAGACACAGCTGTGGTTTAGTGGGTATTACTGCGGTGGATGCGATGAGCCCCGGTAGCGGGGGGAGCTTGTCCACCGGGTTGGTCTTCAACTGAAGCCTAGCTGCTTCTAAGTATATCCGGGCTTCAGCCTCGGATAGACTTGGAAGTGGCCAAGGCCGAAGTTGTTGGCATTGAGTCCCACATACCCCGACTATTGGCTCCACCCAATAGTTGGGGATGCATAAAAGGCATTCCACTGCTATAACAAAAAAAAAAAAAAAAAAAAAAAAAGGTTAGGTTAGGTTAGGTTAGGTTAGGTTAGGTTAGGTTAGGTTAGGTTAGGTTAGGTTAGGTTAGGTTAGGTTAGGTTAGGTTAGGTTAGGTTAGGTTA